>OX596274.1:4223798-5429156 GCA_951394225.1 Harpalus rufipes
TTTCAACAATAACTTAAACTTCGGTTTGATCCATTTAGATAATGCATAACTTTGGTGGCCTCCATCAAATCTAGATTTCAAACGTAATTTATACGTTAATTTGCATATGCAGCGCTCTAAATCCATAAATTATACAAATGGTTTATTTAAAAGTAGATACCGAAACCAAAGTATTATTGTAATTTCAATGCAGATTGGCACACCCAGCAATGGGTAATATGCCGTGATGAAATATTTATTTATTTATTTTTTTATATAATAGAAACTGAAGCTTCATTTCTGCCAAATACGAGTATTAGGATACATTTTCTGAAACTAATATTGAAGTTAAAAGAAGATATCATAAACTGGAATCTAGGTATGAATTATATTAAATGCTTAAACCTCAAATTGTGTCGAAAATTTGTTCTTTCCTAACCACAAAAATATTTTTCCCAGAGTATATGAGGATCGTGCTAAAAAACGCGTAATAAAATTTTTGTGAATGAGCACGTTTTATGGACTGTGGAATCAGATTTTCACATTTTCATAATAATATATGTCGGTGTATTTATGTGTATGTGTGTAAGGAATGTGGGTTAGAATTCCTGTATAAAAATTAAATTACATATTTCAATCAAAAATTTACGAATTTAAATTTAATTAAAATTGATTTTGATATAAAACGACGAAATGGAAGATGTAATATATTTGAAGCATTTAACAGTTTTTCTTTAAAAATTAACTCGTGCTAATATTAAGCTAACTTAAGCACACTCCTATAATTAATAAAGCTTATCTAAATTTAACAAAATAAAGAGAGACATGCAGCGATGTATTAATAAGAGAAAGATGCAAGATATTTGCTCGTACCTTAAATACACCCTTTAAGAAAAGATTAGAATGATAAGGGTAATATTTTGTTTATTTGAATCAAAATAGTTTATATTGACATGATTAGTAGAATAAGGGTAAATATTTTATTTATTTGAATCAATATATATTATTATTTATAATTTATATTTACACTTTGAGAACACAACACACAACTGACACGTCAAAAGTTAGGTTATCAGACGCAGGGCGGTGTCACAATGTTTCCAATGAACCAATCTTAAATCTAAATTAAAGTTGTCAAATTGTGATTTAATCTAGAAAAAGAAAAATATAAGACATAATTGTAAGATAATTTAAAGTATGTATATCACTAAAATAAGGATTTACAATAAAATTAGGAATTTATTTACAATTTTTACAATATATTTTTTGTAAATAACATTCATGTTGGTAACACTTCTATATTTCCTGCTATAGAAATAACTTGAGTAAACAAATTATAAGTGTCAACTGATGTGGCCAGCACAATACCTTCCGTCAATCCTGCGTATTATATATAAATTCCATACATAAATTTTCATGCAAAAGATTCAAAATTTCCAGAAAAATTATTTCATAGACAAACTATGCAAATTGCACTTGACACCGACATCTTTTTCTTCTTTAGCTTTTCCCATTCGTTAAGGGTCGCTATTTTTTTATTTTCTTCCACTCATTTCTGTTTTGTGTGTCGTTCTCATTCAGTTCCTTTTCTTTCAGTCCTTTCATCTTGTCTTTGATCTTCCTTTCTTACTTCAACCTTCTATTACTAAGCTATTGATTTTTCTTCCAGTATATTCTTCATCTCTTCTCATGACATGTTCAAACCAATGTAATCGTCTCTCTTGTGTCTTTCTAGAAACTTGTTATTTCCCATATTCTTTCATTCCTTACCGTATCTTTCTTTATCTTCCGCAACATCTATCTCAACATCGTCATCTCTGCCACATTCATTAACTTATCATTGATACTGACATTTGTCAATTTGAATTATCTGAATATATTAGTAGTTTCCATGGTTAGCATAGCTGGCTGATTTATGAAATTTAATGTTTGTAATTCTTTAACTCTGTATCTATTGAATATGAAGTATAATACGCAATCAAATCGTATAGAGAATAATATATTCTTAAGTTATAATATCGTTAAAGGTCAACTATTAATATTTAACTGCATTAACTCTTAAAATCTTCACCTCTTCTTCTGGATATATAGTAATTATTCTATATCCCTAAAAATGTTCAACCTTTAATTATCATATTCCCTAAACATAACAACAATTAAATACTAAAGAGTTAATTAAACAAAAAAATACTTATTACTAGCAACCAACTTGGCATTTATACTTGTACATAAGTAAAGGAAGTAAAGGAAATATCCATTTTGATCATCCCTGAATCCATTTTAACTAATTTCGTCGTGACGCCGTAGAAAGTTGAAATTTTTTATTTAGGAATCCTATAACATCTAGTTGTGCACCTCCCTTTCTGGTTATTACACAATTTCCAGAAGTGGCACTTTACATGAAGCCTATAATAGATTTTAATGAAAAACTGTTAAAAAATATCATCCAAAACTTTTCAAATTTAGTATACAAGACTTTTATGTCAATCGAAATAACATAATAGATTTTGGTTAAAATAGGCTAACCGGAAGTGGTTCATTACTTGAAGTTGTTAACAGTTTTTCTTGAATAAAATGATTTTATTTTGATTTTAGAAATAAATGCTTCAAATAAAAGTTTTAGAGAATTAATTTCTGCGTCTAGCACATCAAGTATTATTAAATTAGCCCTTTGTATAAGCGAGATATGTAAATTTAAAAATTATATACTTTTTTGTTTTTGTAATAAAGCTTGCTATGGATTAGGACAAAAAAAAATGTTCATGTCAAATTACGTTAAATACGTAAAATTTTATGATTCGTACAATAACAAATACTATATATTTTTATTGTGAAATTAGTCATATCTTAACGTTTTGAAGTTAAAATTAATATTTTGTAATTTAGTTATTAAAAAAAATATGTATAGTTTAATAATAGTACAAGGAAGTCGTGTGGTGTCCACATCAGATTTTTTTTCATATAGTCGGATATGGCCGAAGAGAGTGTGCTTACCAGACGTATTGGCAGTGGCGGCGCTAAAGGGTTGGCAGGGTAGGCACGTGCCCACACTAAAAATTTTAGTGTCCACTCAAATGGCCATCCACTACCCACATTCAATATTTTGTGTAGGTATACAGGGTGTCCCTTAACTTGGTGCACAAACTTTAAGGGCATATAGTACTGACCAAAATGAATAAAAAAGCTTCATCAACATAGGAATGATCTTCAACTGTTTCCGAGAAAAGCGAAAAATCTAAGAAAAACTGACAAAGATAACGATCGAATAAAATTTTGTCTATGTCAGTAAAAAGACTATAAAAAACAATAAAATTTTATATGAAACATTTTTCTCAATTTCTTATAGTTACGTAGTTATATGAAAATTAAATATTGACCAAGGTCGCCACAACATTTCACTTTTGATTTTTATAAAATAACAAAAGGCCATCTAAGATTACCTCTCAAAGGTAAACAAAAAGTGTCAATTAATCAAAATCGTAATTCTTATAGTTTTTGAGATAGCAAAGGTAAATCTCGTAAAAACTCATTTTTCACTGCGTTATATCTGGGAAACTATTAAAGATCGGACACATTTTGACTGAGCTTTTTTTACTCATTTTGATCAGTATTATATGCCCTTAAAGTTTGTGCACCAAGTTAAGGGACACCCTGTATATAAAAATGTGTGAATAAAATTTTATTTATAATTCTGAGTATTTTTTGTATTTACGTTTTTGTTTTAAAATTAACAGGGCAGAAATTAAAGCTATATAAAAAAATCTCTATTTTTGAAAATATGGTGCCCACCGTTCCAAACAATTTTTACCTTCCGTCATCTTTAGGTAAGGAAGGTGTGTGTGTGTGTATGTACGATACTTTCGGCTTGCATAACACCAATACCACGATTCCAAAAATTATATTTTTTGTATTCCTCAAGTATATATCCAAAAGAAGAGGTGATTAGATTTTGGTTATAATTGGACAACCCGAAGTTTTTCTTGAAAAAACCGTGTTATTATTTTTTTGGGGATAATCATAGCTAATATATTCAGTGCAACACGCCTGCGAATTTCATAGTAAACAATCTTTCCCCCCAAAATGGTAGCGGTCGAAATGACCGTGCAGTAATACTCACTCACTACCTTCGTCAGCACAGCACAGACAGGCGATCAGAAACCGAAAGACGAGATAAGGCATTGATTTTCATGTTGAAAGGCTTTTGTGTCACTATATCGCCACGTGCCCCTTTGTAACATCCTTCCTTACACAAGACCGCCCTGTACTTACAACACAGAATTCACGCTGGATAAATGAATACCGTATACCGTACTATACACCCCCATCACAGATAATGTATATGTAATTTCAGTAGGCCATTGGAAGCCAGGTGAACGAACTAGACCAAAACCAAACAATTGTAGAGGCCAAGAAGGCTTTGCCAAGAGATTTATTATTTATTTATTTTAAGATCATATACACAAAAGGGAACGTATTGGGCCAATATATGACTATATGGCTTATAATTTGTTTATTGCTAATTTCCTAATTTAGTACTCTAAATTTCATTTATTTCAATTCATTTTAATATTGTTATGTGGGCATCATAAAATGCGATAGCCTATTGAAAAAAAATTGATGCAGATGTGCCCGTTTCAGAATAATTAGTAATCTTTTATTAAAAATTTCAAGATTTTCTAAATTCATGTAGTTAATTTGTCACCAGGAGTGTGGAATTTACTTGTTGAGGAAATAAACCACATAGAATTGGAAAATCATTAAATTTAGAATAAGAAATTATGATATTTGACATCTATATACATAATTGACTGCTCAGAATTATTAGCATATGTAAATATAATTGTACCGCGTATTGCTTCGAGAAACAATAATGTTTTTTACTGTCCTTTCACAAGAACTAATATAATGTTAAAATCTCCAGTTTATGTAATGTGCAATAATTCAAATAATATATCAAGGGATATAGATGTATATTCTGTATCACTATAATATTTTATATTTTGTTATATTTTAAATTCGTAATTTGTTAAATTGTTTTCGAATATGTCAAATTATTTTCGATGTATTATTATTTTTTGTATGTATCTATATTGTATTTTTCATACATTGTATTTTTCATACCTGTTTATTATAAAATGCGTCTTATATGTACAATGTTTTATCCTATTAATGGTTATACTGTTGGACAAATAAAGATTATTATTATTATTATAATTACTAGCTATCATTCTTACATGGGCCCCCATATCTGCTTGCCAAGGCCAACAAAGTCACATGACTACTCGCGCCCTATTGTATTTAACATTTCTTGTATACCTACACTCTGCACCAAAAATTCTACTTATATCTATTCCTTATATTTAGATTGTTTAATTTTAAATTCATTTTATGAAGAAGCTTTATTCTCTTTTAAATTTTCGAAATGTTTCCAATTCATTGTCAGGATTGACAGTATTTTTGAAGGATATATGTAATATACCTATAATTTTAAATATATGTCTTAATACAATAAGAAATACAATGTATATACTTCCCAGAAAAAATCTTCAGTAATGTCTCCGGATTTCTGACACTGACATTTATCTGTCAGTTACAAACATTTTAAATTCGGCTGTAAAATTATAACAGATTATTTTATATATTATATTTTTTTCTCTAAATCTATAGAATATATAATAAAATATTTAAATGTATCAGATGGTGAATTTAATTCTCTTTAATATTACTAAGAAAAATTTTCAAAAAATATTATTTAGAAGATTTTTCTAAGAATGTTCTACTTCCGGTTGTCCAATTGTTACCAAAACCTTTTCAGATCTTCACACACACACACACACACACACACACACACACACACACACACACACACACACACACACACTTACTTAACTATCAGGTGTGTTAATGAGGGCGATTAATGATCGAGACATTTTAATTGAGATCATTAATCGCCAATTAACACACGTGTTATTTTTTCGTTGACCGTATCTTACTTAAATGGAAAATCTAATTTTATTCCATGACAAATTTTTTTAGGTTAGTAATGGTTGACCGAACGTCAAATTTTACGTCAGAAAATCAATAAGTTTTGTCATCAATTGTTTTCAGTGGATGCGTTCAGTTTACTTAATGCTAGACAACACAAACGGTTTTTTATGTTATTTGAGGAATTTTCTTCTTTGAAATTCATTTTAAAAGTATGCTACGTGAATATACCTAGCTAGTAAGTGTCAAAAGCATGACTTTTAATTCTGTCTACCTTTTTCTACAACTTAGCGTTAGCAATACATGCTGTGTTCCATGTGGTGAACGCACCCAATAAATCGTTTATTAATAAAAAATCATGCATTAATAGGGGTCATTAATGAATGATTTTCTATACATTAATATAGCCTATTAATAAACGGTCGACGGAAAAGACATTTTAAGTTTTATTTTAAAAACCTTTCCCCTAATATAATATATAATTAATCCTTAAAAAAAAATGCATTTCATAACTGGACCCGGACCCTATTCTAAACTCCGTCCAAACTTTCTACTTGGATTTTTTACAAAATACGAAAAACTGACGGAAGGAAATATGCAGGCTAGATTTTTTTAAAATTTTATTAATTGACCCATATTTCATATTTTTGAGTGTCTACCAGTAGAATTAGCCGATAAAGCAATGGACGTTAATATATTTTATTATAACAAATGTTAAACGCATTTGTAAATCGCTCGATTAAACTCGACACAAAAGTTCGCGCGACTAAAGCAGCTTAAAATGATTTATTTGAACTTCAACTTCTCACATATGGGCGATTATCCATAATAAATATACATTATAATGGTTTCATGTTTTTCGCATTATAAAAGAAGATAAAAATTAAAGCAACTGCATTTAAAGGATTATCAAGTATTTTATGTGGTAAAAATACAATCCGCTTGGAAAAGAAAACAAATAAAAAGATACCGGCGTATAGATATGAATAAGTAGCGATCCAAGTTTTTGTATCTAGTGTTTTTCCGCGAGCATATCTAAAACTAACATTTACAAAAAATACAGCTATCCACATAGGCGTGCGCGCGGTGGGTGCCATGGGTGCCACGGCACCCCCTAATATAGTAAAAATTATAAAAAATTATAACTGTTAAAAGTACTTATATTGTCTTTGGTGGTGAGTGTTCATTGAATAAGCACGTTTTATGGTCTTTACAATACGATTTTACTATTTTTACGATGATGTCTGTATGTGTGTGTGGACGTGTGTGTGGACGTGTGTGCGTGTGTGTGTGTGTGTGTGTGTGTGTGTTCGTGTGTGTGTGTGACCGCGGTTACTAGAATTCCAAAATTTACAATTCTTGCGTATTCCTATTCCTCACCACAACCATATGCAGACTTGATTAGATTTTGGTTATAATTGTTCAACCGGAAGTATCGTCATTTGAAGATTTTCACAGTTTTTCTTGAAAAACTCAGTTAAATATTATTATAACTTAAAGAATATATTATTGTCTATATGATTTGATTGCATTTTATATTTGATATTCAACAGATATAGAATTAAAGAAGAATAAAGATAAGAAATTTCATATAAATTTCATAATTCAACCAGCTATGCTAACTTAACCATGGAAACTGCTAATATATTCAGGTAAATCAAATTGACAGATGTCAGTATCAATAAAATGTAAATGAATGAAAGAATAAGGGAAGTAACTCTAGTGTTAGAAGTTTCTAGATATAAGAGAGACGATTACATTGGTTTGAACATGTCATGAGGAGAGATGAATATA
The DNA here is from genome assembly GCA_951394225.1 of Harpalus rufipes. NCBI lineage: Eukaryota > Metazoa > Arthropoda > Insecta > Coleoptera > Carabidae > Harpalus > Harpalus rufipes. Next base: position 4,231,557 of record OX596274.1, read on the forward strand.
TTAATAGAAGGTGGAAGAAACATAGGAAGACCAAATATAAGATGAAACGACTGTATTGCAGAAGACTTGAGAGAAAAGGAACTGAATGAGGACGACACGCAAAACAAAAATGAGTGGAAGAAGAAAATAAAAAATAGCGACCCCCTAACGAATGGGAAAATCTAAAGTAGAAGAAAATTTTAGTGTCAAGTGCAATTCGCATAGTTTGTTTATGAAATAATTTAACTGGAAATATAGGATCTTTTGCAAAAAAATTATGTGTAGGGCGCGTGCAGTAACATGACTTTGCTGACTTTGGCAAGCAGATATGGGGACCCGTGTCAAAATGACAGCAATTAATTATGTCCATAACTGACAAGTGTTATAATATTTCATTCAAAATTTCATAATTTTCTTATTTCATGTGGTTTTACTCCGAATGACACATTATATTTTTTCTTCAAACGTAGTTATTTAAAGAAAAATATCTACTACTGACGTTACATTTTACGTAAATTACGTTTGCGATTTCAATTGCCCTGTAGCTATGGATACTTATTTGTTCACCCTTGTTATAAACATTGATATGAAAAATTTCATGTTTTGACGTTTAAATAAAAACTGTGTAATTTTATATCCTCCTTGTATGCAATTATGTCGGAATTTGAAGTATTATAATGTACGCCCAATGAAGTTATTCAATTGGATGGAAATCTAATAGTGTGGCTGAAATATATGTCCAGGAATCACTGCAAAACAATATAAACTTTTCTTATCATTTTAAATCTAAGTATTGTTATGCTCATTACCGTCCCTGTAATTGTAGTCTGTAAGTCTGCTATTCTTTAATAATGTTATTTCCTCAAAAGTATACTCTGTTTATATTTCAATTCACAGGTTATAATATATTTAAATTTGACAGCTATTGATCGTATTTAGTAACTTTATTCTTAGGTTACCTAGCGTGTTATATTGACATTTAGGGCGATATTACAGGTTTCTTTTATTAAAGTTACTTCTTATTCGTTGATCTATATAGTTTCTATGGATATTTATTTTATTTCTACCTTGTGAATCAAGTCACAAAAGATGCTACTTTTATGACGTTTGAAGAAAAAAATATTTTGGCACCTCCAAAAGAAAAGTTCTGCGCACCGCTATGGCTATCCATACACTCTGAACAAATCCGGAAAAACAATTCATGAAAAAGTGTTCTGCGACAGTGGATGTAAACAACAAATCTAAAGAGAAAAGGCTCCGCCGATCGCGTAAGAATTACGTATGCATAGATCTTCCCACTGTCGTTCGCTTCGCTTACCGAGCTAACGGATTTACCGGTGTAACACGCATGATGATTTTCCGTTACCGGTTACCGCTTGCCGCCACTGACATAACCGGTAAGAAACAGGGCACAGGAAAAACTTGTTTTACCAGCGGTTAGACTGTCTGACTGGAATTTTAAAATGTTATATATCGATAAAGCATTACGTATTCTGCACCTAACTACATTTTTTACCGAGTATAAACCGGTCATGTTCTAACCAGGTTTCAAGGATAGTTTACATGAATAAGTATCGTATTTTACCGTGAATAACTTGGGGTTTACTTTTCTCGTCTTCGTACCTGCGTGTCGTAACTTGAATACAAAATGTTTATATTTTAGATAATTATATGGCTCATTCGTACTGTAGTAACTTGGGCTTAATAAACGAGAGAACGTGAGTTTTAATCTAAGCTCTAATAGCATGTTACATACGACCAGTTCGCTTTAAATATATGATAGTAATAAAGTAACATGCCTGCTTCGTTACAATGATATCTATTGTTTTATGAGTGTGAATAAAAATCCTTATTATTTAAGTTTTTTAACTCTCGCTAAGAGAGGTATTGGATTAAGCACGTTTTAAGGTCCTTCCAATTAGACTATAATATTTTTACGATAGTGTGTGTGTGTATGTATGTGGAGACGTTAGAAGGACGATTTCTCAAAAACTATAATACTTAATATCTGTTTAACTACGGATTTCTCAATCGCACATAACTAGGAAAACTTGGAAAGGTTTTGGTAGTAATCAGAAAACTGAAAGTAGCAGATTCTTAAAAAAATCTTCTAAATATTATTTTTTGAAAAATTTTATTTTTGCTAGTATTAAAGAAGATTAAATTCTATATCTGATACAGTAAAATTTTTGAAAGATGTCCGATCAAGGTTGTCTTCGAATTGTACGAATTCAGATTTTTGCTCCGCCCATTCTGACAAATTCAGTAGTGTCGTTTGCTTAGTTTTTATGAGGGTACATAAAATACTACTGTTATTTTATTATTATAAATATATATATATATATATATATATATATATATATATATATATATATATATATATATTACAGTAAAAGCATTCAAAATTCAAAAACAAGTCAACTGGTAAGTTTATAAGCAAATGTAAAACCAAATATGTTAAAAATAAGATAATGACACAATGTCGGTGTCAGTGTCTGACAGAAAATAACGTTATACGTACGGCTATGAATTCAGGTAATGTATCTGAAATAATATATAAACTTACGTTACAGCGAAAGTATTATCAACAACGAGCATCGTTTATAAATGGAATGTCCTAACTTAGTCGAAACAATATGAATTTTTGAAAGACAAGCGTGTTATACCCATCTTTATCGCACACTCTTATTGCCCTTACAAAAGAAAGAGATAAATGTATGCCTATTAGTTAATTCGTTCGTGATACAGATGCCCTTGATCGGACATCTTTCAAAACTTTTACTGTACATATAAATATTCTATTATCTTTTATAGATTTAGAAATAAAGAAATATTAGGTATATAATAATCTATTGTAATAAATCTCACAGCCCAAATAATGTCATGGAAACCAATGGAAAATTTAAAATGTTTGTAACTGACATAAAGTCAGTGTCAAAAACCAGAGACATTACTGATTTTTTTTCTGGGAAGTACATACATTATATTATTTCTTATTGTATTTATAGTTAAATATTCAAAATTGTAGGTATATTACATATACCCTTCAAAAATACTGTCAATCCCGACAATGAATTGGAAACATTTCGAAAAATTAAAAGAAGACAAAATTTCTTCGTACAGTAAAATTTTTCAAAGATGTCCGATCAAGGTCATATGTATCATGAACTAATTAAAACATTGGCATACATTTAGCTCTTTCCTTTGCAAAGGCTGTAAGCGTGTGCGATAAGGATGGATATAACACACTTGTCTTTCAAAAATTCATATTGTTTCGACTAAGTTAAGGCATTCCACTTGAAAACCATGCTCGTTGTTGATAATACTTTTGCTGTAACGTAAGTTACATTACCTTGATAACGAATAACATTATTTTCTGTCAGTGTCACTGATACTGACATTGTGTCAGTATCTTATTTTTCACATATTTTATTTTACATTTGTTAATAAACTTACCAGTTGATTTATTTTTGAATTTGGAATGCTTTTATTGTAACATATTTTTATAATAATAAAATAACAGTAGTATCTTATGTACCCTAATAAAAACTAAGCAAACGACACTACTGTATTTGTCATAATGAGCGGAGCAAAAATCTGATTTCATACAATTCGTAGATGACCTTGATCAGACATCTTTCAAAAATGTATGTAGATACATTTCAAATATGTACAGATACGTATAGCGTGTTTTATTTAAAAATTAATAGTGGGTACCAATTACTTGCACCGAAATAATATGCTGCTACTTCTGAAGTAATAATAACCGAGATATTTTCTAGTTCATTTGTAGGTGGGCAGCCAGTATATGGATTGCTTTATCCTTGTCATTGGTCGTCTATCAATATAGCTAATGGTTATGAAAATTAACTATACTTTCTACATTGTGGTTGGCAGACAAGGGTAACCAAATCTATAAGATATTTAATTATAATTAGATCCATAAATCAGTGTCACTTAATATTACTTCCTCGAGTCCCTCCTCAGTGGACTTGGCATGCCTATCAAATTTAATAATATATGTTCCTCAAATTATTTCCACAAATAGTAATAACTTAAATTGATAAAGCTTTTGGAGAATATAAATTATCTTTATTACTTTCCCATTATGTAGTCAAATATACATATTTTTGTTCAACCATAAAATAAATATGATTGAAATTTTTGTTTTGTAAAAACAATTGTTTTTAAAAATTGAAATTATCAGGAAATGAAAACATATTTTCATTTCAAAACCATGGCGTATAAGCATAAGACTTTCAATTTGTAATTTTATTTTGTGAACCCATAATTTGTTTTAAAAAACAGCAGGAATTGTCTGGTTTATTCGATGAAATAAAATTATAAAAATGTCTGCTTTGGTTCTTGTTGCAAACAAAAAGAATTTGCTACATTTTTTTCTGAAAAAATCTGTTATGGCCATCACAATACCTCTCGCACCCTTTCCATTGTGGTATATATAAGTATTGTATTTAACATTTCTTGTACACACAAAAAATTCTAATTACATCTAATCTTTATATTTACGTATTTTATATAATTTTAAATTTATTCTATAAGTAAGTTTTCTGCATTTCTTTTAAATGTTCGAGGCTTTTTCAGTTCATTCGGGATTGGCGTTATTTCTGAAGCGTTCATGTAATACACCTATAATTTTAAATTTATAATTAATAATACGATATTAAGAAATAATTAAGAAACAAATAAAAAAACCATTACAGATCATCATTTGTTTGTTTTAATTCTATATTAAATTATTCTTAATTTTCTTTGCGTTAGATAAATTATATATTATCAACGTTGTAGTAGGCTTGGGCACAAGTCTGCAAAAAAATCTCAATTTCCAGTAAAATTATTTCATAAACAAACTATACAAATTGCACTTGACACTGACATCTTCTTCTTTAGCTGTTACCATTCGTTAGGGGTCGCTATTTTTTATGTTCTTCTTCACTCATTTCTGTTTTGCGTGTCGTTCGTCTTCCGCTACAGTTCTTCTATTTTATCTTTAGTCTCCCTGTTTCATCAACCTTCTATTACTAAGCTATTCACGCTTCTTCCACTATATTCTTCATCTCTCCTCATGGCATGTTCAAACCAATGTAATCGTCTCTCTTGTATCTTTCTAGAAACTTCTTCAATTAGGAAGTGGTACAGATTCTCAGGCCGGTGGAGGTTGCAAATTGTGCAATTGTTTTCTGCATTTAGTACATATTTTATGATTTTATAAAATATAATTATATTATGTTTATTTGATAATTTTAATTGAAGAAATACTCTTAATTTAGTTAGCGGTATTTTAAAATTGAAATAGGTTTCTATTTTTAAAAAAGTACGAAGTTCCTCGGAGTACGGTGTGACTAGAACCGCAAACTCAGTCAAAATATCCAAATACGAAAAAAATATAATTTTTGGAATCGTGGTATTGAAGTTATGCGATCCGAAATTTTCGTCACACACACACACACACAGAAACACATACATCGTAAAAATGATACAATCGTATTATATGGACCCCAAACCGTGCTAATTCAGTAAAAACTCATCATTTTGACCAGACAATACCTTCCTTACCTAAAGGTTTTGCTCTATCATTAATATTAATATGTTTTTAATAAGTACAGTAAAGCCCCTTTAATCCGTACCCACGTTAATTCGAACATCCAGTATTTTGAACATTGGGTAGAAAACGGGTAATTCGAACAAGAACTCGTGAGATTTTTTGGAAAACCTATCAAATTTTGATTTAGTTCCACCTTTAAAATAGCGGGATATGACAACCATTTCACTCCGTCATTGCAATAATTGGTGGATGTGTGTACATACATACATTGTTTAATAAATAATGATACATAATACTTCAGCGACTGGCGATGAAAGCCGGAATCAACGCCCGGAAACAAACAAAAAAATTACGATTTTTTTCAGAATTAATTGCCAATTACAGAATAATAATACATATCAATATGAAGAGGTAAAGTAAATAAATACATATACAAGAAAAAACTACAACTAAAAATATAAGATAATAATTGTTTTTTATTTCTATTTTTTAATTTCAGCATCATTTGTTTATATCGTAATAATAGTATATTGTGTAATTAGGAGTAAAAGTGACAAAGACACTTTTTCTCCGAATGACACATTATATTTTTTCTTCAAACGTAGATATTTAAAGAAAAATATCTACTACTGACGTTACATTTTACGTAAATTACGTTTGCGGTTTCAATTGCCCTGTAGCTATGGTTACTTATTTGTTCACTTTTTTTTGTAAACATTGAAGTGAAAATTTTCACGTTTTGACGTTTAAATAAAAACTGTGCAATTTTATATCCTCCTTGTGTGCAATTATGTCGGAATTTGAAGTATTATAATTTATGCCCCCTGAAGTTGTTCAATTGGATGGAAATCTAACAGTGTGGCGGAAAGATATGTCCAGGAATCACTGCAAAACAATATAAACTTTTCTTATATCACTTTAATTCTAAGTATTCTTACGTTCATTACCGTCCCTGTAATTGTAATCTGTAAGCCTGCTATTCTTTAATATGTTATTTCCTTAATTCATAGGTTATTTTATTAAATTTGACAGCTATTGATGGTATTTAGTAACTTTATTCTTAGGTTACCTAGCGTGTTATAGTGACATTTAGGACGATATTACAGGTTCCTTTATTAAAGTTACTTCTTATTCGTTGATTGTGTATAGTTTCTATGGATATTTATTTATTTTATTTCTACCTTGTGAATCAAGTCACAAAAGATGCTACTTTTGTCACGTTTGAAGAAAAACTTTATTTACACAGCCATACAAATTCAGAAATCCGTACACCCCCTTATATTTAGCCTTTCGGATTAAAAAGTCTCTGCTGTATTGTAGTATATTTGAAACATTTTTATTATATTTGATGATATTTTTTGATAATTTATATAGTTCATAATAAAAGTAAAATAAATACCGAATTCAAATTAATTCTTTTATATTATACGTTTTTGAATTTAATAAATAAACATTCAATTTCCATTATTACTATTTAATATTTTATTGAAAACTCTTTCCCGACATTAAATAATATAGATAGATATCCATATGATATGTATGTATAATGTACGTTTATATTGCTGAATTTAATTTAGTAATCGCTTCATTTAATTTTCAGTACAATAATACAAAATCTGTTTTTTGGTTACATAAGTATAGGGCGCGAACAGTCATGTTATATTGTTGGCCTTGACAAGCATATGTGGGGGCTCGTTTCAGAATGATAATTAGTAATTATGTACATAGATGTCAAATGTCAGAATTTATCATTAAAAATTTCAAGATTTTCTAAATTCACGTAGTTAATTTATCACCAGGAGTATGGAATTTACTTGTCGAGGAAAATAAACCACCTAGAATTGGAAAATCACTAAATTTAGAATGAGAAATTATGATATTTGACATCTATATACATAATTACTAGCTATCATTCTAATATGGGCCCCCATATCTGCTTCAAGATCAACAAAGTCAATTGACTGCTCGCGCCCTAATATATATATATATATATATATATATATATATATATATATATATATATATATATATATATATATATATATATATATATACGAGTACATAACTATCATACATTTGGACAAAGGTTCACTGACATCCATTTTAAGTTTTGTATCCTGTACACAATATATATATATATATATATATATATATATATATATATATATATATATATATATATATATATATATATATACGAGTACATAACTATCATACATTTGGACAAAGGTTCACTGACATCCATTTTAAGTTTTGTATCCTGTACACAATAATACGTACAAAATTTGTAAACGACTTTTATTTGAATGGTGGTAGCATATTTATTTCAATAAATGATTTTGTTTGACACGTTATGCGGTTTCTGACAACTCATTACAATTCATAAAATTTAATATGCAAATCAATATAACGATGCGGTTTTGTTATATAAATAAATTATGTATCATGAGTAAACTGATATTTTGAAATATTAAATCAAAATATTTACATTTATGAGAACGAATACAAAAGAATCTGCATTATAATTAAAATTGTGCATCAAACGAAACGTCGTCTTTCTACATTTTTATTTTTGTTTATAAATCTTTTAGTTACTCTCGTTAGGGCTCTTTGATGTTTATGCTAGGTGCATCTCAAAGAAGAGAATTTGTTTAAGAATATTCACTAAAATAAGGTTAACCCTACATTAGTTGCGCGGTCTATGTACATATATATTACGCATCCAAACATATTAATTGCGCAGGCATGGTTCTGAGTAGGGGTTAACTATGGGAGAAAAAAATCCAAGTAGCTTATACTTGGTGAGAGATTTGTGAAAGTAGCAAATGGGGAAAACATTTCTTTTTATCATTTGCTGATGTAGTGAAAAATAAATTTTTATTTTGATTATAATAGCTATTTGTGTATTAAGAGCGCAAAATAGGACATTGTCTCTCGAAATCTAAAACACACACAAGATTTTTTCTACAGTCGCTACTATAACAAAAAATAATAAAATGTACACTTTGTACAGTAAAATTATTTAAAGATGTCCGATCAAGGTTATTTGTATCATGAACGAATTAACAAATTGGCATACCTTTATCTCTCTCCTTTGCAGTCTATACGCGTGTGCGATAAGGATGGATATAACACGTTTGTCTTTCAAACATTCATATTGTTTCGACTAAGCTAGGACATTCCACTTTAAAACGATGCTCGTTGTTGATAATACTTTCGCTGTAACGTAAGCTTATATATTAATTCAGATACATTACCTTGATTCATAACCGTACGAATAACGTTATTTTCTGTGAGTATCACTGACACTGACGTTGTGTCAGTATCTTATTTTTCACATATTTGGTTTTTACATTTGCTAATAAACTTACCAGTTGATTTATTTTTGAAATTTGAATGCTTTTATTGTAACATATTTTTATAATAATAAAATAACAGTAGTATCTTATGTACCCTCATAAAAACTAAGCAAACGACACTACTGAATTTGTCATAATGCGCGAAACAAAAATCTGAATTCATACAATTCGTAGACGACCTTGATCGGACATCTTTCAAAAATTTTACTGTACTTACACTACTACTCAATTAATAAGGATTAATATAAAGAAAAAACGTCTTTTATATTTCATTTTAATTTATCGTTATTTCCCATTCTTCTTGACCTAATGCTTCAAACTAATCTAAACATTTTATATTTTCGTTTTTTGTAAATGAATGCCCTATTTTATTTTCACAATAGTGCGGCATTTTTTTTTTCTTGGTTATGTAATATGCCGTGATGATATAATTATTATTTTTTATATAAATACATACCTGTATATTTACTAATGCTGGAAATATATACAGGATGGTTATGAAGTTAATGTCATAAATTTAAAAGTTTCCATGGTTAAGTTAGCATAGCTGGCTGATTTATGAAATTTATCTTTATAATTCTTTAACTATATATCTGTTGAATATGAAATATAAAATGCAATCAAATCGTATTAAGTTATAATAATATTTAACTGAGTTTTTCAAGAAAAACTGTTAAAATCTTCAAATGAGGATACTTCCGGTTGACCAATTATAACCAAAATCTAATAAAGCGTGCATATGATTGTAAGGAAGTGGAATACGCAAGAATTTTAATATTTGGGATTCTAGTATTGAGATATCGCGACCGAAACCGCGGTCACACACATACACACACACGCACACATGTCCACACACACACACATACAGACATCATCGTAAAAATAGTAAAATCGTATTGTAAAGACCCTAAAACGTGCTTATTCAATGAAAACTCACCACCGATTTTTTTGACCAAAGACAATACCTTCCTTATCTAGAGGTGAAGGAAGGTAAAAAACAGACCTGTTTTCCGTGCCGGTTAGTGTAGTTTGTAGGCAATTTAATATGATTTATTTAAGTATCCCAAATTACCTATATAATTCAATAAAGTAATGTGAATACTGGAAACGATTGAAAGAAAATATCCAATTGGAAAAATACAGGAGTGTAATCGAAAGTAGTGACAGGGGAAAAATATGTGGTTGATCGTTGGAGTCTGTTAATTTGGCCCGGTGGCCCACGATTTGAAATATATGATGATAGGTTAGCTGTGAAACCAAGCCGTGCTCCGGTTTAATCTGCGGGGACTTTCAATAGAAACTCTGGTTGTCATTGCTTAATTCGGAACACGCTGCATTGCGCTCAGCGCTGCGGATTTCAAATCTTTGATGTGGGTGCCACAAACCTCCGAACAGATACTTGTATTTGTTGGTCTTTAAACAGCTTTGTTTGATGTCAAATTCGTTGAAATTTCTCTGATCTCAACAAACATTTTTGACATTTCATAAAGTGTCTTTAAAAGCAAAACGCTTTGATTAATATTTCAATCGTAAAATTTCACCAAAGGAAAGAATAAATGACAAATTAACAGAATAACAAACTTTTTTTTATCTCTCGCTAAGAGAGGTATTTGATTCATGCTAAAAATCGCATATCCAGTTTTTAATAAATAAGCACGTTTTAAGGTCCCTATAATCTGATTTTAACATGTCTGTGTGTGTGTGTGTGTATGTGTGTGAAACGATTACTCAAAAACTATAAGATTTAATATATGTTTAACTACGTATTTCTCAGTCGGACATTAATGGGAAGAGCTAAAAAGGTTTTGGTAATAATTGGACAACCGGAAAAACTTGAAAAAAAATCTTCTAAATATTATTTTTTGAATTTTTACCTTCCGTCACCTTTAGGTAAGGAAAGTATTGTCTTTGGTAAAAAAAATCAATGATGAGTTTTTAGTGAATAAGCATGTTTTATGGTCCCTATAATACGATATTACCATTTTTACGATGATGTCTGTATGTATGTATGTGCGTGTGTGACGAAAGTTTCGGATCGCATAACTTCAATACCACGATTCCAAAAATTATATTTTTTTCGTATTCCTCAAGTTTACATCCAGAAGAACAACTGATTAGATTTTGGTTATAATTGATGAACCGGCAGTAGCCTCATTTGAAGATTTAACAGTAAAATTTGAGTTATTGACATTTAACGTTATTATAATCACAGTATATATTATTCTCTATACGATTTGATTGCATTTTATACATCATATTCAATAGATATAGAGTTAAAGAATTTTAAAGAAATTAAATTTTATAAATCAGCCAGCTATACAAAACGTGCAAACTACTAATATATTCATATTATTCAAATTTACAGATGTCAGTATCAATAAAATGTAAATTAATGTGGCAGAGATGAGGATGTTGAAGTAGATGTAGGGGAAGACACGGTAGGTACGGAAATAACTCTAGTGTTACAAGTTTCTAGAAAGATACAAGAGAAATGATTACATTGGTTTGAAAATGTCAAGGGGAGAAATGGAGAATATATTGGATGAAGAATAAATAGCTTAGTAATAGAAGGTTGAAGTAACAGAGGAAGACCAAAGATAAGATGGAAGGAATGTATTGCGGAAGACTTGATAAAAGGAACTAAATGAGAACGACACGTAAAACAGAAATGAGTGGAAGATAAAAAATAGCGACCCCTAACGAATGGGAAAAGCTAAAGAAGAAGATGTCAGTGTCAAGTGCAATTTGCATAGTTTGTTTATGAAATAATTTTACTGGAAATTAAAAATCTTTACAAGAATATTTATGTATGGAATTTATACATAATACACAGATTTGACGGAAGGTATTGTGCTGGCCACAACAGATTTTTTAATTTTAAATTCATTCTATGAAGAAATTTTGTTATACACTTCTAATTTTTCGAAATGTTTCCAATTCATTGTCGGGATTGACAGTATTTTTGAAGGGTATATGTAATATACCTATAAATTTAAATATTTAACTATTAATACAAGAAATAATGTAATGCATGTACTTCCCGGAAAAAATCTTCAGTAATGTCTCTGGGTTTTTTACACTGACAATATCTGTCAGTTACAAACATTTTATTCTTTCAATTGGTGTCCATGACATTATAAGGCTGTGAGATTTATTACAAAAAATTATTATATACCTTATATTTCTTTATCTCTAAATCTATAAAAGATATAATAAAATATTTAAAGAAGAACAAAAAATGTCAAAAAATAATATTTAGAAGATTTTTTTTTAAGAATCTGCTATTTCCGGTTGTCCAATTATTACCAAAACCTTTTCAACACACACATGCACACACACACAAACACACACACACACACACAACACACACACACACACACACACACACACACACATACACAGAGAGACATCATCGTAAAAATATTAAAATCGGATTGTAGGGACCTTAAAACGTGCTTAATCATTAAAATCTGGATATGCGATTTTTAGTATGAATCCAATACCTCTCTTAGCGAGAGATAAAAGTTAAATACCAATATTAATACCGAAAATGAAATATTAAAATACCGGTTTTAAAATTTGCCCCGGTATTGGAAACTCTAGTCTTGTAACAAAGCAATCAGTGGTTATTGACCGAATTAAACTAATCACGCCTGGACGAATTGATTGCAACACAAGTACTGTATTACATAAAGCTTTGACCCTAAAAGATTATCGAGCTATTAGTAATAATAGCATAGTACAATACTAGACACGTAATCTCAACATCGAAGGTAGAAGATAACGATTATGTATGTATTATGTATGGCATATTAGAACATGAATACAGTAAAATGATACATTAGCTAATAACCATATAAAGATAACATATTATATAAACTACTATATTGTTTATTGAACGAATTAACATCTACATAAATAGTAATAATAATTTTTCCACGGCGGAGCATGAAACAGTAATCATTATTTCGATAAACGAAAGTCCTGCTCAATTAACAGTTGAACTTAAGTTAGATAAAGGCATATAGAAAAACAAGTTCCCTTTGACATTAAAAAATATCTATTTAGATTCCCGATAAAAATACAATCTTCAAAATTTCGTTAGTATGATGCAATCTATTTTACTCTTATATATATTTTGTACTAAAAGGTCTGGGACCTACAGTTTAAAAAAAATCTGTTGTGGCCAGCACAATACCTCTCGCCATTTTCATTTTTTGTTACATAGGACGCGCCTTAACACTCAGATATGGGGGTCCGTGACAGAATGATAGCTAGTAATTATGTCGCGGCATATTACCCAATCTGCGTCTGCCAATCAGCTTTGTACACAGATTTCGGTAACGATGTTGACATATTTGTACCGTGCGGGCGTTTATCAGGTGTCACCACACGAGTACTTATTTCTGGCGTGGAGAGTGCACCACAGGGGTCATTTTTGTGCCATTTAAAATTTGAAATATTTGGCGTCGGTCGGGATCGAGCCCGGTATTTATATTTAATTTAATTTTAAGTACTTACATGAATAAAAATTAAATTAAACGGGAGGTATTGTGTTGGCTACATGAGATTTTTACTTCCTTGTACGTAAGTAAAGGAAGTATTGTAATCGCGAAAAAATTCGGTTTTCAGATTTCAGCGGAAATATCCATTTTGATCATCCCTGAATCCATTTTGACTAATTTCGTCGTGACGTCTGTACGTACGTACGTACGTATCTCGCATAACTCAATAACGGTAAGCCGTAGAAAGTTGAAAATTTGTATTTAGGACTCCTATAACATCTAGTTGTGCACCTCCCTTTCTGGTTATTACACAACTTCCAGAAGTGGCACTTTACATGAAGCCTATAATAGATTTTAATAAAAAACTGTTTTAAAATATAATCCAAAACTTTTCAAATTTGGTATACAAGACTTTTATGTCAATCGAAATAACATAATAGATTTTGGTTAAAATAGGCTAACCGGAAGTGGTACATTACTTGAAGTTGTTAACAATTTTTCTTGAATGATTTTATTTTGATTTTAGAAATAAATGCTTCAAATAAAAGTTTTAGAGAATTAATTTCTGCGTCTAGCACATCAAGTATTATTAAATTAGCCCTTTGTATAAGCGAGATATGTAAATTAAAAATTATATACTTTTTGTTTTTGTAATAAAGCTTGCAATGGATTAGGAAAAAAAAAATTCATGTCAAATTATGTTAAATACGTGCTATTTTATGATTCGTACAATAACAAATATTATATTTTAATTGTGAAATTACTCATATTCATTGTTGTAATGAAATATTTTTTTGTTGTAATCAAAACTCTCTTTAAAAAGAACCGGGTTAGATTAATGTTAATTTAAAAATGATGGTAGTAAATGAATTATTTTTTGTTCTATATCAAAATATTTCTCGGGCTTGGCTTAAGCCTGTCAATATTTTGTAATTTAATTATTAAAAAAATATGTATAGTTTAATAATCGTACAAGGAAGTCGTGTGGTGTCCACATCAGATTTTTTTCTTGTGAAAATCTGACTTTTGTATTTACTCCCCTTAACTTTTAAAATGGCCTATAACAATTAATGGCAGACATTACTACCTTTACTACTCCTGTAATAGCAGGTTCCGTATATAAAGTATTTCTTTGTTGTTGCTGTTGAATACAAAAGTTACAAAAGTTTTATTTTCGTTTGTTTTTATATGTCAAGTAAATGTATCTTCCTAAATATTTTTGTTTCTTTTTTAGTTAATAAACAAACAGTCCTAAGTGCTATTACATGTTATCATGATACTGTCAATATTTGACATATTACGTGAAAAAAAATCTGTTGTGGTCAGCACAATACCATCCGTCAATCCTGTGTATTATGTATAAAGTGCATACATAAATTTTCTTAAAAAAGATTCTAAATTTCCAGTAAAATTTCTTCTTCTTTAGCTTTCCCCATTCGTTAGGGGTCGCTATTTTTTATTTTCTTCTTCCACTCATTTCTATTTTACGTGTCGTTCTCATTCAGTTCCTTTTCTCTCAAATCGTCCACAATACAGTCCTTCCATCTTATCTTTGGTCTTCCTCTGTTCCTTTAACCTTCTATTACTAAGCTATTCATTCTTCATTTCTCCTAATGACATTTTCAAACCAATGTAATCATCTTGCTTGTATCTTTCTAGAAACTCGTAACACTAGAGTTATTTCCTTACCTATCTTTCTGTGTCTTCCCCAACATCTACTTCAACATCCTCATCTCTGCCACATTAATTTATTTTTTATTTATACTGACATCTGTCAATTTGAATTATATGCATATATTAGTAGTTACCATGTTTAGCATAGCTGGCTAATTTATAAAATTGAATTTCTTTAAAATTCTTTAACTCTATATCTATTGAGTATGAAGTAAAAGATGCAATCAAATCGTATAGACAATAATATATTCTTTAAGTTATAATAACGTTAAATGTCAATAAATCAAATTTAACAGTTAAATCTTCAAATCAGGCTACTTCCCGTTCACCAATTATAACCAAAATCTAATAATTTGTTCTTCTGGATGTAAACTTGAGGAATACGAAAAAAATATAATTTTTGGAATCGTGGTATTGCAGTTATGGGATTCGAAACTTTTGTCATACACACACAAACACACACACACACACACACACACACACACACACAGACACACAGACACACAGACACATATACATACATACAGACATCATCGTAAAAATGGTAAAATCGTATTATAGGGACCCTAAAACATGCTTATTCAGTAAAAACTCATCACTGAATTTTTTGACCAAAGACAATACCTTCCTTACCTAATGGTGACGGAAGGTAAAAATGGAGTTTAATTTTTTTTCTATCAAAAAGGAGTATATTAAAAAAGTATTGTGCTGGCCACATAAGATTTTTTCTTCATATTCACTGTATTTAGCGAAATAGAATTATAAAGAAATTAAGGCTAACAATAGAATAAAATAATATTTCATTTAGTTCTTCTTGACATTCCCATTTAATTTTCAATCACTAATCACTAGAACTTTCATCCTTCGTTCAATTTTTGGAATCGTGGTATTGAAGTTATGCGATCCGAAACTTTTGTCACATACACACACAGACACACACACAGACACACACACACACACACACACACACACACACACACACACACACACACACACACACACACACACATACATACATACATACATACATACATACATACATACATACATACATATATCATCGTAAAGATGGTAAAATCGTATTATATAGACCCTAAAACGTACTTATTCACTAAAAACAAAAAAAAAATTGACCAAAGACAATGTCTTCCTTACCTAAAGGTGACGGAAGGTAAAAAAAACACACTTTCTTTATTATTAGCTTTTTTGTTAGCTATTTTAAGGTTATTCATCACAACAATCTTCAATCATTGCAATTTTACTGAGAACTAGAGCAGAAAAATTTATACTTAAAAAGTACAAGAATCCTTTTTAGAACGAAGATATGCACACTGTAACATCAGTCAATATCCATCATTAAAATCTGAACGAAGTAACATAAAACGTGCTCGGTATGGTAAAAGCAACGAAGTATGATGAGAAACTAAATCACGAGAGACGTGCACTTCATTTGTGACCGGTGACCCAGACAGAAGCAGAACAAGCACAGAGATTTCAAATTCCCAGACATTTGCATTCGCCAGCAGTCGCAGGATTTTTTTACAGTGCAGCGGAAGTTTTACGGCACAATAATGCAGCAGTAACAGTGATGGTTCTTCGTTTCACTTAATATTATGATTACCTTTTATGAGCCCGTAAATATAACACTTTGCTTCAAAGCTTCCTGCGTTTTAGTTTTATGCCTAGTCGTGAAATTTTATCCGGTTGTTCCAATCCCAGATTTTATAGAAATTTTGCAGAAGCACGGAGTACGACTCTATAAAAAGTTTCATTTTAGTACTAACTAAATTATTTATTACACGTTGCTGTTAAATTTATTATACGACATTATACTATTTATAACTTCCGGTAACAATATCTAGCAAAATAACATTTTTTATCCATTTATTACAAACTAGCTGAATCCAAGGCTTCATCTATGTAACTCGTAAAAAATCTGATGTGACCAACACAATACCTCCCGCCATTTACCTATATATATATAATTTTTTATTACTTTATAAATTTATCCATACAATATATAGAAAAGTATTAAAGCAAACTTGTAGAAAATGGAATAATCTTTAATTTTTATAATAACAAATTGAGAAAAAAATACATTTAAAGGTATTTTTTGAAGAAAAACTATCTTGAGCTTCAAGTAAACCGCCATTTTCCACCAAAATCTAATCAGTTCTTTCCATATTAGAATAAGGTAGAAATACATGGTTTCAAAACTTTCTGAATGATAGTATTTGAGTTGAGCGTAAATAGGATCCACACACATACACATACATACACACAGACATCATCGTGAAAATGTTAAAAATCGATTCTAGGGACCTTAAAATGTGGTCATTTAACAAAATCTCGATATGCGATTTTTAGCACGATCCCTATACCTCCCTTACCAAGGGTAGCGGGAGGTAAAAATCTGTTGTGGCCAGCACAATACCTTCCGTCAATCCTGTGTATTATGTATAAATCCCATACATAAATTTTCTTGCAAAAGATTCTAAATTTCCAGTAAAATTATTTCAAAAATAAACTATTCAAATTGCACTTGACACTGACATCTTCTTCCTCTTTAGCTTTTCCCATTCGTTAGGGTCCCTATTTTTGCGTGTCGTGCTCATTCATTTCTTATTCTCTCAAGTCTTCCCCAATACAGTCCTTCCATGTTATCTTTGGTCTTCTTCTGTTTCTTCAACCTTCTATTACTAAGCTATTCATTCTTCATCCAATATATTATTCATTTCTCCTCATGACATTTTCAAACCAATGTAATCATCTCTCTTGTATCTTTGTACAAACTTGTAACACTAGAGTTATTTCTTTACCGTATCTTTCCACGTCTTCCCAACATCTACTTCAACATCCTCATCTCTGCCACATTCATTTACTTTTCATGATACTGACATCTGTCAATTTGAATTATCTGAATATATTAGCAGTTTCCATGATTAGCATAGCTGGCTGATTTATAAAATTTAATATCTTTATAATTCTTTAACTCTATATTTATTGAATATGAAATATAAAATCGTATAGAAAATAGTATATTCAAGTTATAATAACGTTAAATGTCAATAAATCAATTTTCAAATGAGGGTACTTCCGGTTGACCAATTATAACCTAAATCTAATCAATTGTTCTTTTGGATGTAAACTTGAAAAATACGAAAAAATTATAATTTTTGGAATTGTAGTATTGAAGTTATGCGATCCAAAACTTTCGTCACACACACGCAGACACACATACATACAGACATCATCGTAAAAATGGTAAAATCGTATTATAGGGACCCTAAAACATGCTTATTCACTAAAAACACATTGAAGTTTTTGACCAAAACAATACCTTCCTTACCTAGAGGTGACGGAAGTTAAAAATCAAATGCAATTAAACTAAAAACAATTATGACTGTTTAATACTACAAATTTCTTCAAAATTAAACGAACTTTCATTTATAATAATAATAGTGGAGAATCCCATTGTTTTTGAGTTATAAAAGAACACATTAATAAACAAGCAGACTGAAAGACAGTCAAATGTTTTTAAAATTGTTGTTTTAGCTTCTGTTTCATACGTATAACTCTTGTAAATGAGTCTTCTTCATTTTTAATTAGCCGGATGCCCGTATATTTGAACAGTTTTTTTAAGTGTTTCTCTGATGTTGTTACCCAACTCAATCCAACGTTTCGGTGGGCGTCCTGGAGGTCACTTATTCAAGGGCTTTTCGTCTCTGTTTATTCTAATTAATATTTTTTCTCCTGCTGTGCTGCAAATGAGTACTTCAAAAAATATTCTTTATAATTTTTATATTTATATAAAGGAATATATATATATATATATATATATATATATATATATATATATATATATATATATATATATATATATCAGGAAATTTTATCTTTCGCTTGCAATTCAACCAAACAACAACAATGACCTCACACTCTTGGAATTTCAAACAGTAATTTTGTTGACAGGTTAGCTAATCAATAAATTCATGTAGCCAAAAAAACACCATCATCTACTGAACTGACGTTTTAATTTACTCATTCGCCATACTGTCCTCTGCAATTTTTTTGTTTTATTGTAATATTTTATGCTATTAAAAACTTATAAAAGTACTTTTAATTAACACGTGCAAATATATGTAAAAGTTAGCTATTCTCTTTAATCAACAATTCCAAAACATTAAAGTTTCGCATTTTGTTGTTGAATGCATTTTGAAAGTCATCATTTTAAAATGTCAACAAAGCAGTGAATATCACTTGTTTATGGAAAATGTGCGACAGGAAACAACAGTCGATAGGATTTTATTGAGTTTACCGCAGCGAAAATATAACTGGAATGGGAAAGTTTTGAATCAAACTCGTGGACTCTATTTCAAATAGTGAATGTGTTTCCTTCTCTTTCACATATATTGTATTTTAAAACACATTTAGTTCACAAATTTAAATTACATTCTATATAATCTATCTACCTTTGTATAAATTCTGTGAATAACAAAATAATGCTAAATAAAAATCTGATCTGGCCAACATAATACCTCCCGTTTAATTTAATTTTTATTCATGTAAATACATAAAATTAAATTAAATTTAAATACCGGGTTCGGTCCCGACCGACGCCAAATATTTCTAATTTTAAATGCCACAAAAATTACCCCTCTGGTGCACTCTCCACGCCAGCAATAAGTGCTCGTGAGGTGACGGGTAAACGCCCCCATGGTACAAATATGCCATCATCGTTACCGAAATCTGTACCTATACAAAGCAGATTGATAGACCCAGCAATGGGTAATATGCCGTGATGATATATTTATTTATATACTTACCTATATTCATTGCTGGCGTGGAGAGTGCACTACAGGGGTCAATTTTGTGCCATTTAAAATTCTAAAATATTTGGCGTCGCTCGGAATCGAACCCGTTCCCCAGATTTGTGTGAAGTGACGCCTGGTAAACGCCTGCACGGAACAAATATGTCATCATTATTACCGACATCTGCGTATAAAGCAGATTGGCTCACCCAGCAATGGGTAATATGCCGTGATGATATATATTTTTATTATCTTACCTATATTTTTACATACTAACTTATACTGGAAACTATAATAAGTTCCATTTACTGTTTTCTTTTTAAAACGTTAATATTATTTTTTGAAATGATTAGTTTGTTGACAGTGACATATATCTGTCAGTTACAAACATTTGAGATCTGAGTTGTGTAACCATGTGTATGAGTTGTGTTTAAAGTTTAGGCTCCGGGATTAAAATTATAGATAGTTTTATAAATTTATCAATAAAATATATAGAAACAGTATTAAAGCAAACCTGTAGAAAATTGAATAATCTTCCCACCGAGATATAGCCAGCTGACATGTTTATTTATTCACAATATCATATAAACTATCATCTGATAAATTTTCAATTGAGAAGAAATGACTGAACATATATATTTTTTTATCATGTTCGTGTGACCGGCTGACGTATTATCCACCACTTTATAGTCAGCTGACTTTTTTTTTCTTTAAGATATTGGATTAGCTATAATTTGATAAATTTTCAATCGAGAGGAAATGATTAAAATTCATTTTTTTTTTCAACGTGCATGGGAGGCTACCGCTGCTTAACCCACCCACCGAACCGCAGCTGACGTTCACGGAGCTTCATGATACAACTCTCTGAAGCATTTTACAAGTTATCGCCCGAGAGGAAATGATTGACCAAATTTGTACCCTGGCTCGCGGACTAAATCTTTAATTTTTATATAAGATAAATCTCGAAAAAATAACAGTTACAGGTAGAAAAACTATTTTGAGCTTCCAGTAAAGTGTCATTTTCGGTTATCTGATATACTCCAAAATATAATGGCATCTTTCCATATAAGAGTAAGGTAGAAATACAAGGTTCCAAAATTTTCTGAACGATAGTATTTGAGTTAGAGCGTAAAGAGGATCCACACACACACAACACATACACAGATATCATCGTGAAAATGTCAAAATTGGATTGTAGGGACCTTAAAACGTGGTCATTTACCAAAATCTCGATATGTGATTTTTAGCACGATCCCTATACCTCCCTTACCAAGGGTAGCGGGAGGTAAAAAAATAAATAAATATCAAGCAATCCAATAAGTTCGTGCGGTTTTTGTATACAGTAGAATGCCGTGAATATTTTTTAAGTTATGGATCGATAGCACTTGTTTATTATCTGCAATCTACTTTAATTTAAACCGTCTTTTGTCGGATAGATACACATTTGGTAACAATTGTTTAATTCCTAATTTGAATATTTGAAAATGACAAGGAATATAACTTTAATTAGGGGTTGTTTACTCTATTAGTACAAACTTAGTACCAAAGCTGCAGTGGCGACGCAAAAAATATGTACCGCATTCGGAGATGATGCCGTACAGTGTGGTTCAAGAAACTTTCTTCGGGAGATCTCAGCTTGTCCAATGAAACACGCTCTGGGAGACTGTAGATCATTATCAACGAGGATCTTGGAGGCAAATTCCAATACAACATGCCTAGAGCTTGCAGAAAGGTTCAATGTGAGTGATGAAACCATTCGTTTGCACATCAGCTAGGAAAGACGTGGAAGTTAAGCAAATGGGTCCCACATGAATTGTCAAATGATAACAAATTAAATCTTACCATTTGTTCGGCAAACATTTCACGCAACAATAAGGAACCATTTCTTGCTCGGTTGTTAACCTGCGACGAAAAGTGAATATTGTACTTTTATTAAGTATTTCGATTTGTAAAGCAGGATTATGATGGATTAGCTTAGCTTAATACTCGTTCCAGATTAAAAGACAAACTAAAATATTAACCTCCAAACTATTGTTCAAACGTCAAACAGATGATCTATCATGTTTAAATTACCCGCACATGTCGTTACTACGCCGCGTATTGATGTTTCGTCTTTACGGCCATCTAGTTACACCTAATCTTTATATTTACGTATTTTCTATAATTTTAAATTCTTCTATAAGCAATTTTTCTCCATAATCTTCTAAATGTTCGTTTTTCCAATTCATTAACGAGATTGGCGGTATTTCTGAAGGGTTCATGTAATATACCTATTTTTAAATATTTAATTAATAATACAATAAGAAATATTAAATATCGTTCGCAGAAAAAGCCCGCAACACTATCTCTGAATTTTTGATATTGACATTAGTGACATTTATCTGTCAATTACAGACATTTAAATTTCTCAAGTAGTTACCATGGCGATGTTTGGGCAGTTAGCTGGCTGTGAGATTTATTACAACATTATTTTATAGATTATATTTCTATATCTTTAAATCTATAGAAGATATAATAAAAAAATTAAATATGCCGGATAGAGAATTTTGTTCTCTAATATTTGTAATAACATAAATTTTCAAAAAATAATATTTAAAAGATTTTTGTTAAAATACTACTACTTCCAGTTATTCAATTGTTACCAGAACCTATTCAATTCTTCCCATTAGGTACTGTTAGATTGAGGAATCCATAGTTACATAGGTTTTTAGTCTTATAGAATTTGAGAAATCGTAACGCCGACAACCCCCCCCCCCCCCACACATATATATATACACACAGACAGTCATCATCGTAAAAATGTTATAATCGGATTCTAGGAACCTTAAAACGTGCTTATTCACTAAAATCTGGATATGCGATTTTAAGCATAAATCCAATACATCTCTTAGCGAGAGGTAAAAATCTGATGTGGCCAACACAATACCTCCCGTTTAATTAATTTTTATTCTTGTAAATACTTAAATATTTCGAATTTATATGGCACAAAATGACCCCTGTGTTGCATTCTCCACACCTAGTAAACACTCGCACGGTACAAATATATCATCATTACTGAAATCTGTATACAAAGCAGATTGGCACACCCAACAATGGGTAATATGCCGTGACGATATATTTATTTTTTTATTTATATACTTACCTATATTCTTATATATTTACTTATGCTGCTAACTGTTCCTTTCCATATAATTATTGTTCTATTTACTATTTTCTTTTTAAAACGTTACTATTATTATTTGAAATGCTTAAATTGTTGACAGTATGACAGTGACATATATCTGTCAGTTACATGAATTTGAAATCTAATACGTGTCACCATGGAGTTGCGGTTAAAACGTAAGCTCCGGGATTAAAATTATACATAGTCTATCTATTATAGATAGTTTATAAAATATATAGAAAAAATATGAATGCAAACCTGTGGAAAATTTAATAATCTTTAATTTTTATATAACATAAATTTTGAAATCTGAATTACTCCAAAATCTAATGGCATCTTTCCATAAAAGAGTAAGGTAGAAATACAAATTTTCAAAAGTTTCTGAATGATGGCATTTGACATAGAGTGCCCAAAAGACACACACACATACACACGCACACACACACATACATACCCATAGACATCACCGGGAAAATGTTAAATTTGGAATGTAGGGACCTTAAAACGTGGTTATTTACCAAAATCTCGATATGCGATTTTTAGCACAATCCCTATACCTCCCTTAACAAGGGTAGCGGGAGGTAAAAAGTTTTGTTAAAGAAATATTGTAATGTCTGATTTGTATTGATTCTACAATAAAAGTCTGATTTATTCCATAATCTAATGGCATCTTTCCATAAAAGAGTAAAGTAGAAATACAAATTTTCTGAACGACAGGAACGATAGTATTTGAGTTAGAGCGTAAAGAGGATTCACACACACATACACACACACATACACACACACACATACACACACACGCACACACACACACACACACACACACACACACACACACACACACACACACACACACACACACACACACACACACACACATACATACATACACACAGACATCATCGCGAAAATGTTAAAATTGGATTCTAAGGACCTTAAAACGTAGTCATTTACAAAAATCTCGATATGCGATTTTTAGCACGATTACTATAAAAAGCACCGATATCTTATCACGATATCCGGCCTTAGCCAACACTTTCTTATACTGTTGCACTCATCGATAAAAACCGAAACTCGCGCCAATATGTACATACATGTGCAAGTATCGCGTAACATTCAAAGTTCGCGTTATTTATTCGAAGCAATTTCCTGTGCGGGGAATAAAATGAGCTCTGCTCTGCACTCGGCCCGCGTGCGAGGAGAGTGTAAAACACGCAGTCCGGATTGCTATTTCATCCGCCGGGCTTCGCCCCAGAGCCAAATGTTTGTTTCGCCAACGGCGTACTTACTCGGTATCGAATAGTTCCATCAAATCCACATATAAATCCACACGCAAATGCGCACGAGATGCTACGAACAGTAAACGGAAAGAAATAGGTACGTTTATACTTATTAAACTATTGTGATGATACTACAGATTTACACCAAAAACACAATAATAGCACAAAACCGTGAACTACTCCAGAAATTATATATAGAAAAGAAAATAGACATGACACTAATTTGAATTCCCTTACACATAGGAATAAAAGGAAACGAAACAAATAAATGCCACTGAAGTAATTACAATGATACCAACTTAGAAAGATGACCTAAAATACATTATTAAAAACAAAATAGTAGAAGAACAAAAAGAAAAATGGATAAACACAACAAACAATAAATTAAGAGAAATCAAAAGTGACTTAAAATGCTGGAGCACAGGAGAAACAAGAGAAGAAAAAAATACCCTAACAAGACTAAGAATTGGACATACCCGAATGACCCATGAACACGTATTTGAAAAAAAACCACCACCCAAATGCGACACATGTGATACTACACTAAGCGTGAAACACGTATTACTACACTGCACCAAATTCAACCAGCAGAGAACAAACAACAACATCCCAGATAACCTCGAAGACGCCTTACAGAACAACCCAGAGAAAGCGAAGAACATCATAAACTTCCTCAAAAACACGATATATACCCTGATATAACTATACCACTATACAATTGTAAATAATACTATGTAACTAACAACACAAACTACACTATGTAACATACCACCAATAACCACACTATGAACTTGTAGTTAAAGTGTTAAATAAATTTTTAAAAAAATCTGATGTGGACACCACACGACTTCCATGTACGATTATTAAACTATACATATTTTTTTAATAAATAAATTACAAAATATTAATTTTAACTTCAAAACAGTAAGATATATAGCGACCATAATCTAACCCGGTTCTTTTTATAGAGAGTTTTGATTACAACAAAGAAATATTTGATTACAACAATGAATATGACTAATTTCACAATAAAAATATATTTGTTATTGTACGAATCATAAAATTGCACGTATTTAACGTAATTTGACATGAACATTTTTTTTTATTTTTTGTCCTAATCCAAACAAGCTTTATTACAAAAACAAAAAAGTATATAATTTTTAAATTTACATATCTCGTTTATACAAAGGGCTAATTTAATAATACTGTGCTAGACGCAGAAATTAATTCTCTAAAACTTTTATTTGAAGCATTTATTTCTAAAATCAATATAAAATCTTTTATTCAAGAAAAACTGTTAACAACTTTAAGTAATGTATCACTTCCGGTTAGCCTATTTTAACCAAAATCTATTGTTATTTCGATTGACATAAAAGTCTTGTATACCAAATTTGAAAAGTTTTGGATTATATTTTAAAACAGTTTTTCATTAAAATCTATTGTAGGCTTCATGTAAAGTGCCACTTCTGGAAATTGTGTAATAACCAGAAAGGGAGGTGCACAACTAGATGTTATAGCAGTCCTAAATACAAAATTTCAACTTTCTACGGCTTACCGTTTTTGAGTTATGCGAGATACGTACGTACGTACAGACGTCACGACGAAATTAGTCAAAATGGATTCAGAGATGATCAAAATGGATATTTCCGCTGAAATCTAAAAACCGAAATTTTTCGCGATTACAATACTTCCTTTACTTACGTACAAGGAAGTAAAAAAGCTTCAGATTATAAAATGATGGACAAATTTTGTTTGAGTTGCATGGCTATCTCTATTAATCAGCTATCTCCAGAATAATTTAAAATTGATTTTCTCGGTTATAAAATGTCAAAAATAAAATCGTATTACTAATACGGACGCAGAATTTAATTCTCTACAACATTTATTTGAAGTATTTTTGTCTAAAATAGTTTGGGAACTTTTTCGCAAGGAA
Organism: Harpalus rufipes; assembly: GCA_951394225.1. Lineage (NCBI taxonomy): Eukaryota > Metazoa > Arthropoda > Insecta > Coleoptera > Carabidae > Harpalus > Harpalus rufipes. The sequence goes on from OX596274.1 coordinate 4,257,824, forward strand.
AAACTGATTTCCCATGTTAAACGCCCAGATTTTTAATTAACACATTGTATATTATTACCAACATTTGTATACAAAGCAGATTAGCTCACCCAACAATGGGTAATATGCCGTGATGATATATGTATTACATATTTTTATTATCTTACTTACATTCCTACACATTTACTCGTATTAAGTTCCTTTCCATTTAATTATTGTTCCATTTACTATTTTCTTTCCAAAACGTTAGTATTATTTTTTGAAATGATTAGTTTGTTCCTAGTGACATATATCTGTCAGTTACATACATTTGAGATCTGAACTGTGTAACCATGGGGTTGTCTTTAAAGCTTAGGCTCCGGGATTAAAAATAAATATAATTTTAGAAATTTATCCATAAAACATATACAAAAAATATTAACGCGAACCTGTAGAAAATTTAAAAAAACTTTAATTGTTATAATAACAAATCTCGAAAAAATAACACTTAAAGGTATTTTTCGAAAAATGGCATCTTTCCATATAAGAGTAAGGTAGAAAACAAGGTTTCAAAATTTTCTGAACGATAGTATTTGAGTTAGAGCGTAAAGAGATCCACACACATATACACACAGACATCATCGTGAAAATGTTAAAATTGGATTGTAAGGTCCTTAAAACGTGGTCATTTACCAAAATCTCGATATGCGATTTTTAGCACGATCCCTATACCTCCCTTACCAAGGGTAGCGGGAGGTAAAAATTACCACTTTCCCTTTAAATATCATAACTAATATTAAGCAATAATAAAATGTCAATTATTCAAAAATGTAAAGAAACAAGAATTTTAAATTTACGTCAATTTTTCCGTGGACAATTCTGTTATCTTAAACGACATACAGCGCAGCGAACAACGATATATGTATAAGATTTGTACTTTTATGTTGACAATAAAGGATAAACTATCACTATAAATAAGATTTGCGTTATGGTGTGGAATATAGAGTACATGGATCAAAACATCACTGGACGCAAGAATTCGAAGATCCAAAGAACAAGTAGTATAAGAGCAACAACTGTCGCTGACTTACGTTCAAACTGTTACGGTGTACGTGATCCATTTACAGGATAAATGTGATATTTATACGCGGGAATCACACTGCGCCGCAGCAAATACAAATGTCCACGAAGGTGATCACTGCCCGTATCATGCTATGCTCGCCTCCTCGCTTTTGTGTAATTACGCTGTACGTTTTAAAAAGTTGATTGCAGTTAAATCCTCTCATCATACGTTTTGTTTTTTGTATTGCGGTAATCCGTCATTCAGTGAAATGTTTTTATATGAGAACATTTTCAATAAGTGCAACGATATTTGATTTTTGTTCAATAATGAGGTCATGCAAAAAACAATTGTTCCTTTTTACCTCTCGCTAAGAGAGGTAATGGATTCATGCTAAAAATCGCATATCCAGATTTTATTGAATAAGCACGTTTTAAGGTCCATACAATCCGATTTTAATATTTTTACGATGATGTCTGTGTGTGTGTGTGTGTGTGTGGATGTGTGTGTGTGTATGTGTGTGTGCGTGCGTGTGTGTGTGTGTGTGTGTGTGTGTGTGTGTGTGTGTGTGTGTGTGTGTGTGTGTGTGTGTGTGTGTGGATGTTGGAAGGACGGTTACTCAAAAACTATAAGACTTTAAATTAGTTTAACTACGTATTTCCCAATCGGACATTCATGGGAAGATCTGAAAAGGTTTTGGTAACAATTGGACAACCGGAAGTAAAAGATTCTTGGAAAAAAATCTTCTAAATAATATTTTTTGAAATTTTTTCTTGGTAATATTAAAGAAAATTAAATTCTCTATCTGACACATTTAAAATTTTATTATATATTCTATAGATTTAGAGATAAAAGAGATATAATATGTAAAATAATCTGATATAATAAATTTTACAGCCGAAAGAATGGCCATGGAAAATAGTTGAAAATTTAAATTGTTTGTAACTGACAGATAAATGTCAGTGTCAGAAATTCGGAGACATTACTGAAGACTTTTTCTAGGAAGTACATACATTATATTATTTCTTAAAGTATTAATAGCTAAATATTTAATATTATAGGTATATTACATATATCCTTCAAAAATACTGTCAATCCTGACAATGAATTGGAAACATTTCGAAAAATTAGAAGAGGACAAAATTTCTTCATAAAATAAATTTAAAATTAAACAATCTAAATATAAGGAATAGATATATACGTAAGTAGAATTTTTGGTGTAGAGTGTAGGTATACAAAAAATGTTAAATACATTAAGGCGCGAGCAGTCATGTGACTTTGTTGGCCTTGACAAGCAGATATGGGGGCCCATGTCAGAATGATAGCTAGTAATTATGTATATAGATGTCAAATATCATATTTTCTCATTCTAAATTTAGTGATTTTCCAATTCCATGTGGAGCAGAATTATATGTTAAATATCTAAGGCATACGACAAGTAAATTTTAAACTCCTGGTGATAAATTAACTACGTAAATTTAGAAAATCTTGAAATTTTTAATGTAAAATTCTGACATTTGACATCTATGTACATAATTACTAATTATCATTTTGAAACGGGTCCACACATCTGCTTGTCAAGCCCAGAAATGTAACATTACTGTTCGCGCACTATACTTATGCAACCAAAAAAAGGAAGTGGCGAGAGGTATTGTGCTGGCCACAACAGATTTTTTGTTTAAAATGAACAAGCATTGTCTAATTTATCATTCTGTATGATTAAATTATTTTTTTTATTTGCTAAAAATCGCAAATCCAGATTTTATTAAATAAGAACGTTTTAAGGTCCCTACAATCCGATTTTAATATTTTTACGAAGGTATCTGTGTGTGTGTGTGTGTGGATGTATTTGTGTGTGTGTGAATGTGGGATGTTGGAAGGACGATTACTCAAAAACTATAAGACTTTATATTTGTTTAACTACGTACTTCCCAATCGGACATTCTTGGGAAGATCTGAAAAGGTTTTGGTAACAATTAGACAACCGGAAGTAGAAGATTCTTGAAAAAAATCTAAATAATATTTTTTGAAAATTTTTCTTGGTAATATTAAAGAAAATTAAATTCCTTATCTCATACATTTAAATATTTTATTATATATTCTATAGGTTTAGAAATAAAAGAAATATAATATATAAAACAATCTGTGGTAATAAATTTTACAGGCGAAAGAATGCCATGGAAAATAGTTTGTAACTGACAGATAAATGTCAGTGTCAGAAATCCGGAGACATTACTGAAGATTTTTTCTGGGATGTACATATATTTTATTTCTTATTATATTAATAGTTAAATATTTAAAATTATAGGTATATTACATATATCCTACAAAAATACTGTCAATCCTGACAATGAATTAGAAACATTTCGAAAAATTAGAAGAGGACAAAATTTCTTCATGAAATGAATTTAAAAATAAACAATCTAAATATAAGGAATAGATATAAGTAGAATTTTTAGTGTAGAGTGTAGGTATACAAGAAATTTTAAATACAATAGGGCGCGAGCAGTCATGTGACTTGCAAGCAGATATGAAGGTCCATGTCAGAATGATAGCTAGTGATTTTCCAATTCCAGGTAGTTTATTTTCTTCGACAAGTAAATTCCACACTCCTGGTGACAAATTAACTACGTGAATTTAGAAAATCTTGAAATGTTTAATGAAAAATTCTGACATTTGACATCTATGTACATAATTACTAAATGTCATTCAGATACGGGCCCCCATATCTGCTTGTCAAAGACAACAATGTCACATGACTGCTCGCGCCCTATACTTATGTTACCAAAAACGGAAGTAGCGAGAGGTATTGTGCTGGCCACAACAGATTTCTTTTTCATGTGGGAATCCATGCCCTGTTAATTCTTAGTCCTTCTTCCTTCCGATTAATTTTTTTGGATGTTTAAAAATTTCTATCGCTTAAACAATTATAGAACTAGGTTATCATAAAAAAAAATTATTTGTTTTTATATAATATTTATTTAAGTAACTGAAAACATAACTCGAATATCATTTTATTTCAGATGATAATTCTTTTATATGATTCTTTATTATTCTGTGTACATACTGGCTGGCATTGAATAACTATTACAAATGTCATAATAAATCAACAAAATCTGAATCGTAAAATATTCTGAAAACAACAAGAGTCATCTTTTCATTTATACATTCACTATTTCCCGTGCACGTAGTCAGGTCTAATAAATATTAATATGAACTATAAAATTTTTATATCCATAAGTTAAATGTAAAATATTAAATATAGACATCAAGCAGGGAATGATAAAAATTCATAAAATTTATCTGAAAATAGCAATAAACAATAATGTGAATTCAAAGAAGATAAAGATATCTGTTTTTCTAGGGTTACCAACTGTACAGTTGGTAACCCTTATAAATTAAAGTATGGCGTAAAACGTCGCGTTACAAGATTTCAAAATTTTCTGAACGATAGTATTTGAGTTAGAGCGTAAAGAGGATCCACACACACACATACATACATACCTTAAGGGACCTTAAAACGTGGTCATTTACCAAAATCTCGATATGCGATTTTTAGCACGATCCCCATACCCCCCTTACCAAGGGTTGTGGGAGGTAAAAATCTAAATATAAAAAATCTGTTATGGCCAGCACAATAACTCTCGCCACTTCCTTTTTACCTCTCGCTAAGAGAGGTATTGCATTCATGCTAAAAATCACATATCCATATTTTATTGAATAAGCACGTTTTAAGGTCCCTACAATCCGATTTTAACATTTTTACGATGATGTCTGTGTGTGTGTGTGTGTGTGTGTGGATGTATGTGTGTGTGTGTGTATGTATGTAGGATGTTGGAAGGACGATTACTCAAAAACTATAAGACTTAAAAATTGTTTAATTACGTATTTTCCAATCGGACATTCATGGGAAGATCTGAAAAGGTTTTGGTAACAATTGGACAACCGGAAGTAGAAGATTCTTGAAAAAAAATCTTCTAAATAATATTTTTTGAAAATTTTTCTTGGTAATATTAAAGAAAATTAAATTCTCTATCTGATACATTTAAATATTTTATTATATATTCTATGGATTTAGAGATAAAAGAAATATAATAAATAAAATAACGTTATAATAAATTTTACAGCCGAAAGGATGCCATGGAAAATAGTTGACCAGTTGAACTGTTTGTAACTGACAGATAAATGTCAGTGTCAGAAATTCATAGATATTACTAAAGAGTTTTTCTGGGAAGTACATATACATTATATTATTTCTTAATGTATTAGTAGTTAAATATTTAAGATTATAGGTCTATTACATATATCCTTCAAAAATACAGTCAATCCTGACAATGAATTGGAAACATTTCGAAAAATTAGAAGAGGACAAAATTTCTTCATATAATGAATTTAAAATTAAACAATCTAAATATAAGGAATAGATATATGTAAGAACAATTTTTGGTATAGAATGTAGGTATACAAGAAATGTTAAATACAATAGGGCGCCTTGACAAGCAGATATGGGGACTCATGTCAGAATGATAGCTAGTAATTATGTATATAGATATATCATAATTTCTCATTCTAAATTTAGTGATTTTCCAATTCCATATGGTTTATTTTCCTCGACAAGTAAATTCCACACTCCTGCTGACAAATTAACTACGTGTATTTAGAAAATCTTGAAATTCTGAATGAAACATACTGACTAATTATCATTCTGAAACGGGCCCCCACATCTGCTTGTCAAGGCCAACAATGTAACATGACTGTTCGCGCCCTATACTTATGTAACCAAAAAAGGAAGTGGCGAGAGGTATTGTGCTGGCCACAACAGATTTTTTTTGGTTATATAAGTATAGGGCATGAACAGTCATGTTACATTGTTGGCCTTAACAAGCAGATGTGGGGGCCCATTTCAGAATGATAATTAGTAATTATGTACATAGATGTCAAATGTCAGAATTTTTCATTAAAAATTTCAAGATTTTCTAAATTCACGTAGTTAATTTGTCACCAGGAGTGTGGAATTTACTTGTCGAGGAAAATAAACCACATAGAATTTGAAAATCTGACATCGGCCCCATATCTGCTTGTCAAGTCACATGACTGCTCGCGCGCTAATGTATTTAACATTTCTTTTGTACCTACACTCTACACCAAAAATTGTACTTGCATCTATTCCATATATTTAGATTATTTTAAATTTAAATTCATTCTATGAAGAAATTTTGTCCTACTCTTCCAATATTTCGAGATGTTTCCAATTCATTGTCGGAAGTAATAGTATTTCTGAAGGGTATGTGTAATATACCTATAATGTTAAATATAACTATTAATACATTAAGAAATAATATATTGTATGTACTTCCCAGAAAAAGTCTTCAGTAATGTCTCCGGATTTCTGACACTGACATTTATCTGTCAGTTACAAACAATTTAAATTCTCAACTATTTTCCATGGCATTCTTTCGGCTGTAAACTTTATTACAACAGATTATTTTATATATTATATTTCTTTTATCTCTTAATCTATAGAATATATAATAAAATATTTAAATGTAACATGTATATTCCACACTCCTGGTGACAAATTAACTATCTACGTGATCAGCTGGCCTCGCGTGTATTAAAAGGTTTTTCTGGGTGGTGTTCTCCGTGCCCTGGGGGTGAATTTATGGTGGTGATGTTCTCAGCGTCCATCAGAGGGGTGTATACGGCCTGTGGTTTGTGGTGGCGTCGCTCGGCAGACGTTGACGGCCCCCACGTGCTTGGTAGGTTCTAAGCATGTTTTGACGAAACAAAAATGCATTTTTCCGTCCCGTTTCTTAGACAACCCCATTGGTGCCTGAGGTATGGACCCTCTCTGACCCGTTGTACTAGAGTTTCACGGCTTGACTTGATATTCAAGTTACTTGACTTGATTTGAAATCAAGTCAATCTCAAGTCAAGTAATAATAACCGAAAGTCAAGTCAAGTAGTTACAATTTCAAGTACTTGAAAAATCAAATAGTTATTTTTCAATTACTTGAAAAAATCAAGTAATTATTTTTTTAGTTACCAGAAAAAGTTGTTCAAGACAACATTCCATTTTCATATAGTTTCTTATATTTTTCAACTATATGAATATACCTTGAAATATAAACTTTTATTCATAAAAATAAATCATACATTCAAATTTAAAAATCTGATGTGGCCAGCACATAACCTCTCGCCGTATATTTTACCTGGCTGTATGCATAAAGCAAAGAATATTTTTATAAATACAAATAATATATTCATATAAATCTATGACGTATAAACTTCTTTATTATTATTCAATAATAGCATGTCTCAACATGAAGATATTTTACCATAAATTATGTTACAATAAATTACAAAGTAGAGTTTACCATATATAAATATTAGGCTGGTAACAGCAATTTTCAATTGGAACAACCTTGTTTACTTTCTCTTCATATTCTTCTAGTAAAAACATTAATTTTGGGCGGTCTAAAATGTATATATCTGGATTGTGCATCTATTCTTATATATCTTCTTTTACATTTTATTTTTTCATACTTGTTATATCTAAATAACCTTAATTCCCTTTAATAAAGTGACGGATAGATTGTACTCCGATTATTCTTATATCGATGTGTAATTTTGGCTATATTTACAACTTACTTGAGAAGAATTTGATAGCTTTTTCGCAATTCAAAGTTACTCTAGTCTACAGTACTGGTATACATTGTCCCATAATGTTTGAAACAAATTTAAGTCCTTCAACCTAGACTTGTCATCTCCATAATAGTCACAGATCAAGAATTAAGGGATTCTCCAAATACATTTTTCTTTCATTACTCATTATTTCTGACACTGACATTTATCTGTCAGTTACAAATAATTTAAATTTGCAACTATTTTTCATGGCATCCTTGCGGTTGTAAAATTAATTACAACATTATTTTATATATTTATTCCTTTTATCTCTATATCTATAAAATATGTATAAAAATATTTAAATGTATCAGAAAGAGTTATTTTTCTTTAATATTATCAAGAAAAATTTTCAAAAAATTATATTTAGAAGATTTTTTTTCAAGAATCTTCTACTTCCGGTTGTCCAATTGTTACCAAAACCTTTTCAGATCTTCCCATGAATGTCCGATTGGGAAATACGTTGTTAAACAAATTTTAAGTCTTATAGTTTTTGAGTAACCGTCCTTCCAACATCCCACACACACACATCCACACACACACACACACACACACACACACACACACACACACACAGACATCATCGTAAAAATGTTAAAATCGGATTGTAGGGACCTTAAAACGTGCTTATTCAATAAAATCTCGATATGCGATTTTTAGCATGAATCCAATACCTCTCTTAGCGAGAGGTAAAAATTTAAAAAAAAGATTTAAAAGTATATATGAATTAACAAACTATTTATAGTATATGTATTATGATGGACCTTAAAAGGGGGCAAGTCGAATTTTAACTGGAGCACCCCTTAAAATGGTTCCAAATGAATAAAAACAAATTATACTGACAAAGATTCCGCTTAATTTTAATATTTGACCGTGCCTAAATGCACTTGATTTTTTCCCATTTAAATAACATGGCATATTTTGGAACTTTATTTTTCTCCGAGATATTAAGAGGTTTAAAAAACCCATTCATTAATGAAATATATACTAGAATGAGCCGAGAATATGTGGACAAAATCTGAAGTCCCAATTATTATTCTTATTTCGAATGAAGTATAGCTTTTTGGGATTTTGTGCGATAGTTTAACCATCTACAGTTAACTTAATAATAATGATTAGGACTTCAAATTTTGTTGACATATTCTCGGGTCATTCTAGTATATATTCCAATATTGCGTGAATTTTTAAACCTCTGCACAGATTTTAACTTGCAGTAGTGAATCAGCACAGCATATAGCACAACACGCCGTACCACACACAGGTAGGTTATGATTCTACTGATTCGCGCGTTTTACATAATCGGTTCGTTATCAAGTAGCTTGAATTTGCTTGAAATTGCTTGATCAAGTCAAGTAGTATCGATAGAAAATCAAGTGAAGTCAAGTAATGAATTTTTGAAAAGCTTGATTTTCAAGTCAAGTAATTTACAAAAATATTAAGCTATTTGGCTTGATGAAACCCTACGTTGTACGGCCCTCGGCACGACTGCGAGGCCGTAGCTCGCTGAGAAGATCGTGAACACGAAGACCGCTTGGCTATGAAAAGTGGCTGGCGACATTGGCTAGGTAGATAATATTCAAAATCATCTGCATAATTACACTATATATTTCGTAATAATAATAAAATAACAATAAAATATTCAACTTTATCTTGATTATATCAATGGAGAATGGAGCTAAGCTAGCGGATAAGTGACCATTAAATTATATTACGAGTTTAATTAATGCTGTCAAGAGCTATCTACTGGTCAGCGCAGTAACGAAATTTATCAAGCATATAACATATAATTTTATCAGCAGTAGCAGTATGCATATCAGAACATAACAAGCGCATCTGTTTATAAATCACCGACGCGCGAGTAATTCAAGTCTACATATCACGGCTTGGCTTGGCTTGGCGCTTGGCGGCCATGTTGCCTCATACAGGAGGAGCCCTATTCTGAGCCTGGGCCCGTGCCCCGTGCCTCGTGATTGATGAATTGAGATATCCAGGCCTGCCTACAGGTGTTTCAGTCTGATACACAGGATTGTGGTGACGTCGTCCTTGTTCGGAGCTTATTACATCCACACGAGAAACAATATGCATTAATGTAACACGATTGGCTATTATTGAACTATTTGATATGATCTTGTGCTGGCTTCTTGGAAATTGCCAAACTGTAAACTGCTATGATGACCTATTTCCAGACTATAATGTAAATGGGGAATACATAACACTACTTCGGTAATGAAGTATTGTTAGTGTTGTATTGAACTAGGCTCTGATATCCTCACATTAATTAATTAAATTAAATGAGATTCTGCATTTGTGTAATAAGAACTATCATTGGATTCAGAACGGAATTCTAATCAAATTATTCCATTATATCAGGGACCTGAAACTGAACCTGAACCTAAACCAAAAACCCGAATACCAAATTAACCCGAATTTTGGATGAACCTGAACTGAATCTTTATTTGTCAGCTGTCAAGATTGATAAACCTGAACCGATTTTAAATGCAGATTCGGTTAAATTTAAGAAGTGTTCATTACCTCCCGCTACCCTTGATAAGGGAGGTGTGCCAGCGCGGGTAATTCAATTTTAAATGTTATAACTACGTTACCCACGCCAGCACAGATGCATTCATTTTCTCATTTCAATTGTTATAGTTATAATTATTATTTTGTAAAGCAACCTTGTATGTTTCATTGTTGTTATTTATTTAATTTGTAAAGCAAGCCATGTATTTTTATGTTTTTTTGGTTGTCATGTTCTTGTTTATTTATTTTGGATATTCAGTTGTTGTAATTGCTCTGACTTGAGCACAGGTAATAAATTTAGCTCCTCAAAACAAGAGTTTAATTATTACCTTCGTCCACCTTCAAGTTTCAGCTTTAATGTGCAGCGATAATTCGTTGCACAGAGGTATAGGGATCGTGCTAAAAATCGCATATTGAGATTTGGTAAATGACCACGTTTTAAGGTCCCTAGAATCCATTTTTAACATTTTCACGATGATGTCTGTGTGTGTGTGTGAATCCTCTTTACGCTCTAACTCAAATACTATCGTTCAGAAAGTTTTGAAACCATGTATTTCTACCTTATTCTAATATGGAAAGAAGCCAATAGATTTTGGTGGTAATCGGATAACCGGAAATGGCAGCTTATTTGAAGCTCAAGATAGTTTTTCTTCAAAAAATACCTTTAAATATTTTTAATTTTTTCTCAATTTGTTATCATAAAAATTAAATATGATTCCATTTTCTACAAGTTCGCTTTAATACTTTTTCTATATATTTTATGGATAAATTTATAAAGTAATATAAAAATTATATTTCGGAGCTTATGCTTTAAACACATCTCCGTGGTTACATAGTTCAGCTCAAATGTATGTAACTGACAGATAAATGTCACTGTCAAAAAAATAATCATTTCAAATTAATAATAGTAACGTTTTAAAAGGAAAATTGTAAATAGGACAATAGTTTTATGCAAAGGAACTTAAAATACATAATTTCTAGCATTATTAAATATGCAGATATGTATTTAAAAAAAGAAATAAATAAATATATTATCACGGCATACTATCCATTGCTGGGTGTGCTAATCTGATTTATACAGACATTTCGGTAATGATGATGACATATTTGTATTGTGCGGGCATTTACCACAAGGGTTAATTTTTTGCCATTTAAAATTCGAATTATTTGGCGTTAATCGGGATCGAACCATATTCCCCAGATTCGCGACCAGATATCAGGCACGTGGCAAAAAGACCTCATAGGTAAATGGCGGGAGGTATTGTGTTGGTCACATCAGATTTTTATTTACTTATTAGAGCGAGAATTTTATTCTGAATTTAGTAAAAATTATTATCAATGTGGCCCGCGATCCTAAGTTGTTGGGCATGTCTGTAGTAGTCCATTATTCAAAACGTCTTATTTACGAGTAAATTTCTTATGCAGCTTGAATTACATTTACGGTGTGCAGGTGGCGAGCTCGCAGCGTATTTATGAATATTCTATACAGGCAACAACAGTTTGCGTTAATTTGAAATGCTTCACGTTCTTTATTTCAATATAACTTCAAGTGTTCTTATTATGCTAAAATCTAATTTTATTGCACTTGTACATGAACACTATTTAAAAAATTTGATGTGCCAAGCACAATATCTTCCGTCAACCCTTTATATAATGTATAAATTCCATAAATAAATTTTCTTGAAAGATTCTAAGTATCAAGTAAATTTATTTCATAAACAAACTATGCAAATTTCACTTGACACTGACATCTTTTTCTTCTTTAGTTTTTCCCATTCGTTACGGCTCTTTCCATCTTATCTTTGGTCTTCCTCTGTTTCTTCAACCTTCAAGCCACATTCGTCATCCTTTTCTGTCTCACTGGTCTATCCAGGGCCGCATTTAGGGGTGGGCGAGGTGGGCAACAGCCCACCCCAAAGTTTGCATGGGGCGGCATTTCACAAATATATATATATATATATATATATATATATATATATATATATATATATATATATATATATATATATATATATATATATATATATATATATATTACTTGACATAGCATTTAATTCCTTTACTCCACTAATACATTTTCTTTTTTATTTAACCTAAAAAATATTAGTACCATGGACTTCAAAATATTGAGAAATAATATTAATATAGGTATAATGTGTTAAAAACCTAACTCGGAGTAGGCTATGAATAAAGAAACTTATCTGATCATTATTCAATTCAAAAGTCAAGTTGTCAAAAATTGATCTGGAAATGTAATTTTAAAGAGAAACTATAATAAAGAAGAAAACAATATAGTCATATAAGGGTATAAAAATATTATATCACGGAATTCAGAATTAAATTCTTCAACGAATGAGCAAATGAAAAATATATGTTCTCATTTAAAATAAAAAGTTAGGTCTCATATTTTGAGAACCATTGGTCGAAAATAATTTTCGTCTTTTCTTTACATTTTTCTTGTAAAATAGTAATTGCTTGCCCATTTAACTGTCTTCGAAGCTCTTCTAGTTTTCGAGATAGCAATAGTGGCCCATTGTATATTATGGTGTGGTTGGGGGGAGGGGGGGGCGGCATCTTTAGATCTTGCCCACCCCAACTTTTGTTCTAGATCCGGACCTGGGTCTATCTTCGTTCACTCTGATCATGTGGCCCCACAAGATTAAATGATATTTGACCAATAGATATAGTTTTTAATTCCAAATATTTAAAATGATTGTCAAAGTTGTTTTCATTGGTTTTCATGAATCAACTTATTAGTTAATATGTTTTCTGTCCAAAAATAGTTGCTTGAAACTAGTACAAAATTTATCCAAAAAAGTATAATATAAACAGGCTTAATTCTAAATTTGTAGGACATAAATCACTAATCCCAAATTTGTTTCGGCTTACTGTATCAGAATCAAGTTAATGTACCCACATATTGAAGATGAATTCTAACCTTACCTAACCTAATTTAACCTAAATTAAATTATCCTATCATATTTCCCATGGGTAGTGGTATCTAAGTAGTTATCACGCTCTCCTGAGCGAGAAGCCCGGGTTTGATTCCTACCTTTAACAACTATTAATAAAAATACAATTAAGTTATAAATTATTGTAGTTCTGTTGTAGATATTGTAAGCTGAAATTCTCACTTTAAAAATCTGATGTGACCAACACAATAACCTCCCGCCATTTACCTATGGGGTCTTGTTGCCGCGTACCTGATGTCTAGTCGCGTATCGGGGGAACCCGATTCGATCCCGATCAACGCCAAATAATTCGAATTTTAAAGGGCAAAAAATTAACCCTTGTGGTAAACGCCCGCACAATACAAATATGTCATCGTCATTACCGAAATATGTGTACAAAGCAGACTAGAGCACCCAGCAATTGATAATATGCCGTGATAATATATTTACTTATTTCTTTATTTAAATACATACCTGCATATTTACTAATGCTAGAAATTATGTATATTAAGTTCCTTTCCATAAAACTATTGTTCTATTTGCAATTTTATTTTTAAACGTTACTATTATTAATTTGAAATGACTATTTTTTGACAATGACATTTATCTATCAGTTACATAATTTGAGCTGAACTATGTTACCTTTGAGTTGTGTTTAAAGCATAAGCTCCGAGATATAATGTTTATATTACTTTATCCACAAAATCTGTAGAAAATGGAATAATCTTTAATTTTTATAATAACAAATTGCGAAAACATAACATTTAAATATATTTTTGAAGAAAAACTATGTTGAGCTTCAAGTAAACTGTCATTTCAGGTTATCCAATTGTCAACAAAATCTAATGGCTTCTTTCCATATTAGAATAAGATAGAAGTCCATGGTTTCAAAACTTTCTGAATGATAGTATTTGAGTTAGAGCGCCCAGAAGATCCACACACACACATACACACATACACACACACACACGCACACACTCACACACACACATACACAACACACCCACAGACATCATCGTGAAAATGTTAAAATCGGATTGTAGGAACCTTAAAACGTGGTCATTTACCAAAATCTCGATATGCGATTTTTAACACGATCCCTATACCTCCCTTACCAAGGGTAGCGGGAGGTAAAAATGCAATAAAAATTTAATAAACTAATGTAAATCATATTTCTATAACTATATGTAAATTTGCCTATCGTTTTTGAAAAATAAGTATTTTTCCTAATACAATAAATATACACATTTATATAACAAACAAATAATAAATTTTTATATTGGAAATTCATCTTATAGAAATCGATGATGTTCTGGGTACACCTGTAACAATGAAAGTCAATAAGCTATTGTACGAATGAATATTGGTATAAAATAATATGCGAAAAAGGAAAAGCAATCAAATTTGTTTTTGATTAAAGAAAACTTTTTCTCATCCCAAATATAGTATAGTCGTGTTGAATAAAATTATACTTTTTTAAAGATGTCTTCTAATATTTAAATTTCCAGTATTCGATGGATCAAATATTAAATCAGTATCTTACATAAAGGATCTAGGAGTTATCATGGACCTAAATTAATTTTTACTATTCATGCAGATATTATAACAAAACAATCTTACAGAATGTTAAGTTTCTTAATTAGATCGTCATGATATTCCAAAACCCTCATTCCATAAACACCATATATATATATACATATATAGTTTCAAGCATTAGTAAATATACAGGTATGTATTTATATAAAAAAATCTGTTGTGGCCAGCACAATACCTTCCGTCAATCCTGTGTACAATGTATAAATTCCATACATATTTTTTCTTGCAAAAGATTCTAAATTTCCAGTAAAATTATTTCATAAAAAAACTATTCAAATTTCACTTGACCTGGCATCTTCTTCTTCTTTAACTTTTTCCATTCGTTAGGGGTCGCTATTTTTGCGTGTCGTTATCATTCAGTTCCTTTTCTCTCAAGTCTTCCGCAATACAGTCCTTCCATCTTATCTTTGGTCTTCCTCTGTTTCTTCAACATCCTATTACTAAACTATTCATTCTTGTTCCAATATAATTCTTCATTTCTCCTCATGACATGTTCAAACCAATGTAATCATATTTCTTGTACCTTTCTAGAAACTTGTAATACTAGAGTTATTTTCTTACCGTATCTTTCCGTGTTTTCCCCAACATCTACTTCAACATCCTCATCTCTGCCACATTAATTTACTTTTTATTGATACTGACATCTGTCAATTTGAATTATATGAATATATTAATAGTTTCCATGTTCAGCATAGCTGGCTGAATTATAAAATTTAATTTCTTTAAATTTCTTTAACTCTGTATCTATTGAATATGAAGTATAAAATGTAATCAAATCGTATAGAGAATAATATATTCGTTAAGTTATAATAACGTTAAATGTCAATAAATCAAATTTAACTAATAAATCTTCAAATGAGGGTACTTCCGGTTCACAAATTCTAACCAAAATCTAATCACTTGTTCTTCTGGATGTAAACTTGAGGAATACGAAAAAAATATAATTTTTGGAATCATGTTATTGAAATCCGGAACTTTTATCACACACACAGACACACGGATACACAGACACACAGACACACATACACACAGACATCATCGTAAAAATGGTAAAATCGTATTATAGGGACCCTAAAACATGCTTATACACTAAAAACTCATCATTGAATTTTTTGACCAAAGACAATACCTTCCTTACCTAAAGGTGACGGAAGGTAAAAATAATAAATATATCATCACGGCATATTGTTCATTGCTGTGTGTGCTAATCTGCTATGTACACAGAAAATATTGTTTATATTCAAAATAAAAATTTATATATAAATTTGTCATTTTTAAATTCATTCTATGAAGAAATTTTGTCCTACTCTTTTAATTTTCCAATTCATTGTCGAGAATGACAGTATTTTTGGGTATATGTAATATACCTATAATTTTAAATATTTAACTATTAATACAATAACAAATGACATATTGTATGTACTTCAGTAATGTGTCTGGATTTTTGACACTGACATTTATCTGTCAGTTACAAACATTTTAATTATTTAATTGGTTTCCATGACATTATTTGTGCTGTGTGATTTATTACAAATTATTATATACCTTATATTTCTTTATCTCTAAATCTATAACAGATATATTAAAATATTTATATGTATCAAATAGATAATTAACTCTTCTTTTACTAGCAAGAACAAAAATTATCAAAAAATAATATTTAGACGATTTTTTTTAAGAATCTGATATTTCTGGTTGCCCAATTATTATCAAAACCTTTTCAGCTCTTCCCAGTAATGTTCGATTCAAAAATACGTAGTTAAACAGATATTAAGTATTATAGTTTTTGGGAAATCGTCCTTCCAACGTCCCACACACATACACACATACATACACACACACATACACACAGACAGACAGACATCATCATAAAAATATGAAAATCGGATTGTTGGGACCTTAAAACGTGCTTAATCCTTAAAATCTGGATATGCGATTTTTAGCATGAATCCAATACTTTTGGCGAGAGGTAAAAATAACTCATTAGTACTCTAAATAGCAATATTTTTTCCATAAGTAAAAACAAATACGTGTCAAGTATTATTATTAACTTCTTTAGGATGCGATAGTAGTCTAAACAGGGTATTAATAGATTACTCACAGGTATATCTTGTAACATAATATTTTTCAAATACCAATAAGAGCAAGTAAGTTACGTGAATCTAATACCTGCAAACTATCTACAAGTTCAATAATATCGACAAGAAAATTTATGGTGCAGACTAGAATGTTATGTTACAAAATAAACAAGTTAGACAATTTGATCTCTTATAGTTTATATTGTACAACATGAATATGTGAAATAGGAATTGCACATATTCTTCGAGGAAACTCGAGAAACTGAAATCCTTCAACAAAACTAACAATGAAAAATTGACCATAATAGTTTACAGTATTCATACAAAAAGTCGCTATTATATATTGTAAAATACTTGTGCCCGATAGTACAAAGCGCAGTCAAATCTTACCCCGAACTGTAGTCAACTAAACTACGTTCATTATTTGAACTTGAGTTAAAATGATATGCATAGCTTTGAATATATAATACATATAAGAATGGCAACGCATATGGCCTAGCAACATACTATATCTGTCTCTTTTTATTCACAAAATTATTATAGATAGCTAGTGACTCCTACCACAAAACTATGAACTACGGTAAATCGTGCTGACAGCATTGCCAGATACTATTTGTTAGAGGTATTCAATAATCAATAATTCAAAAATATTGTTTCATAATAACCAGATAATATATTTTGAATCTTCAATGTACATGTATATTTTTTACTTCCTTGTACGTAAATAAAGGAAGTATTGTAATCGGTTTTCAGATTTCAGCGGAAATATCCATTTTGGTCATCCCTGAATCCATTTTGACTAATTTCGTCGTGACGTCTGTACGTACGTACGTATCTCGCATAACTCAAAAACGGTAAGCCGTAGAAAGTTGAAATTTTGTATTTAGGACTCCTATAACATCTAGTTGTGCACCTCCCTTTCTGGTTATTACAAAATTTCCAGAAGTGGCACTTTACATGAAGCCTATAATAGATTTTAATGAAAAACTGTTTTAAAATATAATCTAAAACTTTTCAAATTTGGTATACAAGACTTTTATGTCAATCGAAATAACATAATAGATTTTGGTTAAAATAGGCTAACCGGAAGTGGTACATTACTTGAAGTTGTTAACAGTTTTTCTTGAATAAAATGATTTTATTTTGATTTTAGAAATAAATGCTTCAAATAAAAGTTTTAGAGAATTAATTTCTGCGTCTAGCATATCAAGTATTATTAAATTAGCCCTTTGTATAAGCGAGATATGTAAATTTAAAAATTATATACATTCTTGTTTTTGTAATAAAGCTTGCTATAGATTAGGACAAAAACATAAAAAAAATGTTCATGTCAAATTACGTTAAATACGTGCAATTTTATGATTCGTACAATAACAAATATTATATGTTTATTGTGAAATTAGTCATATTAATTGTTGTAATCAAATATTTCTTTGTTGTAATCAAAACTCTCTTTAAAAAGAACCGGGTTAGATTATGGTCGCTATATATCTTACTGTTTTGAAGTTAAAATTAATATTTTATAATTTATTTATTAAAAAAATATGTATAGTTTACTAATCGTGCAAGGAAGTCGTGTGGTATTAATATCAGATTTTTTATTTGGAAGAAAGACGGCAACGGAGATCAAGACCAGGTTAGATGCTGTCTAAGTTATTTCTTAATAATATAGAACATCTAGCGCCAACTAATAATATAAGAATAATTTAATAATAAACGTACCACGCATATTATGACTTTTATTATAATAAACTGACAAAATATGTCAACAAACTGATATTATCTAAGATTACAGTGTACAGAGTATACATATTAACATTCAGAGAACAACTGGGTGTTCTTTTAACATCTCAATCTCTCCCTCAACACACATACTCTGCATCCACAACCTAAGATTGAATTTTTTCAGCTCATTACCCAAAATTAAACTACCATCCAACACCGTGTTGTACACGCGTTCAAAACAACTGTTTCACACGCAAACCTACATTCGCTTAGAGCTCAGGGCCGGAGTTCACGTTTTTAACACAATACGATTATTCAAATACGTGAACCATATTTGTATTTCAATGTAATACGAAATTTTAAAACGTACTTACTGCGTCCGGTCAAATTGACCGGTAGGAAAAGGAATTGATGAATATCTTGACAAATAACACGACTACACAACTACGCGTATATCAGTCGATTGACATTCAGATTGTAAGAAAATACACTGTTGGATGAATTCGCAACTAGAAAATTAACCGGGTTATTTAACTTTCAAATAGTGCAATGGTCAAATTGACCGGAGAACAGCAGTTACGGGTTAAATAAATGGTCTTGGTAACGTTGATATTTAGGTACTACTATAATATTCAAACATTGCCTATATTTTATCTTAAAATTATATAGGGTGTATCACGGAAAATGAAACATATAGGCGATTAACATGGGAAATCAGTTTTTCCGTGCGCATTGCTCCCTTAATTATTTTAGACAAAAAGTTTCAAATGGATGCTGTAAAGCAAAAATATCTACATCCGAATCAATAAAAAAAATTCCATACATAAATTTTCTTGCAAAAGATTCTAAATTTTTGGTATTATGTGATTCCCTTTCTCGGCAACTGAATTCCATACTCCTGATAACAAACAAACCACATGAAATAAGAAAATTATAAAATTTTGAATAAAAATTATAACACTTGTCAGTTATGGACATAATTAATTGCTGTCACTTTGACACGGGTCCCCATATCTGTTTGCCAAAGTCAGCAGTCATGTCACTGCACGCGCCCTATACATATTTTTTTGCAAAAGATCCTATATTTCCAGTAAAGTTATTTCATAAACAAACTATGCAAATTGCACTTGACACTGACATCTTCTTCTTTAGTTTTTCCCATTCGCTAGGGGGTCGCTATTTTTTATTTTCTTCTTCCACTCATTTTTGTTTTGCGTGTCGTCCTCATTCAGTTACTTTTCTCTCAAGTCTTCTGCAATACAGTCTTTTCATCTTATATTTGGTCTTCCTATGTTTTTTCCACCTTCTATTAATATATTCATCTCTCCTCATGACATGTTCAAACCAATGTAATCGTCTCTCTTATATCTAGAAACTTCCAATACTAGCGTTACTTCCCTTATTCTTTCATTCAATTACTTGCTTTTTATTGATACTGACATCTGTCAATTTGAATTACCTGAATATATTAGCAGTTTCCATGGTTAAGTTGGCATAGCTGGCTGAATTATGAAATTTATATGAATTTTTTTATCTTTATTATTCTTTAACTCTATATCTGTTGAATATGAAATATAAAATGCAATCAAATCGTATAGACAATGATATATTCTTTAAGTTATAATAACATTTAACTGAGTTTTTCAAGAAAAACTGTTAAAATCTTCAAATGAGGGTACTTCCGGTTGTAATTTATGGAATTCTAGTATTGGAGATATCATTGACGACTCGGCGGTCACATACACACATACACACACACGCACACACTAACACACACACACACACACACACACACACACACACACATACAGATATCATCATAAAAATAGTAAAATCGTATTGTAAAGACCCTAAAACGTGCTTATTCAATGAAAACTCACCACCGAATTTTTTGACCAAAGACAATACCTTCCTTACCTAGAGACGGAAGGAAAAATTCATTTTGTGTGTAAGAGAGATCGCCAACTAAAATACCAATAAATACATAGTTTAAATCTAACATTGATAATTTTTAGAAATCCTTGAAATAAACAATTTAATTAACACTAGTAGAAATCTTCATTTTAAATTTATGTATTAAAAACAGGAGTAGAAAAATTAGTTCAAATGTATATTTAAAGTTTACATGGAAGTATTATTTCAAAAGTAACCTTTTCTCACAGGAAAATATAGAAGCGACAGCAGTCAGACAGAGGAGCTAAAATTAGACAGATACAACGAACCAATCGATTATCATCGCAACATTCAGGGTGAACGGTATACTCAAAAGTTTTGTACATGAGCTCATTGTTTCTGTAAAATATTCAGATTACCGACAAATACTCTGTACATAAACATTTTGAATTTGCCGCGGTGGTAGCTATGGTAATAAAAATTTAAATGTCCACCGTATTCAAGGTTTCTGACCCGCGGAATGCAGGATCAAAGTATTGACACAAA
Organism: Harpalus rufipes; assembly: GCA_951394225.1. Taxonomy (NCBI): domain Eukaryota; kingdom Metazoa; phylum Arthropoda; class Insecta; order Coleoptera; family Carabidae; genus Harpalus; species Harpalus rufipes. Next base: position 4,278,835 of record OX596274.1, read on the forward strand.
TGCTGTTTGAATAAATGTCTTACTATTCCCTGCTTTTGTAATACAAAAAAAAATCTGGGGCCAACACAATACTTCCGCCATTTAATTTTTATTAATTTAAATAACATATACCTACGTGGACGCGTGCCTGAGTGTCTGGTTGCGAATCTGGGGAACCGGATTCAATCCCCACCACCGCCAAATATTTCGAAATTTAATGGTACAAAATTAACCCCTGTTGGGCACTCTCTACGCCAGAAATGAATGCCCGTTATCAGTGATGATATATTTATTATTATTTTATATAAATACATAGGTACCTGCATTTACTAATGCTGAAAACTATGTATATTAATTTCCTTTCCATATTTTTTATTTTATGTATTAATAAAGTGTACTAGATTTAAATATAATTTTATTACCCAAATTTATCATTTTAACAATAATCTACGGGCAAATATATGACAACAGACACTAGCTATTTTTTTTTTAGTTGCAACAGTAAATAATACAATATTTATGTTAGTATTATTTATAAAACTGAAGGTAAAGGAAACTGACAATATATTCAATTAATTACTATATTAAATTTTTTTTTTTTTGTAAAATTATTTGTAAAGTGATATTTATTTATTAAAGTACCACCTACAATTATATTAAAAACAAGAATAAATAAACTTCTGGATACTATGATTATTACTCCAATTCAACAATTTTGATATGGTGTATTAATAGAGTGTATAGAACTTGAATACATTCATTATAATAAAATTTCTTAGGTTTAATAATAATTTATTTGCAAATAAACCATTGTCTGCATGTGACAAATGTTTTCGTGTTTAATAATTCGCAAATAATTTTTATTAAAGTAATAAAATTTAAGAAGACAATTAATCGAGTATATTGTCAGTCACTTTTACCTTCAGTTTTATGGATTATACTAACATAAATATTGTACTATTTACTGCTGGAACGAAAAATTTTGGGACTTGTCTTTTGTCATATATTTGCCCGTAGATTATTATTTAAATGAGAAATTTAGTTAATAACATTGTACTTAAATCCAGCACACTTTATTAAAACAAAATAAAAAATCTGATGTGGCCAACACAATACCTCCGTTTAATTTAATTATTATTCATGTAAATACTTCAAATTAAATTAAATATAAATACCGGGTTCGATCCCGACCGACGCCAAATATTTCGAATTTTATGCTACCAGCCATTGTTTTCTAACACTCTAAATAAGTTGAGTATAGAGTAAGGCCTTGGTGATCCAGATTTTTAATATTCTTTATTTATTTCAGGACGTTTCGAACCCAAAGTGGTTCATCTTCAGCTACATAAAATTTTTTTTACAAAAATAATTTGTTAACAACAAATTTATAAGTATATCATAATTTTTTTTTTTAATATATTGTAATCACTCACCAATAATAAAATTTGTATGGAAAATGGTAATTTTTTTTAATAACAATAATTTATTTGTTATTTTTTACTAGTTAAGTTAATAAATAATTCATTATTATTTTTATTTAAATTTCGTGTCGACCAGTGAAACTACACATCGACTCTTAACAGACAAGTTCGAGCCAATATGAAGACCGGTATTTGTTGCTTATTATTGCTGTCTTTTGTCAGTGTATTTGTTATCTACAAATGAGAATGTCTTCTGCTCGCAGTAAGTGCAATTCTCGTGAAAAACTTATGTTGGTGGTGTTAAAATACTGTATATCTGTTTCTTTTGGTGTCAAACTAACTTTCGTGATATGAATTTTTAATGTGTGATGGTTTTCAGTGGACTAAACAGTGAAATAACTGAAAATTTGTCTCAATAAACATTTTGTAGCAGTGGTAGATGATTTCCTGCGAGATGCTGAGATCTGCAATGCCTCTGTTGTCCAAATTGGCTTGACAGTAGGCGAGGTTGGTCCAACATTTATCTCATTTTATTTCATAATTCTTCTGCAGCTTATTAATATTAGTTAATCTGTCAATAATAACAGATTGTCTCATAGAGAATAGATAATAATTAGAACAATATGACCAATTTGACCAAATTTAATTGTCTCAAATAATTTGACTATATGTTTAAAAATTATTTCAATAAACACATAAACACTTTTTGATAGTGTGAATATTTTTACAGAATTTTCATTAGATGGTTATTAATTTAGTAATTATGACAATTGATTTTCTCTCTGTATGTACCTGGTAAAAAAATTCAATGATGAGTTTTTAGTGAATAAGCATATTTTAGGATCCCTATAATACGATTTTACCATTTTTACGATGATATATGTATGTATTTATGTACAGTAAAATTTTTGAAAGATGTCCGATGTGTGTGTGTGACGAAAGTTTCGGATCGCAAACTTCAATACCACGACTCCAAAAATTCGTATTCCTCAAGTTTACATCCAGAAGAACAAGTGATTCGATTTTGGTTATAATTGGTGAACCGGAAGTACCCTAATTTGAAGATTTTAACAGTTATATATGATTTATTAACATGTAACGTTATTATAACTTAAAGAATATATTATTCTCTATACGATTTGATTGAATTTTATACTTCATATTCAATAAATAGAGAGTTAAAGAATTATAAAGATATTAAATTTCATAAATTAGCCAGCTATGCTAACCATGAAAATTGCTAATATATTCAGATAATTCAAATTGACAGATACTAATATCAATAAAAAGTAAATGAATGTGGCAGAAATGAGATGTTGGGGAAGAAACGGAAAGATACGGTAAGGAAATAACTCTAGTGTTACACATTTCTAGATAGATACAATAGAGACGATTACATTGGTTTGAACATGTCATGAGGAGAGATGAAGAATATATTAGAAAACGAATGAAAAGCTTAGTAATAGAAGGTGAATGAAACAGAGGAAGACCAAATATAAGATGGAAGGACTGTATTGCGGAAGACTTGAAAGAAAAGGAACTGAATGGAAACGACATGCAAAATAGAAATGAGTAGAAGAAAATTATAAAATTGCGACACCTAACGAATGGGAAAAGCTAAAGAAGAAGAAGTGCAATTTGCATAATTTGTTTATGGAATAATTTTACTGGAAATTTAGCGTGCGAGCAGTCACGTGACTTAGCTGACCTTTGCAGCAAGCAGATATGTGGTTTATTTGTTATCAGGAGTGTGGAATTCAGTTGCTGAGAAAAGGAATCATATAATAACAAAAAATGATATTTTGCATGAAAAATTATTACATTTGTCAGTAATGGACATAATTAATAGCTCTCATTCTGATACGGACCCCCATATCTGATTGCCAAGGTCAGAAAAGTCACATGACTGCTCGCGCCATACGGAATTTGTACATAATACACAGGATTAACGGAAGTTAATGTGCTGGCCGCATCAGATTTTTTATTTTTACGATTACGCCTATGTGTATCAGTTTGCCGCCAAGAATATTTGACTACGACACATAATTTCTAAAATTTACAGTAGTTACAATAAAAGTAATTATATATAGTTGATCATTTTAAATAAACATTCATATTTTAATGAATTTTATTTTTATTTAATAATCAGACTTTCTAAATTACAATGGATAAACTAAATTAATTTTAATTTAATTTTCAATGAAAAAATTGACAAAACAGATTATCACTAGTTTATCATACAATTTTGTAATTTTAATTTCAATTAAATTTTAATTTTAATTAAATTGATTTTCATCTTGTAACAAAATAAATCATTTTGTTTCAGATTTAAATAATAGCGTTCAAACACTGTCTACGAGTATTATGCAAATGAAATTAATAAAAAGTTGATTTGTCTGCTTTAAACACAAAACATTTATAAATAGGTACATACCATAAATATATTAAATGAACAACTATAATTTAAAAAAATCTGATGTGGCCAGCACAATACCTTCCGTCAATCCTGTGTATTATATATAAATTCCATACATAAATTTTCTTGCAAAAGATTCCAGTAAAATTACTTCATAAACAAAATATGCAACTTGCACTTGACACTAACATCTTCTTCTTCTTCTTTAGCTTTTCCCATTCGTCAGGGGTCGCTATTTTTTATTTTCTTCTTCCACTCATTTCTGTTTTGCGTGTCGTACTCATTAAGTTCATTTTCTCTCACTTCTGCAATACAGTCCTTCCATCTTATCTTTGGTCTTCCTCTGTTTCTTCAACCTTCTATTACTTTCTTTCAATATATTCATTTCTCCTCATGACATGTTCAAACCAATGTAATCGTCTCTCTTGTATATTTCTAGAATCTTGTAACACTAGAGTTATTTCCTTACCGTATCTTTCCGTGTCTTTCCCAACATCTACTTCAACATTCTCATTTTTGCCACATTCATTTACTTTTTATTGATACTGACATCTGTCAATTTGAATTACTTGAATATATTACCAATTTTCATGGTTAGCATAGCTGGCTGATTTATAAAATTTAATTTCTTTACAATTCTTTAACTCTATATGAAGTATAAAATGCAATCAAATCGTATAGAGAATAAGTTATACTAACATTAAATGTCAATAAATCAAATTTAACTGTTAAAACTTCAAATGAGGCTACTTCCGGTTCACCAATTATAACCAAAATCTAATCAGTTGTTCTTCTGGATGTAAACTTGAGGAATACGACAAAATATAATTCTTGGAATCGTGATATTGAAGTACGATCCGAAACTTTCGTCTCACACACACACACAGGCACACAGACACAACACACATACATACAGACATTCAGACATCATCGTAAAAATAGTAAAATCGTATTATAGGGACCCTAAAACGTACTTATTCACTAAAAACTCATCATTGAATTTTTTGACCAAAGACAATACCTTCCTTGGAGGTTGGAGGTGACGGAAGGTAAAAATAATAAGCAGTTTGACAAATATGAGCCTTTTCCTTCAATATATTGTGACGTGCGCCCCTGAGTTAAAAATATACGAGCGCCGCCGGAATTACCCAGATGATGCAATCCCCGACGACGGAATAACCCATACGCATTGAGACATGTTAATTACGCCGTTGACCTAATTCTTTTGTATGCAATGTCTCTGTCGTGTCAGAAGGTTCTAGAAGGATATAGGGTATAACTACCGTCGGGAGAACAGCGGGAGGATAGTCTGTTATATAGAAGCAACGAGCAATGAAGTCGGTAATATAAATAAATAGTCGACGAGTGGTGAACATATACATAAATATAGTTATATAAATAAATATAGTAATATAAATATTGGTTAAATAAATAATCTTAGTGTTTAAGCAGTTAATAATTCTTAGTCTTAAATTAGTGTTTATAATTATTTAATCATAGTGTTAGTTACTTTTATTATCTTTTTAATATTTATCATAATTATTTATCGTTTAATGAACGTATTCTTTTAATTAATAATATTTGTCTGAGTTTTACACTTCACCCATATAAATAAAACGTTACAATATATTACATTTTCAACAGTGAAGCGGTTGTGTAATTATTTATAAATTTAAAATGAAAACAAGCCGTTAAAATATGTGAATGAAAGTCTGGCTGTATGGTTGAGTGTTTGACGCGTGGTGCCGCTAAATGTGACATCTCATTCAGGCCACAATGGCGCGCATTGTCTCGAAATGAATTCCATGCGGCTGAAACTCCGACTCCGGGACTCGAGTCACGGCGAACATCAAGGGGACACGTCGCAAGCAGCCGACGCTACATGTGACTGCTGTAATGTAATATCCATTTTGTTTTATGCACCAGACTCGACTATTTACTCGGATATGAAAAATACTTTCCGTACCTGATGTTGACAATTTGTTGTGGTGATTTTTGCTCTACCAAATGCAATTTTGAGGTTTTTATTTCGCCATGAAATATTACTGTTTGGTTGGAATGCGACTGTTCATCAATTTAAATTAATATTGGACTATGCCAATATGTATTCAATTAAATAAACTACCTATTCATTTTGAAATGTCTGTTTAAATTGTAATATATACAGGGTATAAATGAAAAAAATCTGTTGTGGCCAGCACAATACCTTCCGTCAATCCTGTGTATTATGTACAAATTCCATACATAAATTTTGTTCTAAAAGATTCTAATTTTTTGGTATTTTATGATTCCCTTTCTCGGCAACTGAATTCCATTCTCCTGATAACAAACAAACCACATGAAATAAGAAAATCATGAAATTTTGAATGAAAAATTATGACACTTGTCAGTTATGGACATAATTAATTGCTGTCATTTTGATACGGGTTCCCATATCTGCTTGCCAAAGGCACGCGCCCTATACATATTTTTTTTTTTTGCAAAAGATGCTATATTTCCAGTAAAGTTATTTCATAAACAAACTATGCAAATTGCACTTGACACTGACATCTACTTCTTCTTCTTTAGTTTTTCCCATTCGTTAGGGGGTCGCTATTTTTTATTTTCTTCTTCCACTCATTTTTGTTTTGCGTGTCTTCCTCATTCAGTTCCTTTTCTCTCAAGTCTTCTGCAATACAATCTTTTCATCTTATATTTGGTCTTCCTATTTTTCTTCCACCTTCTATTAATATATTCATCGCTTCTCATGACATGTTCAAACCAATGTAATCGTCTTTCTTATATCCAGAAACTTCTAACACTAGAGTTACTTCCCTTATTCTGTCATTGATTTACATTTTATTGATACTGACATCTGTCAATTTGAATTACCTGAATATATTAGCAGTTTCCATGGTTAAGTTAGCATAGCTGGCTGAATTATGAAATTTATATGAATTTTTTTATCTTTATTATTCTTTAATCCTATATCTGTTAAATATGAAATATAAAATGCAATCAAATCGTATAGACAATAATATATTCTTTAAGTTATAATAACATTTAACTGAGTTTTTCAAGAAAAACTGTTAAAATCTTCAAATGATTCCGGTTGACCAATTATAACCAAAATCTAATCAAGTCTGCATATGGTTGTAAGGAAGAGGAATACGCAAGAATTGTAATTTTTGGAATTCTAGTATTGGAGATATCGTGCAGGAAAAAACGGTCACATACACACACACACACATACACACATACACACACACACACGCACATACGAACACACACACACACATACAGACATCATCGTAAAAATAGTAAAATCGTACTGTAAAGACCCTAAAACGTGCTTATTCAATGGAAATTCACCACCGATTTTTTTGACCAAAGACAATACCTTCCTTACCTATAGGTGACGGAAGGTAAAAAAAACGAAACAGTATTTACCGTTTGGCATTGTGTAAAAAGTTATCTATCCATATAATTACTTAAAAAAATATTTCACATAAATATTGTAAAGGGTTAAATTTTGCTCGCAAAACAAAAACCTGATGTGACCAACACAATACCTCCCGTTTAATTTAATTTTTATTCATGTAGATACTTAAATTAAATTAAATTTAAATATCGAGTTCGATCCCGACCGACGCCAAATATTTCGAATTTTAAATGGCACAAAAACACCCGAAATCTGTGTACAAACCAGATTGACAGACCCAGCAATAAGTAATATGCCGTGATGATATATTTATTTATATACTTACGTCTATTGATATTGCTGGCGTGGAGAATGCACCACAGGGGTCAATTTTGTGCCATTTAAAATTTTAAAATATTTGCCGTCGGTCGGAATCGAACCCGTTCCCAAGATTCGCGTGAAGTGACGCCTGGTAAACGCCTGCACGGAACAAATATGTCATCATTATTACCAACATCTGCGTACAAAGCAGATTGCCTCACCCATCAATGGGTAATATGCCGTGATATATGTTTTTATTATCTTACCTATATTTTTACATATTGAAAACTGTATTAAGTTCCTTTCCATATAATTATTGTTCCATTTACTATTTTTAAAACGTTAATATTATTATTTGAAATGGTTAGTTTGTTGATAGTGACATATATCTGTCAGTTACAAATATTTGAGATCTGAATTGTGAATCCATGTGTATGACTTGTATTTAAAGCGTAGGTTCCGGGATTAAAACTATAGATAATTTTATAAATTTATCCATAAAATATGTACAAAAAGTATTAATGCAAACCTGTAGAAAATTTTAAAAACTTTAATTTTTATAATAACAAATCTCGAAAAAATAACATTTAAAGGTATTTTTTGAAGAAAATCAAAATCAAATGGTTTCTTTCCATATTAGAATAAGGCAGAAATACAAGGTTTCAAAATTTTCTAAACGATAGTATTTGAGTTAGAGCGAAAGAGGATCCACACACACACACACACACACACACACACACACACACACACACACACACACGCACACACACTCACACAGACATCATCATGAAAATGTTAAAATTGGATTCTAAGGACCTTAAAACGTGGTCATTTACCAAATTCTCGATATACGATTTTTAGTACGATCCCTATACCTCCCTTACCAAAGGTAGCGGGAGGTAAAAATGTTGTTTCTCTTTCTAATATTAAGTAATATTCTCTGTACATTTTTTATTAAATAATCAATTTGAAAGGCAATTATTCATAAACTATTTTCTTCAATTTGTTTAGCAAAATGTGTGAAAATAATAAATTATTATTTTATGTAAATAAAAGAAACAAACTTTTACGTTATTATATCGTATTGTGTGATGTACGAGTAGTGTACATTTGTAATAATAACGGAATTTTCATTAACATTGTTCAAAGTATATCCATCATGAAAGTCTACACACATGTATTGTAATATGAATCTAAAATTTAATCTTCTAATAATTAGAAACTTAATGAAAGCTGACAACTATAATAAATATTTACTGTAGGAAGACAAATTAAATCCAGTGAAAAACATTTTTATTCTTTTTCATTAAAAGAAAAATAACGTTTCTAACAATGAGATAAAAGATATTTACAATTAGGACCGTAAATGAATTTTGTACCTTCATTGCGAAACATAGAGAAAGAGTCCCATTTGTTTATTTAATTACTAAGTAAAATACATTAACGTTTCAGTCATCTTATTATCTATAATGTTATCTGTTTGATGTATTATCGAATAAACGTGTATTTCCAGACAGACTGATCAAAGTTAGAACTTAAACTCACATCTTAAAATATCACAACGTGCAGTCTTTGATTGTTAACACCCTTATTTTCAGGATTTGCAACTGGCATTTTATTCATTGCTCAGAATCGTACAATATTTAATGGGGAAGTTTAGTGTATTTTTACCTTCCGTCACCTCTAGGTAAGGAAGGTATTGTCTTTGGTCAAAAAATTCGGTGGTGAGTTTTCATTGAATAAGCACGTTTTAGGGTCTTTACAATACGATTTTACTATTTTTACGATGATGTCTGTATGTGTGTGTGTGTTCGTGTGTGCGTGTGTGTGTGTGTGTATGTATGTGTGTGTGGACGCTTTTTCGGGCACGATATCTCCAATACTAGAATTCCAAAAATTACAATTCTTGCGTATTCGTCTTCCTTACAACCATATGCAGACTTGATTAGATTTTGGTTATAATTGGTCAACCGGAAGTACCCTCATTTGAAGATTTTAACAGTTTTTCTTGAAAAAATCAGTTAAATGTTATTATAACTTAAAGAATATATTATTGTCTATACGATTTGATTGCATTTTATATTTGATATTCAACAGATATAGAGTTAAAGAAGAATAACGATAATAAATTTTATATAAATTTCATAATTCAGCCAGCTATGCTAAGTTAACCATGGAAACTGCTAATATATTCAGGTACTTCAAATTGACAGATGTCAGTATCAATAAAATGTAAATCAATGAAAGAATAAGGGAAGTAACTCTAGTGTTAGAAGTTTCTACGAGGTGTGTTCAAAAACTATCGCGAATTTTGAATTTTCGCGGGTTACGTATATTCGAATTTCGATCTTTTTGTGGCTTTATGTTGGTACTCATGTCTCTCACTTATGTCGACAAGCTCGGCCATTTTGAATGTTCACTTACTTGTTGACAGCTGCTTTGCTTGCACGTGTTTTGGATCGTCTTCGATTTTTACCTATTGTGCTTATTCGTTAAAAACTGACTATGAATTTTTTGACCAAGACAATATCTTTCTTATCTAAAGGCGACGGAACGTAGAAAAAAATAATTCATTTAAAATTTGTCATTGTCATAAAATGTTTTTATCAAAGAAGTTATTTCATTTCTACGAGTAGAAATGAAATAACATTTTCCATGGCATTCTTTCAGCTGTAAAATTTATTACAACAGATTATTTTATAGATTATATTTCTTTTATCTCTAAATCTATAGAATATATAATAAAATATTTAAATGTATCAGATAGAGAATTTAATGTTCTTTAATATTACCAAGAAAAAATTTCATAAAATAATATTTAGAAGATTTTTTTTTCAAGAATCTTCTACTTCCGCTTGTCCAATTGCTACCAAAACCTTTTCAGATCTTCCCATGAATGTCCGATTGGGAAATACGTAGTTAAACAAATACAGTCTTATAGTTTTTGAGTAATTGTCCTTCCAATATCACACATACACACACACACAGACATCATCGTAAAAATGTTAAAATCGGATTGTAGGGACCTTGAAACGTGCTTATTCAATAAAATCTGGATATGCGATTTTTAGCGAGAGGTAAAAAATTGTATTCGAATTTGTAAAAATAAGTACACTGGTAAATAATTTATAATAATAAATAATTAACCTAGTAATAATCGTATTATTCCAAACACAAATAATAACAAAAATAATATCTCTTTTGGTGTGGCAATAATTTCAAAAAATATAATTTCACCTTCATTTAATAAAATTACAAAATTCATCGTATTTGTTTTTGAGTGCAGAATTAAATTTAATATCCATTATTTCGAATTGCAACTCATCAATTTGTTTTATTTGCTGTTCAATTAATGAAAACGGATTAGTGAAGAGTGCTACATTCTTCTCTTCGGCCATAAATTCAGAGAAATTATTATTTCAATAAATTAAGTTATTCTTTATATCTGTCATAATTGCAGAAAAAAAAATACGTTTAAGGTAATATAAATAAATACTCTCTTATAAACATAAAAAATAATATAAATTATAATTTTATATTCTTGATAGATTACCGATATCTGTATACAAAACAGATTGTAAAAATCAACGAAATATTATTAATTAAAATAATACGTTTATTAAACGATAAATAATTAGGATAAATATTAAAAAGAAAATAAAAGTAACTAACACTAGGATTAAATAATTATAAACACTAATTTAAGATTAAGAATATTATTGAATGCTTAAACACTAAGATTATTTATTTAAACAATATTTATATCACTATATTTATTTATATAACTATATTTATTTATATGTTCACCACACGTAGGCTGTTTATTTATATCACCCACTGTTCATTGCTTGTTGCTTCTATATATCAGACTATCTCTCCACTATCGTTCGGACGGTATTTATACAGCCCAGTGTTCTTCTGGAACTATCTGACGCCACAATGATACTGAATATAATAGATTTAGGTCACCGGTGTAATTATATACGGTGAAAAAAATACAATAATTTGTATAAACATAGCAGCATAGGACGAACATAATAGTAAATAAATGTATGCATGATTAATAAGCAAAATGGTATGAAGTAATGTGCCAATAGTAATAGTACGGGTGCGGCAGAACCAATTGAGCAGTTTGTGGGGCAGATGTTCGGGCGGTGGCGGGGGTAGGCAGCTGCACTAGGTCTCCTTTTGTTCTGTCGGCATCTCCATTTTAGTACCCAACATGGTTTGGACCCGAGTACATCGTGGCTTGCCGTGCGTGCGTTTTATGAAAACAACCGATCTGTGATTGCGACGCAAAGAGCTTTTCGGCGACGGTTCAACATTCCGCGCAATAATGCTGTTCCTACTGCGAACACAATTCGGTCCTGGATTCGGCAGTTGGAGGAAACTAGTGGCACACTAAGAATAGGTACACATGGCCGACGAAGATCCATCAGAACACCAGAAAATGTGTAGCTAGTGAGAGCAGCAGTCGAACAATCGCCAAGACGTTCTGCTCGAAGGCACGCTATTGCATTAGGGGTTTCAGACTGCAGTTTGAGGAGGATTCTGCATTTAGATTTGAATTACCATCCCTTCAAAATAATGATGGTTCAAGAATTGAACCCAGCAGACTACGCCAACCGCCAAAATCTGTGTGAGGAAATTCTTGCAGCGCTCCCTCCTGAGGCAGCATTCTTCAGCAGCGACGAGGCACATTTTCACCTAAGCGGGATTGTGAATAAACAAAATTTTCGCTACTGGGCTGAAAACAACCCCCAAATTGTTCACGAAAGACCGCTACATTCTCCTAAACTAACGGTGTGGTGTGCCGTATCACAGTTTGGCGTTATAGGCCCGTACTTTTCTCCGGGCGTTATGTATCAATGTTGCAAAATTTTCTGCAGCCCCGATTGGAAGTGGTTGTTGAAGAAGAGGGATTATGGGACTTTTGGTTCCAACAGGATGGGGCTACAGCCCACACAGCCCGAAATTCTCTAAACGCTTTAAGAGAAATGTTTCCTGGACGTCTTGTGTCTTTGAGAGGTGAGGTGGGGTGGCCTGCGCGGTTGCCCGATTTAAGCATATGCGACTTCTTTCTTTGGGGATATCTTAAGGAAAAAGTGTTTAAACGTCGCCCCCAAAACCTGCTAGAGCTAAGTGAGCAGATTGTTGAAGAAGTAAACGGGATACCCCGCGAAATGTGTCAATGGGCTGTTCAAAACTTCAGAAATTGGCTCCAGCAATGTATTGCAGCTAACGGCCGCCATCTTAAAGACATTATACCCTGGTTTATTTTTTATAACTCTTCAAAACTGCTCAATTGGTTCTACCGCACCCTGTATAATGAAAGTACCCGTGATTTTCTTCCTCCAACATTTCAAACCAGATCACAAAATCTTGCCTATGTACCAAATGCGAGAAAAAAATATGCTGTGCCTCCTTTGACGAGCCGCCACTGACATTCATAAACATAAATGTTATATACGAAATATTTCTCTTTATATGTTAACGAAAACTAACCTCATTACGAAGTTATTAATGCTCAAAAAATTCCTTATAAAATTTTCCTTCAATTATTAAGCATTTTACTTTAGGATGGCTAATTTCTCATGTAAAAGCCTACATCAATATTTGCTTCGGGCGTACTACATACTCAAAAATGCGTCCCGAGGAGTTCAAGCAAATAAATGGTCCCCAATTTTACAGGGTATTAGAGATAAATTCTTTATGATTATTTACAAAGTATTTTGTAATTCCGTTTCATGCTCACATTTCTGTATTTAATTCCTTCCACTCATATTTATTTATAAATGCATACAGAATAAAGGAATTTCATTTTTTAGCTGTTAGTCTATGCTGGAAAAACAATTTAAAACAAGAATTTTTTAAAAAATTACCTGAATGTTTTCCATTCATATACATATCTCACGTATGCCAATATTTTTTTTTGTTGTTGTTGTTTTGGGTGTGTCTAACCACAGGATTTAAAAATAAACAACTTTTAATCAAACTGTTTTATGGAATAATCTACAAATTTTACAAATTACGTAACGTCTACGGAAAACATGAGTAAACAATGTTTTCCTAAAAATTAAAAAATAATTTCATTTACAATGATTTTTTTATTTATGTACCTAGATGTCAAATGTCAGAATTTTTCATTTAAATTTCAAAATTTTCTAAATTCAAGTAGTTAATTTATCACTTGCCGAGGAAAATAAAACATATGGAATTGAAAAATCACTAAATTTAAAAGGAAAAATTATGATGGTTGACATCTATGTACATAATTACTAGCTATCATTCTGTTACGGTTCCCCATATCTGTTTGTCAAGGCCAACAAAGTCACATAACTGCTCGCGCCCTATTGTATTTAACATTTCTTACACTCTACACCAAAAATTCTTCTTATATCTATTCTTTATATTTAGATTTTTTTAAATTTGAAATTTAATCTATCCTACTCTTCTAATTTTTCGAAATGTTTCCAATTCATTGTCGGGATTGACAGTATTTTGTCGGGATTGACAGTATTTTTGAAAGTTATATGTAATATACCTATAATTTTGAATATTTAACTATTAATACAATAAGAAATATTATAATGTATGTACTTCCCAGAAAAAATCTTCAGTAATGTCTCTGGATTTTTGACACTGACATTTATCTGTCAGTTACAAACATTTTAATTTTTCAATTGGTTTCCATGACATTATTAGGGTTGTGATATTTATTACAACAGATTATTATATACCTTATATTTCTTTATTTCTAAAACTATAAAAGATATATACAGTAATTTTTTTGAAAGATGTCCGATCAAGGTTATCTGTATCATAAACGAATTAACAAATTGGCATACATTTATCTCTCTCCTTTTCAAAGGCTGTAAACGTAAACGATAAGGATAGATAAAACACGCTTGTCTTTCAAAAATTCATATTGTTTTGGTTTTGACTAAGTTAGGACATTCTACTTCAAAACGATGCTCGTTGTTGATAATACTTTCGCTGTAACGTAAGTTTATTTATTAATTCCAATAATAATCTTACAGTTGACTTATTTTTGAATGCTTTTATTGTAACATATATTTTTATAATAATAAATTAACAGTATCATCTTATACACCCTCATAAAAACTAAGAAAACGACACTACTGAATGGGCGGAGTAAATATCTGAATTCATACAATTCGTAGATGACCTTGATCGGACATCTCCAAATTTTTACTGTCTATATATATATATATATATATATATATATATATATATATATATATATATATATATATATATATATATATATATATATATATATTCGATACAGAATTTACTCTTCTTTAATATTAGCAAGAACAAAAATTTTCAAAAAGTAATATTTAAAAGATTTTTTTTAAGAATCTGCTACTTCCGTTGTCCAATTATTACCAAAACCTTTTCAGCTCTTCGCAGTAATGTCCGATTGAGAAATACATCCACACAAACATCATTGTAAAAATATTAAAATCGCATTGTAGGGACCTTAAAACATGCTTAATCATTAAAATCTGGATATGCGATTTTTAACATGAATCCAATACCTCTCTTAGCGAGAGGTAAAAAAATACATTTATATAACATAAAATGGAATTGCCGGGATGTATTATGCTGGCCATCAAATATTGTTATCTTAACCTTCCTCGCCCACGGATAGGTGGGTGATACACAGGACGTATCTACTATTAATGCATACATATATCACAGGATTAATTAATTGCAAATACAAATAACAAATTAGTTAGGTATCGTAATTATCCTAAATCGTGATGAACAGAGTAGAATAATATTAACGGGGACAATACGTGGCTGGATTAATAAGAATGTATGGGCTCTGTTACCTGCATCAAACTCCATAGCGAATACAACGGCATCGGTATTCGGTTATAATGCATATCTGCACTGAATCTGTAATTTGGCCACTGAATTAGTACTAATATCCGATGTTTGTCCACTCACGCTACTTTATGCATTACGAACAGGAAACTCCGATACATAGAAGGACAAAGTTTTCCTATTTAGTTTATGCCCAGTTCTCAGCTCATTATTAGAATAGCAAATTATCATTCTGTATATTTTACGCTTACATATATATTTTTAACTCTCGCTAAGAGATGTATTGGGTTTATGCTAAAAATCGCATATCCAGAATTTATTGAATAAGCACGTTTTAAGGTCCCTACAATCCGATTTTAAAATTTTTACGATGATGTCTGTGTGTGTTTGTGTGTATGTATGTGTATATGTATGTATGTATGTGTGTGTGATGTTGGAAGGACGGTTACTCAAAAACTATAAGATATTATATTTGTTTAACTACATATTTCCCAATTGGACATTCATAGGAAGATCTGAAAAGGTTTTGGTAACAATTGGACAACCGGAAGTAGAAGATTCTTGAAAATAAATCTTCTAAATATTATTTTTTAACAATTTTTCTTAGTAATATTAAAGAAAATTAAATTCTCTATCTGATACATTTAAATAATTTATAATATATTCTATAGATTTAGAGATAAAAGAATTATTATATATAAAATAATCTGTGATAATAAATTGTACAGCCGATAGAATGCCATGGAGAATAGTTGAAAATTTCAAATGTTTGTAACTGACAGATAAATGTCAGTGTCAGAAATCCGGATATATTACTGAAGATTTTTTCTGGGAACTACATACATTATATTATTTCTTATTGTATTAATAGTTAAATATTTAAAATTATAGGTATATTACACATACCCTTCAGAAATAGTGTTAATGCCAACAATGAATTGGAATCATCTCGAAAAATTAGAAGAGTAGTACAAAATTTCTTCATAGAATGAATTTATATATAAAAAATCTAAATGTAAAGAATAGATATAAGCGAGAATACAGCTCGAAGGAAGACGATATTTAAATGTTATAAACACAAGATGAAAGTGAAGATGGTCTCCACTCTGCAACGTAAAATACATAGAAATTGTATCTCATCGAAATAATGAGTAATGAAAGAAAAATGTACTTGGAGAATCTCTTAATTCTTGAACTGTGACTATTATGGAGGTGACAAGTATAGGTGAAAGAACTTAAATTTGTTTCAAACGTTATGGGACAATATACACCAACACTGTAGACTAGAGTAACATTGCACTGCGAAAAAACTATCAAATTCTTCTCAAGTAAGTTGTAAATATTGACAAAATTATACATCGTTATAAGAATAATCGGAGTGCAATCTATCCATCACTTTATTAAAAGGAATTAATATGTTATTTAGATACAACATATATCAAAAAATAAAATGTTAAAGAAGATATATAAGAATAGATGCACAATCCACATATATACATTTTAGACCGCCCAAAAGTAATGTTTTTACTAGAAAATCCCTGTTACCAGCCTAAAATTTATATATGGTAAACTCTACTTTGTAATTTATTATACATAATTTATGGTAAAATATCCTATAGATTTTGTAAATATATGTGAAAATTGATTTATGTTGAGACATGCTCTTATTGAATAATAAAGAAGTTTATACGTCATAGACTTATATGAATATATTATTTGTATTTCTAAAAATATTCTTTGCTTTATGCATACAGCCAGGTAAAATATACGGCGAGAGGTTATGTGCTGGCCACATCAGATTTTTTATTTATTTATCACTAATCACTCAACAGGAACAAAAGTTCCCAATTACACAAGACATATTAGAGATAATGAAAAGTGACAATAATAAGAACAACTTAATGCAAGTGCGAAAGATTGGACAAGAAATAGTTCATAATTTTCTTTCCAAACTCGGACTGAGCATCATTCAAAATGTCAAGATTGTTATTTTGAAATGTTAAATTCGTTACTTATTGGGCGCGAGCAGTTATGTGACTTTGTTGGTCTTGGCAAGCAGATGTGGGGGCCCGTGTCAGAATGAGAACTAGTAATATACATAGGTGTCAAGTATCATAAGTTTTAATTCGAAACATTATGATTTTCCAAATCCATGTGGATTATTTTCCTCGACAAGTATATGCCATACTATGGATGACAAATAAACATCAGAATATTTTGAAATTTTGAATGAAAAATTATGGCTTGTACACAAAAATAATTGAAATTGTATCTTCTTTCGTTCTATGAGAAATTTTGTCCTACTATTCTAATATGTATGTCCAAAATTCTTCAAATTCATTGACTGTATTAGCGGTATTTCTTAAGGATATATATGTAATATTAACATACCTATAATTTAAATATATATTTAATTAATAATACAATAATATATATATATATTAAATGTACTTGTATTTCCCAGAAAAATCTTCCAGTAATGTTATTAAAACTGTTGATTTCTGACAATTACAAACATTTAAATATCTCAACTGTTTTTTCAGCAACGAGATTTATTACAACAGATTATTTTATATTATTATATCCTATATCTCCAAACCTATACGAGATATAATAAAAAATGTGTCAGATTGATAATTTAGTTATCTTTAATATTTGTAATAACACATTTTCAAAAAATAATATTTAGAAATTATTTTTTTTAGAAACTACCACTTCCGGTTGTCCAATTGTTACCAGGACCTATTCAACTCTTCCCATTACTGTTAGATTGAGGAATCCGTAGTCAAACAGGTTTTTAATTTTATAGAATTTGAGAAATCGTGTCTCTAACAACCTAACACACACACACACATACAGAAATCATTGTAAAAATGTTAAAATCGGATTCTATGGACCTTAAATCGTGCTTATTCAATTAAATCTGGATATGCGATTATTAGCATGAATCCAATACCTCTCTTAGCGAGAGGTAAAAATAGCTATTTTTAGTACAAGTGAGCAAAGTATGTCTTTTTCTCACGCGTTCAGAAATTGGCCGCACGAGAGAAGCGAGTGCGCCAACTGGACAAGTGAGAAAAAGACATGCTCACGTGTGCTAAACATGATTTTTTCCACAATCTTGAAATACAGTTTTCACAAAAAAATAAAACATTGTACTTTGTTTATTAATGAAAAACTCAGAAGTACATTATGTTTACAATTGAATTTAATTAACTAAAAATAAATACAAAAAAAAAAATCTGTTGTGGCCAGCACAATACCTCTCGCCACTTCCTTTTTTGATTACATAAGTATAAGACGCGAACAGTCATGTTACATTGTTGACCTTGACAAGCAAATGTGGGGGCCTGTTTTAGGACGATAATTAGTAATTATGTACATGTATGTCAATTGTCAATTTTTCATTCAGAATTTCAAGATTTTCTAAATACACGTATTTAATTTGTCACCAGGAGTGTGGAATTTACTTGTCGAGGAAAATAAACCACATGGAATTGGAAAATCACTAAATTTAGAATGAGAAATTCATCTATATTCATAATTACTAGCTATCATTCTGACATGGGCCCCCATATCTGCTTTTCTTGTATACCTACACTCTATACCAAAAATTCTACTTACATATATCTATTCCTTATATTTAGATTTTTTAATTTTAAATTCATTTTATGAAGAAATTTTGTCCTCTTCTAATTTTTCGAAATGTTTCCAATTCATTGTAAGGATTGATAGTATTTTTGAAGGATATATGTAATATACCTATAATTTTAAATATTTAACTATTAATACATTAAGAAATAATATAATGAATGAACTTCCCAGTAAAAGTCTTCAGTAATGTCTTCGGATTTCTGACACTGACATTTATCTGTCAGTTACAAGTAATTTAAATTTTCAACTATTTTCCATGGCCAATCTTTCGGCTGTAAAATTTATTATAACAGATTATTTTATATATTATATTTCTTTTATCTGTAAATCTATAGAATATATTATAAAATATTTAAATGTATCAGATAGAGAATTTAATTTTCTTTAATATTACCAAGAAAAAAATCAAAAAATATTATTTAGAAGATTTTTTTTCAAGAATCTTCTACTTCCGGTTGTCCAATTGTTACCAAAACCTTTTCAGATCTTCCCATGAATGTTCGATTGGGAAATACGTAGTTAAACAAATTTAAAGTCTTATAGTTTTTGAGTAATCGTCCTTCCAACATCCTACATACATACACACACACATACATCCACACACACACACACACACACACACAGACATCATCGTAAAAATGTTAAAATCGGATTGTACGGACCTTAAAACGTGCTTATTCAATAAAATCTAGATATGTGATTTTTAGCATGAATCCAATACCTCTCTTAGCGAGAGATAAAAATTGTTCCACCATATAGAATGGTGCTTGTGTATTTTGCTCACTTGTGAAGAAAGTTATTTACTTTGCTCACTTGTGAAGAAAAATATTTACTTTGCTCACTTGTGATTAAATATGCTATTTTGCTCACTATTTTCAGTTGAATAAAAATGAATTTTGCTCACGATTGTGGAAAAAATATTTTGCATATTCATATTACATATAACAAAATAAATAAAAACATAATTATTTTATTTATTTTATAAAGAAAAATATTGAAAGAATTCATACTATCGATACAAAAAGTCTCCGTACGATAACCAAAAATTAAAATTATAAATCATTTATATATATTTCTTAAAGAAATTTATTATTTTGTTGGATGTCCTTAAACTTTTATAACAACTAAGCGACGATCCATTAAATCTACCGATAAAGCTAGATTGTGTCATTCTTCTTGTACTTTAGTTTTAAATTTTTATATTTTCTTGTATGTATTCTTATTCATTCAAGAATTCCTTGATTTGTTCAATGGAGTTTAAATCGGTGACTGCGGGGGATGTAGACAGCTGAGATTATTTTTGTTATTATACAAGTCATTCTTTCGCAAAACACGATTTATTTTTCGGATCGTGATGCATGAAATTATGAATACTTTACAATTTCTCTATAAAATAAATAAAATAATTGTTTTCTATATTTTTTATCTAATACAAAATAAAGCTTTTAATTTTGAATTTATATAAAAAAGAAAATGAAATATATTGGCTCTTACTCAGAGTTGTTTAAGCTGTGATTAAAATAACAAATTCATTTGTTTTTTAATCAATTCAATGTATTTTTAAATAGTACCCATGGTAATTAGTTAGTTAGCGGGATTAAAATTTTGAGTAAATACCATCAGTCGTATTATTTCAGGCAGTTATCTTTCCTAAAATAGATCGAAACTATTTATTTTTTTGGAGCACTGTACAACCTATAACAATAAATTTAACAGTTAATATTGCTTTTGCTGTTAATTTATTTAATGAGGTTGGGGAACCAACAGTACAAAAAAAGGCCAAATAAAGGTTCTCGCTAATTACATTCGATCTAAAAAAAAACATCACAGCAAACTGAGAGTACTAAAAACAAGTATAAAGATGGTAAGGTAGATTTTAAGCATTTTTTATACTTATTTAACTATCAAGTGCGTTAATAAGGGCGATTAATGATCGAGACATTTTAATGCGTTCGCTACGCTCACGCGTTAATTGTTGAGATCATTAATCGCTAATTAACACACGTGTTAGTTACAATATTTTTTCGTTGACCGTATCTTACTTAAATGGCAAATCTAATTTTATTCCATGACATTTTTTTTTTAGGTTAGTAATGATTGATCGAACGTCAAATTTTACGTCTGAAAATCAATAAGTTTTGTCATCAATTGTTTTCAGTGGGTGCGTTCAGTTTATTTAATGCTAGACAACACAAGCGGTTTTTTATGTTATTTGAGGAATTTGATTTTTTCAAATTCATTTTAAAGGTATGCTACGTGAATATACCTAGCTAGTAATGGGTCAAAAGCATGACTTTTAATTCTGTCTACCTTTTTGCTACAACTTAACGTTAGCAATACATGTTGTGTTCCATGTGGTGAACGCACCCAATAAATCGTTTATTAATAAAAATCATGCATTAATAGGGGTCATTAATGAATTATTTTCTATACATTAAGATAGCCTATTAATAAACGGTCGACGGAAAAAGTAGTTAAAAGACATGTTGAACATATCTAATTGTATAAAATCAGTGTTATAATTATTCGTGTTACTTTTAGGTAACTTAAATAAATTATTAGACCTTATTATTTTTGGTGGAATATGAAAATTAAACAGTGAAATAATATTATTAATGAAGCAAATTATTGAAAACTTTATATAAAAAAATCTGTTGTGGCCAGCACAATACCTCTCGCCACTTCCTTTTTTGGTTACATAAGTATAGGGCGTGAACAGTCATGTTACATTGTTGGCCTTGACAAGCAGATGTGGAGGCCCGTTTCAGAATGATAATTAGTAATTATGTACATAGATGTCAAATGCCAGAATTTTTCATTAAAAATTTCAAGATTTTCTAAATTCACGTAGTTAATTTGTCACCAGGAGTGTGGAATTTACTTGGCGAGGAAAATAAACCACATGGCATTGGAAAATCACTAAATTTAGAATGAGAAATTATGATATTTGATATCTATATACATAATTACTAGCTATTCATCTGACATGGGCCTCCATATCTGCTTGTCAAGGCCAAAAAAGTCACATGACTGCTCACGTCCTATAAGTAACGAATTTAACATTTCACGTTTAAATGTTTAATACGTGACATTATACTTACTACATAAAATACACGGTATATTTTTGTTTTATTTTAATAATAATAACAAATTTTTGTTTTCTTTAATATCCCCCCCCCCCTCTTCCTACATTTCAACTTGAAGTTGAACCCCACATGAAATTTTCGAAAGTCGCGCCTATGGCTGTCATAAACCAAGTGAAATGTGAATTACAAAATTATGTTGCCTCTAATGCGTAAACCGTGTACTGAAGTCAGTTATTTCAGAAAACACAATATTTACATGTTTTACAAGATGTCTACTACTGGTACATTTGTGTCAACACTATATTAAAAAAAATTGATTTTTTTTCAAAATTATAATACATAATGGAAATACAAAGGATAATTTTATAATTACTTTTATTTATTTTGCATATATGTTTCCCGTTAATTAAACTATCGAGTAAATTTTAAATAATTTACAGCAATATAATTTAATTAGAATTTCTAATTTTATATTATGAAATGAATAATAAAATATAATTAATTAATCAAGTCAGTAATTAATTTTAATCAGATCAATTGTTGGCAATCAAATGTAATGAATAATTATCATGCTCATGACTTAATAATATGTTTTCACATTTCATTTAATAAATACGTAAAATATTTTTATATTTTATAATTAGTTGTAATTAATTTAAAAATAAAATATGTATCTGGCAATAAAAATATGAATTATTTAAATGTACAATTATAAACTTCAATTAAGTAAATCCCATTAAACAATTCAATTTTAATGAATTAAAATTTATCAAACCAGGCTCAATACCAACTTTATATTCAAATTTAAACAAATTTTATTCATTGTAAGCCCCCAGCCATTAAAGTTTACATAATACTCGGTATTAAAGCAGAATAAATTTCAAAAAAAAAAAAAAACTTACCAAATACGTGTCCTTTCCGAATTTACAGAAAAGTTTGTCAAAAATCAGTCACTTCACGAATCTTATTTCACAGTCTTCACTAACACTAGAACTAAACTAACACCAATAATATTTTTTGCACAATTTTAACAAGTTCGTATCCCCTACTCGCCGAGCTAGCGTCGCACAGTCGCGTGAACCGGGTGGTGGACCAACGCGAAATGTTCAAAGCAGCGCTTTTCCGAACTAACCAACTCTCCTTCGGAAACAGTCGGAAGTACACGAGTATTACCGACAGGACGAATGCGCTGCAGTCTGTAAAAATATTAATATTATAGGGATTTAATAAATTAATGACCAACAAATAAATTAAAAATAACACAAATCGAGGTTTATACTATTGGCCCACAAATTTGTCTCTGAAATGGATTATGTTAAGGGGAAATAAAAATACTACATTGGTAAACAAATTAACATTTTCAGTGCTTGTGTTGCAAATATTTAATATTATTTGTACATTTATCAAATAATATATTTAAAAATCATATAATCATTATGCAGCCAAATATGTAATAATGGATAACTAAATATAACTCGTAAATTATTTCGATATTATTAAATAATATTATTATTTATTAACATAGCGAGCTTTTTACCTCTATATCCAAAATTTTATTGAATAAGCACGTTTTAAGGTCCCTACAATCCGATTTTAACATTTTTACGATGATGTCTGTGTGTGTATGTGGATGTAGGTGTGTGTGTGGGTGTGTGTGTATGTATGTGGGATGTTGTAAGGACGCTTACTTAAAAACTATAAGATTTTATATTTGTTTAACTACGTATTTCCCAATCGGACATTCATGGGAAGATCTGAAAAGGTTTTGGTAACAATTGGACAACCGGAAATAAAAGATTCTTGAAAAAAATCTTTGAAATAATATTTTTTGACAATTTTTCTTGGTAATATTAAAGACAATTAAATTCTCTATCTGATACATTTAAATATTTTATTATATATTCTATAGATTTAGAGATAAAAGAAATATAATATATAAAATAATCCATTGTAATAAATTTTACAGCAGAAAGAATGCCATGGAAAATAGTTGAAAATTTAAATTGTTTGTAACTGATAAATGTCAGTGGCAGAAATTCGGAGACATTACTGAAGATTTTTTCTGGGAAGTACATACATTTTATTATTTCTTATTGTATTAATAGTTAAATATTTAAAATTATAGGTATATTACATATATCCTTCAAAAATACTGTGAATCCTGACAATGAATTGGAAACATTTCGAAAAATTAGAAGAGGACAAAATTTCTTCGTAAAATTAATTTAAAATTAAACAATGTAAATATAAGGAATAGATATAAGTAGAATTTTTGGTGTAGAGTGTAAGTGTACAAGAAATGTTAAATACAATAGGGCGCGAACAGTCATGTGACTTTGTTGGCCTTGACAAGCAGATATGGGGGCCCATGTCAGAATGATAGCTAGTAATTATGTATATAGATGTCAAATATCATAATTTCTCATTCTAAATTTAGTGATTTTCCAATTCCATGTTGTTTATTTTCCTCGACAAGTAAATTCCACACTCCTGGTGACAAATTAACTACGTGAATTTAGAAACTTCTTGTTAAATTTGTAGAATACATACAACAAAATAAGCTGTAAACAAATGATTTATTATATAGTAATATATTGAAATTGTAGTATTTAAAATAATATCGTTTTAAATCAGATATGAGAATACTATTTAATTTATCATTTTAAATACAAAGAAACTATAACCAAACCTCGCATATGCTAAATTTTAGAGATTTTTGTGTAATGTGCTGATCACAT
Source organism: Harpalus rufipes (assembly GCA_951394225.1). Lineage (NCBI taxonomy): Eukaryota > Metazoa > Arthropoda > Insecta > Coleoptera > Carabidae > Harpalus > Harpalus rufipes. Next base: position 4,303,707 of record OX596274.1, read on the forward strand.
CAGATATTTTAGACATTGATTTATACTTTTTGTCAATGTTTTGGGGCAACATCCGCCCCTGATTGTCATGCTGGTTTCTTCAAAAAACACGCCAAAGTTTACCAAACATGAAATCTTGAATAATACAAGATTGATAATCCCGAAATTTAACACTTTCTTAAATAAACAAGTTTTGGCGGATATATTAAATCAACATTATGAATTCAATTTTACAACGACTTTTAAAGTTATGTAATTTCCAGTAAACTGGATCATAAATAAAAGTAAACGGTTATAAATATGTAGATGAGTAAATAGCAAATGCATTTAAATTGCAAGTCATTATAAAGTCATAAACATAGGAGAAATGCGAGAAACATACATTCAGCATTGTTATAATGCCGTATTCGTATTAGGTGCATATGTTAAAATTGCATGCATGTGCCCGCTCTTTCCACGACCAGTAGAATAACCACTGACATAAATTTTAGAAATCAGGACGGAATATTTTTGCATTTCATAATATGAAATTGTTTTCTTTTTGTAAACAATTTGAAACTAATTTTGTTAACATAAAATGTTGTTCCTTTTATGTAAATGTGCTGTTTTTGCAAATGATTTAAACAGAAACTTTTTATGTAACACTAATTTACAAACATGTCCTAGTTTGCACCAATGGTGGTTCGTCAAAGGAAGCAAAGGAAAAGGAGATTAAAACACCTTTGTAACATTCTTATTTTCGCTACTTTACTATTTTAATTTTCCGGACGCGATGTCTGTCAATAGAAAAAGGATATATTATTTTGTCATCATAATATTTCCATGAATAAGCATGTTTCAATTTCAATAGAATTCAATTTTACTATTTTTTTGCAATCATGTCTATATATGAAATAATTTACCCTGCTCCAATAACAGGATATGTATTATAATTTTGTATTTCACTAGCGACAGCTTGATGCTTGTAAAGAAAACACTTGTGTGTTCAATAACGTCTGATTACCAAACTGCTCGCTTATTCCTTGCAAGATCTCGATCGTTTAACATTTTCTTTAATCAAAAATTTGATAATAATGCATTGTGCAACAACATTCGGTACAGCGTTTTCGTTCGTCGTAATAGCTACTGACGAGATGATCGTGCGTGTTTCTTCGAATTTCATACGGTGGAATTCTTCCAGCGCATGTTCTGCAACTTCAGATTTTTCAGGCTGGTTCAATCTGATGGTAAATGATGACTGAAGAGGGATGACGTTTTTTACTTGTCTCAACATATGTCGTATATTAACATAAGGAGAAAACAAAATCTTCAATGTTCTTCTTGCGAAGAATTCTACCAATCTTGTCCGCGACATTTTTGACGTAAGAAAGCGAAACAAACATTTAAAAAACAACGGGTTTTACTTTATATGCTTTTAAAATATAAAGTAATATGCTTTTAAAATCTCCGTTATTTTATATATGCACGCTTTTTAATGCAGTTCATAATCAAGTTGATATTTTTAATATTTCAATTTCTGCTTTCAGGAATCAGTGTTCAAAAATTTTGGCTGACTCTTTTGTTTAATTTGTACCTTTTTACCTTCCGTCACCTCTAGGTAAGGAAGGTATTGTCTATGGTCAAAAAATTCGGTGATGAGTTTTCATTGAATAAGCACGTTTTAGGGTCTTTACAATACGATTTTACTATTTTTCCGATGATGTCTGTATGTGTGTGTGTGTGTGTGTGTTCGTGTGTGCGTGTGTGTGTGTGTATGTGTGTGTGTGTGTGTATGTGTGTGTGTGGGACCGCGTTTTCGGGCACGATATCTCCAATACTAGAATTCCAAAAATTACAATTCTTGCGTATTCCTCTTCCTTACAACCATATGCAGACCTGTTTAGATTTTGGTTATAATTGGTCAACCGGAAGTACCCTCATTTGAAGATATTAACAGTTTTTCTTGAAAAAATCAGTTAAATGTTATTATAACTTAAAGAATATATTATTGTCTATACGATTTGATTGCATTTTATATTTGATATTCAACAGATATAGAGTTAAAGAAGAATAACGATAATAAATTTTATATAAATTTCATAATTCAGCCAGCTATGCTAACTTAACCATGGAAACTGCTAATATATTCAGGTAATTCAAATTGACAGATGTCAGTATCAATAAAATGAAATCAATGAAAGAATAAGGGAAGTAACTCTAGTGTTAGAAGTTTCTAGATATAAGAGAGACGATTACATATTGGTTTGAACATGTCATGGGGAGAGATGAATATATTAATAGAAGGTGGAAGAAACATAGGAAGACCAAATATAAGATAAAAAGACTGTATTGCAGAAGACTTGAGAGAAAAGGAACTGAATGAGGACGACACGGAAAACAAAAATGAGTGGAAGAAGAAAATAAAAAATAGCGACCCCCTAACGAATGGGAAAAACTAAAGAAGAAGATGTCAGTGTCTAGTGCAATTTGCATAGTTTGTTAATGAAATAACTTTACAGGAAATATAGGATCTTTTGCAAGAAATTTTATGTATGGGGCGCGTGCAGTAACATGACTTTGAACCGTGTCAAAATGACAGCAATTAATTATGTCCATAACTGACAAGTGTTATAATTTTTCAATCAAAACTTCATAATTTTCTTATTTCATGTGGTTTGTTTGTTATCAGGAGTATGGAATTCAGTTGCCGAGGAAGGGAATCACATAATACCAAAAATTTATAATCTTTTGCAAGAAAATTTATGTATGGAATTTATACATAATACACAGGATTGACGGAAGGTATTGTGCTGGCCACATCAGATTTTTTCATTCTTATTATGTATGTTATATTTGTATCTTTGTAATATTTTTGTATATGTTTTCATCTGTAGATCTTTATATTAAATAAATATAACTATTGTTCTATTTACAATTTTCTTTTTAAAACGTTACTCTCATTAATTTGAAATCATTATTTTTTTGACAGTGACATTTATCTGTCAAGTTACATACATTTGAGCTGAACTGTGTAACAATGGAGTTGTGCTTAAAGCATAAGTTCCAAGATATAATTTTTATATTACTTTATAAATTTATCCATAACATATATAGAAAAAAGTATTAATGCAAACCCGTAGAAAATGAAATAATCTTTAATTTTTATAATACAAATTGCGAAAAAATAAAGGTATTTTTTGAAGAAAAACTATTTTGAGCTTCAATTAAACTGCTATTTCCGGTTATCCGATTGACACCAAAATTTAATGGCTTCTTTCCATATTAGAATAAGATAGAAATACATGGTTTCAAAAGTTTCTGAATAATAGTATTTGATTTAGAGCGTCCAGAAGATCCACATACACACACACACACACACCCACAGACATTATCGTAAAAATGTTAAAATTGGATTATAGGTAAGTCAAGCCGACTTACATTAGCAGTACAATGACGGTACGATGACGGTACGGTACGTCTTGCTCCAATGTATTTTAATGGACCTATTTACATCTACGTGCTCGGTACGATGACAGTACGATGACGATACAATGACGGCGCATTGATACTAATTTACATTAATGATACGACCACGGTACATTATAGTTTTGTTTTTATTGAAAAAATCGAGGAAAAAATATTGTATCATAGTGACTGCGTAGTATTTGCATGCAACGGGGAGTGGAAGGTTGCGTTTGAAGAGTACGTGCACATCACGTTGATGGTCATACCAAAATCAGCTGACTGGAAATAAACATATGCTACTACGTAATTGACATCTGACATGTTTTTGACTTTTTGATATTTGCCTTTTACTTAAACCAAAATGTAGTCAAAATGAGCTAGACATGAGAAATTATTGGATACATTATTGAATAAAAGTTCTGTAAAATATACATCATAGATTATTACAGAAGTACAAAACAGTATCATTCTGTATCTTTTTCTAGATTTTCTTCATTTTCTTCTTCTTTGTCAAGAATAAGGGCAATTGTAGACAAGTCGGTATTTGATAATTTTTTAAACATTGCCCGATATTTTCTACTTTCGATACACACATGACATATGCACCACAAACCCTCATAATGCATAAAAGACAAAATTATATTGTCATGGTATTTTATTATGTTCGTAACGTCGTGGTACCGTCTAATGTAAATGCCTCTTGTAATTCACATATCGTCATTGTACCGTTATTGTACCGTCATCGTACCGTCATTGTACCGCTAATGTAAATCAAGCCTAAAACGTGGTCATTTACCAAAATCTCGATATGCGATTTTTAGATCCCTATACCTCCCTTACCAAGGGTAGCGGGAGGTAAAAATAGAGCATAGATGGAATATGTAGCTGTTTATGTTACCGTGTCAAACGTCGCATAATCACATAAAATGTTTCAGGGGTGCAAACTGCAAGTAACTTCATGAATATACATGTGCCTTTCCGTTAATTTTCTTTGATTTTAAAAAAAGATTAAGCTTAATTGCGACAAGAAAAATGTGTTGACTATAATGAAGTAAATCTTATAAAAACAAAGAAAATGATTTATTACCTACACATAAATTTGATAGTGTCCGTCATATTATACACAATAATCCACCACTGGTTCTCGCTTATGTTTACATGATGCTTAATAATATTCCATATATATTGTTGAAATGAGCACGTTTCTACGTTTTATTATCAGAATTTACCAATATTACGACTATCACATCAATTTTACGATAATCTATTAATTATGTAGCTTTATAGAGTAAAATATATTGAATACAAATAATTGTTACACATGAGAAAGGAGATATGGTATTCACATGGTTAAATTGCTATTTCTACCAGCATTATAATGTTGAATGTTCGTATACAGCCGCTACATCACACGATAGCTTTTGATTGTTAGTGCGGAATTTGATTCCAATATCACTAGTTTATCAAACGGTTATGATAAGCATTATACTACCTTGTCTATTTAATATTTCTGTTATAGACGATATTTCGAATAACGTGCAATTTATTACATTAAAAGGAACGTAAAATTATAAATACTAATAATAATAATATTTTTCATTTCATTACTTTCCTGTATTGAAGATTATTCAACATCAAAACTTATAAGAATTTATCTTAAAATTAATTTCCCAATATTATCATATTTTGAAAAATATAACGTTTCATTTCTACGAAAATTTTGCGAAAGAAACATGTCTACAAAATAATGTACTTGAAAGCAGGGACTAAGAACAAAATGAGACCGAAAACTAAATAACGAAATAAACCGAAAATTTAAAAACTCATCATTGAATTTTTTGACCAAACACCTAAAGGTGACGGAAGGTAAAAAATACTGTACGTTGTTTAAAACTACATTTGTCAATTATGAGAGATTTAATTTCAGACATACGTAACTTTCTTCATGGCAAAATTTAACATTTTTTTAGTTTTTTACCTCTTGCTAAGAGAGGTATTGGATTCATGCTAAAAATCGCATATCCAGATTTAATTGAATAAGCACGTTTTAAGGTTCCTACAATCCGTTTTTAACATTTTTACGATGATGTCTGTGTGTGTGTGTGTGTGTGTGTGTGTGTGTGTGTGTGTGTGTATGTGTGGATGTATGTGTGTGTGTGTGTGTATGTATGTAGGATGTTGGAAGGACGATTACTCAAAAACTATAAGACTTTAAATTTGTTTAACTACGTATTTACCAATCGGACATTCATGGGAAGATCTGACAAGGTTTTGGTAACAATTGGACAACCGGAAGTAGAAGATTCTTGAAAAAAAATCTTCTAAATAATATTTTTTGATTTTTTTTCTTGGTAATATTAAAGAAAATTCTCTATCTGATACATTTAAATATTTTATAATATATTCTGTAGATTTAGAGATAAAAGAAATATAATATATAAAATAGTCTGTTATAATAAATTTAACAGCCGAAAGATTGGCCATGGAAAATAGTTGAAAATTTAAATTGTTTATAACTGACAGGTAAATGTCAGTGTCAGAAATCCGGAGACATTACTGAAGACTTTTTCTGGGAAGTACATACATACAGTATATTATTTCTTAATGTATTAATAGTTAAATATTAATAATAATAATAATCTTTATTGTATATAAACTTACAAAGTTATTACAATTATGGTGATGAATTTGTCATTACACTTTTTTATATATTTTTTCGTTGCGTTGATGGAGATGAGATGATGATGAAAGGACAGTCACAAACATCCAAGCCCCTGGTGGGAATCGAACCCACGACCCCAGCAACCGAGCGGTAATGGTCGCTTTGAGCGATGTCTAAACACGCTGCCTTAACACGCTCGGCCACCGAGGCGACTTTAATAGTTAAATATTTAAAATTATAGGTATATTACATATATCCTTCAAAAATACTGTCAATCCTGACAATGAATTGGAAACATTTCGAAAAATTAGAAGAGGACAAAATTTCTTCATAAAATGAATTTAAAATTAAACAATCTAAATATAAGGAATAGATATATGTAAGTAGAATTTTTGGTATAGAGTGTAGGTATACAAGAAATGTTAAATATAATAGGGCGCGAGCAGTCATGTGATTTTGTCGGCCCTGACAAGCAGATATGGGGGGCCCATGTCAGAATGATAGCTAGTACTTATGTATATAGATGTCAAGTATCAAAATTTCTCATTCTAAATTTAGTGATTTTCCAATTCCATGTGGTTTATTTTCCTCGACAAGTAAATTCCACAGTCTTGGAGACAAATTAACTACGTGTATTTAGAAAATCTTGAAATTCTGAATGAAAAATTGACAATTGACATCCATGTACATAATTACTAATTATCATCCTGAAACAGGCCCCCACATTTGCTTGTCAAGGCCAACAATGTAACATGACTGTTCGCGCCCTATACTTATGTAACCAAAAAAGGAAGTGGCGAGAGGTATTGTGCTGGCCACAACAGATTTTTTTTTTTTAAATAATCGTATACTAAATTTATTCTTATCATTAATTTTAGAATTAATTGGTACAAGTTATAATTTTTGTATGAGCATCGTGTCACCACTAAAAAGATTTTTAAACTTTATGCAATTTATGGAAGTTATACAAATCATTCTTGAAGTAAACACGAGCATTAGAATGATAGTATCTATTTGTCTGTTGAATAGAAACATGTAATAGCAACATTTAAGTAAACAAACTGCTTCACTCACTGTTCATATGACTTGCTGTTATATTAAAAGCATATGAGCACGTAGTATAGATAGTTAAGCAAATGTGTACAATAGTCGAGTGGAGTAGATCTTGAAAGACGATGTATAACGAGTGGAATATGTTGACACGCATATTATGTACGTGTGCGACGTCTGTTGCTGTTGGTGTTGTTTAGCATTGCCATGCAGTAGGTAAATGATGTACCTATCCATAACCGCCTGCGAGGAATAGTTATTCATCACGCTTCCCTTGACACGAAAAGGGTTTGTTTTACTGCTGTAATGAACGTTTAGGGAATACACGTGAACGTCGACTACATACAGACTTACACGTGTTGTATAGGCGGACGAGACAACATGTTTTGCATTTGTGTATACAACACACCTCAACACTTGATTCCACAAGCGATTTAGGGTATATTTCAAAAATAACAAATTTTAACCATGGTTAACCGAAAGTGTTCCAAAAATATCAAAAGATGTAAATTGTGAATTAACGAAACATGGTTACGGTTAAAGCGGTTGCAACCAGCGTAACCATTCTTTTAGCTCGGTTACGCCGGTTACGTATATCTATCCTTTTCTAAAACATAAATAAATGTTGGGTTATATTTACATATTTACCCAAAACTTCTGTCACACATGGTAGTCTTGTTGTGTTTGTACACATTAATGCAATTGTTAGTTTATTAAGGAACTTGATTTTCGTTATATAAAGAATATATTTTTATTTTACATACATTTTATATGATACAATATACAGAATTTATATTATTTTTGTATTAAATACCAAATTGCAAGTAGAAGCTGTAATCCGGCTTCTTTTTTTGGGCGACCTCTTAAGACGGGAGATGTTAAATTGCCTCCCTTGAAATTTAATAAAAAGTGTTTTTCTATTTTGCATCTGTAACAAAGCTATTACAGCACCCAAAGGAGTTCGTTAATAGCTCGTTTGAGTGTTGTAACAGCCTAGTACAATTTATTTTTATAAAGTTGGTAGCATAGCTGAAATTTTATGTCAAAAATTATCAAATGTCAAACTTCACTGAATAAACGATACTAACGATTAAGATTTTTATTTTTGTTTATTGTATATATTTAGGGCATAAATAGTTCAAAACACTATTAATTGTTGATATTTAAAATATGTAATTTATTTTTATTTATTTATGAACTCTGTCGGTAAATTAGTTCGAGCTTTTTGGCGCTGATGTCATAGCCAAAGTTACGCAGGTTATGTAGTAGTTCAGACAAAAGCAAAATGGCGGCGGAGGAGAAATGTCAACAAGAATTAAGTGTTTATTTATAAGAAAATAGTGTTTTAAATATAAGATGTGTATAATTATATAGTTTTACACTTTCCACATCCTTTTCAGTTAATTTTATACAATAAAATGTAAGTAACTTGTAAAAGTTTTATATTTGGTTATGACTTTTTCATTGTTTTTGAAATTATAAAATGTATTTTCCGTAATTTCACGTATTTCAGGTGGAGTACACAAAAAATCATCTGTATTCATTTTTAATTTCATATGAATTTGATTGTAAACAACACGAGACAATTTTAAATTCAAACAATTGAATTTTCAAATGTGACATTATTACCAACTAACACAAAATTCCCTAAATTTTGAATTTACGATTTTTTATTTAAAAATATCATAAAAAGCGCAAAATAGAAAAAATAGTATAAAGAACTCATGTCATAATTGTCGATTATTTTGTTCGAAGGTTTGGGCAACTCCGCTACGCGTCGTTACCCAAACTTCCTTCTCACAAAATAAAATGACAATTATGACATTCGTTCTTTAATATACTATTCTATTCATCCGGAAATGTGATCGAAATACCTCGTCACTGTAATTATTTCAACATATTCTTCTATTCTAGGTCTCTTCCCTAACAATAACAAACAATAATTCAATAATATAAGTTATTTCGCAAAATTAATGATTTTTAACTTGCTTTTTATAGACGGCAATATAACTATGTAACTATTTGCTTTATTTGTTCATCATCACTGCTTTCATCACTACTTGTTAAAAGTAATAAATCCATAAATAAAACGTTTTCGTTCATTGTCCGAAATATTTTAGAGTTGCCGCTACTATCATATGATCTAGGTTTAGAGGTTATGTTATAATTTTGAGAACCGAATGAAACCGAAGTGTTTCATTAAAAATAATCACGTGACTGCAACCAGTCCGTTACCATAACCGTGGTTTCGGTTTTTATATTTTATTTTTGGAATATACCCTTATTAATACATACCGGTTTACCTTGGGAAACAGAAACACTAAAAATAACACAATCATACACAATTTTAACTAATTCCTCCCGATATCGGCAACCCACGTTTCACTGCTGTGGCACGGTTGCCCCTTTGCAATGTAAATATTTGTGCCCTTCAAGCTGTTTATACAGAGTGTAACAGAAATAAGTACATTAAATTTAACCAGTGATAGAACTCCTCGAGAGCAACAATATTTCTTAATAACTTTTTTCGAAATCTCAATTTTTAGCCTTTTTACAACATTAACAAGTTGTTTAGGTATTTTTTCACGCTCCAAGGGTTCTGGGATCGATTCCCGGGTAAGGCATCCTCATCAAATAACGGTATAGAACTTCGAAGTTACGAAAATATGTAAGAAAACTGACTCATTCTCATTAAATATCGGTTGTAGTAAGTTGAACACTTGATATATAAATACAATAAAGATTACTATTATATTACTGTTTCATTAGATGCTGATTTCTAAAGGGTTTTCCAATAAGAGGTGTTATTTTGATATTCAAATAAAAATGCCATTTTTTAATATAAATGATCGGATGTTTATTTCATTATAAAGAGGAAGGTATGCCGTTAATAGTGGAAAATAACATCAGGCAAATGACCACCACGACCACGCTGACAGGACAATATCCTTTTCATGAAATTTTCCATAACCAAATCGCAAAGTGGCTGTCCTATGTCCTCGATAGCCTCACGAATTCCATCTTTGAGGTCTTGAGTCGACGCTGGGCAGTTGGCGTAGACCTTCTCTTTCAAGTGGCCCCAAAGAAAGAAGTCGCAAGGTGTTAAATCACAAGATCTCGGTGGCCAATTGTGATCACCTCTTCGAGAGATAACACGGTCCGGAAACTTTTCCCGTAAAAGATCAAGACACGACGTTGTTGATGATCGGCCGGCTTGAGTTCTTGTGTTAACTGGACTTTATAAGCCTTAAGACCCAAATCTTTATGCAAAATACGGTGTAATGACGTTTGTGGAATGCCTAATTCCAAAGAACGACAAGGAATGGACAAACCTGGGTTTTCTTCAACACTTTCGGCTACAGCAGCAATATTCTCGGCTGTTCTTGAGCGACGTGCACGGGTTTTATTCTTCACATCACTAACTTGTCCCAACAGCTCGAATTTTTCCACCAATTTCTGTATTGCGGTCCGACAAGGTGCTTCACGACGACCCAAAAATTGTCGAGTTTTACGAACCGTCTCTGCCAAATTTTCACCATTTTTATAGTGAATTTTAATAATTTCAATGCGTTGTTGAAGCGTGTATCGTTCCATTTTTATTAATGGCGTAGTTTCTACTTGTCAAATGTCAAAAAATGACAGCTTCAAAAGCGACATCTACCGAAATAGCGGGCTATTCAAAATAACACCTCTTATTGGAAAACCCTTTATATCAACAGCCAAATGTATCATTTTTCATTTTATTTAATAAACGAATATAAATTTGCAATTTAAACATAGTTAGGTAATTGTAGGAAGTATTTTACAGATTACAAAACAAGCGGTTTTGTTCTGACAACATTATATTTTTTATTAGTATGAAATCGTGTACGTTGTTATTATTTAAAAAGTTAAAATTGCTTTCACGTTGGGAGAAATTTTACGAGTTAGGTCAGGCCGAAGCAAACAGCGAATTAATAAATACTGACGAAGGATGGCGCCATATTCTAAACTGTGCATATGCTTTAATATGTAATGTAAATTAGTACATTTTCGCCTGGAGTCTGCTTTTCCCTTTTCTGTGTTAAAAATACTCCACTTTAACGAATTTCCACGTCCTTTTAATTGGGCTGAAGTGTGACTTGAATGTCAACGTGTTTTGCTCTTTGCAGATTGCTAGCTTGAATATGTGTGTATGTATGTATTACCCATATTACTCACAGATATACATGAATATGGTTGTTATTTCTGCTGCAAGATATTTTGACAAATTTCAGATGAATGGATTTTTTGCAGTGCCACCTAGGAAGAATTTTATTTTCTTAGTGTTCAATTGTTAATTAATATTAACAGATCTGTCGAATATTATCAATTATATTTATTTTGGAAAAAAGTATAATGATTTTTGTGAAAAATTAAAAAAAAAATATTTTTTTTCGTTTATAGGAATGTACTTCATATCTTCATTCTTGTTAGCTTTACATGCTGTTATTTCAAAATTTCATTTTTTTAGCATTTTTACAACCCCCCCCCCCCTATATTAACGAGCCGGTTAAGTATTTACAGAATAATTTGATCAAGTAGCAATAACAAAGAAATAATTGTTTTGGCAAGTGAGATCAACTTTTTCAAATAAATTTTGAAAAAAATCATTAAAAAAATGCACTAGCGAGTATATAGACGTGCTGACCTACGCTGAAGCTATAACTATAAAATGCAATCAAAACGTATAGAAAATAATATATTCTTTAAGTATAATAACGTTAAGTGTCAATAAACCATATTTAACTGTTAAAATCGTCAAATGAGGGTACTGCCGGTTGACCAATTATAACCAAAATCTAATCACTTGTTCTTCTGAATGTAAACTTGAGGAATACGAAAAAATTATAATTTTTGGAATCGTGGTATAAAAGTTATGCGATCCGAAATTTTCATCACACACACACACAGACACACACACACACTCACACACACACACACACACACACACACACACACACACACATAAATACATACATACATATGTAACGTGAGAGTTACTTGTATAAATATAATATAAATAAATAAGTAGTTATAATGCACAAAAGGTTTTGACGTTTATTCCAAGAGCAAAATAACAATTTTTATAAAAAGCTTTTTGAATGTTTAATACAAAACAACAACAATAATAGTAACATTCATAGATAACCATATATATCTATATAATACAAAATATATGAAAAGTAATAAAACACTAGGTCACTACACATACAGACATCATCGTAAAAATGGTAAAATCGTATTATAGACTTGCGTTGTAGACTTGTAGACTAGACTCCCACAGACGGTTCTCCATTTATTCTATAACAGTTCCAGTATTTTCAAGTACAAGGTCACGCACTTGTTTAGACATGTCCGCAGCCTGCGTGACGTTATCCGCTTCAAGTTCAAACGTCAAAATAGCTGAAACAATATTTTTATAAATATGTCTAACATTTTCGAGAATTATTTCCTTATAATGTGCCAATCACTACGGCTGAAACTTAAGCCAAATCTTGTACAATGTTTCATTCTTAAGGTAGTTATATCGTGAAACCATTTTACCCAGAATTAATTGAAATTTTAAGTACATCTCAACTGAAGTATAATCTACCAAGTTTTAATACAATTGACCACGCGGTACCTGAGATATTTTCAATTAAATTTGGCCTTTTTAAATATGTTTAAAAATAAACACAACATTTTAAATTATAACTTTTATATCCATACCGACATTTATCGAAAAACTAGTATGTTATAGTAAACTAATTAACGGATTTTATGTAAAAATTTAAAAATTATTTACCACCCAGATTTAATTTTATTGCCTCTAGAAAATTATAATCTGAAGATAAGATAAATAGGTAGAATTATACTTGACAACCATGTACAAGCGTTCCAGATGGAGTATCAGTTAACACCCGCTTGGTATTAGCGAATAAGAGGTGATCTTTGGTTAAAGGAATTTCAGACGTACATTCTTAGGAAATATTTTTAAAATTGGTATTTTACGTGAAAAGCATGAAAACTTTAAACAGTATGATACTACTTTTGTAATTTTAAGACAGAAATATATTAATTTGTTTTGCAGTTTCCATTTGTAGATTAGAATTAGTATTATATCTCAAAATATCTTATTACTTTTATACCCGAATGTACCAATAAATGTCTAGGTGCGACGTTGCCACAGTTATTCTTCAACATTGAAATACGACACTTGTGTATGTGTTAGTGCGAGTGGTACAGTTAAAAAAAAAACTTTTCTACGGAAAAATAAAGAAAATTCATCTGTTACAGTGTTTGATATTAGCTTTTAACTATTTTGATGCAATCTGTGTATATAATATCATGTTAAAAAATATAAGTTATTGCAAATATAAACTGCATTAGCTTAATTTTTATTTTGAACATAGAACAAGTTTTTGAATAGGTACACTCGAGTGACAACTACCTTAAGATAGAACAAAGTGTAAGACACAAATTTCTTTTGACAAATTATTCCCCCTTAATGAAGATATTGTGCAACAAATATGAAACGACAACTCACATCATTTTAGCACGAACATATTATACAATTTTTTAAAACAAACATTGTAAATATTTCACTGATAGACAACCAATAAAAACATATTTCAGCGCATCCACATACACATGACAATATTAATGCTTTTATACACGCATACAAAGGTTTCATTAAACACAAATTCAAATGTTATGTTCGGCATGTTTCACACAGATTGCCTTGAAATTTAAAACCTACCAAAAACAGTGAAATTAATATGAATATACACTTCAACAGTCTGCAGCAAAATGACTCGTGAAAAAAACAATATTTGTTTCATTCAAATAGCTTATTTTAGCTACGTGAAAAACTTTTGTGGTCAACATATTATGTCTCGCCTATTTCTTTATATTTAATTTCATACACCGTATAATTACTTACAAAATTATACAGGGTGTAACAGAAATAAGTACATTAAATTTAATTAATTTTTCATAAGTGTACACGAAGAAAATAAAACTATTATTATCATAATTATTATTATTATTACTATTATTACATTAACAATTATTGTGATTAACAGTCGAAGCTTCTAAACACAGTCCTATCTAATACGGACTGTAATAATTTATATGCTTTATGTTAGATGAAATATCATTAGTACTAAAAGCAATAGCCTAAACTAAGTTAAAGTTCTAATATGACCCAATCTAACCTATCTAGACACAAACAAAACCAATTTTATTATAAAACGATAGAAGTAACCGTTTCAAGGCCCTATTTTGATGGCTCTTTAATTTTGTTTTATTTTTTATATTATTAATTTGTAACTTTTTACCTCCCGCTACCCTTAGTAAGGGAAGTAGGGATCGTGCTAAAAATCGCATATCGAGATTTTGGTAAATGACCACGTTTTAAGGTCCCTACAATCCAATTTTAACATTTTCACAATGATGTCTATGTGTGTGTGTGTGTGTGTGTGTGTGTATGTGTGTGTGTACGTGTGTGTGTGGATCCTCTTTCCGCTCTAACTCAAATAGTATCGTTCAGAAAATTTTGAAACCTTGTATTTCTGAAGATTTTTTCTGGGAAGTACATACTTACATACATTATATTATTTGTTATTGTATTAATAGTTAAATATTTAAAATATTTAAAATTATAGGTATGTAATATACCCTTCAAAAATATTATCAATCCCGACAATGAATTTGAAACATTTCGAAATAGTAGAAGAGGACAAAATTTCTTCATAGAATGAATTTAAAATTATTAAAAATCGAAATATAAAGAATAGATGTAAGTAGAATTTTTGTTTTAGAGTGTAGGTATACAAGAAATGTTAAATACAATAGGGCGCGAGCAGTCATGTGACTTTGTTGGCCTTGATAAGCAGATATGAGGGCTGTGTCTATATGATAGCTAGTAATTATTTATATAGATGTCAAATATCACAATTTTTCATTCTAAATTTAGTGATTTTCCAATTCCATGTGGTTTATTTTCCTCGACAAGTAAATGCCACACTCCTGGTGAAATTTAGAAAATCTTGAAATTTCTATTTTATGTACATTTATGTACATAATTACTAATTGCCATTCTGACACGGGCCCCATATCTGCTTGTCAAAGCCAACAATGTCACATGACTGTTCGCGCCCTATACTTGTGTAACCAAAAAAGGAAGTGGCGAGAGGTATTGTGTTGGTCACAACAATTTCCAACATTCAGATATTGTATATTGCTACAGAAAAAATATTTTTAATATTGGTTGAGTTATTTAAATTTTTTATTTAATGCATGTAAAAACATCACCACCTACAATTTTCTTACGTGAAATGCACTGTAAAAAAAATTGTAGCTACGAAAATGTTCAAAAAAATCTAACACAAATGCCACGAGTATAATTTTATAGGTGAAATTCTTAGTGCCAATTAATTCTAATACGATATTTATTTTATTATAATTATGATATTTTTCTGTTATATTAATTTTTTCCTTGTTGCTACATTAATTTGATGATTGACATTAATTAAACTAAAATTTTGTTGTCAATATTTACATTTGATGTAAATGAGACAATGCCAAAATGTAAAGCGCTTCAGGCTTCTATTGACCCACTTGAAACCGCCATTGAAAATGTCATAGCATAAAATATTTTATTAAAACATGATTAAATTGAAATAAAAACAATATTTGGGATTAGTTCTGTATATTTTTATTTAACGACGTTTCGACAGCGTAGTGCTGTCTTCATCAGGTAAATAGTAAATAACAAAGTACATGTAGTCAAGACAACAAGTTTACAGAAAGATGGTAACATAGATCAAAAGTTACATAAAAAACATACAAGTTAAAAACAGAAAATTATGAATGAATAACAGGTAACCACGACTTCTTAAGTTCATAACCTGTATTCAAATTAACGTTGTTTGAGGATTTGTTGATTTCGATGGCTTCTCTAATTAGTCTCCTCATCCAGTTATTTTCTCTTGCCAAAATCTTCGTGTTTCTGATATCAGTTCCATGTAATTCTTGAACTAATCCCAAATATTGTTACTTCCTTGTACGTAAGTAAAAGAAGTATTGTAATCGAGAAAAATTTCGGTTTTCAGATTTCAGCGGAAATATCCATTTTGATCATCCCTGAATCCATTTTGACTAATTTCGTCGTGACGTCTGTACGTACGTATCTCGCATAACTCAAAAATGGTAAGCCGTAGAAAGATAAAATTTTGTATTTAGGACTCCTATAACATCTAGTAGTGTACCTCCCTTTCTGGTTATTACACAATTTCCAGAAGTGGCACTTTACATGAAGCCTATAATAGATTTTAATAAAAAACTGTTTTAAAATATAATCCAAAACTTTTCAAATTTGGTATACAAAACTTTTATGTCAATCGAAATAACATAATAGATTTTGGTTAAAATAGGCTAACCGGAAGTGGTACATTACTTGAAGTTGTTAACAGTTTTTCTTGAATAAAATGATTTTATTTTGATTTTAGAAATAAATGCTTCAAATAAAAGTTTTAGAGAATTAATTTCTGCGTCTAGCACATCAAGTATTATTAAATTAGCCCTTTGTATAAGCGAGATATGTAAATTTAAAAATTATATACTTTTTTGTTTTTGTAATAAAGCTTGCTATGGATTAGGACAAAAAAATGTTCATGTCAAATTACGTTAAATACGTGCAATTTTATGATTCGTACAATAACAAATATTATATTTTTATTGTGAAATTAGTCATATTCATTGTTGTAATCAAATATTTCTTTGTTGTAATCAACTCTCTTTAAAAAGAATCGGGTTAGATTAATGTTAATTTAAAAATGATAATAGTAAATGAATTATTTTTTGTTCTATATCAAAGTATTTCTCGGGCTTGTCTTAAGCCTGTCAATATTTTGTAATTTAATTATTAAAAAAATATAAAATAAAATAAAAATAAATATTTCACCACGGCATATTACCCATTGCTGGGTGTGCCAATCTGCTTTGTATACAGATATCGGTAATGATGGAATATTTGTACCATGTGGGCGCTTACCAGGCGTCACCTCACGGGCACTCATAGCAGGCGTGGAGAGTGCACCACAGGGGTCAATTTTGTGCCATTAAAATTCGATGTAATTTTTGGCGTCGGTCGGAATCGAACCCGGGTCCCCAGATTCGCGACCAGACACTCAGGCACACGGCCACGAGACCCCATAAAAAATATGTATAGTTTAATAATCGTACAAGGAAGTCGTGTGGTGTACACATCAGATTTTTTTATTTCATTATTATGAGTTCTGAAAGCTTCTTTCAATATTTAAAATGATTAAATTGCTTTAATAAACACAAAGCTGATTTTAGTTAGTGTGGTTTAAACGATCGGAGGTCACACGGTATTCATTTGGCCGATTTTTTAATCACTACTATGCGCGGCCTACTCAATCGGCTGACTAATTCATCATATTTGCGGTCATAAAACACGTGATTGCAACTGATATTTTGTTAATTTTCAATCAACTTTCGGTTGGCCAGAATCGAAATAAATGAAGTGTTTTTATTGGAAAACCCTTTATTATTACAAATATTTTTGTCTGAAAGAGAGCAGAGAATGAAAAAATTTCAATTGAAAAATAAATAAAAGTGCAAACAATCAATGTAATTTTTTTGAATAGTAGAGATAGTGAATGTACTCAAACACATTTTGTAAATTAATAAATTGGATTAAGCCAGACCAGAAAAATAAAGTCAAACCGTATAGTTTCTAAAATCGATAAAATTGTGAATATAATAAAAGTCTGCGTACGCAACAAAAACAAAAATATGTATTTTTCTCCGAACGCGTATGCGTTCTTATTAACAAATGCAACATTGGGATCTAGAGATACGAAGTCGGTTAAACAAAACAAAAGTTGCCTCATTAGGAGGCCATTTTAACAATGTAACAATAAGATGTATCAAGAAGCGTTCTGTTACTTCCGGTTCCGGAATATGTGATACCAACTTTGAAATATGAACACTGGTGTTCATTCAATCTTGTAGAAATAGTTCTACCAGTCTAGCCAATGTAAACTTTCCCGCAGACACATGGAATCTATTTACAATGCTAATGAAAGAGATGTATTGTTTGCTTCACTTCCTTATGTTAAAAATGTCACGGACAAGATTGGTAGAATTCTTCGTAAGAAGAACATGAAGATTTCGTTTTCTCCATGTATTAAAATTCGACATATGTTGAGACAAGTTAAAGACGTCATCCCTCTTCAGTCATCAGGGATTTACCAGATTCCATGTGTCTGCGGGAAAGTTTATATTGGCCAGACTGGTAGAACCATTTCTACAAGAATGAATGAACACCAGCGTTCGATCAGATTGAACCAGCCAGAAAAATCTTCAGTTGCAGAGCATGCCCTGGAAGAATTCCACCATATAAAATTCGAAGATACAAAAGTACTGGCGAGACCAACACACCTAAACAACAGGTTAATTAGAGAAGCCATTGAGATTTTCAAAACCAAGAGTAATAATCTCAATCATTATGACGGTCTAGATCTTAGTCGTGCATGGCTTCCTATATTAAATATGTTGTAATTGTCACCTTGGTTACCTGTTGCTAATGTTTTTGTTATTATTTTTATTTATATATTTGTTGATTTGTTATTCATTCCTGAAGAAGGCAGTAGTTAATACTGCCGAAACGTCGGTATTTAAATAAATAACAGAAATGAAACTAAAAAATCTGATGTGGCCAGCACAATACCTTCCGTCAATCCTGTGTATTATGTACAAATTCCATACATAAATATTCTTGCAAAAGATTATAAATTTTTGGTATTATGTGATTCCCTTTATCGGCAACTGAATTCCATACTCCTGATAACAAACAAACCACATGAAATAAGAAAATTATGAAATTTTGATTGAAAAATTATAACACTTGTCAGTTATGGACATAATTAATTGCTGTCATTTTGACACGGGTCAAAGTCATGTTACTGCACGCGCCCCATACATAAATTTTCTTGCAAAAGATCCTATATTTCCAGTAAAGTTATTTCATTAACAAACTATGCAAATTGCACTTGACACTGACATCTTCTTCTTTAGTTTTTCCCATTCGTTAGGGAGTCGCTATTTTTTATTTTCTTCTTCTACTCATTTTTGTTTTGCGTGTCGTCCTCATTCAGTTCCTTTTCTCTCAAGTCTTCTACAATACAGTCTTTTCATCTTATATTTGGTCTTCCTATGTTTCTTCCACCTTCTATTAATATATTCATCTCTTCTCATAACATGTTCAAACCAATGTAATCGTCTCTCTTATATCTAGAAACTTCTAACACTAGAGTTACTTCCCTTATTCTTTCATTGATTTCATTTTATTGATACTGACATCTGTCAATTTGAATTACCTAAATATATTAGCAGTTTCCATGGTTAAGTTAGCATAGCTGGCTGAATTATGAAATTTGTATAAAATTTATTATCGTTATTCTTCTTTAACTCTATATCTGTTGAATATCAAAGATAAAATGCAATCAAATCGTATAGACAATAATATATTCTTTAAGTTATAATAACATTTAACTGATTTTTTTCAAGAAAAACTGTTAAAATCTTCAAATGAGGGTACTTCCGGTTGACCAATTATAACCAAAATCTAAACAGGTCTGCATATGGTTGTAAGGAAGAGGAATACGCAAGAATTGTAATTTTTGGAATTCTAGTATTGGAGATATCGTGCCCGAAAACGCGGTCACACACACACACACATACACACACACATACACACACACGCACACACGAACACACACACACATACAGACATCATCGTAAAAATAGTAAAATCGTATTGTAAAGACCCTAAAACGTGCTTATTTAATGAAAACTAACCACCGAATTTTTTGACCAAAGACAATACCTTCCTTACCTAGAGGTGACGGAAGGTAAAAAGGTTGTATCATATTTTTTTGTGATAAATTCATTTATATGACGTAACCTTTGGCAGCAAATCTAATAAAACAAAATTCCACACTTTCTTGACTTATTTTGTAAGATATTTCAAACGTCCGCCATTTTACTTTTTATTAATATAACGTCCTACTTGTTTATCATTGTAAAGCAAATTTTATACACTTTACAAAAATATAAAAAAATATAGTGTGTTCCATTTTAAAGTAGGTATCACGTACTTCGGAACCGGAAGTAATAGAACATTATTTGATACATCTTATTGCGCATATTGCCTATAATAAATTATCTTATTTCAAGATAATCGTTATCTTGAGATAATTGCTGGTTCATTCTCGCGTGACCACACTGTACACAGAACGTATTGATAATATTTTAAGGTTACAACCGATTTACATTGTAACTTTTTCGAATATTTCAAGGATAAATATTGACGACCACTTTTTATCGCAATTGTAAGGTAGGTACCTAAAACCAATAAGGCCCAGCGTGTATTAAGGCCCATGGCCCAAGGACGGAATATAACAATTATATATGTTACACCGATATGGTTTTCTAAACACTCGTAGATAACGATAATATGAAGGTAAATCAAAAGTGCCATCTCGTTTGCAACTGCCCCATTGTCGTAACTTCGTGTTTATTGTGAAAAGTTTTTGCGGAAATTCAATTTTATAAAAACTTCCAACAAACAACGGTTAAATTTAATTATAAATTTGTTAATTTTCTATGTTGTTTTTTACTTCCTTGTACGTAAGTAAAGGAAGTATTGTAATCGAGAAAAATTTCGGTTTTCAGATTTCAGCGGAAATATCCATTTTGATCATTCCTGAATCCATTTTGACTAATTTCGTCGTGACGTCTGTACGTACGTATCTCGCATTACTCAAAAACGGTAAGCCGTAGAAAGTTGAAATTTTGTATTTAGGACTCCTATAACATCTAGTTGTGCACCTCCCTTTCTGGTTATTACACAATTTCCAGAAGTGGCACTTTACATGAAGCCTATAATAGATTTTAATGAAAAACTGTTTTAAAATATAATCCAAAACTTTTCAAATTTGGTATACAAGACTTTTATGTCAATCGCAATAACATAATAGATTTTGGTTAAAATAGGCTAACCGGAAGTGGTACATTACTTGAAGTTGTTAACAGTTTTTCTTAAATAAAATGATTTTATTTTGATTTTAGAAATAAATGCTTCAAATAAAAGTTTTAGAGAATTAATTTCTGCGTCTAGCACATCAAGTATTATTAAATTACCCATTTGTATAAGCGAGATATGTAAATTTAAAAATAATATACTTTTTTGTTTTTGTAATAAAGCTTGCTATGGATTACGACAAAAACATAAAAAAAAATTCATGTCAAATTATGTTAAATACGTGCAATTTTATGATTCGTACAATAACAAATATTATATTTTTATTGTGAAATTAGTCATATTCATTGTTGTAATCAAATATTTCTTTGTTGTAATCAAAACTCTCTTTAAAAAGAACCGGGTTAGATTATGGTCGCTTTATATATCTTACTGTTTTGAAGTTAAAATTAATATTTTGTAATTTATTTATTAAAAAAAATATGTATAGTTTAATAATCGTACAAGGAAGTCGTGTGGTGTCCACATCAGATTTTTTGCTTTAATTATACTCTTTGAACCTTATAATTTATGAAACAAGATCATGTTTACTGTTTTGAAATGAAAATATTTAATAAATATAATCGTTATTTGTCCCACTACACCGGGGCAAATAAAGCCCAGTAAATGTGCTACCAAAAAAAAAATATGAATTAAACTAAAAAATCTGATGTGGCCAGCACAATACCTTCCATCAATCCTGTGTATTATGTATAAATTCCATACATAAATTATCTTACGGAAGATTCTAAATTTCCAATAAAATTATTTCATAAACAAATTATGCAAATTGCACATAACACTGACATCTTCTTCTTCTTTAGCTTTTCCCATGCGTTAGGAGTCGCTATTTTTTATTTTCTTCTTCCACCCATTTTTGTTTTGCGTGTCGTTCTCATTCAGTTCCTTTTCTCTCAAGTATTCCGCAATACAATCCTTTCGTCTTATCTTTGGTCCTCCTCTGTTCCTTCAACCGTCTATTACTAAGAAATTTATTCTTCTTCCAATATATTTTTTATCTCTCCTCGTGACATGTTCAAACCAATGTAATCGTCTCTTGTATTTTTCTAGAAACTACTAATACTAGAGTTATTTCCCTTATTCTTTCATTCCTTACCGTATCGAAAACAAGAAATCGGAATGTGTTGAACGACTTTGCTAGCCTAGCATTTGCTTGATTTGCTCGCAAGTAATCCAAGCGCCATATTTCTCGCTTGTCTTGCTAACTTATGAAATATAATGGCGGGAAATGCAAATTATACATATATGAATTTAACTTGTACTGTTTCTATCTCATATTATGGTGTGTTTATATCAATTACATGTCAAAAAGGCTTCCAAAGTTTTGTGACGAAGGTTTATAACATTGTTAAATTTGAAATATTTTCTTAGACCTAAAAAAATGTTCAAAATTAATTCCACTATCTGCAAATAACTGTACCTACCTATAAATTAATTTTGTATAACTTTCCAAACCAATAAAAGGGATATGAGAGATACATATGTTATATTTGACAACTGTATAACTTTCTCGATGACATTTGTGAATATCAGTTCGTCATATATCTAGCAAATCTTTCAGTGTACTAAGCAACAAGTCTCGTTTGCTAACCTAGCATTTGCTTGAACTGCTTACTTCATTGAACGCACTTATTGATACTGACATCTGTCAATTTGTATTATCTGAATATATTAGCAGTTTCCATGGTTAGCATATCTGGCTATTTTACGAAACTTAATATCTTTATAATTTTTTAACTCTATACCTACTAAATATGAAGTATAAAATGCGATCAAATCGTATAAAGAATAATATATTCTTCAAGTTATAATAACGGTAAATGTCAATAAATGATATTTAACTGCGTTTTTTCAAGAAAAACTGTTAAAATCTTCAAATAAGGTTGACCATTTATAACCAAAATCTAATCACTTGTTCGTCTGGATGTAAACTTAAGAAATATGAAAAAATTATTACTTTTGGAATCGTGATATTTAAGTTATGCGATCCGAAACTTTTATCACACAAACACACAGACACACACACACAAACACATACAGACATCATCGTAAAAATGGTTAAATCGTATTATATAGACCCTAAAAACTCATGACCAAAGACAATACCTTCCTTACCTAAAGGTGACGGAAGGTAAAAATAAATATTAGAATATGCCATTATGTAATTAATGTTGGATTTTGGTTTGCGCAACCGTGTGGGATTACTCGGGAAACTGCAAGTATTTATATTAGTATGAAAATCAATTTCACAGGCTGAAATATTGCATCGCTATATTTGTATGTATATAATGCGGATATGATATCTGTTTTTTCACTTTCTATATAACTACATTTAATTGCCCTAAATTGTTATATATATTCGGTTTCACTAATTAATATACATTATCCGTCGAATTAATGCAGAAAAGTGAATACATCATTACATCAAATGTTAATATAATTTACCATTAACAGCGAGTTAAATTTGGAACTAATTATACTAAAGAGTGACAAATGAAATGCTGACAGCTATATTAGCAAATAAATTTGTTATCAATTTAATTTTAAAAATTCAGGATAAATTTATCGACTATTGATGTATCCAACACAAAAATCTCAGTCATACAGCATTCATTTTTACAAACAATTGTTTTATTATGACCATATTTTAAGGTCCCTAAAATCCGATTTTAAAATTTCCACGATGATGTATGTGGGTGTGAAAAATTATTAATGCATGCCTGTAGAAAATTAAGTAATCTTTAATTACCTTCCGTCACCTCTAGGTAAGGAAGGTATTGTCTTTGGTCAAAAAATTTGATGGTGAGTTTTCAGTGAATAAGCACATTTTAGGGTCTTTACAATACGATTTTACTATTTTTACGATGATGTATGTATGTGTGTGTGGACGTGTGTGCGTGTGTGTGTGTGTCGTGTGTGTGTGACCGCGGTTTCGGCCGCGATATCTCCAATACTAGAATTCCAAAAATTAAATCCTTGCGTATTCCTCTTCCTTACAACCATATGCAGACTTGATTAGATTTTGATTATAATTGGTCAACCGGAAGTATCCTCATTTGAAGATTTTAACAGTTTTTCTTGAAAAACTCAGTTAAATATTATTAAAACTTAAAGAATATATTATTCTCTATACGATTTGATTGCATTCTATATTTCATATTCAACAGATATATAGTTAAAGAATTATAAAGATAATAAATTTAATAAATCAGCCAGCTAATATACTCAGGTAATTCAAATTGACAGATGTCAGTATCAATAAAGAGTAAATGAATGAAAGAATAAGGGAAATAACTCTAATGTTTCTAGAAAGATATATAAGATAGACGATTACATTGGTTTGAACATGTCATGAGGATGAATATATTGGAAGAAAAATGAATAGTTTAGTAATAGAAGTTGGAAGAAACATAGGAAGACCAAATATAAGATGGAAGGACTGTATTTCGGAAAACTTGAGAGAAAAGGAACTGAATGAGTGAAAACAAAAATGAGTGGAAGGAGAAAATAAAAAATAGTGACCCCTAACAAATGAGAAAAACTAAAGGAGAAGATGTCAGTGTCAAGTGCAACTGCAACTGGAAATATAAGATCTTTTGCAAGAAAATTTATGTATAGGGCGCGTGCAGTGAGGTAACTTTTCTGACTTTGGCAAGCAGATATGGGGACCCGTGTCAAAATAACAGCAATTATGTCCATAACTGACAAGTGTCATAATTTTTCAATCAAAATTTCATGATTTTCCTATTTCATGTGGTTTGTTTGTTGTCAGGAGTATGGAATTCAGTTGCCGAATCATAAAATACCAAAAATTTAGAATCTTTTGCAAGAAATTTTAATGTTAAAATCGAATTCAATGGACCTTGAAACGTGGTCATTTATCAAAATCTCGGTATGCGATTTTTAGCATGATCCCTATACCTCCCTTACCAAGGGTAGCGAGAGATAAAAATGCAAATCGAAATTTAGACAGCATTTCATTTATTTCACTTCGATGCAATATTATTAATTTAAGCTAAGTTTAATATTTAAGTTACGTTGATGCAACCGGCCATTAAAGTACTAATTCCCAGTTGCACCAACAAGTTTAATTATTTAAGTTAGGTTGTATTGATGCATCCATAAATAGAATATCAAATTTTGTGAAACAAAATACATATACAGAAAATGCACCATTTCCCGCGATATTGTAAAGCTATTTTTATAAATAATAAATTCATGAATAAAAACTAATGAATTTATAAAGCGATTTGCATAAAATATGTATTAATGAAGCAGAAATATTATTATTTCACAAGCATTTAAAACACATAATGACATAAATCAATATGTCATTATGCTTTTAACCATCTATATACAACGTACATTAAAATTTTGAAAGATGTCCGATCAAGGTTATCTACGAATGTATGAATTCAGATTTTTGCTCCGCCCAGTCTGACAAATTCAGTAGTGTCGTTTGCTTAGTTTTTATGAGGGTACATAAGATACTACTGTTATTTTATTATTAATAAAATATATATTACAGGAAAAGCATTCAAAATTCAAAAATAAGTCAACTAGTAAGTTTATAAGCAAATGTAAAACCAAATATGTTAAAAATACGATACTGACACAATGTCATTGTCTGTGACTCTGACAGAATATAACGTTATACGTACGGCTATGAATCCAGGTAATGTATCTGAATTAATAAATAAACTTACGTTACAGCGAAAGTATTATCAACAACGAGCATCGTTTATAAATGGAATGTCCTAACTTAGTCGAAACAATATGAATTTTTGAAAGACAAGCGTGTTATATCCATCCTTATCACACACTCTTACAGCCTTTGCAAAAGAAAGAGATAAATGTGTGCCTATTTGTTAATTCGCTCGTGATAAAGGTGCCCTTGATCGGACATCTTTCAAAAAATTTACTGTACACTAAAAATTTTGAAAGATGTCCGATCAACAAGCTCATCTACGAATGTATGAATTCAGATTTTTGCTCCGCCCAGTCTGACAAATTCAGTAGTGTCGTTTGCTTAGTTTTTATGAGGGTACATAAGATACTACTGTTATTTTATTATTATAAAAATATGTTACAATAAAAGCATTCAAAATTTAAAAATAAGTCAACTGGTAAGTTTCGTAGCAAATGTAAAACCAAATATGTGAAAAATAAGATACTGACATAACGTTATTCGTACGGCTATGTATCAAGGTAATGTATCTGAATTAATAAATAAACTTACGTTACAGCGAAAGTATTATCAACAACGATCATCGTTTTAAAGTGGAATGTCCTAACGTAGTTGAAACAATATGAATTTTTGAAAGACAAGCGTGTTATATCCAACCTTATCGTACATGCTTATAGACTTTGCAAAGGAGAGAGATAAATGTATGCCAATTTGTTAATTCGTTCATGATACAGATGACCCTGATCGGACATCTTTAAAAAAAATACTGTAGGTAGGTACAACATGAGATTTTTGTTTTATGCATTTTCCTGCTCTCCTGTTTCTTTTACCACAAAAATTGTTGAGTGCAAAATTATATAGAATTAAAAATTGTATATAAAATTGTTCCCCGCTGCCCTTGGTAAGGGTATTTAAATTTAATTTAATTTTAAGTATTTACATGAATAAAAATTAAATTAAACGGGATGTATTGTTTTGGCCACATCAGATTTTTACCTCCCGCTACCCTTGGTATGGGAGGTATAGAGATCGTGCTAAAAATCTCATATCGAGATTTTGTGTGTGTGTGTGTGTGGATCTTCTTTACGCTCTAACTCAAATACTATCATTCAGAAAGTTTTGAAACCATGTTTTTCTATCTTATTCTAATATGGAAAGAAGCCATTAGATTTTGGTGGCAATCGGATAACCGAAAATGGTAGTGTACTTGAAGCTCAAGATAGTTTTTCTTCAAAATATACCTTTAAATATATTTTTTTCTCAATTTGTTATTATAAAAATTAAAGATTATTCCATTTTCTACAAGTTTTATTTAATAATTTTTCTATATATTTTATCGATAAATTTATAAAGTAATATAAAAATTATATCTCGGAGCTTATGCTTTAAACACATCTCCGTGGTTACATAGTTCAGCTCAAATGTATCTAACTGTCAGATAAATGTCAGTGTCAAAAAAATAATCATTTCAAACTAATAATAGTAACTTAAAATTCATAATTTCTAGCATTAGTAAATAGCAGGTATGTATTTAAATAAAGAAACAAATAAATATATTATCACGGCATATTATCCATTGATGGGTGTGCTAATCTGATTTATACACACATTTCGGTAATGATGATGACATATTTGTATTGGGCGTTGATCACAAGGGTTAATTTTATGCTATTTAAAATTCGAATTGTTTGGCGTTGATCGGGATCGAATCGGATTCCCCAGATTCGCGACCAGATATGCACGCGGCAACGAGACCCCATAAGTAAATGGCGGGAGGTATTGTGTTGGCCTCATCAGATTTTTTACTAAGTAAATTTATAAAATCAACAATTTCACGTTATGCTAGTAGGCCTGCAGCAAACAAATCTAACCCGGTAGCAGTAGGTAGGTAGGTAATTTGAACAAGTACAGGGTAGAGAATAGATTAAATATTGATCTACAAAAGTGCTCGTTACAAATAGATAGCCTTTTCCGGCACAGGGTACGAAGTACGGCAACTGTTCGTTCACCGCTCGGCACTGCAATCATCCTGAGTCATGCAAATTACAAATGCAAATCTACAACTTATGACTCGGCTGCTAGTAATTCCGAAAATACCCCATATTTGTACATGTACGCGCGCGCGTGTGTACTGCTTGCGGTGTGGCAATCTCGAATTATTAATGACACTTATATAATCTCGCATGAAACGTTGTGCAGCCTGGTTGTGGATTACAGATGTAATTACGGTAACACAGACGCAAAGATAGCTATTATTAATTAATTAAATTATGACTTCGGATTTCACTCCAGTTCATAATTCTATGTAATTTATTCCAGTTTATTTAGAAACTTTTTAATTTCTTAAAAAGAAAGTTTGGGGTTGAAAATTGGATTGCAGTTTTTTATGCGGAATTTAATTACTTCCAACTTTTTTTTTGGAATTTATTGAATATTTTACAAAGTATGTCCTGATCTTAGAAACTGTACCTAAGATGAAAGCTCGAAAACAATGGCCCATGTTTCACATCTTATGCAGCGTTACTTTCACACAATTTAAATTTTTATTACCTCTCGCTAAGAGAGGTATTGGAATCATGCTAAAAATCGCATATCCAGATTTTAATGATTAAGCACGTTTTAAGGTCCCTACAATCCGATTTTAATATTTTTACGATGATGTCTGTGTGTGTGTGTCTGTGTGTGTGTGTGTGTGTGTGTGTTAGTGTGGATGTACGTGTATGTTGGAGGTACGATTTCTCAAATTCTATAAGACTAAAGACCTGTGTAACTACGGATTTCTAAATCTAACAGTAATGAGAAGATTTGTTCTGGTAACAATTGGACAACCGGAAGTAATAGTATTATTTTAACAAAAATCTTCTAAATATTATTTTTTGAAAATTTATGTTCTTACAAATATTAAAAACTAAAATTCTCTATCTGACACATTTAAAAAAATTATTATACCTTCTGTAGATTTAAAGATATAGATATATAATCTATTATATAATATATATGTTATAGCTGCATCTAGCAGCCATGTATTTATATATGTTATAGCTGCATCTAGCAGCCATGTATTGATATATGTTCGATCAAGCTACCAAAAACCAGTTGAATCAAATGGCATGATCGAGAGATTCCATAGGCAGCTAAAAACTTCACTAAAAGCATATAATAATCCAATAAATTGGATAACTAATTTACCAATCATCTTACTAAGTCTTCGCACGACTTGTAAAGAACCTATTAAATGCAGCCCAGCAGAACTAGTCTATGGTACCAAATTACACATTCCAGGTGAATTCTTCACACAATCACCAATGATTACAGACCCTAACATACCCTACTATCTTCAACAATTAAAACAAGCAATCAGCAAATTAAAGCACACAGCCCCAATCTTAAAAAGCAAACCATATTTCATAAACCCAGATCTATTTCGCACATCCCACGTCTTCATAAAACATAATGCAATAGGCCCAACCTTGCAACAACCTTTCGATGGGCCCTACAAAGTAATTAAGCGGTACGAAAAATTTTTCAAAATTTTAATAAAAGATAAATTAGAAACCATATCAATAGACAGACTAAAACCTGCATATTATATCGTTTCTTTGTAAAATGACAAGTAACGAAATCCCTTTCATTACCTGTCATTAATTTTCTTCTCTCTAAGGAGGGAGATATGTTATAGCTGCATCTAGCAGCCATGTATTTATATATGTTATAGCTGCATCTAGCAGCCATGTATTGATATATGTTCGATCAAGCTACCAAAAACCAGTTGAATGTTGTAGAAAATAAATAAATAAAGTGTTTTTAGTTTTCTCCGTTCCAAAATTCAAGTTTGTCGTTATTTTTATTATTTTATATTATACAAGTTTAAAGTGTAAGTTATACAGAGTATATCAAATATCATATACATATTTCCTATACTCTACATATATAACATTTCCATGGTAACTACTTGACAAATTAAAATATCTGTAATTGACAAATAAATGTCACTAATGTCAGTGTCAAAAATTCAGAGATAGTACTGAAGGCTTTTTCTTGGAACCATATTTAATATATCTTATTATATTATTAATTATATATTTAAAATTATAGGTATATTACATGAACCCTTCAGAAATAACGCCAATCTCGTTAATGAATTGGCAAAACCTCGAACATTTAGAAGAAATGGAGAAAACTTGCTCATACAATGAATTTAAAATTATAGAAAATATGTAAATAAAAAGATTAGGTGTAATTAGAATTTTTTGTATGTACAAGAAATGTTAAATACAATACTTTTATATACCACAATGGATAGGATGCGAGAGGTATTGTGATGGCCACAGCAGTAGTAGAAACATAAGAAGACCAAAGATAAAATGGAAGGACTGTATCGTAGAAAACTTAAGATAAAAAGAACTGAATGAGAACGACACGCAAAACAGAAATGAGTGGAAGAAGAAAATAAAAAATAGCGACGCCTAACGAATGGGAAAAGCTAAAGAAGATGTTAGTGTCAAGTGCAATTTGCATAGTTTGTGAAATAATTTTACTGAAAATTAAGAATCTTTTGCAAGAAAATTTATGTATGTAATTCATATATAATACACAGGATTGACGGAAGGTATTAGACTGGCCACATCAGATGTTTTTCTACTTTTTCAGTAAAGAAATCGTTTGTAAAAGTTTGGTGCGTGACCACTAAATTATTTAACTCCGGTCTCCGGTCCTCTAATTCAGTTAATCCAGTCCTGCTTCCAGATTATAACTATTATCAGTTGTTCAATATTAATTGTATTAAATTCTTGAACGTCTAGGGGCCGCTTAAAATTCCTTTGGCGCTAAATGCTTCAATTATAATTTCATTATATTTAAACTGTACTGTACCAAATATGAAAAGACAAATTTCTTTAAAATTATTAATTTCCTTAATGATATTTATGGATATTTATGAATTTAAATCAATCTCAATATGCTTTGGTTAAAGTATTCCCAAATTAAATTACAGCCGCAATTCTCCGTCTGAAAATCGGAGTAATGAAATGTCTGGATATTTTCGTTTGCTCTCCACATAACTCTTAGGATTCAAAGTTGTCTCAAGGAGCAGTCTGATCAATTCGTTGTTAAGTTTGGAATTAATCCGAGATTATCCACGTCTCAGTAGTGGGTTGCTATTGCGGAAGTTTTCGAACTGGTAAATCCAGCCCTCTGCCCTCTTGCATTGGGAAAGTCGAGCTTTGCTGGCGAATTCAACCAGTTTCAGGACGTAGACGTGGACCACGACGTGAACGTGCATGGACACTTGTTTTTCTAATTAATAAATTATACTAGCATCCTTATTAGAAAGAGAAACACAGTTTCCTTAATCAGAATATTGTATAGGATAGTTCGTTCATTTTACTGTCTTCGAGTATACAGTATTTTTTACTTCCTTGTACGTAAGTACTCATATTCAATTGAACCCATATTCACATTTTCTCGTAATTAAAAAATTACCACGAAAAAAAAATCATTATTTAAAAAGTTGATTTTTTGCTGAATTTTTCAACCAAAAGTTGAAATATTTGCCAACTCTGAAAAATATGGAGCATACTTAATTTTCTGCAGTCCATTGACTCACTCACGTTTAACTATTTATGAACAAAAATATATTCATTTCATATACATTTCAAAACAATTACAGTGCATTCTTTTTCTTGCAAATAATTTGTTTTGTTTACAATTTGCTCATAATTATTCTCATGTTTGTTTTGTTAATTAATTAATTTCCCAGCGTAATTATAATATAAACAAAATAATCGATATTAAAAAATATTTATAATTATTTATTATTATTTAAATAATGAACCATTTTAATTTACGTATGCTGCAGAATGTTTCACTAATATAGCATACATATATTAAAAACTAAAATTCTCTATCCGACACATTTAATTTTTTTATTATACCTTCTATAGATTTCAAGATATAGATATATAATCATATATTATACAACAGGACGATTGAAAATTCTCGATTATACGAAATGTGTTGCCTGGAAACACCACGAGACCGAAGGTCGAGTGGTATTTCCAATAGGCAACTCGTTGAGTATTTCGAGAATTTTCTATTGTTGAGTTGTATACAAGTAGACTATATCATGAATAAAAAATAAATTAAAAAGTAAATAGTAAATTTAACGTAGACCTGTGGTCTATTTTATTTTGACAGAAATATCAAACTGTATGCTACATAACCTATCTTTTTGAATATAGTTGTAGTAGTATGTAATATTACATTGAAATGCTCGTATTTTAAAATAAATACAAGAAAGACGATTACATTGGTTTGAACATGTCATGAGGAGAAATGAAGAATTATATTGGAACAAGAATGAATAGTTTAGTAATACGAGTTTGAAGAAACAGAGGAAGACCAAAGATAAGATGGAAGGTCTGTATTGCGGAAGACTTGAGAGAAAAGGAACTGAATGAGAACGACACGCAAAAATAGCGACCCCTAACGAATGGGAAAAGCTAAAGAAGAAGATGTCAGTGTCAAGTGCAATTTAAATAGTTTGTTTATGAAATAATTTTACTGGAAATTTAGAATATTTTGCAAGAAAAATTATGTATGGAATTTATACATTATATACAGGATTGACGGAAGGTATTGTGCTGGCCACAACAGATTTTTTTTTGGATTTTGATTGCTAACTAGTAAATAATTCAAATATTATGCTATAAATTACTGATTTATATTGTAATACTTTTAACAAACTATTTTTATTAAATAATTATAATCGTAATAGGTGATTATCAGAATTGTTAATCACAAAAATATGGTCTTCTCAACTGTACGAGTATATTTTATTATTTTCGAATCTCGTGTTGTATAACTACTGAAAATACCATAAGATTTATTCGTAGTTATAATGATAATAAAATATAAGAACGCATGCAGGGGAACAAATATGTAAGTAGATGTATAATAGAAATAGCAGAGTGACAGTGGATGGCATGGCACAGAGACAAAAGAAATTTATCCATTTTAATTCGTTTCGTCGACTGGGTTTCGTAATACGTCGAGTACTGAGTCCGGGCATTTCAGAGAGTCCGGGATAATCCAGTTATCCCGTGACATCATGAGACAAGAGCGACGGGAGCACCACACAATACAGTACCGGGAATATAAATTATCTGGATTCCAGGCTCGCGAATAATCTTTTTCTCTTCCATCCGATGCAGCCGCCTCCATCAGTCACGTGACAAGTAAAAGATGTTTACGTCGACCGCCCAAGGCCCCAGATGCCGCTAGTCATTCTTGTCGATCTTATGCGACAAGAATTCCGACAAAATATTTATGTATATTTCTACAATATCCGAATGTGTGTCACAAATCTATTTCATAGAAAACTAGGATTACTGTGTCAATACGTCAACATCGGAT
Source organism: Harpalus rufipes (assembly GCA_951394225.1). NCBI lineage: Eukaryota > Metazoa > Arthropoda > Insecta > Coleoptera > Carabidae > Harpalus > Harpalus rufipes. Next base: position 4,337,076 of record OX596274.1, read on the forward strand.
ATATTACTCAAAATGTTTTGTTCATGATTTTATTTATTTTATTGACGAAATATAACTTGTTATTGGGTGTTATTTATTTTAAAAAGAAGAAAAAAGAACTAGTATTAAGTAATTTATATATTAATGATATTTACAATTATTTCCAAGTCAATCGTTATTTCTTTTACGGAATATAAAATTATTTGAAATAATTGTAATTTATTTTCGTACTATACATTGTCAGAATGATCATGCTTGTCAAATAATTTTATATTCCGTAAAAGGATTGACTTGGAAATAATTGTAAATTAATATATACTTTCTTTATTTCTAGTATATTTTTCTTCTTTTTTAAAAAATAAATAACAACTAATAATTACTACAAGTTATATGTCTTTATAAGGTTTTATCTTTGGTCTTCCTCTGTTTCTTCAACCTTCTATTACTAAGCTATTCATTCTTCTTACAATATATTCTTTATTACTCCACGTGACATATTCAAACCAATGTAATCGTCTCACTTGTATCTTTCTAGAAATTTGTAACACTAGAGTTATTTCCTTACCGTATCTTTCCGTGTCTTCCCCAACATCTACTTCAACATCCTCATCTCTGCCACATTCATTTACTTTTTATTGATACTGACATCTTTCAATTTGAATTATCTGAATATATTGCCAATTTTCATGGTTAGCATAGCTGGCCAATTATGAAATTTAATATCATTATAATTCATTAACTCTATATCTATTGAATGTATAGAGAAAAGTATATTATTTAAGTTATAATAACGTTAAATGTCAATAAATCATATTTAACTATTAAAATCTTCAAATGAGGCTACTTCCGGTTGACCAATTATAACCAAAATCTAATCACTTGTTCTTCTGGATGTAAATTTGAGGAATACGAAAAAAATATAATTTTTGGAATCGTGGTATTGAAGTTATGCGATCCGAAACTTTCGTCATACACACACAAACACACAGACACACATACATACAGACATCATTGTAAAAATGGTTAAATGGTATTATAGTGACCCTAAAACATGCTTATTCACTAAAAACTCATCATTGAATGTTTTGACCAAAGATAATACCTTTCTTAAATAAAGGTGACGGAAGGTAAAAAGTTCATGTAAACATACTCGTATATCCGGAAATGCCTAGTTTCAGAGCTATAGCGATTTTCATATTTTATTTCTGACATATATACAACTCATATTTTTCATTACAATGAAATCATAGTCGCCGTTTACAATGGAAAACAGTCGATTAGAAATAAAAAAAAAAAAAATGTTCAAAATGTCCACCTTGAACTTCAATGCAACATTCTAATTATGACAAATAAGGAAAAACAAAAGACTATCTTCAATTGTTTTTCGTTGTAAACGGCCACTATGATTTTGTTTAAAATCGCTATAGCTCTGAAACTAGGCATCCCGGATATATGTTTATATGAACTTTTTTTATTGTTTTGAGATGTATTATCCACCTTTAAATCCGTGACCTCTATTTTTGAACACCCTGTATGTTTGATCCATGCTGTTCGTTTATAATAGTATCTAATATCCAATTTATGTATCCTTATTATTTCAATTACAATGCCTCTTCTAATAACAAATAAATAACATCTTTTGAAATAAAATAGTCTTTCTATTCATATATTCCATTATATTACAATGTTTTGTTTGTGATGTTGATATTTTATAATGCTCATGACAAACATACAAAATAATAATTATCTATTAGCTCCATTACACAGTTAATGTTTACTGTAGAATTAATTATACTATTTTTTGGCTTTTGCTATAAATTAATTAAATTACAACAGTTACGATGTTCTATTCCAATAATTTTTTCAACGATAATAAATAATTGTATAATATGTAAAGGTCATTTCCACGACTTGACCCCACGTCATCAATCGTAACCATATGATTCAAATCGCCAGAGGGAGGAATTTGATGAGGTCATGTTGTCGGGAGAAATCGGGCGAAATCGTCTGATTTCCGTAGTATCCATACAAATCAAAACTGAAAACTGATAGTAAAATACTTACACTCCTCTAGTCAGTTAAAGAAAGTGACTGTTAGATATGAATTATAACTTATGTTCAAATCCAGTTTTATCATTTTCTCTATTTATATATCCCTTGCACGCTTGCTCCCAAAGCACCCTAGTGAGCCATTCTTTACTTCCTTTACAATACATAAGTGTTCTAGTGATTTCAGTCGGCAACCACTTCGTTTCAAAAATATTCCATCTCGGGTAGCTAAATCAGAAATAAATGGCCAATACGGGATTCTATAGTTTCACTACTAGTTGCGCGGTCATTCATTTTGTATTTAACTGTTGTTTTATTCGTATCAAATAGTTTAACGTCCTCCTCACCTTGAAAGAAAACAAGAGCTATTTGTGTATTAAGAGCGCAAAATAGGACATTGTCGACTGAGAGGTTGTGCTCGAAACACACACAAGAATTTTTCTACAGTCGCTACCATAACAAAAAATCTGTTGTGGCCAGCACAATACCTCTCGCCACTTCCTTTTTTTTTGTTACATAAGTATAGTGCACGAACAGTCATGTTACATTGTTGGCCTTAACAAGCAGATGTGGGGGCCCGTTTCAGAATGATAATTAGTAATTATGTACATAGATGTCAAATGTCAGAATTTTTCATTAAAAATTTCAAGATTTTCTAAATTCACATAGTTAATTTGTCACCAGGAGTGTGGAATTTACTTGTCGATGAAAATAAACCACATTGAATTGGAAAATCACTAAATTTAGAATGAGAGATTGATACTTGACATTTATATACATTATTACTAGCTATCATTCTGACATGGGCCTCCATATCTGCTTGTCAAGGCCAACAAAATCACATGACTGCTCGCGCCCTATTGTATTTCACATTTCTTGTATACCTACACTTAACACCAAAAATTGTACTTACATATATCTATTCCTTATAATTAGATTGTTTAATTTTAAATTCATTTTATGAAGAAATTTTGTCCTCTTCTAATTTTTCGAAATGTTTCCAATTCATTGTCAAGATTGACAGTATTTTTGAAGGATATATGTAATATACCTACAATTGTAAATATTTAACTATTAATACATTAAGAAATAATATAATGTATGTACTTCCCAGAAAAAGTCTTCAGTAATTTCTCCGAATTTCTGACACTGACATTTATCTGTCAGTTACAAACAATTTAAATTTTCAACTATTTTCCATGGCATTCTTTCGGCTGTAAAATTATTTTATATATTATATTTCTTTTATCTCTAAATCTATAGAATATATAATAAAATATTTAAATGTATCAGACAGAGAATTTAATTTTCTTTAGTATTACCAAGAAAAAAATTCAAAAAATAATATTTAGAAGATTTTTTTTCAAGAATCTTCTACTTCCGGTTGTCCAATTGTTACCAAAACCTTTTCAGATCTTCCCATGAATGTCCGATTGGGAAATACGTAGTTAAACAAATATAAAGTCTTATGGTTTTTGAGTAATCGTCCTTCCAACATCCCACACACATACACACACACACATCCACACACACACACACACACACACACACACACCCACAGACATCATCGTAAAAATGTTAAAATCGGATTATAGGGACCTTAAAACGTGCTTATTCAATAAAATCTGGATATGCGATTTTTAGCATGAATCCATTACCTCTCTTAGCGAGAGGTAAAAATAATAAAATGTACACTTTGTACTTACACTACTACTCAATTAATAAGGATTAATATGAAGAAAAAACGTCTTTTATATTTTAATTTTAATTTATCGTTATTTCCCATTCTTCTTGACCTATTGCTTCAATCTAATCTAAATATTTTATACTTTCGTTTTTGTAAATGAATGCCCTATTTTATTTTCACAATAGTGCGGCATTTTTTTTTTTTGGTTATGTAATATACCGACAGAGCAGTTATATGTCAGATTGATTTGTAAAGGTGGTAAATGTGTCACTACAGTGCCATCTGTTCCTAACTAAACGTTTCCATTAAGAATGTAGACAAATGTGACATTTCTCAACATTGTATAGTTAGAAATTTGGATAGCCAACGTTTTTTACCTTCCGTCACCTTTAGGTAAGGAAGGTATTGTCTTTGGTCAAAAAATTCAATGACGAGTTTTTAGTGTATAAGCATGTTTTAGGGTCCCTATAATACGATTTTACCATTTTACGATGATATCTGTATGTATGTGTGTCTGTGTGTGTGTGTGACAAAAGTTCCGGATCCCATAACTTCAATACCACAATACCAAAAATTATAGTTTTTCGTATTCCTCAAGTTTACATCCAGAAGAACAATTTGATATATTGACATATATCGTTATTATAACTTAAAGAATATATTATTCTCTATACGATTTGATTACATTTTATACTTCATATTCAATAGATACAGAGTTAAAGAATTTTAAAGAAATTAAATTTTACAATTCAGCCAGCTATGCTAAACATGGAAACTATTAATATATTCATATAATTCAAATTGACAGATGTCAATATCAATAAAAAGTAAATTAATGTGGCAGAGATGAAGATGTTGAAGTAGATGTTGGGGAAAACACGGAAAGATACGGTAAGAAAATAACTCTAGTATTACAAGTTTCTAGAAAGATACGAGAAATATGATTACATTGGTTTGAAAATGTCATGAGGAAAAATGAAGAATTATATTGGAACAAGAATGAATAGTTTAGTAATAGGATGTTGAAGAAACAGAGGAAGACCAAAGATAAGATGGAAGGACTGTATTGCGGAAGACTTGAGAGAAAAGAAACTGAATGAGAACGACACGCAAAAATAGCGACCCCTAACGAATGGGAAAAGTTAAAGAAGAAGAAGATGTCAGTGTCAAGTGCAATTTGAATAGTTTTTTTATGAAATAATTTTACTGGAAATTTAGAATCTTTTGCAAGAAAAATTATGTATGGAATTTATACATTATACCTACACAGGACTGACGGAAGGTATTGTGCTGGCCACAACAGATTTTTCTACTTTGTCGCGCTAGAGCGGCAAAGTGACATTTTGCGTTGACAAAAGAGAGCGCAAATGGCTACTTTCTCTGTAGACTGTAGAAAAATTATTATAAGTTGCTTTTAATTTTAATATCATATACTTTAATTATAACCATACATCATCTATATCCAAAATACTCGTATGTTTAGTTTTAAAATACTTCGCATAAAATATTGTTAGAATGTAGTATATCACTGATTTATATCGATATTTTATGTTTTGTAAATCTGACAGATTTCCGAAATTGATGTACTTTCTATTTATTCGATTTGTAATTGAAGTAGAAATTTCATGTCAATGAACCAAAAGAAAGTATAAACGAAATCCTTCATTCGTAAGCTAATCCTTTGCAGAAATCGAAAATAAAGGAAACAGTGGAGACAAGAAACGTTTTCGCATTTTTCCAAATCAGTGTCTCCAATTCCCACCAGATTTCCAGGCTCGGGGCTCCGGTGGCGGTAGCACGGCCTAGCAGAAGCGACCGGCAGCTGAAACAAGAACAGATCCAAATTCGACGGAACTTCAGATGTAATCAAACTTTGTTGGTAGTGTGTGTGCGTTATCCGTCATCATGAATGACCGTCAAAAGGAACCAGGGCATGCTTAGTCGGCAGGCGGGAGACGGGGACGCTGTGAGGGTTGCGTTCCGACGTCGCTCGACAGGCGACACACGCCATTCAGGATCGGACTTTACAACGTTGTGCGTGCGAAACAATGTTATTATGAAAAACAAATATAATAACTTAATATACAGTATTTTTACCTCTCGCTAAAAGAGGTATTGGAATCATGCTAAAAATCCCTAAAATCCAATAATAACATTTTTACGATGATGTCTGAGTGTGTGTGTGTGTGTGTGTGAGAGAGAGAGAGAGAGAGAGTGTGTGTATGTGTGTGTGTGTGTGTGTGTGGATGTATGTGTGTGTGTGGGGTTGTTGGAGACACAATTTCCCAAATTCTATAAGATTAAAGACCTCTGTAACTACGAATTCCTCAATCTAACAGTAATGGGAAGAGTTGAATAGATTCTTTTTCTTTTTTCAAAATTTTGTCACTTACGGCTAAAAATAAATATTTTCTTTTTATGACGTCACAATCACGGATGATATACGTCCTAGTTCTGTAGTTTGGGAAGACAGAGACGGAGATAGTGGAACGTTGTCTGATCCTCGATCTTCCCTTCACCTCTACCACTCACATTAACGAATCAAATGCTAGTGATTGTGTCGTCATCAAGATAGGAGGGATACATTTATGTTAAATTAACTAAATAATAACACAATGTACTTGAAAAATTTATAATGTAAATAATGTAGTTGAGTAAACTAAATTTGAAAAATATAATAGTTTTCAAAATCCTTTTGTATGCAAGTAGCCCATTGGATAACCGGAAGTAGTAGTTTTTTAACAAAAATCTTCTGAATATTATTTTTTGAAAATATATGTTATTACAATTATTAAAAAAACAAAATTCTCTATCTGACACATTTAAACTTTTTATTATATCTTCTACAGATTAGAAATATAAACTTTAAAATAATCTGGTGTAGTAAATCTCACAGCCTACTCACAGCCGAAACATTTCCATGGTAACTACATGAGAACTTTAAATGTGTGTAATTGACAGATAAATGTCACTAATGTCAGTGTCAAAAATTCAGAGATAGTACTGCAGGCTTTTTTTGGGAACGATATTTAATAATTATTATTGTATTATTAATTATATATTTAAAATTATAGGTATATTACATGAACCCTTCAGAAATACCGCTAATTCCGTTAATGAATTGAAGAAACCTCGAACAACCGAAGAAATTGAGAAAACTTGCTCATAGAATGAATTTAAAATTGTAGAAAATACGTAAATATAAAGATTAGGTGTAATTAGAATTTTTTGTGTGTACAAGAAATGGTAAATACAATACTTATATATACCACAATGGAAAGAGCGAGAGGTATTATGATGGCCACAACTGATTTTTTTTAAAGATGTCCAATCATGGTCATCTACAAATTGTATAAATTAAGATTTTAGCTCCGCCCATTCGTACAAATTCATTAGTGTCGTTTACTTAGTTTTTATGAGGGTACATAAGATAATACTGTTATTTTACTATTATAAAAATATATGTTACAGTAAAAGCATTCAAAATTCAAAACTATGTCAACTGGTAAGTTTATTAGCAAATGTAAAACCAAATATGTGAAAAATGACAAAATGGCATACTGACGCAGTGTCAAAAATAACGTTATCCGTCCAAACCTATTTATATGCTTTGATGTTTATAACTTTGTTTGATAGGATGCATTATGAAATTGGCAGAGGGTATTGTGCTAGCCACATCAAACCTTTTATGTTCACCACTAACATCTGATGAACTATGAGCAGTTGTAACCGCTGTAACCAACGGAAGCAACAAAGAAACTCCCAACAACTACATGAAGCTAACAAGCAAGTGTTCAGCTTTAAATATCTATGTAATGCTTCATATATTAGAGAAACTTTTGATGCAATATACTATGGGCTTTAATATATTCTCTCTCATCACTCCATGCAGGCCATACTGTAACAAAATACAATCTAATTATTTCAATTGTTGTCATCAATATGTCAGGAAGCATACTTATTTTAGTCAAATGTAAGTAAAATAATTAATCAAAACCCTTTTTACCTCTCGCTAAGAGAGGTATTGCATTCATGCTAAAAATCGCATATCCAGATTTTATTGAATAAGCACGTTTTAAGGTCCCTACAATCCGATTTTAACATTGTTACGATGATGTCTGTGTGTGTGTGTGTGTGTGTGGATGTGTGTGTGTGTGTGTGTGTGTGTGTGTGGGATGTTGGAAGGACGGTTACTCAAAAACTATAAGACTTAAAATTTGTTTAACAACGTATTTCCCAATCGGACATTCATGGGAAGATCTGAAAAGGTTTTGGTAATAATTGGACAACCGGAAGTAGAAGATTCTTGAAAAAAAATCTTCTAAATATAATTTTTGAAAATTTTTCGTGGTAATATTAAAGAAAATTAAATTCTCTATCTGATACATTTAAATATTTTATTATATATTCCATAGATTTAGAGATAAAAGAAGTATAATATATAAAATAATCTGTTGTAATAAATTTGACAGCCGAAAGAATGCAATGAAAAATAGTTGATAATTTAAATTATTTGTAACTGACAGATAAATGTCAGTGTCAGAAATAATGAGTGATGAAAGAAAAATGTACTTGGAGAATCCCTTAGTTCTTGATCTGTGACTATTATGGAGATGACAAGTCTAGGTTGAAGGACTTAAATTTGTTTCAAACATTATGGAACAATGTACACCAGTACTATAGACTAGAGTAACTTTGAATTGCGAAAAAGCTATCAAATTCTTCTCAAGTAAGTTGTAAATATTGACAAAATTACACATCGATATAAGAATAATCGGAGTGCAATCTATCCGTCACTTTATTAAAGGGAATTAGTGTTATTTAGATATAACATGTATGAAAAAATAAAATGTAAAAGAAGATATGTAAGAATAGATGCACAATCCATATATACATTTTAGACCGCCCAAAATTAATGTTTTTACTAGAAGAATATGAAGAGAAAGTAAACAACGTTGTTCGAATTGAAAATTGCAGTTACCAGCATAATATTTATATATGGTAAACTCTACTTTGTAATTTATTGTAACATAATTTATGGTAAAATATCTTCATGTTGAGACATGCTATTATTGAATAATAAAGAAGTTTATACGTCATAGATTTATATGAATATATTATTTGTATTTATAAAAATATTCTTTGCTTTATGCTTACAGCCAGGTAAAATATACGGCGAGAGGTTATGTGCTGGCCACATCAGATTTTTTTACCTTCTGCTACCCGAAAAATGGCATATCGATATTTAGGTAAATGACTACGTTTTAAGGTCCCTACAATCCGATTTTAATATTATCACGATGATGTCTGTGGGTGTGCGGTGTGTGTGTGTGTGTGTGTGTGTGTGTGTGTGGTGTGTGTGTGTATGTGTGTGTGTGTGTGGTGTGTGTGTATGTGTGTTTGTGTGTGTGAGGATCTTCTGGGCGCTCTAACTCAAATACTATCATTCAGAAAAATTTAAAACCATGTATTTTTACCTTATTCTAATATGGAAAGAAGCCATTAGATTTTGGTGTCAATCGGATAGCCAGATGTCATCACACATTCTGCGCGCACTTTCCGTCCATAAAAATAGAACTTTGTGGACAGAAAAATCCTTGATAAAAATTTCTGTATGCGACCGTCTATAAAATTCTGACTATAATAAAAAATATAAATAAAAAATCTGTTGTGGCCAGCACAATTCCTCTCGCCACTTACGTTTTTAGTTACATAAGTATAGGGTGCGAGCAATCATGTGACATTGTTGGCCTTGACAAGCAGATAAGGGAGCCCGTTTCAGAATGATAATTAATAATTATGTACGTAGATGTCAAATGTTAGAATGTTTCATTAAAGATTTCAAGATTTTCTAAATTCACGTAGTTAATTTGTCACCAGGAGTGTGGAATTGTCGAGGAAAATAACCTACATGGAATTGGAAAATCACTAAATTTAGAATGAGAAATTATTATATACATAATTACTAGCTATCATTCTGACACGGGCCACCATATCTGCTTGTCAAGACCAACAAAGTCTCATGACTGCTTGCGCCCTATTGTATTTAACATTTCTTGTATACCTACTTACATCTATTCCTTACATTTAGATTGTTTAATTTTAAATTCATTCTATGAAGAAATTTTGTCCTACTCTTCTAATTTTTCGAGATGTTTCCAATTTATTGTCGGAAGTGACAGTATTTCTGAAGAGTATATGTAATATACCTATAATATTAAATATTTAACTACTAATACATTAAGAAATAATATAATGTATATACTTCCCAGAAAAAGTCTCCGGATTTCTGACACTGACATTTATCTGTCAATTACAAACAATTTAAATTTTCAACTATTTTCCATGGCATTCTTTCAGCTGTAAAATTTATTATAACACATTATTTTATATATTATATTTCTTTTATCTCTAAATCTATAAAATATATAATGAAATATTTAAATGTATCAGATAGAGAATTTAATTTTCTATATATTACTAAAATATTCAGAAAATAATATTTAGCAGATTTTTTTTCAAGAATCTTCTACTTTCGATTGTCCAATTGTTACCAAAACCTTTTCAGATCTTTCCATGAATGTCCGATTGGGAAATACGTAGTTAAACAAATATAAAGTCTTATAGTTTTTGAGTAACCGTCCTTCCAACATCCCACACACATACATACACACATACATACACACACACATCCACACACACACACACACACACACACACACACACACACACACACACACACACACACAGACATCATGGTAAAAATGTTATTAAATCTGGATATGCGATTTTTAGCATGAATCCACTACCTCTTAGCGAGAGGTAAAAATATATATCATCCCGGCATATTACCCATTGCTGGGTGTGCCAGTCTGCTTTGTAAACGATGAAATATTTGTAGTGTGCGGGCGCTTACCAGGCGTCACCTCACGGACTCTCAATGCTGGCGTGGAGAGTGCACCACAGGTCAATTTAATGCCATTAAAATTCGAAGTAATTTTTGGCGTCGGTCGGGTTCGAACCCGGGTCGCCAGATTCTCGACCAGACACTCTGGCACATAATTGTAGATCGTGACATACGGGCTTAAGATAAAAATAATATAAAGTGTCAAACGGCCTTTACCAGAAATAAAATTGTTGGCACCCATCCCTGTGCGCTGGCTGGCAGCACATCGCGTCTTATACATTCGCTTTCACCGCCAGCTCCACTCATTCGCAAACTGATATTGCAGGAATTCGTTGTGACAATAAGCGTTAATGTGATTATAGCAACGAGTGCTACGCCCTGCGCCGCGCTCACGGCCTGCTAATGTACTTTACAGCACTCACCTTGCTTTGCATGCTTCACCCGACAATGTCTTCCGCCTTCATCTCTTCACCTTCAATAACGCTGCTCTGCTCTGCTACACTCTTTGCTCTTTAAATATTAACCAATCGCGTTCTCTACTCAGTCTCTACTCCATGTCAAGAAAAACTACGCAGCAAATAAACAACTAACTAGTTCTAAAGTACATGGGCTTGTAAAAAAAAGAAACAATGCAGCTCTCTAATAAGAAAATATTGAAAACTTTTGCCTCTTTATTTAAAACAGCTTTAAAAGTATTATAATTTTAATACTTACAACACTTTTAATAACTTTTTCCAGCAAAAGTTTTTGTAAATATAAGTAATTTATTTAAACGAAGAAATATTAAAAAGAAAATACAACTACCATTTTCTTTGTTTTCTACTACTACATTATAACTTGAAATTTCGCTTAGATTAGAAGAGAAAGATTACAGATACATATTTTTTCCTTTGCTTATCCACTCTCAAATTATATTTTTACCTTCATAAAAGGTTTGGCACAGCGGTAAATTTAGAAGGCGGGGTTGATAGGAATTTTGATAAATTCAATTTGCTCTTATCGGATAAAATAATTACTAACTAGGTAGGAAATCATTCTAAGTGATTTTTTTGTGCCAATTATAAAAGTGAATAATTTAAGGTGAATACACTTTGGACGAGTCAATGTAAGCATGAGCGAATATTTGCACATATTCAATGGTGTTGATGTTAACTTGTCTTAATTTTGAACCATCAACAGCGCCAAAGTAAATTTCCACAATTTATACTTTACTATATTCTAATCAGTGTGTGATTACTATTACTATTGGCAAGTGCTGCATTCGTTGTTGTGGGTATGTGTGTGTGTGTGTGTGTGTGTGTGTATATGTGTGCGTGTGGATTTTCTGGGCGCTCTAACTCAAATACTATCATTCAGAAAATTTTCAAACCACATATGTCTACCTTATTGAAATATGGAAATAAGCCATTACATTTTAGTGTCAATCGGATTCAAAAAATGGCACTTTACTTGAAGCTCAAAATAGTTTTTCTTCAAAAAATACTTTTAAATGTTATTTTTCAATTTATGTTTTTATAAAAATTAAAGATCATTAAATTTTCCCTACAACCCTACAAATATCTCTCTTATTTATTAAGCTACTAATTTCTTTCATATAACATGATTTATACAGCAACATGTAAGCTACTTGATGACGGATGTACATTCTTGATACCACTTCCGGTTTATTAGTAATTAATATCAACTTTGTACTTTCAAATGGAACATACAAATTTGAAAAGTACATCAAATTTTCTTTACAATCATGTAAAATAATCCATATGTTACATTATTAAAAAGTAAAATGGCGGGCACTTTTTTATACACCTAGTCGAAAACAGAATAGTGAGCCATGACTGTGGCTTGAAATAAAACAATGAACTAAAACAATTGTAACTATTATTATTAAACAGGTTGATATTTACCATGTTACAATCATAATTTCTTATTCTAAATTTAGTGATTTTCCAATTCCATGTGGTTTATTTTCTTGAAATTTTTAATGAAAAATTCTGACATTTGACATCTATGTACATAATTACTAATTATCATTCTGAAACGGGCCCCCCATCTGATTGTCAAGGCCAACAATGTAACATGACTATTCGCGCCCTATACTTATGTAACCAAAAAAGGAAGTGGCGAGAGGTATTGTGCTGGCCACAACAGATTTTTCTGAAATAGATTTTACATTTTCTGAAATTAAATTTACTTTTCTAAAATGGAAGTTGAAAAGGTATAGAATTATTGTATTAATGCTTAATAAACAATCACTTTAAAAGGAAGCGCATATAATCGAAGCAAGAAGCAAATAGTTACCGATCTGATGGAGTATGAATCTACACCTACACATACAGAGACAAGTTGAACACAATATATGAAAGATTTCATTACGTGTATTTCACACAATAGAATGAATGGAATCTTCTCAGGTGAATTCAACTGTGATATATGGGACAAATAAAATATAGGTACAAAATATTGAAATCTTTATTTTATTATCTGAAAATGTGTTTCTCCAACACTATTTTGGAAACTACACATTCCACAACTAAATTATGTTGAAATTATTATTATTCCAACCGAGATTCCAACAAACCGTGTGGAATAATTCCATACGCCGTTTGAAATAATTCCGCACGGTTTTCGACGAATCACAATCTATTTAGCCGCATATTAGCGCGGTATATCAAATATCTTGGTTCGGTTGCTATGGTTATGACTATGTTTTATATTTATTTATTTCTGTATTCGCGTTTGACGTTTTAAAGTTTTGAACATTTTTAGAGTTTTTTGTTAAGTTTTACAGGTTTTTGGAGTTGTCCAGAGTAATAAGTTTATCTAAATAATAATATATTACTTAAAAAATTAACTGAAGACATTTTGTAGAAAAACATATCAAGTGGAAATGAAAATATAGATATGGAATGTACGTCACCAGAAATAAGGGAACTTGCTGATGATACAGGGAGTCAGTTATTACCAAATAAATCAAAAGAAAAATATGAATGGAGTTATTATAAGCAATTTATGGACTGGCGTCAAAAAAAAATATTTAATGGTATATGATAATATATTGTTATTAACAATCAACATTTTATGTATAATTTCTAAAATCCTATTAGAGAAAGTGTAGTCTACAACACGTTTGGAATGGCATAATCCACATTCGCAAACCGTAGTCCTCGCCTTCGGCTCGGGCCACAACTTTTTGCTCGTGTGGAATATGGGCCATTCCATTATACTATTCTAAATACAGAGCGTTGTAGACACGTCAATTTATTCATTGAGTAATAAATTCTCTAACAATTGCATATAACTACAGGTATTGGTAGTAGCAACAAGCACTCATTCTCGGTCAATAATCGACGTATTTTAAACTGGAGGTAATGGAATCTAAATACAGTATTTAAATGCTAAAGACACGAGGGCGATCGCCTGATCCAAGTGACCCCTGCTGCACGGAATAAGATCACGTGGTAGCCGGCAATCAATCATATGCCGCCGGGGAAAGGGGTAAACTTGACGTCTCGGACGTCTCGACGCTGGATTACCTCACGACCGGTATAGCTTTAGAGCTGAAACTGCCTCAGGAAATGGGCGACTACGACTATATTTGATATATTCAAGTATTTTTTTTATTTCCTTTATATGTTTGAAGAATATAACAAGAAAGGATTCCCAAATAAAAGATTTGCTTTTATGTATTATTGAAAAATAAGGAAATTTTTATTCATATTACTACATGCATTAGTCGTAAATCAATAACATTTATACATTTAGATAGAACTTTCACAAAGAAAATAACATATTATATTGTTGAGAAATATTTTCTACTTTTATTTTAACACCCCGTATAATTTTCAAAATTTTGACTTCACCCATGAATGTATACTCGTATACAGTAAAAAAAATCTGCTGTGGCCATCACAATACCTCTCGCCCTTTCCATTGTGGTATATATAAATAAGTATTGTATTTAACATTTCTTGTACACATAAAAAAATCTAATTACACCTAATCTTTATATTTACGTATTTTCTGTAATTTTAAATTCATTCTGAGCAAGTTTTCTCCATTTCTTCTAAATGTATTTCTGAAGGGTTCATGTAATATACCTGTAATTTTAAATATATAATTAATAATATAATAAGAAATATTAAATATCGTTCCCAGAAAAAGCCTGCAGTACTATCTCTGAATTTTTGACACTGACATTAGTGACATTTATCTTTCAATGACAAACATTTAAATTTTTCAAGTATCTCATGGAAATGTTTGGGCTGTGAGCAGGCTGTGAGATTTACTACAACAGATTATTTTATAGATTATATTTCTATATCTTTAAATCTATAGAAAATATTATAAAAAACTAAATATGCCGGATAGAGAATTTTGTTTTTTACCTTCCGTCACCTTTAGGTAAGGAAGGTATTGTCTTGGGTCAAAAAATTCAATGATGAGTTTTTACTGAATAAGCACGTTTTAGGGTCCATATAATACGATTTTACCATTTTTACGATGATGTCTGTATGTATGTGTGTCTGTGTGTCTGTATGTCTGTGTGTCTGTGTGTCTGTATGTCTGTGTGTCTGTGTGTCTGTGTGTGTGACAAAAGTTCCGGATTCCATAACTTCAATACCACGATTCCTAAAATTATAATTTTTTCGTATTCCTCAAGTTTACATCCAGAAGAACAACTGATTAGATTTTGGTTATAATTGGTCAACCGGAAGTAGTCTCATTTGAAGATTTAACAGTTAAATTTGATTTATTGACATTTAACGTTATTATAACTTAAAGAATATATTATTCTCTATACGATTTGATTACAAGTTATACTTCATATTCAATAGATACAGAGTTAAAGAATTTTAAAGAAATTAAATTTTATAATTCAGCCAGCTATGCCAAACTTGGGAACTAGTAATATATTCATATAATTCAAATTGACAGATGTCAGTATCAATAAAAAGTAAATTAATGTGGCAGATATGAGGATGTTGAAGTAGATATTGGGGAATACACGGAAAGATACGGTAAGAAAATAACTCTAGTGTTACAAGTTTTTAGAAAGATACAAGAAAGACGATTACATTGGTTTGAACATGTCATGAGGAGAAATGAAGAATTATATTGGAACAAGAATGAATAGTTTAGTAATAGGACGTTAAAGAAACAGAGGAAGACCAAAGATAAGATGGAAGGACTGTATTGCGGAAGATTTGAGAGAAAAGGAACTGAATGAGAACGACATGCAAAAATAGCGACCCCTAACGACTGGGAAAAGCTAAAGAAGAAGAAGATGTCAGTGTCAAGTGCAATTTGAATAGTTTGTTTATGAAATAATTTTACTTCTTAATCTTTTGTAAGAAAAATTATGGAATTTATACATTATACACGAGAATGACGGAAGGTATTGTGCTGGCCACAACAGATTTTTAATATTTGTAATAACATAAAGTTTCAAAAAATAATATTTAGAATATTTTTGTTAAAATACTACTACTTCCGGTTATCCAATTGTTACCAGAACCTATTCAATTCTTCCCATGTTCCCATTATATTGACGTTGTTTAATATTTTATAAATAAACATTATTACAAAAATATTTGTGGTCTACGTACATAGTATCATAAATCTACTTTTTTGTGAAAAGTTATATAAATTTGAAACAAGTACGTAAATGCCTTCCATAAATATTTTCTAAACAACTTGAAGTATTTTATTTTAAATATTTGCAAGTTGACGACGCTAGGTCACGCAACTTTGTATTTCTTGTAAATTCAAACTCAACATAGTTGACATAGCTTACGAATTAGGGTAGGCTTTCAACTAAGGACAAGTATTTACCCTAATTTACTTCAGCAACTATACTGTGTCTATTATCTTTTACATTCAAGGTAAATGAATATAAAGTTAAAATACAATTCACCATTAAGATAAAGTGAAGGGTTCTTCGCATTCACCAACCCTTTGGACTTGCAAACATCCTATTTATAAACACTGTAAAACAAGGTTAAGTTAATATCAAATATATTCACATAAGTACTTATTAGCACAGTAATTACAAGAAAATACAGATAATTTTAAATATAACGTAATTTAAAGATTAATAAGGATATTAGCCTTTTTATAAACTATGAACCACTCAACGTAAATATCTTCTGATTTCATGAATTTTTATATGAATTCCATGATATTGTTTTCTTTTTAGCCATGAGAAGAGATGAAACGTGTTACAAGTTTTATAAACTTCTTTTAATAACATTATTACCTTCCGTCACCTTCAGGTAAGGAAAGTATTGTCTTTGGTCAAAAATAAGCGCGTTTTAGAGTGCATATAATACGATTTTACCATTTTTACGATGATGTCTGCATGTATGTATTTATGTATGCGCCTGTGTGTGACGAAAGTTTTGGATGGCATAACTTCAATACCACGATTCCAAAAATTATAATTTTTTCGTATTCCTCAAGTCTACATCCAAAAGAAGTGATTATATTTTGGTTATAATTGGTCAACTGGAAGTACCCTCATTTGAAAATTTTAACAGTTAAATATCATTTATTGACATTTAACATTATTATAACGTAAAGAATATATTATTCTCTAAACGATGTGATTTCATTTTATACTTCATATTTCCCTTATTCTTTCATTCCTTACCGTATCTTTCCGTGTTGTCCCGAACATCTATCTCAACATCCTCATCTCTGTCACATTCATTTACTTTTCATTGATATTGACATCTGTCAATTTGAATTATCTGAATATATTAGCAGTTTCTATGGTTACCATAGCAGGCTGATTTATGAAATATAATATTTTTATAATTCTTTAACTCTATATCTATCGAATATGAACTATAAAATACAATCAAATCGTATAGAGAATAATATATTCTTTAAGTTATAATAACGTTAAATGTCAATAAATCAAATTTAACTGTTAAATCTTTAAATAAGGCTACTTCCGGTTCACCAATTATAACCAAAATCTAATCAGTTGTTCTTCTGGATGTAAACTTCAGGAATACGAAAAAAATATAATTTTTGGAATCTTGGTATTGAAGTTATGCGATCAGAAACTTTCGTCACACACACACAGACACACATACAATCATCGTAAAAATGGTAAAATCGTATTATAGGGACCCTAAAACATGCTTATTCACTAAAACCTCATCATTGAATTTTTTGACCAAAGACAATACAGTAAAATTTTTGAAAGATGTCCGATCAAGGTCGTCTACGAATTGTATGAATTCAGATTTTTGTTTCGCGCATTATGACAAATTCAGTAGTGTCGTTTGCTTAGTTTTTATGAGGGTACATAAGATACTACTGTTTTTTTATTATTATAAAATTATATGTTACAGTAAAAGCATTCAAAATTCAAAAATAAGTCAACTGGAAAGTTTATTATCAAATGTTAACCAAATATGTGAAAAATAAGATACTGACACAATGTCAGTGTCAGTGACTCTGACACAAAATAACGTTATTCATGCGGCTATGAATTAAAGTAATGTATCTGAAATAATAAATAAACTTACGTTACAGCGAAAGTATTATCAACAACGAGCATCGTTTTAAAGTGGAATGTCCTAACTTAGTCGAAACAATATGAATTTTTGAAAGACAAGCGTGTTATATCTATCCTTATCGCACATGCTTTATAGCCTTTGCAAAGGAAAAAGATAAATGTATGGCAATTTGTTAATTCTTTCATGATACAGATGACCTTGATCGGACATCTTTCAAAAATGTATATCTTCTTGCACTTACCTATGCTTTTTGTTTCACGTAACAAAATAGCAGATATCAAAGAATAGTTTCGTGAACTAGATGATGAATTTCATCTGCTGAAGAAATTCTGTGCTCGTGTCTGTGAAAGATGAGAAAGTTGCAAGTAATAATATGATTCACATATTTTAGTTTTTATGATCGAAGTTTGCGCACAAGTCTTGAAGCGCGATACTGAGAATTCTCCGTCGGACGATTTTCGTCGGCCTTTATTAGCTGATGAACATTGCGTGGCGATTGAAACAGCACGTGTTTCGTGCCACAAACGGTTCATAATTTAACAGTGTCATGCGCTCGTTCTCGCTGGCTCATTGAGCCCCAGGAAACGGGAAACACTTTGTTGTGAAATATGTTGACGAATCGATTTTCAAACAATCATTGTCAAATAACAACAATTTATAATACAGATGCTTATTTCCATGGCTTTTGTTTTCAGAACAATAACAATCAAATAGGGGTAAAATAATTTTTATTTAATGTGGGGCCAATAGGGCGGCAATTATCAATTAATTAACAACACAATGAAATCAGTGAGGTGCAACCCCGATTCAGATTTGTTAAATATGATTGATTTCTTTTCTAATGTTTCGGAACGTTTGAATGTTTTTTACCTTCCGTCACCTTTAGGTAAGGAAGGTATTGTCTTTGGTCAAAAAATTCAATGATGAGTTTTTAGTGAATAAGTCCGTTTTAGGGTCCATATAATATGATCATACCATTTTTACGATAATGTCTGTATATGTATGTATGGTTGTATTCATGTGTGTGTGTATGTGTGTGTGTGTGTGTGTGACGAAAGTTTCGGATCGCATAACTTCAATACCACGATTCCAAAAGTTATATTTTTTTCATATTTCTCAAGTTCACATCGAGAAGAACAAGTGATTAGATTTTGGTTATAAATGGTCAACCGGAAGTACCCTCATTTGAAGATTTTAACAGTTTTCTTGAAAAAACGGAGTTAAATATCATATATTGACATTTAATGTTATTATAACTTGAAGAATATATTATTCTCTATATGATTTGATCGCATTTTATACTTCATATTTAATAGATATAGTGTTAAAAAATTATAAAGATATTAATTACCCAGATATGCTAACCATGGAAACTGCTAATATATTCATATAATACAAATTGACAGATGTCAGTATCAATAGGTGTGTTCAATGAAGTAAGCAGTTGAAGCAAATGCTAGGTAAGCAAACGAGACTTGTTGCTTAGTACACTGAAAGATTTTCTAGCTATATAACGAACTGATATTCACAAATGTCATCGAGAAAGTTATACAGTTGTCAAATATAACATTTGTATCTCTCATATTCCTTTTATTGGTCTGGAAAGTTATACAAAATAAATTTATAGATAGTAGAATTAATTTTGAATATTTTTTTAAGTCTAAGAAAATATTTCAAATTTCACAATGTTATGAACATTTATCACAAAACTTTGTAAGCCTTTTTGACATTGATATAAACACACCACAAAATGAGATAGAAACAGTTACCGAAATCTGTGTACAAAGCAGATTGGCACACCCAGCAATGGATAATATGCCGTGATGATATATTTATTTTATTTATTTATATATTTACCTATATTCCTACATATTTACTTATGCTGGTAACTGTATCAAGTTCCTTTCCATATAATTATATATATTGTTCTATTTACTATTTTCTTTCTAAAACGTTACTATTATTATCTGAAATGCTTAATTTGTTGACAGTGACATATATATGTCAGTTACATGCATTTGAGATCTGAACTATATAGTTAAAACGTAGGCTACGAGATTAAAATTATATATAGTTTTATAATTTTACCATAAAATATATATAAAAAGTATTAATGCAGACCTATAGAAAATTTAATAATCATTAATTTTTATATAACATAAATGTCGAAAACGTAACATTTAAAGATATTTTTCGAAGAAAAACTATTTTGAGCTGGTATAGTGCTATTTTCGGTTATCTGATTTACATCAAAATCGAATAACTTCTTACCATATAAGAGTAAGGTAGAAATACAAGATCTCAAAATTTTCTGAACACACATACACACAGACATCATTGTGAAAATGTTAAAATTGGATTGTAGGGACCTTAAAACGTGGTCATTTACCAAAATCTCGATATGCGATTTTTGGCACGATCCCTATACCTCCCTTACCAAGCGTAGCGGGAGGTAAAAATTAAACTTAATTTAAAAATAAATTACTATAGTATACTCAAATCGGACATGCAGCCAATGCACGTCATCATTTAGGGGAAAAACTGACTTCATTAAAATCACTAATATGGAAAATTGAAATAAAATTTCAGTCATTTTTAATTGTTAAAAAGTGCATGGCCTTATAGAATTATTATTAAGATGTATAGTAGAGTTCATTATTTATCGTATACGATATGAATAATATATAAATAATGTATATCTACTTTATTTTATTCATTTATTTTTGCTACACTTGGCAACACTGATAATTTGTATGTTTATACGTTCCTCCGAGGTTTATACTTTCAAAGGTTATTATTTGACAATTTGAATTGCATCGTGTTCAAAATATTTTTCTTCGCTGTGTCATTTTATTTCCATTCTTGTTTATTTTAAATCAGTTTTTTTAAGACTACCACAGTTTTTATTAATTCGGTTCAGTTTTATTTGAACTTGTGTAATTTTCATTTTTGTTCGTTTTTATTATAAATCAGTCTTTTGCAAGACTACCACAGTTTTTATTTATACGGTTCAGTTTTATGTGAACTTGTGTCTTTTTCATTTTTGTCAACAAAATGTCAAACAGTTTAGTTGGAAAATATTATATGAATGATATCATATTGAACTAAATCATGCCCCTTTGGTTAGACTTTAACTATTATATTCTAAATAAATGCTTGATATTAGTAATGTTATCTTCATTTTACTTTCTTCTTAATAATATTGCGAATATTTACTGACAATTTAGTTACTATGTCTTATTTATTACAGTGTGAAACAAAATTATTTTCCGGAAATATCATGAAAGTTTGTAATACAATTGTATGCAACCTGTATAACTTTTTTCAATACGATTCTCAAACCTATGTAAACGTACCAGTTCATGACGTCACACATCTAGTTACTTTTATTAATGACGTGCATTGGCTGGATTTCCGATTTGAGTATACATAACAATCATACAAATGAGGCCATCTATGAACTAATCGCCCAAATATATCACGTATTTCTCATACACATAGTTGTCGCTCTGGTTGTCGCAGTGAAACTCTTGGCGGCTTGGCGCAACCATCGTTGAATTAAATTTTGTTTTTATACTTTTTTAGGTTAGAAGTCGTAGTACGTAACATTGGCAGATCATTATATACGTTTTATTTTTTGTAGCAAGCAGTTAAAATGGAAATATTGAGACGAGCAAGGTTTTTCACGCAAGGAACAAGTTATTTACGTTCCTATTGTTCAAGAACATTTTCACAAGAAGAAATCAAAAACCTGGTTGGAAAAAACAAAGTGGTGGTGTTTATGAAAGGAGTACCTGAGGAACCACGATGTGGATTTAGCAACGCAGTTGTGCAGATTTTAAGAATGCATGGTGTTAATTATGACGCACACAATATTTTAGAAAATGAAAGTTTACGTCAAGGAGTCAAGGATTTTTCGCAATGGCCCACAATCCCACAAGTAAGATAAATATAATACTAAAAATATTGCAAAGTTACGTCATGTTTCACCAGTTAGACGCGTTTCGCACTATTTGGTGCTCATCAGTGTGGTGTAACCTGTGGCCTCTGGAGCAGAAGCAATGACTCGTGCTGGGAGCGATCTACCATCGTAAAAGATCAATTGATCGCGCATAGCACGAGTCTTTGCCTCTGCTCCAGGAGTCCGCTCACTGTGGACCGGACAGGTTACACCACACTGATGAGCACCAAATGGTGCGGAACGCGTTTGTGGTTACTTGTGGTGGCCGGCTTCTGACGATGGCTTCATTGAAGCTGACTCAGAAGTTGTAAACTGGTAAAAAATGACGTAACTTTGTAATATTTTTATTATAATGTTTCACGAAAAAATTCACAATGGGGAAGTTTAGTGTATTTTTTTATTATATTAAGAATATCTTCATATTCTATATTGTATTTCACTCAAAGATGCCTATATTTCTCAAAAAATGAAATATTTTAAAATAATGATGTCAGAGAAGTTCAATCTGTATATACAGGGTATGGCCATGGGCCAAGATCGCCGCCATTAGCGGGCCAATGTCAAACATCCTAAGTATTCATTTCCCTATTTATTTGTAAGAAATGTGATATTATATTATAAAGGAATATTAAATAAACACACTATGAATCTATAAAGGTAATAAAAATTTATTTATTTAAGAGATACACAATTATTATTATGACATAGATTTAGAGGTTATGTAGAGCATAGGATATAGGTTGTTATTATCACATCTAATTTAATAACTGTAGTTATTATTTACATAATAAGTATATATTCTAAACTTACCTTTTAAAAATTTAAATATTTGTGCTTAATATTGGTATTTTTTTTGTGTTTTCAATATTGCCAGTCATCGTAGTCACTATCTCAAGAAAATTCACAAATAAATAAAATAAAAAGTATTACTTACACTTTAACTAAATATTAGAAGTATATTTAAATGTGTTTTGCATTAAAATAAAACAAATAGCCACAAAAATACATAATAATTTGCGCAACGACAACGAATTTGACAGTGAGCCGCAAATGGCGGAAGAAACGAGAGCCACGTCATGTATATAGGTACCCTAAGCATTACTTGCCAATAGTGTACCTTAGCAGGTGCGCGCTGGGTTCACATGGCAAAAATAAGTTTTAAAAATGGCATCCACATGTTTTGACGTTTATAAGCAGTGACAGTTCTGTGTTGTGATTATTATAATTTTGTTGTTCTTCTTGTGCAAACAACTGGTTCTATTTATATTATTTAGTGTCTTATTGTATTCAATATTAAAAAATAAGTATCGTATAATAGTTTTGAAAACAAATACAATTTCAATTCGTACTAAAAACTCATAACCTCACTCCGTGAAAACGTAAACAAACCCACGTGACCTAGCCAGAAGTGTGTAGTGTAATGCCTCAACATACGTTCACAAAGTCAAGTCTCACCAACCTTTCTAGGCATGCGCATTTTCTAATTTATTATTTTCTTGGAAGAATAGGACAAATTAAATATGTAGGTGTATGTTTTACACCTTACAAGTCTTTAGAATCAGCGATATTTTAAAAGTTGTCTTTAATTTCAAATATTTGGACGCTGACGTCACGGCTTGACGGATGCAGCAGTAGCGCTCTACCGGTTGTGTTTGAAACTATGATTGTTTGGGTTATCACTTGTCAGTTTGATTTCGGGACAACATATTGTTAACTAAAAAAAATTTCATATAATTGGTGTTTACTTTAATAAATGTTTCATTTACATACCTTGACTTTTAACTCTGCTGTCATTTGTAACAATTTTAGGTTAGTTTGTTTACAACAGCAAACGGAAATCACGTCACCGTTGTATGTGTGAGAGAGGAATGTCTTTTGTGAGTAACAAACCGTGACGTCACGAATTTTACAGCCGCGAAAGTTTATTAGCTAATTTATGAATGAAAAGTCGCATATTTCATATTTATTAAATGAGACGGATTTCACGATTTTTTTTAAATGACCCCATTATAAATAAATTGGTACATAATTTTTACTTTGAATTACATTTTAAGTTAAAATAATTTATATATTTACGATAAATAAATATTTCACCTGTAATTTCAATCACGCTAAACGTCCCCATTTGCATTTGCAGTTTTATTATAATACTGAATTTTATTAATTAATTTTTTTAAAGGTATTCATAAACGGAGAATTTGTTGGCGGTTGTGACATCATGTTACAGATGCACCAATCAGGAGATTTAGTAGAAGAATTCAAAAAGGCAGGAATAAAAAGTGCACTTCTAACTGAGGAAGAAAAGAAAAATTAATTTTTATTTTTAATTCTTAAACTAGTTGTACATAATGTAATTATTTAAAAATATTACAGAAAACTTAAAAAAATCTACTTATTAATTTTTAAAATCTTTTAAGTCATCTTCGTCATATTTCAGAATTTTCTGGGACAACAGTTCCTGCAACTTTTCGGACACTCCTACTTTGGTAGTTACACCAAAATGTTGTTCCATTAGGTCTCTACAAGCATTAGTAGAATCATATATCATAACTGTTGTTAACCCATCACAAATTAAATCAATACACTTATTAATCTTTTCATCTTCTTTCCAGTAATCGTCAGTTCCAGTAATTTCTATTTTTATATCTTTATATTCTTCTGCAATTGCTCGAATATATTTCTTTATAACAGGAAATTTGCTTTTCAAAGAACGTTTAGGAATATTGAAAACGAAACTTATGTAATATTCACAATTACTAACGAACGGCTCTTGTTCATAATCCACTAAAAGATGTGTTTGACGTTCATTGCAAATTTTGTATATGTCATATTGTTTTAAATTATCGGTATTTTCTCCGATATGAATGAATATTTTTTTCCTATATTGCAACCAATATCCGCCAACAAATGATTTCACACAAAATTCTTTAATCCATGTTCCAGTAGCATCAACTAAAATTATAAATTAGTAAATATAGTTTGGTTCAACGACGAAATATAACTATACTGTATTTCATATAAGAATAGACTTAGGAGTAAGATAGGGCCTACGATTCCAGCGTTCTGATTGGTTTATACGCAAACCAAGTTTACAATAACGAAACACGTGGAAACAAAACATTTCAGTCAGCTGTCAACTTGAGTTGTAGTCAGTGCGAACGTTGTAGCAAAATTTTTGGGAAATAAAATTTAGTATAACACTCTTTTATTCATAGATTATGAATTAACGGACTTTATGTAAAAATTTGATAATTATTTACCATCCAGATTTAATTTTATTGCCTCTAGAAAATTATAATCTGAAGATACGATAAATAGGTAGAATTATAGTTGACAACCATGTACAAGCGTTTCAGATGGAGTATCAGTTAAGTTAACACCCGCTTGGTATTAGCGAATAAGAGGTGATCTTTGGTTAAAGGAATTTCAGACGTACATTCGAAGGAATTTTAAATTGGTATTTTACGTTAAAAGCATGAAAACTTTAAACAGTATAATACTACTTTTGTAATTTTAAGAAAGAAATATATTAATTTGTTTTGTAGTTTAGAATTAGTATTATATCTCAAAATATTACTTTTATACTCGAATGTACCAATAAATGTCTAGGTCCGACATTGCCACAGTTATTCTCCAACATTCATACTGTAGTGTGAGTATATTGAAATACGACACTTGTGTATGTGTTAGTGCGAGTGATACAGTTCAAAAAAAAACTTTTCTATGGAAAAATAAAGAAAATTAATCTGTTACAGTGTTTGATATTAGCTTTTAACTATTTTAATGCAATCTGTGTATATAATGTTAAAAAATATAAGTTATTGCAAATATAAACTGCATTAGCTTTATTTTTATTTTGAACATAGAACAAGTTTTTGAATAGGTACACTCGAGTGACAACAACCTTAAATAGTATTTTGAGAGATCAGACAATATCAAAAGAAAGTAAAACGAAATGTTTTACTTGTTAGTAAAAGTACAACTGCATATGGAGCTGCAGTTTGGCAGCTCAGCGAAAGATGGACACGGATTCAAAGCAACCTAAATGAATTTTTGGAGACGAGCCATAGGATGATTCAAAAGGGAAAAAGAGTAATAAATACAAGAATCCGAAGAATTATGAATATTGATCAGACAATAATAAATGATATTGAAATGCTGAGATGGTTTGGGCATGTGTAAAGAATGGGAGAATAAGGATTACCAAAAAAGTTTTTAAAATTGCATCCACCTAGAAGAAAACGCGGAAGGCCGCAGGAAAGTTGGATTAAAGAAATAGACCTGAGGATGGAAGAAAGAAGTTTGATGCAAGATCAGTAAAACGACAGAGACAAATATATATAGTTTACATATTGTTTAATTATTATTATTATGTTTTAATAATATTCTGAAAACGATTCGTCTTTACTTATTTCTTTTTATTACAGAAATCTGAAGATTGCAAGATATGTAAGCAAGCAGGTATATTATTTATTCCATTTTAACTTTATAATCTATCTAACAACTTTAAATAACTGTATGTTTACTAAAGAATTACAAATTATCAAATTTTGACGTTTCGAGCTGTCATGCACGAAACAAAACATTCATAAGTTTTATGTGGTAAAACAAGCTGGCTCCGCAGCGCCACCAAATCTATTCTTATCTGAAATATAATAGACAAAACTTCATTTGGTTTGTTTTGATTTCGGCTGGCAACAGACAGAGACAACTAAAGATAGAGATATGTTTAGTCTCGTTTGACCATTGCACACTAGAGGCACAAGTGTTCTTAATATATTCTTTGGAAATTAAAAATAAAACTACTAAATTATGATTAAAACCAACAAACGAATAATAATCCAACATATTTTAAGTCGATTAATTCAATACCTATCTACCTTAGTAAATAAGATATCGGAATAAAAAACTTATTATACTTATTACATTGTTTACAATAACTTTCCTTTCGTGGTATATTCTAATTTTAAAATAAATATCTAAAATTACAATTAACAACTGTGTTCCGTGATTGTTCAGAGGGTCTTGATTAAGTATATGATCCTGCAAAGGTGTTAAAATATCTTGTAGCAAATTTCTGCCTTTCAATATTTGGAGCCAAATAGCGAACTGCTAGTCGATCTCGTCACTATTATAAAATGTATTTAAAAGTGCCTTCTTGTTGCAACAATAGGTCTGAAAAGGGTTTTCGACTATTTACAATACTAGAAAAGAAATTTAGTGTAACTTTATAAAAAGAACTGATTTGTCGGTTGTGAGGTTAGTTTGTTTTCGTACATATTTATTTTTCGGTAAAGTCAATAATTTTGTAATTATAATAATTAATAATATTGATTTTTTACTACGTGAAAGAAAAAGAAAGTTAGTAAGAAATGATTTGTCAGTTGTGAGGTTAGTTTGTTTTCGTACATATTTATTGTTCGGTAAATTCAATAATTTTGTAATTATAATACATAAGTAATAAATATTTTACGTTGAATTTATTTATTTTTATAACGATAAACCTATTTTTCATAATATTGGCGCTTAAATTTTGACTTTAACACTGGATGGCATCTAGTGAGAAATGCTCGAATTAGACTAAATATATCTCTATTTCTAGTTGTCTCTTTCTGGCCAGCCGAAAAACATTCAGTGAGGGATAAGGAATGTATTGTCTATGTAGTTATATTTCGCCGTTGATTTGGTTCACGAAAGATGACTATTCAAGGTCATTTATAAGCTGTCTGATGTAATATTACTTGCAGATAACTTCACGGCACTTCGTATGCATAGGCGTTAAACATGAAATATTTATGGATACATTTTAATTTAAAAAAATAAGTGTAATTTATTTGAAAATGATGTTTCTTTTTAAATAATGCCTTCTTCAAAGATTTATATTCTTCACCTAAGTTTTTGCAAACACAAAAACATGAACTTGACATAAACTATGGAATAATAATTCGATTTAAAAGTCAACGTCACTGGGTAAACATTACACCGAGGGCAGTGTAGTAGATAATTAGATATCTGTAACTCTACAACATACGTCATTATTATTTGTAGTGTGTTAGAAAGTAATGTCACCATTAACGTATATCTGTCACACAACATAAATTAAATAGACATACGTTAAATAAACTTACTCTTGAACATGAAATGAAGTGACCTTGAATATTCATCTTTCGTGAAGATACAATTTAATCTATTCACATACTTCGAATATTACCGCAATCGGAATTGTGTTCATCATCTATTTCAATCTTTAAATATTTATTAGGATAGTCTCCATTATGTTTACTCAATAAATACTTTATTATCGTACTTATTTCTTTATTCATTTTGAAAATAATCATTTAAAAATTTTTTTTGCAAATACACCGGCATTAATTTATGCAGGAACTACAATATTTTTGCAGATATCTATATTTAAGAAAGTAATAATAGTAATATTATGTGAATAATTTATGAGGTTTGTATATAATTAAACAATAATAAATGAAACTTACTTCAATTAAATCCCTGATAAATAAAATACGCACTATCCAAGAAATCAAAATATTATGACATTTTATAACAGCGACCTCTATTTCCTACAGTTTTTAGTGCGCATGTGCGTTCAGGGTTGCCAAATATTACTTAAAAGCAGTGTTGTTCCTAACAACGACGAAATATAACTAGACAAAACATTTCTTATCCTTCCTCACTGAATGTTTTGATTTCGGCTGGCCAGAAAGAGACAACTAGAGATAGAGATATATTTAGTTTAGTTCGAGCATTTCTCACTAGATGCCATCCAGTGTTAAAGTCAAAATTTAAGCGCCAATACGACGAAAAATAGGTTTATCGTTATAAAAATAAATAAATTCAACGTAAAATATTTATTAATTATGTATTATAATTACAAAATTATTGAATTTACCGAACAATAAATATGTACGAAAACAAACTAACCTCACAACCGACAAATCACTTCTTCTTATAAACTTATACTTACTTTCTTTTTCTTTCACATAGTATTCTAAATAGTCGAAAACCCTTTTCAGACGTACACTTGCAACGAGAAGGTAATTTTAAATACATTTTATAAGTGACGAGATCCATTGGGCTCCAAATATTGAAAGGCAGAAATTTGCTACAAGATATTTTAACACCTTTGCAGGATCATATACTTGATCAAAACCCTCTGAACAATCACGGAACACAATTATTAAATTTAATTTTAGATATTTATTTCAGGGCATCGAACCCGCCAAAAACTGGGTTCGGTTCAGGTTAATTCGTTTTTTTGAAAAAATGAGTTCGTGTGCGGTTCTGGTTCAAGCATTAATAAAATTTGCGGTTTTGTTCCGGGTTCAGATTCGGTTAGGCCTAATGAAAATTGAATAAATGTTTTTTGAATAACAATCTTTATATAGAAATAATTTAAAATGCGTGCCGGAATTTTTAATTAATGCAAGACAAGGACATGAACACATTTTTCACGAACAATCAACACATACAGCGATGCAAACGCAAAAGGCGTCCATCGTCGATGGTCGGCTATAAGTGTTACGATTATGTTTACGTTTCGAAATGAAACAACAAATTATTGTTAATCAATAAATATAGCTTTCCCGCCATTTTTTGAATTTAGTACACTAACAGTCTGTTCTAGTGTAATTTTCCCCCAAATGTTAGTAAAAATTTTTGAGTTAGAACAACACTCATAAAAAATAGAGATCATACAACACTGCATACAAGCTAGGCTGGCATTTTGTAATTCGTGGAACATTTGTGTTTGGGTTTGACCGGCCTCGTCTTTGGGCCGTGGGGGCTCACTACTCATTACTAATTTACAATTTAATAGTACATAAACAGGCATAATTTTTGGTACCCACGCTGTATAAAATATACAACGCAAAATATACGCCAAAATTGGCAACCCTGTGTGTAACAAACAGAAAGATTTTAGTTTTGTGTTTACGTTTAAATTCATCTGAAAAATCCGTATTAATTAAGAGTGTATATGTTCTGTTTCACTTCAACAGGTAAATAAAAACGTCTATAATTTTGTATTGAAAATAAATTTTAGTTTTATTTGAAATAAGTGATAACCCTACTTTTATATCAACACGGATATATGCTTATCAAAATTTATTATAATAGTTTTAAAACCCATGCATTTTATATAAATTATAATTTTACTTTTAAAAAAATTACATACAATGGAAGCATGTTAGTTCTGGTATAACCATGTTTCAAGTTGATACTTCGTCCATGTATCTGTGCTCGTAGATTTGATATGTGGATCTGTGTCAGCACTTTTTACTCATAATCAACAAATTCTTCATTCATTTTATAGTTCATAATGGAGGAATCGAAACCACGGGGCCGAGGGGCACTACTTGCCGAAGCTTTAAGAAAAGCTCAAGAAGCTAAAGTTTCTCGAGTACAAGATGAAGTAAGTAATTATATAATTTCTTAATACAAATAATAATAATATTACAAAGTTATTAGTTAACAAGTAAACACACTGATGAGCACCAAATAGTGCGAAACGCGTTTGTGGTTACTTGTTGTGCGGTTTCTGAAGTTAACTCCGAAGTTGTAAACTGTAACAAATTATTTTTGTTTAGCCTCCAAAACCGAGAGGTAGGGCAGCATTCTTAGATCAACTTAGAAAAAAAACTGTAGGAAAAGTTGGTGAATCCAGTAAACAGGAGGAAGAATCGCCAAAAGAGCCCCAAAATGTCCCAGCATCGATACAACAAGCAACTAGAAAGAGTCCTCCACAGGTGGAAGATGTTACCGAAAAAATGGAAGAATTGGAAATCGAAAAACCAGAGCGAACGCCATGCAATTACAAAGGTGAATCTGGAAAAGTTGTTCCGGCGTCTGCTAATTATATTTTACTTAAAATGATGCCTAATCGAGGTGTGTTTGAGTATGAAGTACGATTTAGCCCCGATGTAGATTCCAAAGCTGCGCGGTCTAAAATGTTAAACAAATGTATCGAAAACAACAAGTCAAAAACTTTCGATGGCCGCGTTTTATATTTACCTGAAAAAATTATTGATACTAAAAAAGAATTTCAATGTGAACATCCATTCACAGAACAACCCATAACATGTACAATAATTTTTAAAAAGAAGAAGAACATGGCAGATTGTTTACATCTTTACAACGTATTGTTTAAAAGAATAATGTTTATCCTTCAGTATAAAAGAGTTGGGCGACAATTTTTCGACAATAGAAACCCTTTCTTAGTTCCCCAACACAAACTAGAAATTTGGCCGGGTTATGTAGTATCAGTTCATGAATTTTCCGGCGGTATTATGCTGTGTCTAGATGTACAACACAGAGTTTTACGTACACAAAACGCTTTAGAATTTATTTATGAAGCTGTCCAGTCAGACCGACAACGCTATAAAACTATCATCGAAAAAGCTTTTATGGGCGCTGTAGTGTTAACTCGTTACAATAATAAAACTTACGTTGTTCACGATGTCATGTGGGGCGCAAACCCAGAAGCCAAATTCCAAACTACAGAAGGAAAAATTTCATTTATTGATTATTACAAAAGACAGTACAATTTAACCATTGAAGATCATGATCAACCCATGTTGGTCCATCGCCAATTATATAGCGTTCCTGATAAAGCTGAAAAAGAAGATAGAATCATAATGCTGGTCCCCGAGCTCTGTTATTTAACAGGCTTAACCGACGAAATGCGCGCAGATTTCCGCGTGATGAAAGACGTAGCGCAATACACGCGCGTAACCCCGAATCAAAGAATGAATTCATTGAGAAAATTCATCAGCAGCGTGAATCAAACACCAGACGCGAGAGAAGTTCTCTCCGCGTGGGGTTTAAAATTAGATACAGCAACTATTGATTTGCAAATGCGAATTATATCCCCCGAAGATATTTTGTTCGGGAATGATGTTGCTGTTCACGGGACTCCTCAAGCGGACTGGACTTCCGCAACTATGAAAAACAGGGTTCTTGTGTCCGTCAATTTCTCAAGTTGGATAATTATACACACTGCTCAAGACAAACGACCCGCTGAAGAATTTATACAAAATATGCGGCGTCTTGGACCAAGAATGGGCATTGATATTAAGCAACCTCGATTAATATGTGTACCTGATGATAGAAATGAAACTTACATTAGAGTTTTACAAGATAATATTAATGATAATGTTCAGGTAAGATTTTATTATTAACAATTATTTGATTTAAAAATTATTATTTTATCTTAAATGCAAATTAAAATTAGTTCTTAAATCTGTAAAGTAAAATTTTCATGTGGTTATGAAACATTGATTTTATAGTTTTTATAATCTTTGACCTTATTATCGTAATATTTTTAGAAACTATTTTCCTGATAATACTTTATTACACTAATTTTAAGTAAATTATTAGACTGAACCAATAATCGCAAGAAGTTGTTTTCGGAATGAGGTCATGCAAAAAAAATGTTTTTTTCTTTAGCTCTCGCTAAGAGTGTGTGTGTGTGTGTGTGTGTGTAGAGATGTTGGAAGGACAATTTCTTAAAAACTATAATACGTAATTTGTAAAAAGATAGCGTTCACTTGTTGAAATTTGGAAGTTTATAGTGCATGGAATTTGATTTTTTTTTTTAATTTAAACTTAAATTTTGTAATACATTCTATATTTTACTTTATTTCATTATTTTAATCGAAACGTCGAGGAATTGAGAAATTGTTTCGTTTTATTAAATTCCCTTTTTGGAATTTTTTATTCTTGAAGAAGAGTAATTTCCCTATCTGATACATATAAATATTTTATTATATATTTTATACAAGGGTGAATCAAATATGAACCTATATTTTCGTTTTTAAATTTATTGGTACAAGGATACAAAAATCGTCACGTTTCAGAACTGCAAGTTCAGACTCATTTTATACAAACATCATATGAACACAGAATTTCTAAAAGAAAAAAATATACAGACTTTGTAGTCTATATATTATTTAAAACGTGCTTATTCACTAAAAACTCATCATTGAATTTTTTGACCAAAGACAATACCTTCCTTACCTAAAGGTGACGGAAGGTAAAAATATATACACTACAAATTGAAAATCACATATTTAAATATGCTATAATATATTAATATAAATCATTCTTTTCATTTTTATAAATATAATTTTCATTTGGTCTAAGTTATCCACGCGTCACATCATCTATACTTCTTTGTAAAGATTTAAGATTAGATGCTAGAAGTTTGTTTAGCTATAGAAACGCACGCGAGGCATTAAATTGAATATATACGCTTGTTCGATTTAAACAAAAAAAAATCTAATGTGGCCAGCACAATACCTTCCGTCAATCCTGTGTATTATGTACAAATTCCATACATAAATTTTCTTGCAAAAGATTCTAAATTTTTGGTATTATGTGATTCCCTTTCTCGGCAACTGAATTCCATACCCCTGATAACAAACAAACCACATGAAATAAGAAAATTATGAAATTTTGAATGAAAAATTATAACACTTGTCAGTTATGGACATAATTAATTGCTGTCATTTTGACACGGGTCCCCATATCTGCTTGCCAAAGTCAGCAAAATCATGTCACGCGCCCTACACATAAATTTTCTTGCAAAAGATCCTATATTTCCAGTAAAGTTATTTCATAAACAAACTATGCGAATTGCACTTGACACTGACATCTTCTTCTTCTTTAGTTTTTCCCATTCGTTAGGGGGTCGCTATTTTTTATTTTCTTTTTCCACTCATTTTTGTTTTGCGTGTCGTCCTCATTCAGTTCCTTTTCTCTCAAGTCTTCTGCAATACAGTCTTTTCATCTTATATTTGA
Organism: Harpalus rufipes; assembly: GCA_951394225.1. NCBI lineage: Eukaryota > Metazoa > Arthropoda > Insecta > Coleoptera > Carabidae > Harpalus > Harpalus rufipes. The sequence goes on from OX596274.1 coordinate 4,370,999, forward strand.
TCTTCCTATGTTTCTTCCACCTTCTATTAATATATTCATCTCTCCTCATGACATGTTCAAACCAATGTAATCGTCTCTCTTATATCTAGAAACTTCTAACACTAGAGTTACTTCCCTTATTCTTTCATTGATTTACATTTTATTGATACTGACATCTGTCAATTTGAATTACCTGAATATATTAGCAGTTTCCATGGTTAAGTTAGCATAGCTGGCTGAATTATGAAATTTATTATCTTTATTATTCTTTAAGTCTATATCTGTTGAATATGAAATATAAAATGCAATCAAATCGTATAGACAATAATATATTCTTTAAGTTATAATAACATTTAACTGAGTTTTTCAAGAAAAACTGTTAAAATCTTCAAATGAGGGTACTTCCGGCGGTTGACCAATTATAACCAAAATCTAATCAAGTCTGCATATGGTTGTAAGGAAGAGGAATACGCAAGAATTGTAATTTTTGGAATTCTAGTATTGGACATCGCCGCCGAAACCGCGGTCACATACACACACACACACACACACACACACACACACACACACACACACACACATACAGACATCATCGTAAAAATAGTAAAATCGCATTGTAAAGACCCTAAAACGTGCTTATTCAATGAAAACTCACCACCAAATTTTCCTATAATACAATACCTTCCTTACCTTGAGGTGACGGAAGGTAAAATGAACAATTTTTTTTTGCATGACCTCGTATGTATGAGATACACATATTTTTCTACATTTTAATATATGATTAAAATTAAACACTCTTGGTATAAAAACTAAATCAGCATTATCAAAACAATCACAATATGTAAGGCAGTGCTACTTCTTTTAAGCTAAATACAGCAGAGATTTTAGTTTAATTACAACAATTCCATTACTGTTTTAGACATTTAAATAATAATTATAATTATTTCAGATCATAGTCATTATTTGTCCGACCAACAGAGATGATCGTTACATGACAATCAAAAAAATATGTTGTGCTAAAGCCCCAATACCATCACAAGTAATCAATTCACGTACACTGAAAAATCCAAAGAAATTATCAGCAGTTAGCCAGAAGATCGCTTTACAAATGAACTGCAAACTTGGCGGAAGTTTATGGTCTCTTCGATTTCCTTTCAAAAAGTGGATGGTTTGCGGTATCGACGTATACCACAGCAAATCGATGAGCACCCCAGCCGTAGCCGCATTCGTATCCAGCCTCACCGAATCCATGTCAAAATGGTACAGTAGAAGTTGTTTCCATGACCGGAATAAAGAAATAGGAGATCATTTGAAGATTCTATTCTACAAGGCTTTACAAGAATATTTCGCTTTTAATACTTATTATCCTAATCAAGTTGTAATTTATCGTGACGGCGTTAGTGACGGACAAATGGATGTTATTAAAACATTCGAAGTTAATCAACTGTTAAGTGTTATTGAAGATATAGGAGTACCAATAAAGTTAACGTATATAATTGTTCAGAAACGCATAAGTACCCGATATTTTATGATGAATCGAGGCGGCGGAGACGAAGATAATCCCCCACCCGGTAGTATCATAGATGATAGTATAACGCGGAAATATCTCTACGATTTCTTTCTAGTTGCTCAACAAGTGCGACAAGGAACAGTTACCCCTACGCATTATGTTGTTTTGCATGATTCAGCCAATATTAAACCCGATTATGTACAAAGATTGACATATAAAATGTGTCATATGTATTATAACTGGACAGGCACAGTCCGGGTACCAGCGCCATGTCAATACGCCCATAAATTGGCTTACTTGATTGGTCAGAATGTTCGTACCGATCATGCAAATAAATTGTCACATTCTTTGTTCTACTTGTAATTTCTTATAAATTGTTTGACAAATAAGATTTAATTTTATAATTTAGACTTTTTTTTTCGAGATTTTCTAAGAGTTAATTATTTTTAAGTTTCGTTGGAAGTTCAGTATTATAAATTTCATGTTCCAATTAACTGCCATGTTTACAAAGATAATTTTTAGTTTTAATTTAAATACTGTTTGTATTTAAGTTTGATTGGCTGCGTTACATTTATTTTAAATACTTATTAGTGTATAAGTTACCCTGTCCTACGTAAAAAAATATATAAACTATAGTATATTTTTCTATTTAACATTTGTTATATTTCTTAAAAGGTTAGACAATTAAATGTTTATATTCTATCGTGATTCAGACTTTTGAATAAAATTTTAAAATGAAAACATTTTTTATGTTTCCTATTCCAATACATTACCTCTCCATTCTTTTCAATAATATTTAATATTATATGTAAATAATTTGATTGATTTTTGGGCAATTTTTTTTAACGAAATAAAGTATCTTCATAAAACGAAAAAAACTCCCGCCATTTACCTATGGGGTCTTGTTGCCGCGTGCCTGATGTCTGGTCGCGAATCTGGGGAATCCGATTTGATCCCGATCAACGCCAAATAATTCGAATTTTAAATGGCTTAAAATTAACGCCCGCACAATACAAATATGTCATCATCATTACCGAAATGTGTGTACAAATCAGATGAGCACACCCAGCAATGGATAATATGCCGTGATAATATATTTATTTGTTTATTTAAATACACACCTGCATATTTACTAATGCTAGAAATTATGTATATTAAGTTCCTTTCCATAAAACTATTATTCTATTTACAATTTTCCTTTTAATGCGTTACTATTATTAATTTGAAATGATTATTTTTTTGACTGTGACATTTATCTGATAGTTACATACATTTGAGCTGAACTATGTAACCACGGAGATGTGTTTAAATCATAAGCTCCGAGATATAATTTTTATATTACTTTATAAATTTATCCATAAAATATATAGAAAAAGTATTAACGCAAACTTGTAGAAAATAGAATAATCTTTAATTTTTATAATAACAAATTGAGAAAAAAAATACTTTTAAAGGTATTTTTTGAAGAAAACCTATCTTGAGCTTCAAGTAAACTGCCATTTCCGGTTATCCGATTGCCACCAAAATCTAATGGCTTCTTTACATATTAGAGTAAGGTAGAAATACAAGGTTTCAAAACTTTCTGAATGATAGTATTTGAGTTTAGAGCGTAAAGAGGATCCACACACAGACATCATCGTGAAAATGTTAAAAATGGATTGTAAGGACCTTAAAACATGGTCATTTACTAAAATCTCGATATGCGGTTTTTAGCACGATCCCTATACCTCCCTTACCAAGGGTAGCGGGAGGTAAAAATCTGTTGTGGCATCACAATACCTCTCGCGCCCTTTCTATTCTGGTATATAAAAGTATTGTATTTAACATTTCTTATACACACAAAAAATTCTAATTACACCTAATTTTTATTATTACGTATTTTCTATAATTTTAAATTCATTCTATGAGCAAATGTTCGAAGTTTTTCCAATTCATTAACGGAATTGGCGGTATTTCTGAAGGGCTCATGTAATATACCTATAATTTTAAATATATAATTAATAATACAATAAGAAATATTAAATACCGTTCCCAGAAAAAGCCTACAGTACTATCTCTGAATTTTTGGCAGTGACATTTATCTGTCAATTACACATTTAAATTTCTCAAGTAGTTACCATATAGAGACGTCTGGGCTGTGAGATTTACTACAACAGATTATTTTTAAATGTTCGAATCGAGAATTTTGTTTTTTAATATTTGTAATAACATAAATTTTCAAAAAAATATATTTAGAAGATTTTTGTTAATATACTATTACTTCCGGTAGTTTCCAGAACCTATTTAACTCTTCCCATTACTGTTAGATTGAGGAATTCGTAGTTACATAGGTCTTTAGTCTTATAGAATTTGAGAAATCGTACCTCCAACAACCCCACACACACATCTACACACACACACAGACATCATCGTAAAAATGTTATAATCGGATTCTAGGGACCTTAAAACGTGCTTATTCATTCAAATTTGGATATGCGATTTTTAGCATGAATCCAATAACTCTTAGCGAGAGGTAAAAAATATAAGTTTCGAAGTGAAACAAATAAAAAACACAATATCATTTACATCATTCAAAAAAGAAAAAAATTGATGTGGCCAACACAATACCTCCCGTTTAATTTAATTTTTATTAATGTAAATATTTAAAATTTAATTTAAATACCCTGTAAATCCGATTCTATGCATGTGTTCTTAAAATTTCAACATCATTTTTAAAATGATCCCTTAACTTAGTAGCGATGAAAAATAAAAAAAATATATATGCAAGAAATACATCACAGTTTATTTAAAATATTAAACTATACGATTTGCAACAGCAATAAATTTACAAACAATACATATATTATTAAATTATAACCATATAATCTCATGTAAAAGCAAATATAAAACATCGTGATATACACTAAATTATATTTATAAACCTATAAGATTATCATCACTATTTTTAGCAGTGTCCGATGCAGGTGAAGCAATTGTGCTAACTGCTCCATAAGACTGTAAAGAATCGTTGTCATTTTGATATAGAGCCCCAGTTCCCACCGGGGCACTGGTTGAGGGACGAGGCTGAACCAAACTAGACCATTCATCGTCCCCTCGAGCCATTTGGTACATACTACGGCCACGAATTCGCCGACTTATAGAACTTCCTAAAGACAAATCGATATTCATAATATTTTTATCAAGAATGTAAAAGTAAGGTGAAAAGTTCTCGGCCTGACAATGAAAGACTGCGATTTTCAGTTAAAAAATCTGATGTGACCAACACAGTAACCTCCCGCTATTTACCTATGTATATAATTTTTATATTACTTTATAAATTTATCCATACGATATATATAGAAAAAGTATTAAAGCAAACTTGTAGAAAATGGAATAATCTTTAATTTTTATAATAACAAATTGAGAAAAAATTACATTTAAAGGTATTTTTTGAAGAAAAACTATCTTGAAAATCTAATCAGATATTTCCATATTAGAATAAGGTAGAAATACATGGTTTCAAAACTTTCTGAATGATAGTATTTGAGTTAGAGCGTATACAGGATCCACACACCCACACACACACACACACACACACACACACATACACACACACACAGACATCATCGTGAAAATGTTAAAATTGGATTGTAGGAACCTTAAAACGTGGTCATTTACCAAAATCTCGATATGCGATTTTTAGCACGATCCCTATACCTCCCTTACCAAGGGTAGCGGGAGGTAAAAATGATTTTATTTTTCTATATAATCTCCCTTGACTTCAACACACTCGGTCTAGCGTTTTTCCAACATCAGTATTCCTTCTCGGAAGTGAGAGTCTGGAAGGCTGTGAAAATATTCATTTACGGCCCTCTCAACTTCTTCATTGGACGCGAAGTGCTTCTCAAAAACAAATTTCTTCAAGTTTGGGAACAGATAGAAGTCTGAGGGTGCCAAATCAGGAGAATAGGGGGGATGGTCGTGCAAATCGAATCTCAAATCTCGCAGTTTTCCCATCGCCAACGCACCCTTGTGTGCAGGTGCGTTGTCCTGGTAATAGATGATTTTTTCTTCTTCAAGCCAGGCCTCTTCTCGCGAATATTGGCATCCAGCTGGTCAAGAAGGTTGGAGTAATATTCGCATCCCAAAACACGCCGGTCATGTCCTTTCCGGCAGAAAGGCGCTGAACCACCGGCTTCAACTCACTGCTTGGACTGCTGTTTCGTTTCTGGCGTGTAGTGGTGACAAATCGCCGCACAGAATCGGTCGGATCCTTATTGAATCGGTCCAAACATTGCTGCGAATATCATTTGCGCATTTGCTTTTGATCGGCATTCAGCAAATGCGGCACCCATCTTGCGCAGAGCTTTCGCATTCCTAATTCTTTGTGCAAGATGTTTCGTACCCTTTCTTCCTATCGTCCAACACGATATCATGCACCTTTTCGATGGTTTCCGGTGTGGTGGCGGTTTTTGGCCGTCCTTCACGTGGGTCATCTTCGAGGGACGTGCGACCACGTTTAAATTCAGCTGCCCACTTTTTAACGGTTGACATGGAAGGAGATGAGTCCCCGTAAAATTTTGTCAACTTCGGATGAATTTCCTTAGGGGTTAATCCATCCAAAACGAGGAATTTTATGACCGCACGATATTCAAGTTTATCCATTTTAACGAAAAACACGCAAGTTGAAACTTGTCATACGAACTAATGACACGTGCACCCAGGCAGGAAACATAAATTTTTGCTGATTGGAACGCTATCTCTGGGTCAGGCCGAGAACTTTTCACCTTACCTTCGTAGTTGTAATACTTACGAACAATTCCTATATGTTCTGTAATATCCCTATGCATATCAGATACATCCCACATAGCTAGAAATGATCGACAACACGATTGATTTTCACTCTCGGGATGAATGTACGGTTCGGATGAAAAACTGTAATGATGAGCTATGGCAGCCATACACATTTCAATACAAATTAATAAATCCTGTAATTTTATAAATAGCTCATTTTTAAGATCACAACAAAATACAATTTAACAAACCTGAAGTCTAGTAGATATGCTTAAACCGCTTTCATCTTTACTATTATTTGAAATAAAAATGTGAAAATAGACTAGTAAATCAATTAGAACTCCTTGGCTACAATGTCATATTATTAAATTTGTATTTTAAAGACACACACATATTCAGGATGTATTACGGAAAGTGATACATAGGCGTTTAACAGGGTGAATCAGTTTTTCAGTGCGCATTGCTCCCCTAATTATTTTGGACAAAAACTTTCAAATGGATGTTGTAAAGCAAAAATTTCTACATCCGAATCAATAAAAAAAATCATTTTGGCTACTTCATAACTGCAGAAATAAAATTTGAAAATTCACGGAATTACAATTTAATAGTATTAGCCATGGAATTAGAAACAAGATACATTGACAATCATTATTCTGACACTGACGTAATAAAACGTTGCGCTTTTGTTCGTCTCTTGTTTCTAATTTCATGGCTAACACCTTTGAATATATAAATACATATAAGAATGGCAACGTAATGTATTTAGATTAAATATTTCGAGAGAAGGTGCCATCTATCCCTCCCTATACGAATTATTTCTGAGTTAGTTCAAAAAATACATAATAGGTGGATGTTGCACAGTATTGCCACGTAGCTAGAACAGCAAGTTAAGATTTTATAAAGGTTTTTAAGTTTGCTACTGTAAAACAAGTATACATGTACATTGAAGATTCAAAATATATTATCTGGTTATTATGAAACAATATTTTTGAATTATTGATTATTGAATACCTCTAACAAATAGTATCTGGCAATGCTGTCAGCACGATTTACCGTAGTTCATAGTTTTGTGGTAGGAGTCACTAGCTATCTATAATAATTTTGTGAATAAAAAGAGACAGATATAGTATGTTGCTAGGCCATATGCGTTGCCATTCTTATATGTATTATATATTCAAAGCTAACACTATTAAATTGTAATTTCGTGAATTTTCAAATTTTATTTTTCTTCAAACGTCATAAACGTAGCATCTTTTGTGACTTGATTCACAAGATAGAAGTTTAATTTCTACGACGCCGTAGTAGAAGTAGCTAATTTCTATGGGCTCTGTGCGCTTTGTGAGCTAATAACCGAACGTAGAACTGAGAAATAAGTATCCATAGCAACAGGACAATTGAAATCGCAAACGTAATTTACGTAAAATGTAACGTCAGTAGTAGATATTTTTCTTTAAATATCTACGTTTGAAGAAAAAATATAATGTGTCATTCGGAGTAAAAGTGTCTTTGTGTGCCTCGCGTGCAATTGTCCGACTAGCTTCGCTCGTCGTGCAAACTTCCGCGCTCGCCACACAAAGTATCACTTTACTCTTAATAACACAATATACTACTCTGGAGTTATGAAGTAGCCAAAATGATTTTTTTAATTCTAAGTATCCTATGTTCATTACTATCCCTGTAATTGTAATCTGTAAGTCTGCTACTCTTAAATATGATATTTCCTCAAAAGTAAACTCTGTTTATATTTCAATTCATAGGTTATTTATTTAAATTTGACAGTTGTTGATGGTATTTAGTAACTTTATTCTTAGGTTACCTAGCGTGTTATAGTGACATTTAGGGCAATATTACAGGTTTCTTTTATACAAGTTACTTATTATTCGTTGATTCTGTATAGTTTCTATGGATATTTATTTATTTTATTTCTACTCCGGTGGCGTAGAATTTAGCTACTCCTACTCCGGCGGCGTAGAAATTAAACTTCTACCTTGTGAATCAAGTAACAAAAGATGCTACTTTTATGACGTTTTAAGAAAAATAAAATTTGAAAATTTACGGAATTACAATTTAATAGTATTAGCCATGGAATTAGAAACAAGAGACGAACAAAAGCGTAACGTTTTATTAGGTCAGTGTCAGAATAATGATTGTCAATTGTCTCTTGTTTCTAATTCCATGGCTAATGCTATTAAATTGTAATTCCGTGAATTTTCAAATTTTATTTCTGCAGTTATGAAGTAGCCAAAATGATTTTTTTTATTGATTCGGATGTAGAAATTTTTGCTTTAAAACATACATTTGAAACTTTTTGTCTAAAATAATAAGGGGTGCTCCCCTTACGGAAAAACTGATTTTCCATATTAAACGCCAATATTTCATTTTTCCTGATACACGCTGTATAACAGAAACTTACAAAAATGAGAAGAACACTACAGCTTTTATGCACAAAAATTTTGGAAGTGGTTTCATTGGACGTAATTCAGCAATATTTGCTTTATAGAATAATACTAGGCAATACATCGCAGTAAACTGAGATAAATTATTTATAGCAATTATATATGGAAACGCAACATCCCCTTTAAATGTTCCTTCTCCATAAACACCTGATAACTTGCATATGCTAAGGAATAATAATAATAGCAGGTATCAGTAAATAGTTGGCCGTTATTTAAGGTTCAATTTTACACATCAAAGCAATAAAATATAGAGAGATACTAAAATTTATTTGACCACTAAAAGTCGAACTACAAAGGTGTATCAAATTTAATATAAAAAATCTGATGTGACCAACACAGTACCTCCCGCCATTTACCTATGTATATAATTTTTATATTACTTTATAAATCTATCCATACAATATATAGAAAAAGTATTAAAGCAAACTTATAGAAAATGGAATAATCTTTAATTTTTATAATAACAAATTGAGAAAAAAATACATATAAAGGTATTTTTTGAAGAAAAACTATCTTGAAAATCTAATCAGATATTTCCATATTAGAATAAGGTAGAAATACATGGTTTCAAAACTTTCTGAATGATAATATTTGAGTTAGAGCGTATACAGGATCCACACACACACACATACATACATACACACAGACATCTTCGTGAAAATGTTAAAATTGGATTGTAGGGACCTTAAAACGTGGCCATTTACCAAAATCTCGATAAGCGATTTTTAGCACGATCCCTATACATCCCTTACCAAGGGTAGCGGGAGGTAAAAATAGCTAAGTCCATCATTAATTATTAAAAAAATATGAAATTTACTTATTATTAATTAATTAATAACAAAAAAAACAGCATTGAAAGGAAAAATATACCTTTACAACAGTTTTATCTTTTTGAAGTGTAGAATTGTAGAAAAGAGGGGCCAACTATTTATTCACACCTTATTTAATTAATATTACAAATAAAATAAAGTACTACGAAGATTTTGTGATACGCAGAAAATATAATCACACAATTTTTAAATTAATATAGTTTTTGTATTATGAGTTATTAGAAAAGTGAATATTTAAGGTACGAATAAGTTGTTTACGGCCGAGGCCTTAATTACGTGGGAGTACCTTAAAGACACTTTTCGTCTGAGATACATACATAATTTTATGTCATACTGGTTTCTAGTTATTAAATTATTTATAAAAATCTGATGTGGCCGACATAATACCTCCCGTTTAATTTAATTTTTATTCATGTAAATACTTAAAATTAAATATAAATATCGGGTTCGATCCCGACCGACACCAAATATTTCGAATTTTAAATGGCACAAAAATGATCCCCGTGGCAGACCCAGCAATGGGTAATATGCCGTGATGATATACCACAGGAGTCAATTTTGTGCCATTTAAAATTCTAAAATATTTGGCGTCGGTCGGAATCGAACCCGTTCCCCAGATTCACATGAAGTGACGCCTGGTAAACGCCTGCACGGAACAAATATGTCATCATTATTACCAACATCTGCGTACAAAGCAGATTGGCTCATCCATTAATGGGTGATGATATATGTTTATTATCTTACCTATATTTTTACATATTTACTTATGCTGGAAACTGTATTAAGTTCCTTTCCATATAATTATTATTCGATTTACTATTTTCTTTATAAAACGTTAATATTATTATTTGAAATGATTAGTTCGTTGACAGTGACATATATCTGTCAGTTACAAACATTTGAGATCTGAATTGTGTAACCATGTGTATGAGTTGTGTTTAAAACGTAGGCTCCGGAATTAAAATTATAGATAGTTTTATAAATTTATCCATAAAATATATAGAAAAAGTATTAATGCAAACCCGTAGAAAATTTAATAATCTTTAATTTGTATATAAAATAAATCTAAACTTAAAACTAACATCTACTATCGTAGATAAAATATTTTGTGAGTACTATTCCGTTAGTTAATAAAATATAAAAATATGGCATCTTTTAAAATAGACGATAGAACTTTGAATTATGTTATCAAATTCAGCCAATTCTGTATGAATAGAGAGTATATCCTCATTTTACAACAAAGTTCCTACAGCCCCTGAGTCATGTAAATTTCAACAAAAACAATGATAAATGTCATGAAAAGTAAATATGTTACATATTGATATGTATAAAAATAAAAGTTAAATAAATAAATATATCACCACAGCATATTTATGTATGGACTTTATACGTAATTCACAGGATTGATGGAAGGTATTGTGCTGGCCACATCAGATTTTTACCTCCCGCTACCCTTGGTAAGGGAGGTATAGGGATCGTGCTAAAAATCGCATATCGAGATTTTGGTAAATGGCCACGTTTTAAGGTCCTTAGATTCCATTTTTAACATTTTCACGATGATGTCTGTGTGTGTGTGTGGATCCCCTTTACGCTCTAACTCAAATACTATCGTTCACAAAATTTTGAAACCAAGTATTTCTACCTTACTCTTATATGAAAATATGCCATTAGATTTTGGAGTAAATCAGATAACCGAAAATGGCACTTTACTGGAAGCTCAAAATAGTTTTTCTTCGAAAAATACCTTTAAATGCAATTTTTTCGAGATTTATGTTACATAACAATTAAAAATTATTAAATTTTCTACAGGTTTGCATTAATACTTTTTCATATATTTTATGGATAAATTTATAAAACTATCTATAATTTTAATCCCGGAGCCTACGTTTTAAACACAACTCATACACATGGTTACACAATTCAGATCTCAAATGTTTGTAACTGACAGGTATACGTCACTGTCAAAAAACTAATCATTTCAAATAATAATATTAACGTTTTATAAAGAAAATAGTAAATGGAACAATAATTATATGGAAAGGAACTTAATACAGCTTCCAGCATAAGTAAATATGTAAAAATATAAGTAAGATAATAAAAACATATATCATCACGGCATAATACCCATTGATGGGTGAGCGAATCTGCTTTGTACGCGGTAATAATGATGACATATTTGTTCCGTGCAGGCGTTTACCAGGCGTCACTTCACGCGAATCTTGGGAACGGGTTCGATTCCGACCGACGGCAAATATTTTAGAATTTGAAATGGCACAAAATTGACCCCTGTGGTGCACTCTCCATGCCAGCAATGCATATAGGTAAGTATATAAATAAATAAAATAAATATATCATCACGGCATATTACCCATTGCTGGGTGTGCCAATCTGCTTTGTACACCTCACGAGCACTTATTGCTGGCGCGGAGAGTGCACCACAGGGGCCATTTTTGTGCCATTTAAATCGGGATCGAACCCGGTATTTATATTTAATTTAATTTTAGGTATTTATATGAATAAAAATTAAATTAAACGGGAGGTATTGTGTTGGTCACATCAGATTTTTTTACAACTTGCAATCGTTTCAGATATTTTAATAATACTATCGCACCTCAAAACTTTCGTAGTAACCAAAGTAATTGCAACTTACAATGATATGAAAGTTGTCAATGGTCTAACCACTGTATATTGTAAAATTCCATGCTTGCACATGTGGACAAATTCCCTAAAAATTGATCAAGTAAATATATATACATTTCTTTTTTATATTTCCATAATACCTTCCCATTGCCCACGGCGGTAGACAACAAAGAGGGAAAATATGATATACTTGTGGTTTTAATTCTAAACTAGCTTCTAAATCCATTTCCATATTTAAATAATTTAATAAGTATATCATAAAATTGTATATAACATAGGCCTCATAACATTCTCTGGCACTATCAACATACACAGCTTGTTCAGGATATACTAAACCAAGCCACTAAAAACAATTTTCTTTAAAAAAATATTTACTTTCGTAAAATAAAGTACTTACAGCATTGATAGCGTAAATAGGCACCATCCAGAGAATTCTACGAAAAATATTTTAATTACGAAACAAAGAAAACAAAATTAATTTACCTTATAATATGTTTTTGTAACTTTGGTTCTGTAAAATGAATAACATGTTGGATGATTTCCCAGAAGGAAATTGGTAATGCAAACATAACGAAAATGCCCCCGACAAATATTTCTTGATCCCGTCTGTTAAATCCATCTTGTACAGATTTGGTTAGAAATATTGGTACAAAAATAAGTACTCCCAAAGCATAGACTAGTATTGTAAATGGTAAAATCCACAGCCTCCACTTTGCTAAAAATGCAATAAATCCGTCCGCACACATATTGTTATCATGATATTATGTCTTTGTATTTAAATTAGCTACATGCTTTCTTCAACTAAAAGATAATTTTTGAGTGATAAAGTAATCAAGGTACACAAACACAAAATGTCATTGTGAAACAACCAACTGACAGCTCCTTTTCATCCATGTGCTGCCATCTATTGTTATTGTGATAATTGATCTTCAACTGGATGTAAAAAGAACGTCTCGAATTTAAACAAATGAAGTGGGAAATTTCTCGAATGTGGTATGTTAACATTATTAAAATCCCAGTCAAACAGCTTTTATTTTTATAATACCGACACACTCACGTTTTGGGATACATTTGCTATAATATTTTTTAAAAATCTGTTATGGCCAGCGCAATACCTCTCGCCACTTTTTTATGGGGTCTCGTGGCCATGTACCTGAGTGTCTGGTCGCGAATCTAGGGACCCGGGTTCGATCCCAACCGACGTCAAAAATTACTTCGAATTTTAATGGCACTAAATCCATGCCAGCAATGAGTGCCCGTGACAAATATTTCATCATTACCGATATCTATGTACAAAGCAGATTGGCACACCCAGTAATGGGTAATATGCCGTGATGATATATTTATTTTATTTTTATTTAAGTAAAGGGCGCGAGCAGTCATGTGACATAGTTGGCCTTGACAAGCAGATATGGGGCCCGTGTCTGAATGATAGCTAGTAATTATGTACATAGATGTCAAATGTCAGAATTTTTCATTCAAAATTTCAAGATTTTCTAAATTCACGTAGTTAATTTGTCACCAGGAGTGTGGAATTTACTCGTCGAGGAAAATAAACCACATGGAATTGGAAAGTCACTAAATTTATAATTACACTTATGTACATAATTACTAGCTATCATTCTGACACGGGCTCCCATATCTGCTTGTCTAGGCTAACAAAGTCACATGACTGCTCACGCCCTATTATATTTAACATTTATTGTATACCTTACACTCAACACGAAAAATTCTACTTATATCTATTCTATATATATTTATATTTTTTAATTTTAAATTCATTCAAGAAGAAATTTTGTCCAACTCTTTTAATTTTTCGAAATGTTTCCAATTCATTGTCGGGATTGACAGTATTTTTGAAGGGTACATGTAATATACCTATAATTTTAAATATTTAACTATTAATACAATAAGAAATAATATAATGTATTTCCCAGAAAAAATCTTCAGTAATGCCTCTGGATTTTTGACACTGACTTTTATCTGTCAGTTACAAACATTTTAATTTTTCAATTGGTTTCCATGACATTATTTGAGCTGTGAGATTATTATATACCTTATATTTCTTTATCTCTAAATCTATAGAAGATACAATAAAATATTTATATATATCAGATAAAGAATTTACTCTTCTTTAATACTCAAAATAGTTTTTTTCAAAAAATACGTTTAAATGTTATTTTTTTCGCAAATTTTTATTATAAAAATTAAAGATTATTCCATTTTCTACAGGTTTGCATTAATACTTTTTCTATATATTTTGTGGATAAAATTATAAAGTACATACAATAAAATATCTCGGAACTTATGCTTTAAACACAACTCCATTGGTTTCACAGTTCACATCAAATGACAGAAAAATGTCACTGTCAAAAAAATAATGATATCAAATTAATAACAGTAACGTTGCAAAAATAAAATTGTAAATAGAACACATAATTTCAAATTAATAATAGTAACATTTTAAAACGAAAATTGTAAAGAGAATAATAGTTATATGGAAAGGAATTTAATATACATAATGTAAAGTAATGATGAAATATATGAAATAAAAAATAAATAAATGAAGTTTAATAATCGTTATTAAGAGTACTGTATTTATTAATAATGGACAATAAATAAAATTAATAATATTTATAATATAAAAAACAATGAATCGTTGACATTATTGAAAATTACATAGTTACAATTAAATAAAGTTTTAAAATTCAATTTGATCATCTTCATGTCTTCTGATTGGGTCTCCCTTCAGCAAAGCAATTATCATACTACAAAAAAATCATTTTTAAAATGATTGTAAATAGTTTTAATTTAAGTAACTTACCAGTACAAATATATGAAGAAAAATATTAAATAATATCCTAAATTAATCATACAGTCTCTCATGTGTTTCTTTAACTGCCCCCGATTGTGAATTTCTGTAGGATCATAAACACCCATATTACCGGTAGGTACTGTTGAAACCTCATATCCCATCCATAAAGCCATTGGTAAATTAACTAACATTAATATCCAATGACCATGCAGTAATAAAAACACTGTTAAAAAAACATGGGCTATTAATTTTGGCAGTACCCATGTATTTAACTTGGAGCAACATTGTTGTGCGTTTAAATAATCACATTCCAAATCAGATAGCGTTATTACCTAAAGTTTTGTTAAGGAAACTAATGTTTATTATATGGCAAAAAATTGAATGTATGTAAAAGGATACAAAATATACAAGTAGAAAAAGCACTGCACCAGTGTTTGCCAATGCCATTGCAAACAAAAATGGATCGGATACTATCATTGTAATCTTATTAACTTATTACTTACACCTATGAAATTAGACTAGTTTTTGAGGTTAATTCTACAAGACTGGTTAACCGTTTAGTGAAGTTCTTGAAAAAAACGTTTATATCAATAAAAATGATTATATTCTTAATACATGCATAGTTTTATATTTTGAAAAAGTTAAATTTTAGGATTCATTTTCTTATAAATTAATAGTTTATAAAATTAATATTATATAGTACGTGATAATGATACAAAAAACGTACCTGTTGTTAAATGTCAGTTTGACGTTTATTTGATTAGCACAAATTCTTCTAAGTTTATTCGATTCCTTTAAAATGTTTTATTTACATTTTCATTAAATGAAGTGTTTTTGCAATGTTCATAAAAGATCCTTGTGGAATTGTATGTATTCTCGTAACATATGTGGCAGTATTTTATGCAGACTATGTAGTAATAAGATGGATCATTTTACAATCTATGCAGAACAGGTACTCAAATTTAATTCAATAAACACAACCATTTATTATTAATAATTTACTCATTATTCTATTTAAAGTCTGTGGGGTCCAATAAATGTCGTGGCATTCAACACCGTGGTGTTCTTATTGGCTATGGCACATATGAAAGCAGTGTTATCTGATCCAGGAACTGTACCTTTACCCCAAACACGTTTAGATTTTTCTGATATTCATTCCCCTGGCCCTGGGACAGGTATCTTTTACATTATATGTCCAATTTCTACTGTTAACCTCCTGTAGCGAGTATGTAAATATTTATCTACGGTAGTGTCTAAAATTGCCGTTTAGTTGTTAGTTATAAGTTAGTAAAACGGTTGTTTAGTAACAAGATTTCATTAGTCACGGGTTGCCGAGGAACGAGTGATTAAAATTTTTAAACGCTAAATTTACAAATCAGGATGAATATTTTGTTAGCATGGCAAACTTCTCATTTAATATTGTGATCCTGAATAGTCATCTTTCCTAGACCAAACTTTAACAGTATTTTTATATTTATTGGGTTTTTAGATTCTACCGTAGATATAATATTGTACGGTACGATACACATACATAAAGCATCTTTAGTACTTTAGTCAGTCACGGGTCTTTCTTAAAACCCTCGCTGCGTTCGTGTTTTAATCTGACTCATTCGTGATTGCTTTACGTACTTGTATCGTAAATAACTAATTGTTTAACTAGGCACTAAAATACCATATTTATAGAAGAGGCTGCCGTTGCTGTAAATTTGTGTTTGGTGCCGTGTTGAACACATTTTTTGCCGATTTTAGAATTAATATTAATTAGTGATTATTTTTAATACCAATTTTGAAAGTTATTACCATTAAATTATGTTGCTATGCGTTTGTTATGTAAAAATAAACTACGCAGCAGTGGCGGCTCGTGCACTAAAACTTTGGTGAGGCAAGATATCCAAAAAAAAGAAAATGCCTTATAATTGAAAGTTACATTTTTTCAAGGGATGTGCAAATGCATGTTTTCCCCTTTCATGTACAAAAATAAATTGCCATATCACAGAACATTTTAGGAAATTCTTTGACAAATAGTTTATCTTCATAAGACAGTTGATTAAATGGATTTTTGTTATTTAAAAAATTAACAATATCTTCAGAATTCCTTATATTGTCACTCAATTCTTTTAAAGTCGAAGTCGAATCCATTATTTGTTTTTGTTTTCAACTAAAATTCAAAATACAAAAAAAAAAATACGTGGGTAAACTATAAACAACGAAAAAAATAAAAGAATTAAATACTTACTGCAATACGTATCAGTCGCAAACCATAGCCCATTATAGTAAAAATGCTAGACAAGACAGGTTATGTTATATTTGTTTATTGTCGGATGCAATATGCACTATGCAACTAATATTATTTAATCTTGCTTGCAAGAATATGCAGTATATGTCGTAAACCTACTTACATAATTTATCAGTACGTGGCGTTGATTGTATTCACGTATGGTAACGGTCTCTAAAGGGGCGCGTGGAAGGTTAAAGTGAATCATTGCATTTAGCATTTGTAGCAGTGCCTCAAACAGTTCTTTGTCTAGCGCACGTGTTTCTTACCGAAATGAATGCTTTATCAAAAACATTAGGTAGTTATACTATTCATTTCGAGAAGCACTTTATAGGGTGTAAATGAGGTGAACTGCATAACATATTAGTTATGGTCGTGGTTTAAATTATTCTTTTGATATTTATAAAGACAAGCATTAACGGAATAAGTTAAAATTTAATTTACATACTACTTTACATTATTTACAGCTTTATTTCTTTTCTGGTGAGGCACTGCCTCACCTGCCTACCCTGACAAGCCGCCACTGGTACACAGTAAATCTGACATCAGACTGTTAGCTGTTAAAAAAACGCACTCTTAATATCAATCGGCAAAAAAGTATTTTTTAAATAATTTCCTGATGATTTTACATGTTAAAATCCTGTGTTCGGCAGTGTCGTTAGTGGAGAATGAAAATGTTTATTTGTATATATATATATTTACTTTCTCTCATAATAATAGAGTTTCCAATACCTACATATTTGCTTTCTTCCGTTGAACTAACTAGGTCAAAACCATTATGTTGGCATGTTTATAGTAAATATAAAAGTTATAAATATTTTATTAAAATACTGAGTTTTCTTCTTTTTTTGAGGTTGTGATCATATAGATTGGACGGTTTGCACACGATGTGAAACTTATAGACCGCCTAGAGCTCATCATTGCCGCATTTGCCAGAGATGTATCCGGCGAATGGATCATCATTGCCCTTGGATTAATAATTGTGTTGGTGAACGAAATCAAAAATATTTTATTCAGTTTTTAGTATACGTTGGTATACTATCTAGCTACGCAATTGCATTAGTTATAATTTCCTGGATTTACGAATGTAAAGAATGTAGCCAGGAGATTTCAGTCAAGCAATCTAAACTGTAAGTGTTGAATTTTTTTTATCCTAATAGGGTGCGAGCAGTCATGTTTTTCCAAATCCATGTGGATTATTTTCCTCGATAAATATATTCCACACTACTGATGATAAATGAACAACATGAAATCAGAATATTTTGTAATTTTGAATTAAGAGATCATGCAACAAAAAATTGTTATTTTTTTTCGTTTAAATTGAACAAGCATAGTCTAATTTATAATACTGCATGATTAAATTATTTTTTAATTGCATTTTTGGTTGTATAAAACTGTTTTAAAGTATATTTTTTAAAAGTTGCGAAAACCAGCCATGTTGTGACGTCACGTTTCAAAACTGCTCATTTCATAGAGACTTAGCATATGAACACAGGATTTCTAAAAGAAAAAAATCTGTTGTGGCCAGCACAATACCTTCCGTCAATCCTGTGTATTATGTATAAATTCCATACATAAATTTTCTTGTAAAAGATTCTAAATTTCCAGTAAAATTATTTCATAAACAAACTATGCAAATTACACTTGACACTTACAATACTTACATCTTCTTCTTCTTTAGCTTTCCCCATTCGTTAGGGGTCGCTATTTTTTATTTTCTTCTTCCACTCATTTCTGTTTTACGTGTCGTTCTCATTCAGTTCCTTTTCCCTCAAGTCTTCCGCAATACAATCCTTCCATCTTATCTTTGGTCTTCCTCTGTTTCTTCAACCTTCTATTACTAATCTATTTTTCATCCAATATATTCTTCATTTCTCCTCATGACATTTTCAAACCAATGTAATCATCTCTCTTGTATTTTTATAGAAACTTGTAACACTCGAGTTATTTCCTTACCTATCTTTCCGTGTCTTTCCCAACATCTACTTCAACATCCTCATTTCTGCCACATTAATTTACTTTTTATTTATACTGGTATCTGTCAATTTGAATTATATGAATATATTAGAAGTTTCCATGTTTAGCATAGCTGGCTGATTTATAAAATTTAATTTCTTTAAAATTCTTTAACTCTGTATCTATTGAATATGAAGTATAAAATGCAAAACAAATCGTATAGAGAATAATATATTCTTTAAGTTATAATAACGTGAAATGTCAATAAATCTAATTTAACTGTTTAATCTTCAAATGAGGCTACTTCCGGTTCACCAATTATAACCAAAATCTAATCAGTTGTTCTTCTGAATGTAAAGTTGAGGAATACGAAAAAAATATAATTTTTGGAATCGTGGTATTCTTCTTAATCATGATCATTGTGATGATTTAGATTATGAATCAAAGCCCGAAGGAACACGGGTAAGGTATAGTCACGCGTACGTTTCAAAATCATCTGAGCGATTTTGAACCTTATTGCAACGCCAGAATCAGCTGATTCAGTCTTGTCGTCCAGTTTAATAGTTGTTACAGTTGACCAAATCTAAATAAATTCTGTTTTATAAATGTATCAAAATAAACGCGTATGAATACGAATACGTCAGAAGACAAAATGGTGTCAAAAACGATGGATGACGCCACGCTTATTGACATTGAAAACTTTTTCGTCCGTATGTCACAATGTCATTTTTAATTCCAATTTTTTCATTATTAAAGATCGATTTGAGGAAAAATAAAAACTAACTAGCTGTCATTCTAAAACGGGCCCCCATATCTGCTTGCCAAGGCCAACAAAGTCACATGACTGCTCGCGCCCTGTTCACATGAAATTTAATTATTTTTATCACCATGCTTTTTTATTCAGTAAAATATTGTTATATTTTCATTTTTTTTGCAAAATATTAGCTATATAGTTCTTAATTAGGATAATTTTTATTTTCAGGTTACATTGTATAATATTATTTTTAGAAAGCGTGTTGTTTGGCATGTTTGTCTCCGCTATTTTAGTTGAACAAATACAAGCGATAATAGGAGATGAAACTTATATTGAACAAGTACAACAACAGGGGCCTTATAGGCCTCAAAAACCTAAATTAGTACTATTAAGCGAAGTCTGCGGCCGGCAGCACCCTTTGTTTTGGCTATTGCCTTGTACAGGGGTTCATCGAAAATTGGACACTCCACTTATAGATCATCACGTGTAAGCAATAATTGTTCTCCAATGAATCTACTCCATTTTTGCGCACATTTTAAATCACTTGTTATTTGTACTTATATTTCCTTAGACTAAGAAATATGAAATTTTTGTTTTTTATTATAATTATTAGCGTAATTGATCAATTTTGTACAATTTATTTTTACTGAACGTATTATTTTATCATTATTTAGTTGTAAGGGTGCAATGTAAATATTTAAAATTATTAGTTTGTAATATATTATTACAACGAGAAATGTAGCTACTTTTATAAATTCATAATGATATATAAACTGTGTACAGTTTGCACTTTAATTAAATTTATACAAATACTTCAATTACCTTGAAGCACGATAGAAATGTTTGCTATCTCATCCAAAGATGTAAAGGCGCTAAATATTTTCATATTTATTTTCAGTTTTGGAGTTGTAACAATGTCATTATTTTATTATGTTTATCAAATCTTAAGACTGGTTTATAATTATGTTATAAAATTTATTAATATGTACTCAATATGAAATAAATTTTACTTAATATTAAAATTGTTTCATTTTTTAATCTGAAACTTAAAATATTTTATTTCAATGAATATAATATTATTGTACGATCGATAAAAAAGTAGGCTTTACGAATGACCGACAGTGTTCCTTCGTGCTGTGATTCACAATCTAAATCATCAAAGTGATCATGATTAAGAAATATGTTTTTTCGTTTCTTATTAGAATCATCCATTTTGAGTGATCACACAGATTCAGTTCAGAGCAAATTTAAAAATCTGTTATGGCCAGCACAATACCTCTCGCCACTTCCATTTTTGGTTACAATTTTTCACCAGGAGTGTGGAATTTACTTGGCGAGGAAAATAAACCACATGGAATTGGAAAATCACTAAATTTAGAATGAGAAATTATGATATTTGACATCTATATACATAATTACTAGATATCATTGTGACATGGGCCCCCATACCTGTTTGTCAAGGCCAACGAAGTCTCATGACTGCTCGCGCCCTATTGTATTTAACATTTCTTGTATACCTACACCCTACACCAAAAATTCTACTTATATTTAGATTATTTAAATTCATTCTATGAAGAAATTTTGTCTTCTAATTTTTCGAAATGTTTCCAATTCATTGTCAGGATTGACAGTATTTTAGAAGGATATATGTAATATACCTATAATTTTAAATATTTATCTATTAATACAATAAGAAATAATGTAATGTATGTACTTCCCAGAAAAAATCTTCAGTAATATCGCCGGATTTCTGACACTGACATTTATCTGTCAGTTACAAACATTTTAAATTTTCAACTATTTTCATTTTCCATGACATTCTTTCGGCTGTACAATTTAAAAGCATGAAAACTTTAAACAGTATAATACTACTTTTGTAATTTTAAGAAAGAAATATATTAATTTGTTTCGCAGTTTCCATTTGTATTTTAAAATTAGTATTATATCTTATAATATCTTATTACTTTTATACCCGAATGTACCAATAAATGTCTAGGTGCGACGTTGCCACAGTTATTCTTCAACATTCATACTGTAGTGTGAATATATTGAAATACGACACTTGTGTATGCATTAGTGCGAGTGGTACAGTTCAAAAAAAAACTTTTCTACGGAAAAATAAAGAAAATTCATCTGTTACAGTGTTTGATATTAGCTTTTAACTATTTTGATGCAATCTGTGTATATAATGTTAAAAAATATAAGTTATTGCAAATATAAACTGCATTAGCTTAATTTTTATTTTGAACATAGAACAATAGGTACACTCGAGTGACAATTACCTTAAAGGAAACTGCAACCAAACACACCGTATAAAGGAACTTTTCACATTATTTTTCACTGATACACGATTTCAGATAATCACAGCATATTTATTTTCAAAGAAATTATCAGTAACATATTAAACGCTTCAGAGACCAAACTATTTAATTAAAATATAAAAATACCTTAAATATTAATGTGTAATAACAAATATATACATGAATTTAATATCTAGTTCTAATTACTTTAAAAATAAATATATTTTAAATAGTAAAGTATCATGTATGAAATAATTCAGTCGCATTGAAATCGTAAATATAAATTATTTTTATTAAAATAATATCGTTTTTAAAAAAAATGAACCAATTAATATTACGCCCATTTGTAAATAAATACGCAAAATACATACATAATAATTTATTATGAAAATTATCATTCATTTCATATTTTTTTAATAAATAGAGACCTTTTATAACTGTCTTATCAACGAATTGATAAATTTAATTAAAATATATAACTATACAAGATGGTCACAAAATATACATCATTTTATAAGGAAGAAATTAGTAAACTTAAATCACTTCATAAAATTCATGGTATGCATACTGTTCGTCAAAGTTATACACACGCGCACTTATTCAATAAATTTGAAATAAATTGTTTGTTCTGCACTAATATCACTACAATTAACGATATAATCGAAGTAGATCTTTCAAAGCGTGAGTCACGGATTTTGAACTGTCGGACCTGAAAAAAATCAGACTTTAGAAATCTCAATACTTATTTTTGTAACAAGGGTTGCAAGTAGCTCCTTGCAGACCGATCTCTAGCCTCGGCTTGCAAAGATACTTTCAACCATTGGTATACACAATATATTTTCTACGATCAAAAAATTTAATCGATATGTCATGCAAAAAAAAAATTGTTCATTTTGTTTTGTTTAAATCGACCAAGCACAGTTATAATTTATCGTACTGTATGATCAAATTATTTTTACCTTCCGTCACCTTTAGGAAAAGAAGTTATTGTCTTTGGTTAAAAAAATCAATGATGATTTTTTAGTGAATAAGTACGTTTTAGGGGTCCATATGATGTCTGTATGTACGTATGTGTGTCTGTCTGTTTGTGTGTGACAAAAGTTTCGGATCACATAACTTTAATACCACGATTCCAAAAATTATAATTTTTTCGTCTGCAAAGAGCTTTGATATAGTGAAAATGATTAAGCAGAGGACTCACGTCATCGACCTGCAAAAAAACCTTATACAATGAGATATAACTTGTGGAAATTATTGGATGTTATTTATTTTTAAAAGACGAAAAAAAAGTACTAGTATTAAGTAATGTATATATTAATGATATTTACAATGATTTCTAAGTCAATCGTTATTCCTTTTACGGAATATAAAATTATTTGAAATAATTGTAGTTTATTTTCGTAGCATACCTTGGGACTACTGAGAATGACCATGTTGTGTCAAATAATTTTATATTCCGTAAAAGGAATAAGGATTGACTTTTTAAAAAATAAATAACTAATAATTACTACAAGTTATATTTCTTTAAGTTTTTTTCAGATTGATGACGTGAGTCCTCTGCCTAATCATTTCCACTATGCAGTTATTCACTTTCTGACCTTCGAAAATTCTTTTTTATCGATCGTAGAAAAAAATATGGATATAGTGCGCGAGCAGACACTTGACCCGAGCGTCATTGACGAGCTTGGAATCAGCTGATTTGTGTGCGCTTGTCATTAACTTTTAGGTCAGATATTTTCAGATCTATCTGTAATTGTCATTTAAAGAGAAAAATATCGCATTGAAAATTGCCACATGTGTATTTTTTTACAACTTACTAGGGAGGCCCTAAAGTCTTTAGACTGCCGCGTGTAGTTGAGTATTCTCCCGCTAGGTGACATTAGGCACCCTAACACGTCAGTTATCTCCAAACATTTGTCACAAAAAGTATTAGAGCGTAGTTATTTTTTTGACAATCTACTGTCCTAGCGTCTGGGAAGTCGAGATGGGCGATCACAAAGAACAACACGTTTGCGCAAAGTTTTGTTTTCGATGTAATAAAACGTTACGCTTTTGTTTCTAATTCCATGGCTAATACTATTAAACTGTATTTCTGTGAATTTTCAAATTTTATTTCTGCAGTTTTGAAGTAGCCAAAATATTTTTACCTTCCGTCACCTTTAGGTAAGAAAGGTATTGTCTTTGGTCAAAAAATTTAATGATGAGTTTTAAGTGAATAAGCACGTTTTAGGGTCGATTTTACCATTTTTACGATGTCTGTATGTATGTATGTGTGTGTGTGTCTGTGCGACTAAAGTTTCGGATCGCATAACTTCAATACCACGATTCCAAAAATTATAATTTTTTCGTATTCCTCAAGTTTACATCCAGAAGAACAACTGATTAGATTTTGGTTATAATTGGTGAACCGGAAGTAGCCTCATTTGAAGATTTAACAGTTAAATTTGATTTATTGACATTTAACGTTATTATAACTTAAAGAATATATTATTCTCTATACGATTTGATTACATTTTATACTACATATTCAATAGATGTAGAGTTAAAGAATTATAAAGAAATTAAATTTTATAAATCAGCCAGCTATGCTAAACATGGAAACTACTAATATATTCATATAATTCAAATTGACAGATGTCAGTATAAATAAAAAGTAAATTAATGTGGCAGAGATGAGGATGTTAAAGTAAATGTTGGGGAAGACACGGAAAGATAGGTAAGGAAATAATTCTAGTGTTACAAGCTTCTAGAAAGATATAAGCGAGATAATTACATTGGTTTGAAAATGTCATGAGGAGAAATGAAGAATTATATTGGAACAAGAATGAATAGTTTAGTAATAGAAGGTTTAAGAAACAGAGGAAGACCAAAGGTAAGATGGAAGGACTGTATTGCGGAAGGCTTGAGAGAAAAGGAACTGAATGAGAACGACACGTAAAACAGAAATGAGTGGAAAAATAAAAAATAGCGATCCCTAACGAATGGGGAAAGCTAAAGAAGATGTTAGTGTCAAGTGCAATTTGCATAGTTTGTTTATGAAATTTATACATAATACACAGGATTGACGGAAGGTATTGTGCTTGCTACAACAGATTTTTTTATTATTCATTTGGATGTAAAATAATTAGGGGAGCAATGCGCATGGAAAAACTGATTTCCCATGTTAAACGCCTTTGTTTCACTCTCCGTAATACATCTGTATGTTTTTTGAGCACAGTCTTAAGACTTTTGTGTCCCTCTCGTATGCTATATTTTTCTTTTAACTGGCAGTTAAATAATCAGATGAAAATACCTAAACTAAGCAATATAAAACACATTATATTTCCTCACCTTATAACTGCTACATGGAAATCAATTAATTGCTGTTGTGTAGCATGTACAGATCCCGAATTATTCTGTAAACTTTGAACAGCATTCTCCAGCCATCTTCCAACAGCTTGTCGGTCAGTTTCCATTAGTTCAACGAAAACATCAGCCACATCTGACAACATGTACGTATGTAAATAAAAAACACACGCGTGTAATAAATTGCTCACTAACTGCTGTCCATATTCATGAACTAACGCTAAAATTAAATTTTTCTTCAATTCCGAATCAGTTGGATCATGAGATCGTCCGCAATGAATTAAATCGTAAAAGAATTTCATGACAGACATATTAGCTTCCTTGTGATCTAGCGTACACGACAACAACGCGCACTGTAATATTGACGGTAAAGCAGCACATTGTAAAAATGATATTGGAGATCGTTGTAAAAATCGCGCACATAATCGGAAAAAATCATCGACAGTATCTGGGTGATTTCTTAATCCATTTTCTTCCTTTAATATTGTAAATGTGGGTTCTATAAATGCTTGCAACATATCTAATAATCCTTGAACGCATTCATTTTCCTGCGCGTATTCGTCAACTAATATACTCCCGAGATATAAAAAACATGAATGTTGATACATGCGGTAAAGAACAACAATTTGTTCCACTAAAGGTTCAAGTAGATGTCTCGCTTGTTTACTGAGGCATCTTAATGTAAATCTAACACATCGACAACACCGTTCCATTACTCGCATATCATTCTGATATTTACTAAATGTACTTGAAAGAATCGGCCATACTTCCGTGACAACATCTCGACATGGGTGTATTTCTCCCTCGGCTAATTTTACGTTAATATACCGAAAAACTGAGGCAAGTCTATCCAGCCACAATACAGGATCAGTTTTTGTTCCTCTTACCACAATAACATCCCTTTCTATTAATTCACAAAGTGGTTTTACTTGCATTAGACACATTTCCCTTAAAGCAGTGGACATGTCTCCATGAGGCATGCAGCCGATAATAGCAGCCACGCCTTTCAGAATACCAATAACGGCGTTATTTGTAATAGCGAATGAATCGACTTGGTGAAGAAGCTGGAGGAGCACGGGCACATGTTTTGGCATGTGGTCGTTGCAAGTCGCACACACACTCTGTAACGCAGTAGCAGCGGCCGCAGCAATGCCTGCTTGCTGAAGAGAGTACAATAAGAAGTTGAGGATTGGTTCAAGCGATGAAGGGTGTTTTTCTATCCATTCGCATAACTCGCCGAGGAGTAGAACTGATGTAAAACGGACGGCTATGTGTGTGTTTTCAGGGAGGCTTAAGATTGCTTCCACCACTTTTGGCACTACTTCATTTTCTTCCCTAGAATTAAATTAAATTTAAGAAAAAATATATGAACATCGTCACCTTTAGGTAAGGAAGGTATTGTCTTTGGTCAAAATATTCAATATTGAGTTTTTAATGAATAAGCATGTTTTACGGTCCCTATAATACGATTTTACCACTTTTACGATGATGTATGTATGTATGTGTGATTCCAAAAATTATAATTTTTTCGTATTCCTCAAGTTTACATTCAGAAGAACAACTGATTAGATTTTGGTTATAATTGGTCAACCGGAACTACCCTCATTTGAAGATTTTAACAGTTAAATTTGATTTATTGACATTTAACGTTATTATAACTTAAAGAATATATTATTTTCTATACGATTTGATTACATTTTATACTTCATATTCAATAGATACAGAGTTAAAGAATTTTAAAGAAATTAAATTTTATAATTCAGCCAGCTATGCTAACCATGGAAACTATTAATATATTCATATAATTTAAATTGGCAGCTGTCAGTATCAATAAAAAGTAAATGAATGTGGCAGAGATGAGGATGTTGATGTAGATGTTGGGGAAGACACGGAAAGATACGGTAATAAAATAACTCTAGTGTTACAAGTTTCTAGAAAGATACAAGAGAGACGATTACATTGGTTTGAACATGTCATGAGGAGAGATGAAGAATAGATTGGAAGAAGAATGAATAGCTCAGTAATAGAAGGTTGATGATACAGAGGTAGACCAAAGATAAGATGAAAGGACTGGATTGCGGAAGACTTGAGAAAAAAGGAACACGCAAAACAGAAATGAAGAAAATAAAAAATAGCGACCCCTAACGAATGGGGAAAGCTAAAGAAGAAGATGTCAGTGTCAAATGCAATTTGCATAGTTTGTTTATGAAATAATTTTACTGAAAATTTAGAATCTTTTGCAAGAAAATTTATGTATGGAATTTGTACATAATACACAGGATTGACGGAAGGTATTGTGCTGGCCACAACAGATTTTTTTAAATAAAATTATATAATGTAAAAAAAACATCTATTAAATGAAACTCAACTCGTGCAATAGAGCGTGAGCAGTCACGTGACTTTGTTGACCTTGGCAATCAGATATGGGGATGTGGTCTATTAATTTTATACAATGTTTCGCGAAATTGTTGTAGACAATTAAATTCTGCATTTAATACAAATTTCACATTTTATTTTATTCGTTTCAATAACTATAACCATTCTATAACTCTTAACAAAGATTAAAAATTAAAAATCTGTTGTCGCCAGCACAATACCTATCGCCACTTTCGTTGTTGATTAGATAAATAAAGGGGCCCATGTCAGAATGACAATTAGTAACTATATACATAGATGTCAAATCACAGAATATTTCATTAAAAATTTCAAAATTTTCTGAATTCACGTAGTTAATTTGTCACCTGGAGTGTGGAATTTACTTGTCGAGGAAAATATAACACATGGAATTGGAAAGTTACTAAATTTAGAATGAAAAATTATGATATTTGATATCTATGTACATAATTACTAGCTATCAATCTGACACGGGACCTCATATCTGCTTGTCAAGGCCAACAAAGTCACATGACTGCTCGCGCCCTATTGTATATAACAATTCTTGTATACCTACACTCTACACCAAAAATTCTACTCTTTATATTTAGATTATTTAATTTTAAATACATTCTATGAAGAAATTTTGTCCTACTCTTCTAATTTTTCGAAATATATGTAATATACCTATAATTTTAAATATTTTACTATTAATACAATACGAAATAAAATAATGTATCTACTTTCAGAAAAAATCTTCAGTAATGTCTCTGGATTTTTGACACTGACATTTATCTGTCAGTTACAAACATTTTAATTTTTTAATTGGTTTCCTTGACATTTTTTGGGCTATGAGTTTTGTTATAACAGATTATTATATACCTTATATTCCTTTATCTCTAATTCTATAAAAGATATAATAGAATATTTATATGTATCAAATAGAGAATTTACTCTTCTTTATTACAAGCAAGAACAAAAAATTTCAAAAAATAATATTTAGAATTTTTTTTTAAGAATCTTGATTCTTCCGGTTGTCAAATTATTACCAAAACCTTTTCAGCTTTTCCCAATAATGTCCGATTGAGAAATACGTAGTTAAACAGATAGTAAGTATTATAGTTTTTGAGAAATCGTCCTTCCAACATCCACACACATAGTAAAAATATTAAAATCGGATTGTAGGAACCTTAAAATGTGAGGTGAGAGGTAAAAATGTATAAAAAAAAACATTTGTTTCATAAAATTGGTTGAACTAAAATTTTAGCCATATGAATTATGAAATAAACTATAACTCGTTAACGGTTCCGTTTAGGACATATGTTTATATGGAATTTTAGACTTTAAATAAGTTCTAGAATTCATTTTTGAGATATTGCCGGCATGTTTAGGGATATCTGTATAGGATAGGTAGGAGGTAAAAATATAGGTAATAATAAATAAAAATCAGTTTTAACTAAAAAAGATGAAATGAGCATTGGAACATTTGAAAGGAAGTTGCTCAGACATATATACGGGGCATACAGGAGAACGGATTATGGCGTAGACGCTATAACCATGAGTTGTATCAATTTTATAATATAATTACGACAATAAAAATAGGAAGACTGAGGTGGATGGGTCATGTGCACAAGAAAATGGATGTAGAATTAATAAAAATGATAACAAGGCAAACGCCAAATGGCAAAAGATCAAGGGGAAGACCTAAAACAAGATATTAAAACCAAATAGAAGGGGATGCAAAAAAGCTAAAAATAAGATGATGGAAGGAACAAGCACTGAACAGGACAGAATGGAAAAATATTCTAAAACATGTCGAGACTCTATAAGGATCGTAGAACAATTGATGATGAAAAATCAGTTTATACTTACGGTAAAATATTTTTGGCAACAGCTTGCATAACGAATAAAGCAGCTTCACTAGTATCCCACGTAACATCCGGTGCTTGTAAGTTCATGAACATTTGTCGGAAACAATTACTACTTCCCACAATAAAAACAACATCTTTAATAAGATCACACACTTTTAAGCGAAAATCTTTAAAATCATCTCCATCTTCCAACAATCCTTCATGGTCGGGTTCCATTTGTGCGTGCCTACAAAGAGCAGTCACAAGTCGTTCAATATAAGGCCTAAACAATTCTGTAAGACCTTTACTATTTTTTTGATACACTTCTTCACTTAACCGATACCATAAATTGAATGTTATTTCTGCGACTTCGTAATCATGATGGCCCACACAGATTAGAACAAGATCTAGAATTTTTATAGCAAAATGTTGTGATTCGTGGGTGCTAGTCATTATTATTTTATCTAAAAATGATTCTCCAAGTTCTGTGAATATTCTACAATAGTTCATTGATTTTTCTTGATCTTCGTTCGCAACTGATAGATGATAACTTTGTTCTAATGATATAGCTCCTTGATATAATTGCATTTCTAACGCTTGTTGGTTGTTATTATCTTCCAAGCATTGAAGTAAAGTACATAAACAATCAGTTGCAGCGTCATGAAGTGCTCCAGGAATTTTATGATCACTTAAAATGTGAAATGATTTTGCAACCACAACGTTATCCGATACATCAGCCAAAGTTATTGCTTGCACAGCCACCCAAGATGTGAAGCACCTTATGATTTTAATTATAATTTGAGTATTTTCTCCACTATTTGCTATACACATCCGCAAAAATTCCAAAACAGTAGGAGCACAAGTTTTTAATTCTTCTAAAATTTCTACTCGCCGATTTGCACCCAAACGAACAGTTCTAGATTCCAGCTCCTCTGGTAACACTGTCATAATTTCTAACAAAGGCCATAAATGAGATTGAGAAAAACGATTCATTAAGTCCAGAACAGGCTTCTTCCAAGTTATCATTTGAAGGGCACAATCAGCTAACGCTAAACATAATTGCATTACAATGATTGTGTTAGTTCCTTCGTTTATTTGACTGATGTGATTTAAAAGCGAATCTCGTAAAGATTCATGCGCTTCTGCTGGTAATTCATGAAAGGAAAGTTGTATTTTTGTTCGCATTGTTTGAGCTGCGAAGTAACAAGATTCCAAATCTCGTTTTTCTTGTAACATTTGGTCGGCAACGTTCCATGAATATACCTAAATATTAAAATATTTAAAAATACATACATTAATTTTTAAATTAATTCAAAGTATAATGTTGGATGATAAATATAACCATACTATTTTACTAACCGATTTCTGTAAATCGCCCAGCCATTGGGAAGCCTTCTCTTTTTCTGTGGTATTGGGATTATTATATAAGGTGGATACGGCTAAATAAACCATATCTAAATTCGGTGGTTGATCCATGGTTTAATATATTATTTCACTTTATCAAAAATAAAACTTGACTGAAACTTGGCAGACATTTAAATGCAGTGTTGTCATAAGGGCAACCAACAAAAAAATTCAATATCCCTTGCATTTAGAAAAAAAATTAATCCAGAAAATATTTAAATATTACAATATTTGTCTTATTTTTGTTAGAAATCATCTGTCGAAACATTTCATGTTGATGGTTCTAAAGAAGATCATTGTAACGGTTTTTTAAAACATTCTTACAACGCTTTCAGTGCATTTGATGGTCGTTTTAGTAATATTTTCTGTGAAATTTTAAATGAAATATATTCATTCTGACATATATGAATGACAGCCAATGACAAGTAAAAACGGTTAAACTAAACGAAAAAATGGCGTACAAAATCCCGGTTAAATTTGTTTATGATTAGAAAGTATATCCTACATAGAATCTCAATACATTATACTTGATCAATGACCATGATGCAAAATGTGGCAGTTAATACAGACGCCAAAAAGAAAAGTACTGACGCAAATACTGGACGGGTATAAGTAATTAATCGATAAATATAAAGAAATAATACATTTTTAAATTTAAGACCCCTAGTCTCAAACTAAAGGAAAGAAATATTAAACATACAAAAATTAATAACATAAAGGATTTGAATCTTATTTATAATTATGGGGAAATGCTTGGGCGAGGTGTATTTGGC
Organism: Harpalus rufipes; assembly: GCA_951394225.1. NCBI lineage: Eukaryota > Metazoa > Arthropoda > Insecta > Coleoptera > Carabidae > Harpalus > Harpalus rufipes. Next base: position 4,403,032 of record OX596274.1, read on the forward strand.
ACAGTAGTAGAAGTAACAGATAAAGTAACAAAAAAAGTATGGGCTTTAAAAATAGTGGATAAAAAAAATGTACATGTATATCTTACAATATTTATTAAAAGAATGTTATTAATATAATTACTGTCTTTAGATCAAAGGCTCAAAAATAAATACGATTGAAAACGAGATTAAAATACTTCGAATGGTTAATCACCCTCATGTCATTTATTTAGAACAAACTTACGAATCACAAAAACATATATATTTAGTCATAGAACGATGTACTACAGAACTAGCTAGTATTTTAAAAAGGAAAAAGAAGTTTTCGGAAAATGAAACACGTAAAGTAATGGATCATTTATCAAGTGCAATGGCTTATTTACACAAATATGGTTTGCTGCATACCATAGAAAAAAATTAATTTCTTATGTAACTTCTTTGTAGAAATAATTCATCGTGATCTGAAAGTTGAGAACATATTAACAGCTCCTAATCCAAACGATTCATCTGATGAACTATATATAAAAGTATCTGATTTTGGTTTAGGAATAGTACAATCTTGTAGTCGACCAGATCAAATGTTAAGTGATCGCTGCGGAACATTAATATACATGGGTATTTAAAATACACAAACATTTTAATATTCACATGAATATATTTTTAACTAAACAATTTTTTTTTCGTAATACCATATCGTGACTATGATTTAACAGAATTAACAACGTAAATGAACAGGGATCTATAACGGCCGCCGGCCGTTAAGGATTGACTTCAGCCGCGTCCGTTATTTGCTTTATATCGGCTTAATGACGTAACTATTTCGTAATACCATACCGTAACTAAACACGTAAATGAACAGGAACCTATAACTGCCGCCGGACGTTAAGGATTATAATGGACGTGCGAATGAAGAACAATAGTTAAAAGGTATCCATAACGGCCGGCGTCCGTTATTATAACGCCCAATGGCCGTTAAGGGATTATAATGGACGCATGAACGACAAACATAAGTAAAAAGGTGGCCATAACGGCTGGCGGCCGTTAGGGATAATAAGACGCTCAGTATCGTGACGATCTTTATGGGATTACGAAAAATTTTGAATGCCACACGGCCGATTATAAATCTCGGCTATCGCCTCGGTTTACAAACTTCAGCCGCGTCCGTTATTCGTTTTGTATAGGCCTAATGACGTTAATAATTATTTCGTAATACCATACCGTGACAAGTCAATAGGTGTCCATATCGGCCGGCGTCCGTTATTATAACGGCCGCCAGCCGTTAAGGATTATAATGGACGCACAGTATCGTGAAGATCTTTATGGTATTATGAAATATTTTGATGGCCACACGGCCGATATGTAAATAACAAACTTGGCTGATTACAAACTTCAGCCGCGTCCGTTATTGGCCTAATGACGTTAATAACTATTTCGTAATATCATCCGTTTAACAGAACTAAACACGTAAATGAACAGAACGGCCACCGGCCGTTAAGGATTATAATGGACGCACGAACGACAAACAAAAGTGAAAACGTGGACATAACGGCCGGGGGCCGTTAGGGATAATGGACGCACAATATCGTGAAGATCTTTATGGTATTACGAAAAAAATTGTATGCCACACGGCCTAATGACATTAATAACTATTTCGTAATACCATACCGTGACTATGATTTAACAAAACCCAACTAGTAAATAAACACGGATCCATAACGGCCACCGGCCGTTAAGGATTCTAGTGGACGTACGAACAAAAAACAAGTCAAAAGGTGTCCATAACGGCCACATGAACGACAAATGTGAAAAGGTGGCCATAACGGCCAGCGGCCGTTAAGAATAACGTACGCACTGTATTGTGAAGATCTTTATGGTATTACGAAAAAATTTGAACGTCACACGGCCGATATGCAAATAACGGACTTGGCTAATTATAAACCTCGGCTATCGCCTCGGTTTGCAAAGTTCGAGCGCGTCCGTTATTTGCTTTATATCAGCCTAATGACGTTAATAACTAAACAATAAAAAACTGTTAGCAAATCATGTGAATAATTTGTGTAAAACATGTCACGTACACGCAGTTTTTTCAGCTCCTGAAATAATATCAAGATCGTCATACAGTCAACAATGTGATGTATGGGCAATGGGGGTGATATGTTATTTATTGTTAACTGGTCACTATCCTTTTTATTGTAAAGATGAGAACGAATTATCGGATTTAATTTGTACCCATGAGCCAAACTACAGCGGGTTCACGACCGGCTCTCCTGCTGCAAATTTTATTGGGAAACTGTTGAACAAGAACCCAGCTTTACGCATATCCGCTGCCGAAGTTTGTAAGCAACCGTGGATACGAGGTACCACAGCGCAAAATACTCCATCCAATGTTAACGTACTGGATATGATGCAACTATGGCGGTCAGAAATGATGGTGGTATGAAAGATATACAATATTAAAAATAAAATCTATATTTAAGATAAATATCATTATTGATTGATAAGTATTGCGCAAACTCGGATTATTCAATATCTACATACGTAATTTTTTGTACAGGAACCGGCTTCTGACAACGGAAGCGATTGGGCACAAGCATTTTCTAGTTTACAATTGAGCTCACGAGGTTCTAGCAGTGTTCATGTAGAAAGATCCATTTCCCTTGCACCACGATTACCATCAATTTTTGCCGGTAACAATAGGCAGTAAAAAATCAATATTTGTTATTTTATAATGAATTGTGTAGGCACGTCCAAAACTAATATGACAGATTGCTCATCAAAATCAGGAAAAGCAGAAAAGAAATTACAACCTAAAGCAATGCGTATAACACAATCAAGAAGCGAAGAAAAACCCAACAATTACAAAGCAAATGAAGTTAACAAGACGGCAAAGAATACGCAAAGACAAAGCAGCGCGAATAGCCGTGCACTCAGTGTGAAAGGAAAGAATACGAAGTTGATACGCATAGGAAAAGTCAGGAAGGAGTCATCAACGGTTTTACGTCAATAGTGTAAATTAAGTAAAAAAATAAGACAATTGTATTATGTCTTCGTCTGGACATCTGGTGTAAACATCACGCGCTGTCCTCATGTTCATAACAAGACTAAATAAGTTCGGGCACCTGTCGAAATTACACGAGCGTTTCCGGTGATTTTGTGAACTGTAATATACCTGCTCAGAAAATAAAATTGGAAAACATTTGTATCCACTGTTTTTTTTTATAGTCTGTCACTCCATAAATCAATACAGAATTGTTACAAATCTCTAAATATTAGTTGTAAGTAGACTTTATTTTGTAATAAACGTTTGGGTATCTTTTCATTTTTCTGTAGTAAAAATATTGTGAGTGAAAAAAAATTAAGAACCATTCATACAATATGTAACTGGAATGAGTTTTACAATTTTCTGAACACAGGGAAATTTGTCTTGTAAGAAGTTAGTTGGTCGGTAACATCGTACCAAACAAGTTTTCCTGTGTTATTTTTTTTTTTTATTAAAAATTGATCTTATTTGGAAAAATAAGAATAATAATCGATCGTAATAATTAATTACAACTCATCATACATCATACATTAACACACGGATTCTAAAACAGATTTGGACTATTATCTATCCTTAATCTACAAATGTAACGTTTATTGCCCTTCCTTAGGTCCCAGCAGTTCCCCTGTTATATAATAACAGAGAGACAGCTGTGAGTTACATAAAAAATAAAAAAGAGAAAGACTTATACTGAAGTATTTTCTGTTAAGTATTTTCAAAACATTTTGTACAGTTAAAAAAAGTATGGATTTCTCAATGACAATTTCAAAACACCAACTTATACTAAAATTTATATCTATTTTTACACAAAATGGACATTTTTTACAAATCGAAGGGATACGTAATTGTCAAATAAGTTAGAAGAGGATTTCGCAGCCGATGGAGCCCTGTGGCTGGCGGGTCCAAGCGACGAGGTGCTGGCAACGAGCGCCCCATCGGGCCGGTGCGGCGGTGAAATATTACAAACAGGAGTCCCCACAACAGTTCATACACTCTAACTACAGTATGTTTCGGAACCACTGCATTTCAATTGTAATGAGTCCATTTCCCCACTTGTTTAGAAAGTCCCACAATTTCAGAGGTACTTTATGGCGCAAAAATTATATAAAAATTAAGTCATCTGTTTTTCGGAAAGCAATTTACATCTACTTAGTCGATGAGCACTCGCATATAAATAATTTAAAAGTAAATACAAGAAAGGAACACAAATGCTAAATCATTAAAATATAAAAATAGATCATGAAATAAAATAATAGGCGCCAAAAAGTGTCTCGAGATATTGCAGATCGCGTAAGGGCGCGTTTTAAAGTCTGTGAAACACTGTTATTTCCAAATGTTTACTTCTTAAGATGATGTTATTATGCATCATCTTCCTCTTCATCTACTTCTCCTTCTCCTTCTACATCCTCGTCATCTTCATCTGTAACATAAACAACAACAAAAATATTACAAACAATAAATTCTTCAGAAGTCGCAATACCATACCTTCGCCTTCTAATTCCTCTTCATCACCTTCGGGCATTTCCTCCTCGTCTTCATCTTCTTCTCCTTCCGCTCCTTCCTCTTCCTCCTCCTCTACTTCTTCGCCTTCTGAACCTGCGCCATTTTCTTCTTTCCGCGCCTTTTTCACCTCCTCCGCTTTGTCCTGTTCATACACAAACAATGAGAAATAGTGAGTATCGTCTGTGTAACGGAATGAAGTAGTGCTTGCGTTTTGTTCCGCTAGCTGAAGTAAAGACAAATGAATGCCGTGCGTTGTCCGCCGCCAAAGTTATAACCCCTACATGGGGAAATGAAACAAGCCGCTTCTAGTCACGGGTGGGGGAATACGCGGGAACGAGGGGTTAACACAAACGCAGGGGAAACATGAATGGGGTGACAGTTTACCAATAACCGTTGTTTTGTTACGTCAACCGATGCCATTCAATTATTAATTTTATATATTTAATTTTTTTTAAATGACTTTCATACTATTAATATCACAAACAACAATAAAACGCGGAATTAAATGTCCATATTGTAGAGTGAACCAAAATCTCGATGTTTGTACGTATGCCAAAACAACAAGTTATAAATAATAAATAAATAGAAAAGAGATGAAAAAATGATTTTTAACCATAACCACAACTATTTTGCGGCAAACAAAAACATAATATTATCAGAACATTGCCGAAACAATAATATTATTATCACTATTGTAGTATAAAATGCATTATTACAAGTATAAGAAATAAAAAAATATCAATTTTATGCACAAATATTGATAATCGCATACAAACTACAACAAAATTATGTTTAATACTTGGAAATAGTATTTCCACATTTCTCAAGTATCACTCCTAATGATTTCGTGATCCATTCCCACACGAAATCGTACCCTGTTTGAGGGCATAACCTGGTTCACTGTCATTGGTTACTCCTACTTTACGCTGCCAACGGACCACTCCAGTAGAGTGAGCGGGAAAGATCGAGATAGAGATGGACTATAAGACACATGCTTAAAGGAATGAGATAGGAATAGAACGCTTCGTTCCCGCCCCGTACCCCGTAACTTCATAATTAGCTGATGTTATAACGACGTGCCAAGATAAAATATACAATTTTACAATTTTTTTAATCTCATATAAATAATGTAGATTTTGCTGATATTTTTTGAAAACCTATAACGAAATTATAAAAAAAATATATGGAACATAAACATGGGGTCACCAAATAAAATAAATGATAAGATAATATACTTGTTGACGAATATCAACGTTTTAAAAGTTTGTGAGAATATTATCTATTATACAAACATTTGCAGTTCACACTATTATTATTTGCCTACGTAACCGAAAAATGATATACAAACATTGAAAAAATCTATAAAGAAACATATACAATACGAAATAATTAAAGGTACTTAACTAAGTTTAAAAACATGTAAGTAGGAAACAATAAATTTTGCCGCCATTAAAATGGTAAATAGAGTTAAAGATATACAATAATTTAGTTAAAGTCTATGTATAAATAAAATTATGAATGAATCAGAAAAGTTTGTATAATGACGGTTGTAACTACCTGGGCAGAACAATAAATCGACCTTATGCGAAACGGAAGACGGAATACATTCCAACATTATATCTTTTGGTTTAAATCATTATGAAAATATTTGAAATACAATATAAATTGTAGGCTAAACTAATATAAAAGTTTATATTTCTGAGTTCATTAAATTGCGGAAAGCCAAAAAACATTTACCGGTTATTTAATTGTATAAATAAAATATGAAACTAAAAAACAGTAATTTTAATTGATAAAATATTTTTTATGGCTGAAGTAAATACCGATATAAGTACTTCAATTTTCCACATCAGGGAGATTCAGAATCTAAACAGCTATTGATTTAGAAAGACCCGCCATGTTCAAACACCAAGGTTATGCTTCCTAGCCTCACGCGGGGGACGCCATGATGCTATGGCGGGACGCTCGGCTCCATTTTGCTTCATATTTCTAAGTATCAACATCAATTCTTACAAATAAAGAGTTATTGAAAATAGATTACAAGGAAAGGTTCTGATTAAGATTAATAAAACTTTTGTTGGTAAACAAGAGACAGCTAATAAATCACGATGAATGTTTGCAAGCTCACATGGTGCCTGTGTGAAAAACAATCATCAACAGGCAAATATCTACAGAAACGCGCGAAAACGTATTTTACTTTTGTTTTTGTCAAAAAAATAAAAATGAAACAAATATCTTCAACGTCATATATAAGCAAATTATTTACGGCATCATGTCGTCAAAACGTGCGTGCTAGAGAAATTGTGTATAAATGTATAAACTTACCTCGGCCGGCCTCTTCGTTCCTTTAATGTCGCACTTCGCGTCTCCTTTGTCGTTATCGGCGATTTTCTCGACCGCAACATCGTTGTTTTCCTTGGAACTCATATTTATAAAATACTTGTGATTGGATCACTGGTCTTTACTCCACGACTATCTAACACACAACTGACCGGCAAGCAGCAGCCTTTGTTCAAAAATGAAGATGGCGCTTCTCCGATAGAAACGCTCTCTGATTGGTTGATCTACCGGCGTTTTCATTTCAGCCTAAAATAAAGGAGATATATACATAAACCTATAGGCTAATGAATATTGTTACAAAAAAACATAATATACTTATATTTCAGTGATACATATTATTAATATTAAATTTTGATTTTCGATTAGGAGGGGTTCGAGAGTACAAAGGGCCTATTTTAACGTCTGCGGTGAAGATTAAAAATGGTAGTTCGTGGGAACTAACGATAGGGGCGCTATTTAAAAGTGACGTCATTACGAAAAGGCGTCTTTTGAAATGTATTTATATTTTATTTATAATAAATACGTATTTAGCATGTTAATTTTATATATTCGTTAAAAAATATTAAAAATATCAATAAGATGTACTACTAATTGCATAATAGTTATGAAATTTGCAAATATTAATAAAAATGTTATTTTCTATTATTTCATGAAATATTTAACTACTCATATTTAACCATATTTGTAATATAAAACAAACAATATGTGAGTCATTTTTAAAATTAAAATCTTATTTTTAATATTATTTTGCATAAAAAATTGTAATAAACTAATGCTTTGCCCTGAAATCTGCTCAATATTAAATATTTTATTAAATAACTGTAGCTCTGTTCAGTTTATATTCTAAACTCCAGTTTGTCAGATTTATCGGAGCTCTATTCACGTCAATTTCTTTGCCCCCTCCAATCCACAACCAAGATGGTGAGTTGTTGTTGAAATTGAAAACATAGAATTATTATCTTAAATCATCAAGCTCATATTAAGTTGAAATAATTTAATTTAGCTTGGAAATGGTAATAAAAGTAACGTAGTTTGTAAGAACAGTAATATATTTGATTAAATACTTACCATAATATTTTAATAAGTGATACAATTTGTAATCTGACTTTTTGTCATGTGTTTAGGTGAACGTTCCGAAACAGCGACGTACTTTTTGCAAAAAATGCAAAGTACATAAATTGCATAAAGTAACACAGTACAAGAAATCGAAGGAACGTCATGCTTCCCAAGGTAGAAGGCGTTACGACCGAAAACAACAGGGTTTTGGTGGTCAAACTAAACCCATCTTCAGGAAGAAGGTTAGTTTTCGTAATATTCACATTGTATATTAGTTAAAACAAATCATTTGCCGTGATGTTTTAAATAATTTTTTGCTTGTTTTCAGGCTAAAACCACTAAGAAAATTGTGCTCCGTATGGAATGCACGGAATGTAAATACCGCAAGCAAATCCCGCTGAAGAGGTGCAAACATTTCGAACTTGGTGGTGACAAGAAACGCAAGGGTCAAATGATTCAGTTCTAAATGTATTTTTATAAGTTTAGCTGTATATTTGACTTTAAATAAAATACATTTGTAATTTACACATGTCTTATATTTAAATGTATAAAAACTAGATTATAATAAACTACGTTAGGAAGAATTTGAGTCATCAGATAGAGATTTATCAGTCGTATTAACATTTTCAAAACCAGGAACAACACTATTTGGGTTGCTGAAATTGTGAATAACATTGCGAGTTAATGTGTATCTTATCCAATACACAAATATTTAAACATTACAAGTTAACTTACTCTAATACACTGGAATTCAATCCTTCTATTTCCATTTGCCGCTTAACCCCTTCTATGGGTACACGATACTGGAGCATTTTAAAAAATCGCACAAATCGCGGATCTTCACAAGCTTTCGGACCGGCCGATTCTTGCTTTGCATCACTAGTATTTTCAGTTTCTACTTCAGGCAAATTTATTGTTTTAATTTCATCATTTTCAGCTACTGTATTCTCATTTTCAACGGTAGTATTATTTTTATCATCTAACCAAGGTATAGACGATAACTGAAAATGATGAGTTATTGTATTTTATGCGGTCAAAACGTCACTAATTATTAACGTCATTAGGCCGTTATTTGCATTCGGCAAAATTTTTCGTAATACCATACAGCTCTTCACGATACTGTGATTTATATTGTTAAAAATTTTAACGGCCGCCGGCCGTTACAAGCGGCTTTTCACTTTTGTTTTTCGTTTGTTCACGTGTTTAGTTAAATCACAGTTACGGTATGGTATTACGAAAAATGTAATAATTATGTTGACGTTTAAAATTCGAACAAAGAAATTCAACTTACTTGCGATTCTAAAATCAATAACGAAGCCTCAACTCGTTGGATTTTACATTCAAGTTCCATTAACCGCGATTCACAAGAAGACGCGAAATTATTTAAAAATGATACTGTTCTCATAATAAAATGATTTACAAATGCTATTGTTCGTTTTTGTTGTAAAGGTGGAACCTACATGTAGAATTACGTGATTTATGATGTATTTTATATAGGTTAAATATAGTTGAATAATTTAACGTAAAACATCACTTACCTGCCTGTAGTCAATATTTGGGTCTAGGACTGGAAGTTCATCAGTTTCCATTGTAAAAACATGTATGTTTCGTTCGATAGTTGTCAAAACTTAATCGCCCTTTTGACATTTATCAGATGATCAAAACGAGCGCTGCAGTCAGCCGCATCCCAGGGTATTTCTATATACAAGGCATACGAGGTATAGCTATGACGTGGCTCGCGTTTCGTCCGCCATTTGCGGGCCAATGTCAAATATGTTATTGCGTAAATTATTATATATTTTCGTGGCTACTTGTTTATTTTAAAGAAAAACATATTTAGATATACTTTTAATATTTATTTAAAGTGTAAGTAATATTTTTATTTTATTTACTTGTGTATTTCTTGAGATATTGACTACGATTACTGATAAGGCTAGATATGTACCGTCATCTTTATACATCGCCCTGGTTCATTTGTTGTTTCGTTCAGTTTCCTAACGTTTAAATCTTGACCATGAAGTTAGCGCAAATGAACTTCGCACGCTCACAATTTAAAAAGTAAATTCCGCAGTCCAAATTTAAAAAAAATACCATCAATAACTCCACCTTAGACTAGGAATGAAGGGGAAACAGGGCACGCTATGTATTTCGCCGTAAGAAGACTTTCCAAATCATCTTAGCGACTTTCGACCTTATTGCAACCCCAGAATTAGCTGAATCAGTCTAGTCGTTACATACGTGTGCAGTCGGATGAATAAGTTTTCAATGTCCACAATCGTATTTTTTTATGAATATTACTTCTTTCTTATTTATTTTACATTTATAAAGCAGATTCAAGAAAATTTGTAGTTATGGATAATCAAATATTTATTTAGATTTGGTCAACTGTAACATAACAGTATTTAATTGATCGATTAGACTTATTCAGCTGATTCTGGAGTTGCAATAAGGTTCAAAATCGCTCAGATGATTTTGAAACGTACGCGTGACTATGCCTTGTCCCCCTCTAGAAATATGTATACGCAATGATGTATACGTGAACGTCAGAAAAGAAAACGGTAAAACAACGGTGGGTGACGCTTATTGACATTGAAAACTTATTTGTTCGACTGCACACGTATGTAACACATTTGGCCGACTAGCCAAATTTAGCTGATTCTGGCGTTGCAATAAGGTCGAAAATCGCTAAGTTGGTTTGGAAAGTCTTGTAGCGAAATACATAGCATGCCATGTCACCCCTCTATTCCTGATCTAAGAAGAACTCTACCTATTCTGATTTAATAAATAATTTTCAAGATTTTGTACTCCAGTTTGTACTTTTTAAATTATGAACGCGTCAACTTCATGGTCAAGATTTGAACGTTATGAAACTGAGCGAAACAAGAAATGAACAGTACGATGTATGAACATATACGTGTGTTTCCATTGACAATATTGAAAACTACCAATATTAAGCACAAACATTTAAATTATTAAAAGGTTAGTTTAGAATATATACTTATTATACAAATAATAACTACAGATATTAAATTAGATGTGATAATAACTCTACATAACCTTTAAATGTGTTTCATAATAATAATTGTGTATCTCTTAAATAAATAAATTTTTATTACCTTTACAAATTCATTATTTAATATTCTTTTATCACATTTTTACAAATAAATAGGGAAATGAATGCTGTTTAACATTGGCCTACTAATGGCGGCGATCTTGTCCCATGGCTATACCTGTATGTAGAGGTAGAATACCACATCCGAATGAATTTTTCAGCGGGATATTTCAAATATGACGGGGAAAAAATAAGACACTTAAAAAAATGAGAAATTATTTAATATTGCTATTAAATTTTCAATTATAAAAAAAACAATATGTTCATACAATAACAGAATATTTACAGCTCAATAAATGTTTAACGAAAAGAAAAAAAACTTATAAAAAACACGTCTATTTTAGTAAAAAATAGTACATATGTGAAATACTTCATTCTTTTATGTTGGGTTTGTACATGTTGTTTAAATTACAAATATTATCAATAGTTGCTGTTGTGAGTCTTGTAAAGCTATCAGTCATGTTTTCTTGTGCAATTTCGTCCTGCTTAAACATATCAGCTTTAATATCTGACAGTGACAAATTATTTGATAAATTTTCTGAAAGATTTGCATCAAAGAGATTCAATCCATCGAAGTCTGCAGAGTTTAACTGTGTTAACTCTTTACTATCGAGATCTAAAACACTGCTGAGGCCTGGTGCAGCATCACTTCCTTTCACCGCGTTAGCAGCATCAGCAGCAGTTTGGAATCCAGCTGCAACAGCTGCAGCTTCATCCATTGCAACGTTCGCCACGTTCCAGTTTTGTTGTGCGACCATATAATTTGAAAGACCGGCGCTCATATGAGACATAGGGGCAATTACATTATTTGGTGAGATATTAGGAGTTGCTGTTTGCTGGATGTTTAATGGAGATGTTATATTAGAGTAATTGGATGGCGGGAAGTTGTAATTTTGTGCATCCATCGGAGAAGGCGTCCGACCGGGCAGGTTCTCCATAGGGAACATATATTGCGGTTGAGGGGAAACGCCTCCTTGAGGGACGTACATAGGGCTGACACCACTTCCATATATTTGTCCGCCATACGGAGAAGGGGAAGTGTCTGTAATTTTAATGAAATACTTCAATATATTTTTTAAATAATTTATTTGTGAAAAGTAAATTGAATGATTTTTAACATAAAAATAATAAAAACATGAACGAGAAATATATTTTTTACCTCCCGCTAGCCTTGGTAAGGGAGGTACAGGGATCGTGCTAAAAATCGCATATCGAGATTTTGGTAAATGACCACATTTTAAGGTCCCTAGAATCCAATTTTAACATTTTCACGATGATGTCTGTGTGTGTGGATCCTGTTTACGCTCTAACTCAAATACTATCATTCAGAAAGTTTTGAAACCATGTATTTCTACCTTATTCTAGTATGGAAAGAATCCATTAGATTTTGGTGGCAACCGGATAACCGGAAATGGCAGTTACTTGAAGCTCAAGATAGTTTTTCTTCAAAAAATACCTTTAAATGTAATTTTTTCGCAATTTGTTATTATAAAAATTAAAGATTTTTCCATTTTCTACAGGTTTACTTTAATACTTTTTCTATATATTTTATGGATAAATTTATAAAGTAATATAAAAATTATATCTCGGAACACATCTCCATGGTTACAAAGTCCAGCTCAAATGTATGTAACTGACATAAATGTCACTGTCAAAAAAATAATCATTTCAAATTAATAATAGTAACGTTTTAAAAGAAAAATTGTAAATAGAACAATAGTTTTATGGAAATGAACTCAATATACATAATTTCTAGCATTAGTAAATATGCAGATATGTATTTAAATAAAGAAATAAATAAATATATTATCACGGCATATTATCCATTGCTGGGTGTGCTAATCTGATTTGTACACACATTTCGGTAATAATGATAACATATTTGTAATGTGCAGGGGGTTTACCACAAGGGTTAATTTTATGGCATTTAAAATTTGTATTATTTGGCGCTGATCGGGATCGAATCGGATTCCCCAGATTCGCGACCAGACATCAGGCACGCGGCAACGAGACCCCATAGGTAAATGGCGGGCGGTATTGTGTTGGTCACATCAGATTTTTTTATAAATTTTTATTTATTTATAATATCACATATCACTTTTCAAAAATAGATCAAACAATACATTTTTTAAAATTCTTTTAACAAGAATTAAAATTAATTTTGAAGTTTATAGGAAATACATACCTCTTGGTTCTATTTTCACGGCCGCCTCTCCGGGTATATTTAAAATATTTAATTGAGGATGTAGATTTCCTGTAATTATACACAAATTTTTATACAATAATTAAAAAATTATATATATAAAAAATACTACTACTATGTTAATAAAATTAGCAAAAGCTTAAAGTATATGTTATTTATTGTAGCGACTTTAATATTAATAAGCGTAAAATCAAGTAGTAGACACTATCAAACTACTTATAATAATAAACATGGTTAAATTGTTAATTAATTAATAAAATATTAAGCTATCACACAACACACAAACACAATTTGTATTACCTTCCAGATAATATTCCTTGTAAAGCTATAAAGTGATCTAGATTAAAAAAAACCCCATAAAATGAAAATAGTCCCACATGCTACAAGGCCGTTCCTAGGGGTAGTCATCTGCGTGCAAATATATAATTCGCCGCCCCTAAGTGATAATTACATAACAACACAATTTTTTTACTATTATTTCTAAGTCTATCGTTATTCCTTTTACGGTATACAATTATTTTAAATAATTGTAGTTTATTTTCGTACCATACGTTGGCACTACTGAGAATGATCATTTTGTGTCAATAAAATAAATAATAAATATTTCATCACGGCATATTACCCATTGCTGGGTGTGCCAATCTGCTTCGTACACAGATATCGGTAATGATGGAATATTTGTACCGTGTGGGCGCTTACCAGGCGTCACCTCACGGGCACTCATTGCTGGCGTGAAGAATACGCCACAGGGGTCAATTTTGTGCCATTAAAATGCGATGTAATTTTTGGCGTCGGTCGGGATCGAACCCGGGTCCCCAGAGTCGCGACCAGACACTCAGGCACACGGCCACGAGACCCCATAAAATAATTCTATATTCCGTAAAAGGAATAACGATTGACTTAGAAATAATTGTAAATTAATTAATATATACGTTTCTTTAATACTACTATATTTTTTCTTCTTTTTTAAAAAATAAGTAACTAATAATTACTACAAGTTATATTTCTTTTTAAAAGGTTTTTATCAGGTTGATGACGTGAGTCCTCTGCCTAATCATTTCCACCATAGCACCTCATAAATACAATTTTTTTTTTTTAAATGTTGTTACATTCTCGCACATATTGTAATTGGCCGCCTGCGTGCGGGGCACGCATTGCACGCCCGCTAGGAACGGCCCTGCATGCTAATGAAAAGCAACAAATGTACTCAAACATGATATATTTTCTGTATAAAACATAACTTTCCAGTTCAAACTATAAAACACCGTAGATAACATTCTGTAATAGTAAACCCTATTTATCATTACAAACATTAACTTCCAACTATGAATTGTACCCATCTATCAACTCAAACAGCGAACATTATGAACAAATGCGAATATTACAAAGAACAGCACAGAAACATAAGAATCGCAGTAGATGTTTAACATGTCTTCAAATTTTTTAAAAGTTTGAAATATTAACAAAAGTTAACTTTAACGATATAACATTAACAAAATATAACAATTTGAATAATAAAAAATCTGAAGACGACATAGATAGAAATGATGCTAAAGATTAATTTATCCACCATTATGAAAACAATGATTTTTACGAGATTTGCTTTTATATTTCGGGATTGGGCGACCCTAGTGCTGCCATCTGGCAACTGGTATCGTAAAGTTTGACATTTTTGATGGTATACGTATTCAGAACGTTTTGACGTACGTGTTGTTTACAGTAACTTGAAAAATTCGTATCCGCGAAAAAATGGAACTTAATTCGATTTTGGGCGATAAAGCACCATAAAAGCAGTATTCTTTTGCTGCATTGGATCAGTAAATTGCATGTTCTTTCGCATTCTGATTAGTACCCCCACCCCAAGACCAAGTAATCCAGATCTGTGCCATTTACTCCAACAAAAACTAGGATTAATTCAAAAATGGCGGAAGAATCTGTCATATTTTATAAGTCAATAAGGACAAGAGGTTATATTTAATGTTCCCTGAAAAGTCGGTTTGTATAACAACAAACAGAACTAAAACTAAAAAGGTTGTATCATTTTAATCGAATAATGAGTTGTGAAAGTTTTTTTAATAGTTCTATAAGAAATTTAAACAAGAATAAACGATGGTAAATATAGAAAATTGAAATTTATTTTTCTGACTGATTTTAACAGATACTTGTGTTCTTTCAAATGAATTCATCTGCGTCCACGTGACCTGATCTGATCTAATCCATACGATTAGTTGGATCTGATCCAACCCAGCGAAAGAATACAGCTTAAGAACCAGTGTTGATGGTTTACCGAATTCAATCGTGGCCGAAGTTCGCTCAGGGACATTTCAAAATCGGTTATTGTTCCGAAAAAACATTGATGCGGTGCGTGAACTAGCATACATTCAATTTTACATGAACATTTGGCCGTAAAAAATATTTGTTCAAGCAAGAAATGCTCAAAAAAAATCGAACGCGTGCTTCAAAACATGTGCCGAAAAGTGGATTTACGCGTATGAGCCCGAAAGTAAACAACAGTCGCCTCCCTAGGCGAGCCAAACCGTTCGTGCTCGAAGCATTTCGAAGAAAATGGTCGCGTTTTTTTTTTTTTTTTTTGGAAAAACTGGGCATGTCTCAACCGTCAATTTTGAATGGTACACAACCATTTGTTTGCCACAAGTCTTTGGAGAAATAAGGAAAACCAACCGCCGAAAACGCACCATTCTTAACCACGACATTGGCTCGAACAAGTGACTTTTTGAGCGCTCAAAACGTCGATATAGTTCTAATTTGGCACCCAATTACTTCTTTTTATTCCCGGACATCAAAAAAAATAAAATTGCGAAGTCAACGTTTTTCGACACCTGAAGGAACAAACCCAAAACCGAACCTTAAATATATTTTTCAATTGAACCCAAGTCGGAACTGAACCCAGTATTAAAATTTGGGTTCAGGGTTTAAGCTCCGGTTCAGGTTCATTTTAAGTTCGAAATGTACGCATAATCGTAATATAGCCGATAATCGACGCCTGTGTTTGTTTGTGAAAAATGTGTTCGTGTTCTTGTCTTGCGTAAATTCCGGCTCGCATTTAAAATTATTCCCATATAAAGATTGTTATTCCAAAAACATTAACTCAGTTTTCACTAGGTCGAACCGAACCTGAACCCTATACCTGAACCCGGAACAAAACCGCACATTTTACTAATGTCCCTCAAAAAAAAAATTAACCTGAATCGAACCCAGTTTTTGGCGGGTTCGATGCCCTGGTTTAAAATGTATGTTTTGGAGATACCTCAATCGGATTGGAAAAAGTGATTCGAAAATTGATTCACACACATGCAAAAGTGTATTGATCTTCAAGGAGAATATTTTGAAAAACAATAAAGCTATTTTCGATGAAAAATATTTGTTTTTGTTCTCTAATCCCGAAATATAAAAGCCAAACCTCGTAAATCAAAAAATATTATAAGTAACAACTTTGAATATATAATACAATACAAGAACGGCAATGTAATGTATTTAGATTAAATATTTCGAGAGACGGTGCCATCTATTCCTCCGTATACGAATTATTTCTGAATTAGTTCAAAAAATACATAATAGGTGGGTGTTGCACAGTGTTGCCACGTGGCTAGAACAGCAAGTTAAGATTTTATAAAGGTTTTTAAGTTTGCTACTGTAAAACAAGTATACATGTACATTGAAGATTCAAAATATATTATCTGGTTATTATGAAACAATATTTTTGAATTATTGATTATTGAATACCTCTAACAAATACTATTTGGCAATGCTGTCAGCACGATTTACCGTAGTTCATAGTTTTGTGGTAGGAGTCACTAGCTATTTATAATAATTTTGTGAATAAAAAGAGACAGATATAGTATGTTGCTAGGCCATATGCGTTGCCGTTCTTATATGTATTATATATTCAAAGGTAACAATTTTAAATATATAGAAACAAAAGTGCATAATAGAGGATAAATAATTAAAAAAGTCCCATCACCTAAAGTCAAAAAAGAAAATACACTTACGAGCTTGCTCTTGCTCTTGTAAATGTCGTAATACATGGTTATTAGGGTCATTTCCAAATTTTTGTCGCTTACGTTTTAAATTAGCGGGATCTAAAAACAAATTACCTTTAGAATATCTTACTTAATACTTATATAAAACACAATATATTGCTGCAAACTATATTGTCTAATATAGTATCAAAATAAAACAACATAAAATTTGAAGGAACACACTTTAAAACACGAGTATAAATGTTATAAAATTACTAACAAATATTCTACAGTTATAATAAATATATTATATAAAGTTAAAAAGGATCGACATTTGCGCAAATGTAACAGTAAAGCGCTAATATCAAACTATATTCATTTGTATAAAAATCATATCAAAATTTGGTATCAGTATCAAAACAAATGAATATAGGTATCAAAATTTTTGTCATAAATATAAATAAATATGACTAGAATACATCGAGTACCAATAGAAAATAACAATTACGTGTTACTCTTTAATTTGGTTACATCAGTCTGATTATTAAGTATTTTTCCCCCTTCAACGGGAGAATAATAACAAGACATTTCATCAAATTCACTTTGAGTGGCATGCGGCGCCATTGCCGTATATAAGGCATAATGTTCAGCTTCAGTTAAATCAAGATTAATAACATCTACGTCTTTAAGACTGCCGTTTAGTTTATTTAAATCATTCTGCATTTTAGTGAAATCATTCATGCTACCCGTCGGAGTTGGATGTAACGAAATATGGATAACAGAAGCATCGTTATTGTTAGAATTTGATATGTTGCACAAACTTCCATCGCCCATTGAAACACTTCTTTGAGTATTTAAATTAGTTGCTTCAACCATTGAGGCACTTCGTTGAGTATTTAAATTCGTTAAACTTGAATTTTTGGAGGGACCCTTATCTTTTTTACTCTTTTTAAATAATTTAGAAAAGAAACTTTGCTTTTTTGGATTTGGCAATGTTGAACAAGGAGTAGGGGGTAATTTTTTACTTGGGGCAATTAATTCTTGAGATTTCGGACGCGAAATATTATTAAAAGAAGACGCACGCGAAATAGGGGTAGCGACTAAATTCGGACTTGATGTTCTGAGTAAAATATCGGCTTGCGAGCTATTTAATTGTATGCTGCGTTGCGATACAGCGCGACCTAAAATAGGTGTGTCTATTGATTTTTTAATACGTTTAGGTGGCAAAGGAGGCAATTTTTCGGCTTCATTTTCACGTTTCAATGGTGCAATTTCAATAATAGGGCCCTGTACTGTCAATATTTCATCGTATCTATCTGGAAGAGTAATATCAATAGGATTTTTAAATGCGAGTTGTAAACTAGAATACGTATTTGAATCGTCATAAGCTTCAATTTCCATTGGCTGTATTTGTTCATTATTATCGTTAATAGAGTCAGTTATGTCCAACAATCGCGTGCGTGTATCTGAATAGATTTCACCTAGTTCAGCAACTTGACTCAACAAATCATTCAATGATTTTTCTTCTGTGTTGTTATTCAAAATATCTTTTGTTTCGAGTGGTTTTGAAATCTTTTCCACTTCGGAATAATCGCACCAATCTTTCTTTTTCTCTAAAGAAATTATAATTGGGCTGGTTTCTTGTGGCAAATCTATTTCCGGGTCATCTAAATTTGTTTCTAATAATTGGGTCGTAGGTTTTACAGGCGAATCAATAATTTCAATTTCGTCAATTTTATTTTCGGTTTGTAATAAAGGAGCAGTTATATTTTGCAATTTAAATGGTTTAGGGCGACTTGAATTATTTTTATTAACTGAAAGTCGATCCGCTGCAAGTATACTATTAAATGTATTGTAGTCGCCCTTCTTTTGAAGTGAACGACGTAAGGACCAAAACGCAGGCCTACCTGAATCGAGCGGGAGAAATTCGAATGGTAAAGATTCGCTGGTAGCACCATCGGATGGTCGCCGAAGTTGAATGTACACTTTAATAGGTTCAGAAACTTCTAGTGTTCGGTACCGAGGTGTTCGGAAGGAGATGGCTACTTGTTTGTGGACATGTGTTGGTTGGAAGTCACCGAGGCCTTCCCAAACAACGGCGCCGTTGTTTTCTTCATAAAAACGAACTTGTATGTCTTCTTTAGCTACCTATAATGACAGATATAATGTTAGGTAATACGTACGAGGAAGGATTGAAAAGTTGGGTAGATTGAAAAGTTTCCGGAATCACTGAGCAGGCCTTAGTTTTTTCAAAAACAATCTTATCTGGTTGTTTTGTTTAACTCTTCACAAGAACTGTACGAGGGTGGTTTGAAAAGTCCGTGCAAAGTTCGAGAGATGGCAACACTGGTACGTATTGAGTTTATGTTTAGTTAGTGACATGTCTTGGAAGAACGCTCACCAAGTTTCAACCAGATCGGTCTATTTCTCTGTATTTGACGTTAGTTTAACTTGAGAAAGTCGAGTGATTTTCAAAAAATAGAAGAATTGTGTGAGGTGTTCCAAGGACGGTTTGCAACTGTTTCAACGGAATCCCCAGGATTTTAAGCGTCGTTTCATCAGTGTGGATGAAACATGGATACACCACTATACACCTGAGGCCAAGGAACAGTCCAAACAATGGGTTGCCAGCGGGGAGTCTGCACCAAAGAAGGCGAAGACCGTTCCTTCGGCCGGGAAAGTTATGGCGACTGTCTTTTGGGAGTCGCAAGGAATAATCCTCATCGACTTTTTGGAATAGGGTAAAACTATAACTATATCGTTATTGGACCGTTTGAACACGAGTTGCAAGAAAAACGCCCACGATTGGTCCACAAAAAGTCCTTTTCCATCACGACAACGCACCAGTTCACTCATCTGTGGTTGTAGCCGCAAAATTGATGGAATTAAATTTCCAACTCGTTCCACATCCTCCCTATTCTCCAAATTTAGGTCTTTCGGACTACTACTTGTTTCCCAATATGAAGAAATAGTTGGTGGGAAGAAGATTTGATTCAAACGAGGAGGTGATTGCAGAAACGAAAGCCTATTTTGCAGAGTTGGACCAATCTTATTATTTGGAAGGAATCAACAAACTGGAGCAGCGTTGGACGAAGTGTATAAGTCTAAAAGGAGACTACGTTGAAAAATAATAAAAAAATATCCCGAAAAATTAAGTAGTTTTCATTTTTGCACACGGACTATTCAAACCACCTCGTACAATCTGTCTATCAGTCTAATCGTGACAAGCGTCTGTGTTAAATCGAAAATGGATAAAAACGTGCGGTGATCAAGTTTTTTTATTTGGAAGGAAAGACGGCAACCAGGTTGGATGCTGTCCTTGGAATGCTTCGTTTTCTACGGTGTTTCTGGGTTTCGGAATTTATGCGTGGCCGAGACGAACCACGTTCAGGTCCTCCAAAATCGGTCCATATTTTACATAATGAGCTGGGTATAAGAAAAATGTGCTCCAGATGGATGCCGTATTTGCTTAGTTTGGAGCAAAAGCACATTCGGGCACGAACTTCAGCCGAAAATTTGGAGTTGTTTAAGAAAAATCCGGTCGATTTTAAAAGACGTTTTATAACCATGGATGAAACTTGGATACCCCACTACGCTCCAGTACTCCAGAGACGAAAATTCAGTCGAAAGCGTGGATTGGACATGGTGAGTCGGCCCTAAAGAACGCGAAATCAGTTCAATCGACAGGAAAGGTTATGGCGTCAGTCTTTTGGGACGCGAAAGTCATTCTACTAATTGATTGTCTTGATAAAGAAAAAACTGTAACTGGACAATACTACGCCACACTTTTAGACACGCTGAAAGCAACAATAAAAAAAAAAAAGCCCGGGAATGACGACAATGCGCCAGCTCATTCAAGTCGTATTGCTCAACAAAAATTGACCAAACTGACGTCCATCTTTTCCCGAAACTCAAAATGTTTCTCGCTGAGAAGAGATTTCGATCCAACAAATAAACCATCGAAGCAGTAATTGCTTATTTTGAGGACCTCAAAGAAAACCATTTTCGGGAGGGAATCGAAAAGTTAGAAAACGTTGGACCAAGTGTGTTGACCTAAGACGGGACTATGTAGAAAAATGTAGTCCATGTTAAATATATATATATTTTTTCATATCATTCCGCAAACTTTTCAATCTACCTCGTATATTTCAAGATAGAGAAATGCATATTTTTTCCAAAGGTACGGCGAAGACCGAGTGTTACGCTGCAAAGCATCTAAGGAAAAATAGCATTTTTTTCCATGACCAAGAGATAAGAGTTATTTTTTACTTGAAACTTTGAAATTTTATTGTGTACCATTTGAATCGTTGTAAAAGATAATAGAAAATTGTTAACAGTTGAATCGTTACATCAACAAAAAATTGTTGAAAGTTTATTGAAAATTTCTTTCAATAATTATTGTAATTTAGTTGTTTTGAAGAATCGCAAGAAATAATTGATGTCGGTGCATGTCATTACTTGTAAAAATAAAGGGGAAAAATGTACATATTTCATCTCTAGAGACAAAATGATGTACTTTTCTTTCAATTTTGATTCCAAAATAGCTATTTGTGCAAAATAGGACATTGTCGATCATTCTCTCGAAATCGACAATGTCCATTTGCGCTCGAAACACACAAGATTTTTCTACAGTCGCTGCCATAACAAAAAATAATAAAATTTACACTACTACTCAATTAATAAGGATTCATATAAAGAAAAAACGTCTTTTATATTTAATTTTAATTTATCGTTATTTCATATTCTTCTTGACCTATTGTATCAATCTAATCTAAACATTTTATACTTTCGTTTTTGTAAATGAATGCCCTATTTTATTTTCACAATAGTGCGGCATTTTTTTTTTTTGGTTATGTAATATACCGACAGAGCAGTTATATGTCAGATTGATTTGTAAAGGTGGTAAATGTGTCACTACAGTGCCATCTGTTCCTGACTAAACGTTTCCATTAAGAATGTAGACAAGTGACATTTCTCAACATTGTACGAGGTGTGTTCAAAAACTATCGCGAATTTTGAATTTTCGCGGGTTACGTATATTAGAATTTCGATCTTTTTGTGGCTTTATGTTGGTACTCATGTCTCTCACTTATGTCGACAAGCTCGGCCATTTTGAATGTTCACTTACTTGTTGACAGCTGCTTTGCTTGCACGTGTTTTGGATCGTCTTCGATTTTTACCTAATGTGCTTATTCGTTAAAAACTGACTATGAATTTTTTGACCAAGACAATATCTTTCTTATCTAAAGGCGACGGAACGTAGAAAAAAATAATTCATTTAAAATTTGTCATTGTCATAAAATGTTTTTATCAAAGAAGTACAAGTAGAAATGAAATAACTTCTTTGATAAAAACATTTTATGACAATGACAAATTTTAAATGAATTATTTTTTTCTACGTTCCGTCGCCTTTAGATAAGAAAGATATTGTCTTGGTCAAAAAATTCATAGTCAGTTTTTAACGAATAAGCACATTAGGTAAAAATCGAAGACGATCCAAAACACGTGCAAGCAAAGCAGCTGTCAACAAGTAAGTGAACATTCAAAATGGCCGAGCTTGTCGACATAAGTGAGAGACATGAGTACCAACATAAAGCCACAAAAAGATCGAAATTCGAATATACGTAACCCGCGAAAATTCAAAATTCGCGATAGTTTTTGAACACACCTCGTATAGTTAGAAATTTGGACAGCGAGCGTTTTTTCTACTTTGTCGCGCTAGAGCGGCAAAGTGACATTTTGCGTTGACAAAAGAGAGCGCAATGGCTACTTTCTATGTAGACTGTAGAAAAATTATTTTATTGATATTTTATTAGTTGTCTTACTTTTTCGCAAAGAAGAATAATTTCTTTTCCTCCTGCAACAGTACACGTGCAATCACTGAGCTTGCAGATGACGAGATCAGACATTGCTTTCTTATCATAGATGGGATCGCTAACTACGGGGTTTAGGGGCACGGTAAACTTCCCGCGATTTTCGCCCTCCAAGAATACTTGAAAACATAACCGCACGGCATTCAAGTCTATTGATGTGGGCTGATTTCTGTGTGCGAAGCCAGCTGCAATAAAAAAATATTAATATTTATATATTCGTATAAAAAAAGTCTTACTTCTAAAGGGGTCTACTCTAATTTCTTCTCGGACTTTGAGTGCATCTTCGATGTCCTTTTTCTTCACACACTGGATTCCTAAATTTGAAAATGTTACAGCCATTGATTCTGGGGAAACTTCTAGGGTACACACTCCTCTTCGACAACCTTCACGGCCTACTAAATTATGGGGATGTGGTCTAAAACAAATTAAATTTTTTATTGTATTTTATTGACGAACGGAAAGTGAGTTTTTTTCTATAGCACTTTTTAAAATATAAGAAAAATCAATTACAAATTAAAGTATTATTATTAAAACATAATTTTTAATTTTAAAATATTGTTCTGATAATATATATTTTTCGTTCATGATTGAAAACAAAATAATTAATATCGGTTACCGGTTTTAACCGTTATTTTATTTAATTTTATTTACAGTAAATATTTTACACGCAAATATTATTGAATTTTCAGATATTTGAGTTGCAAACAACTCGTAGTTTCATCTATTGAACACTGACTGCGATAATTTTCATTCATTTTCACACTGTTGGTATTCGTCTTATTAGTTATGTTAAGTACTTATATAAGAGAACTACCATAAAGGAAGATTTGCTTGATAACATACTATTAGTTAAGTGAAATAAAATGTAATTAATAACATAATAGATTTTGGTTAAAATAGGCTAACCGGAAGTGGTACATTACTTGAAGTTGTTAACAGTTTTTCTTGAATAAAATGATTTTATTTTGATTTTAGAAATAAATGCTTTAAATAAAAGTTTTAGAGAATTAATTTCTGCGTCTAGCACATCAAGTATTCTTAAATTAGCCCTTTGTATAAGCTAGATATGTAAATTTAAAAATTATATATTTTTTTTGTTTTTGTAATAAAGCTTGCTATGGATTAGAACAAAAACATAAAAAAAATGTTCATGTCAAATTACGTTAAATACGTGCAATTTTATGATTCGTTCAATAACAAATATTATATTTTTATTGTGAAATTAGTCATATTCATTGTTGTAATCAAATATTTCTTTGTTGTAATCAAAACTCTCTTTAAAATGAACCGGGTTAGATTATGGTCGCTATATATCTTACTGTTTTGAAGTTAAAATTAATATTTTGTAATTTATTTATTAAAAAAATATGTATAGTTTAATAATCGTACAAGGAAGTCGTGTGGTGTTCACATCAGATTTTTTTCGTTTTTAGGCTCTGGTTTCAAGATGTAATAATAATAATAAAATAAATACCTATAAGGTGGGTCTTTCGTAACACAGCTGACTACAACTACAGCTCGGCCTTGATATCCGATCACTTGGATAGCCGGAAAAGTTTTATTTTCCGGGGTACTCGAGGCTCCGGGGATCGAACCAGCCGATCTTCCTTCACATTCATATCGGAACCTGTCAAATAAAAATTATGCTTTACTATTTTCAAGTATAATTATTTTAAAACTAAAATAGAAAGTTGGCGATACCCTATATTTTTCTAATTCAAAATGCTTTGGAAAATCCAGTGATGCTGCAATAGGTAAAAAATTATTCTATTTGTAATACAGGATATAAATTTATCAGGTATCTTACGTGTTCTTCGAAATTTAACAGTTTCTAAGTTACATATAATTTTTACTGTATGAATATTGTACTTTTAACTTCCATAGGAAATAAAAAGTATAAATTGTAAGAAATCTTTTAAACTTAAACTGAAATATTTTTTATCGAAAAATGTTATTATAGTGTTGACGCATTTCTAATGATGTATGAGCAATATTTTGTAATTATATTTAATGTACTTCTTATTGATTGTTTAAAAATTTGTATTTCATTTATTATATTTCTTTGACGTGCCATATATCATGTATATTGATCAAATGGCAAAAATAAATATTTTTATGTATTAACTTTGAATATATAATACATATAAGAACGGCAACGTAATGTATTTAGATTAAATATTTCGAGAGAAGGTGCCATCTATCCCTCCGTATACGAATTATTTCTGAGTTAGTTCAAAAAATACATAATAGGTGGATGTTGCACAGTGTTGCCACGTAGCTAGAACAGCAAGATAAGATTTTATAAAGGTTTTTCAGTTTGCTACTGTAAAACAAGTATACATGTACATTGAAGATTCAAAATATATTATCTGGTTATTATGAAACAATATTTTTGAATTATTGATTATTGAATACCTCTAACAAATAGTATCTGGCAATGCTCTCAGCACGATTTACCGTAGTTCATAGTTTTGTGGTAGGAGTCACTAGCTATCTATTAGTTATTTGTATATCAAGGCCGCGAAATCACTCTTCGGATTTCGCGGACAAGGTGTACACAATATTTTTTGTGCAACCGTAAAAAATATGTAATTACAAATTTTATTAATTTTAAACAGTTTCACTGTAAATTGAAAGTTGGCTTTCAAGGTAGCTATGGAATTGACATTTGATAAACAAAACAATTAGTTTTGAAAGAATCATAGTGATTGTTTACTCAATTTCGCGGCCGCTACCATGACAACAACCGCGAAATTCAATTTCGTGGCTTATATTGCGGCTGCGAAATGCCTATTTCGCGGCCGGTTGCACAAAAAATAATTTTGTGAATAAAAAAAGACTGATATAGTATCTTGCTAGGCCATATGCGTTGCCGTTCTTATATGTATTATATATTCAAAGGTTGTATTTATAAAAATTAAAGGAAACCCAACAAAATATTATATTTCTTTATAAAACATATAAACGCTTTTAAATATCATTCGGAGATATTTTTGTCATACAATTATTAATATTTTCAGTATTTATTCCATAAATAAATGAATATAGCTGTTTTTAACGACGTATAACGTATCTATATGTTCATTTGTAAGAAAAAGCACAAATTAATTAATTTATAGTGTAAAAACATGCTTTGCATCTGACTATGAAACAAATTTGTGAACCCTGATTTTTTTAATAGAACACCTTTTGTCTAATTTAACAGACGTCGCATCGTTTCAAATGTTAGTTATATTGGGCAGGCTGTAAACAAAAAGTTAATTTTATGTAGAACATTTTATTTTAATTGAACATAAGTTATAAATAAATAGATGATATAAAGTATTAAATATTTGACTTTAAGTAAATGGAAAAAATGTCTTTGTAAATATGAAATGATTCAGTTCTATTTCAGCATAGTTTATCAATTTGAGCAACTTGTGGTGAAATTACTAGCGTTATAGAGAAGTGAGTTGTGTTTATTTTTAAATCTCGCATCAGAGTCGAGCGTCTCAGTTACAATACCTGAGTGCTTTGGATGCTGGTTGCTCTAGGATCTTGACATAGGCGCCTCGACGCGCACAGCCGCCGCCGCGCTGTGCTGACGGCCCAGGGACGGCAGAAATCTCACCACCTCCGCTGAACATTCCTGTTTGGTTGAAGTCCGGATCTGTTGTCTGAATGACTTCAACTAGAACAATAGTTTTTATATAAAAAACCTCGATAAAAACTTATTTGCAAAATTAGTTGTAAATAATGGGGGTCCTCCATTTTGTTCTCAAAAGTGGAGTTTGATAATAATTGGAGTTACATAAATTGATCTTTTTTATCCCTTATAAAAAAATATAAATTATTATGTATTTTCGTGGTTATTTGTTTTATTTTAATGCAAAACACATTTAAATATACTTCTAATATTTATTTAAAGTGTAAGTAATACTTTTATTTAAATTATTTGTGTACTTTCTTGAGATACTGACTACGATGACTGGTAATATTGAAAACACATAAAAATTACCAATATTAAGCACAAACATTTAAATTTTTAAAAGGTAAGTTTAGAATATATACTTATTATGTAATTAATAACTACAGTTATTAAATTAGATGTGATAATAACAACCTATATCCTATGCTCTACATAACCTCTAAATCTGTCAATAATAATTGTGTAACACTTAAATAAATGAATTTTTATTACCTTTATAGATTCATAGTGTGATTATTTAATATTCCTGTATAATATAATATCACATTTCTTACAAATAAATAGGAAAATGAATTATCAATATGTTTGACATTGGCTCGCTTATGGCGGCGATCTTGCCCCATGGCCATACCTGTATATAAAGGTACCCTAGTATTTTTAAGATCGCAGCGTTGGGGTGGCAAATTTTGAATTGCAGGTCGAACGAGATATGACGTTAACTTACTGTCAACTGGGCAAACACATAATTTATAGAATTGTGTATTTTTCATAGTATTGTATTATATTTAATTTTCTTTTTATATTATTTTATAGTAGGTTTTATATTATCCATTAAGGATAAATTAACTTAAATTGTATAACTACTTTTTTTTTTGATATCTTCAAAAACACAATTAAAATAGCAAAATTTCATAATTATATTTTGTATTCACTTGTGAACGTTAGTATAGGATGTATTCGTGGAAGTGAAGATAACTTAATAATATTTTTGTGAACATTTATAAAACCAACCTCGTTTTAAAACAAAGTTTTCTTTGAAATATAATGAATAAATCTTCAAAGTATGCAAGACGAATATATTAATTTATAATTTTCTGATCCACGCACTGTATTATTATCTTTTTTCATTTTGTCAAGCATATTTTTAATGTAAACACGAACTTTTCGATTACGCGGGAATTCGTGACAACATAATTTATTGCCTTTCTAACGTGACAATGTGCACTCAAGTAAGCAGCAATAATTGTTACTCATATTACAATATATATGTCAATTTAGATACACAAATACGTATAATATTTAACAAATTTCTAATATTACATACTTTAATAACAAGTCAACCTGTAGTTCATTATTTTGCCACCAGATGTCATATCGCTTAGCAATACATGCCAATTACAATGATCCTACGGCTCGTGTTTTTCATACTACTATTTTTCCTATTTCGCATTAATTTACTTTTATTTCAAACATACCAGAATAGTTATTTACACACCAAGTGCGGGAACGCTTGGTCCCCGGATGAGTGCCATAGAACGATTCCGGCAACCTAGTTCACGCACGCGGTTTATACAATATTTATTTGTACGAGAAGTATAAAACTAATAATTAGTAATTTTTGTACAAATAAATTTATTTATTAAAACATTGTTACTAATAAACTACGTTTAGCTAATTTCAGAGTGTCAAAAAAATTTAAATTCCAATTATTTTAATGTTTATTTTTATGTAATGTAGTGTTAATAATGGTATGTAAATAAGTATTTATTACTTAATAAGTATTTCACTTGTATATAACAAATTTAAACTTTATAAACTTGTTAAATTGCTTAGTTTTGATACAATTTGCATTATATTTGTTGGTTGAGTAACCGACATCCCGAGTGCTCTATCTTGCCGACTCCCGCCGAGCAGAAATTGTTGTAAACAATCGTATGGATTATATCAGATCAGGTCACGTGACGCAGATGAATTTATTCGAAAGAACACAAAAAACAGTCGGAAAAATGAATTTCAATTTTCTATATTTACCAATGTTTATTCTTGTTTAAATTTCTTTAGGTACCTTAATTGCAGGGGGGTAAAACTGCATTCAAAAACGTGATAACAAGTTTTCAATCTAGTAG
This sequence comes from Harpalus rufipes, assembly GCA_951394225.1. Taxonomy (NCBI): domain Eukaryota; kingdom Metazoa; phylum Arthropoda; class Insecta; order Coleoptera; family Carabidae; genus Harpalus; species Harpalus rufipes. The sequence goes on from OX596274.1 coordinate 4,431,932, forward strand.
CGTTTGGAAATACTTCCTGACCCTTTCATAGATGGCTTTAGTAGTACAGATTTTACAGGGATTCTCAAACTTTAATATCAAAATACTATAAAAAGGTAACATAAATAAATTTCCCACAATTCTCTATTGTTCACCAAGTGTTGCATTTGTACTTCGTACAGTTTTCTTTATTATTCTCTATTGCATCGTTCGAAATTCTTTGACGTTTAAAACTGTTATTTGTGAATTCGTGAAGCTTCATAAGATTCATCAAAGAATGTTGAAATAGTATGGTGTCAGTTTTAAGAAAAAAGGAGTATAGAAGTGGCTAGATTTGTTAAAAAGTGGACGAACATCGATAACGAGGTCAATGAAGCAGTGTATTTCTGGCAGACATTTAAAGTAACATGCCATTTTTGAAATAAAATTACCTCTTGTAATAATAATTCAAATTTTTGATTCCTTGAGTAGTATGTTCTTAAATTTTAATAGTTGTCGCCGTGTAGTTTGAGATTTGTAGTTATTTATTTATTATTTGATTTAAATAATGAAATGTATATATAAATAGACATTAACATATTAAGAACTGTAATTTTTTTTTATAGTTCAACATATATTTCACATTTCTTGACAATGTCTTTAATAAATTATCTATTAATAAAATTTAAAGTTTGGAATAATTCAAAATGAATTCATATTTCCCGCCACTTTCTCGGCTGTCAAATTTAGTTCTCTGACCTTTTCATAGGCGGCACCAAAACTTGTTATTTTTCCTTAATCTATGCTTAACTGTAACCTCTTGTCCTGATTTGACTTATAAATTATGACAGATTCTTCCGCCATTTTTAATCTTAATCCAAGTTTTTGTTGGATTAGATGTCACTGATCTGGATTACTTGGTCTTGGAATTCGAAAGAACATGCAATTTACTGATCCATGTAACATGGATCTGATCTTATGCAGTGAAAAAATACGACTATTGTGAACCAAATGCACTAAATTCATTATTTTAAAATTACATTTCGTTCAAAATTCCACCATTTTCTCTTATTATTAAGTTAAAGTGTGTTTGAGACACTATGCTTATATAGTTATTTAAGAAATACTTTAGAAATAGGAGTGTTTTTTTTCCCAAAATTTCCCGGTCACTTATCTGGTGGAGAAAAAAAAATTAGAGTAGAGAAATATTCGAATTTTTATGGCCTTAGCCTTGTCTTAACATCTACGTTATAGTCTTATTTTATTCCAAAAATTCTTCACGTCTTCTGCTATAAAAATATAGTGGAGGATCCCATTTGTAACTCTACAATACAATTTATTACGAATACGAGTACATAATAATAACTAAATAACTGTATAATTACTTTTTATGTATTCATATATGTATTGTTACAAAGATTATGAAATGAGGTAAAAAGCACAGTGTTTAATTATTTTATCACCAACTATAATTTCGCATTATTTGTAATGCCTGATAACAATGTTAACAGTAATAATTGTTTAATTTCTTTTGATAATATACTCGGAAATACTAGATACTTCAATGTGTAGTATTTTGTAAACAAGAATTTGAGTAATTTTGGAAATGATGTATAAGTATACACAGCAAAAATATTATATTCTAGGAAGAATTCCATTGATGTGCATTACGCCAGAAAGAATTTGGAGATGATCCAAATTCTTGAATCAGGGTAACGTATGTATGTATGTATGTAGGCGTAGGCGTTCAATTTTTTGAATAAGTAAATAATAAATTCACAGCTGTGGCCCAACAATTACAATATGAATTTAATAGGCAAATAAACAAAAAAAAAATTACAATGTTAGCTATACAAATCATGATTTGATATTGTTGAAAAAAATTCATATTTACTATCTTCTAACATATCTATATTATTTATTGTTTAGAAAATGGGGTAGTTGCAAAAAAATCGTTACTTTTTTACTATTTGCGAAAGCAATTTATAAAGAAATCTACCTAGCTATGAAAGAAGACACATTGAACTTGAACAATATTTTATTTTTCAACATAACTTTCTTCAACACTAACACATTTTTCCTAACGTTTCTTCAACTGTGCCATTCCGTCAAATAGGATATTGCGTTATTGAGTAAAAGTGATACTTTGTGTGGCAAGCGTGGAAGTTTGCGTAACGAGCGAAGCGAGTCAGTGCACAAAAGACACTTTTACTCCGAATGACACATTATATTTTTTCTTCAAACGTAGATATTTAAAGAAAAATATCTACTATTGACATTACCTTTTGCGTAAATTACGTTTGCGATTTTAATTGCCCTGTAGCTATGGATATTTATTTGTTAATTTTGTTATAAACATTGAAGTGAAAATTTTCACGTTTTGACATTTAAATAAAAACTGTGCAATTTTATATCCTCCTTGAGTAAATGCCCACACGGTTCAAATATGTCAGCATCGTTACCGAAATCTGTGTACAAAGCAGATTGGCACACCCCTCAATGGGTAATATGCCGTGATGATATATTTATTTTATTTATTTATATACTTATCTATATTCATTGCTGGCGTGGAGAGTGCACTACAGGGGTCAATTTTATGCCATTTAAAATTCTAAAGTATTTGGCGTCGGTCGGAATCGAACCCGGTTCCCCAGATTCACGTGATGTGACGCCTGGTAAACGCTCGCACGATACAAATATGTCATCATTATTACCGACATCTATGTACAAAGCAGATTGGCTCACCCAGCAATGGGTAATATGCCATGATGATATATTATGTATTTTTATTATCTCACCTATATTTCTACATATTTACTTATGCTGGAAACTGCATTAAGTTCCTTTCCACATAATTATTGGTCCATTTAATATTTTCTTCTTAAAACGTTACTATTATTATTTGAAATGATTAGTTTGTTAACAGTGACATATATTTGAGATCTGAACTATGTAACCATGGAGAGTGGTGAACATACATAAATATAGCTATATAAATATAGTGAAATAAACATTCGTTTAAATAAATAATCTTAATGTTTAAGTATTTAATAATATTATTTGTCTTAAATTAGTGTTTATAATTTACTTTCATTATCTTTATCTTAATTATTTATCGTTTAATAAACTTTTATTTTAATTAATAATATTTTTTTCATTTTTACATTTCACCCACATAAATAAACGTTAACACAATCATGACGGGCGTCGAATTTAATGTAAAAAGCTAAAAAGTCATATTTTCTATTTTTAAATCTGTGAAGATAAGGTAAATAAACTAATCAATTTATGTATAATTTATGTCATAAATGTAAACATCGTTAATAATCAAATCAGTTAACTCGCTAGGGCGACGTAAACTGTATTGGTTGTCATTATAATAATGCATCACAATGCACGTCACACGAGATATTTGAAATAGATTTTTTTACCTCCCGCTACCCTTGGTAAGAGAGGTATAGGGATCGTGCTAAAAATCGCATATCGAGATTTTGGTAAATGACCACGTTTTAAGGTCCCTAGAATCCATTTTTAACATTTTCACGATGATGTCTGTATGTATGTATGTGTGGATCCTGTATAGTGTATACGCTCTAACTCAAATACTATAATTCAGAAAGTTTTGAAACCATGTATTTCTACCTTATTCTAATATGGAAATATCTGATTAGATTTTGGTGGCAATCGGATAACCGGAAATGGCAGTTTACTTGAAGCTCAAGATAGTTTTTCTTCAAAAAATACCTTTAAATGTAATTTTTTCTCAATTTGTTACTATAAAAATTAAAGATTATTTCATTTTCTACAAGTTTGCTTTAATACTTTTTCTATATATTGTATGGATAAATTTATAAAGTAATATAAAAGTTATATACATAGGTAAATGGCGGGAGGTACTGTGTTGGTCACATCAGATTTTTTTAAATAATAGTTTTTGAAAATCAACTATTCTTTTATAAGAAACAAATTGGAAAATATGCAATTATTTATTCTTTATGTAAAACAATATTTGATTAATAAATTTTACAAATTATATTACAATGAAATTAAAAACGAAGTTTTTTATAAATTTTACCATTGAAAACTAAAAATAACGGGGCTATGTGACCAATGTTTTTTTCTTAATTCTTTTGAATTTAATAGTAACTATTGTACCATTATTCCGATCTAGTAAATATTGAATGTCTCAAAAGTGACGGCCATGTTTTTGATATTTTATTCTGGGAATTAACAAAAATCGAAAATTAGGAGTGGAAAAATTCTTGATTGTCCTTCGAAAGCAAGTTATTGATAAAAATGTGCACCGGCGCATTACGGAATACAATGAAAAATATCCTGAATCAAATTTTTCCTGATAAATTTATTGATACAGGTAGATAAATCACCGTTAGAATTATTTTTCTGTGGCTATTTGGAAGAAAACGTTTATGGCAAACCTGTTGCTAATCCTGAATATGTCGAAGCTCGTTTTCACGCTCTGTGACATTAATAGACATATAGAGCGTTCATGTTTCCATGATATATCGTAGGAGGCAACCTAATGGAACACATTTTTTGGCAACAGTAATGGAAAATATCTTGTTTCCTAATATTATTAGTTTTTAATAAAATTTAAACGTTAATATTTTATACCTTCCGTCACCTTTAGGTAAGGAAGGTATTGTCTTTGGTCAAAAAATTCAATGATGAGTTTTTAGTGAATAAGCATGTTTTAGGGTCCCTATAATACGATTTTACCACTTTTACGATGATGTCTGTATCTCTGTGTGTGTGTGTGACAAAAGTTCCGGATCCCATAACTTCAATACCACGATTCCAAAAACTATATTTTTTTCGTATTCCTCAAGTTTACATCCAGAAGAACAAGTGATTAGATTTTGGTTATAATTGGTGAACCGGAAGTAACCTCATTTGAAGATTTGACATTTAAATTTGATTTATTGACATTTAACGTTATTATAACTTAAAGAATATATTGTTCTCTATACGATTTGATTACATTATATACTTCATATCAATAGATACAGAGTTAAAGAATTTTAAAGAAATTAAATTTTATAATTCAGCCAGCTATGCTAAACATGGAAAGTATTAATATATTCATATAATTCAAATTGACAGATGTCAGTATCAATAAAAAGTAAATTAATGTGGCAGAGATGAGGATGTTGAAGTAGATGTTGGGGAAAACACGGAAAGATACGGTAAGGAAATATCTCTAGTATTACAAGTTTCTAGAAAGATACAAGAAATATGATTACATTGGTTTGAACATGTCATGAGGAGAAATGAAGAATTATATTGGAAGAAGAATGAATAGTTTAGTAATAGGATATTGAAGAAACAGAGGAAGATCAAAGATAAGATGGAAGGACTGTATTGCGGAAGACTTGAGAGAAAAGGAACTGAATGATAACGACACGCAAAAATAGCGACCCCTAACGAATGGGAAAAGCTAAAGAAGAAGAAGATGTCAGTGTCAAGTGCAATTTGAATAGTTTTTTTATGAAATAATTTTACTGGAAATTTAGAATCTTTTGCAAAAAAAAGTATGTATGGAATTTATACATTATACACACGATTGACGGAAGGTATTGTGCTGCCCACAACAGATTTTTTATCTATAACTTGAAAAACTACCATTATAAAATATTCCATTCTTAATTTTCGATTCGATATAACGCATCTACACTGACGAGTCGAATTTGCAAGGCGAATGGCGGGGTAAATGTATAGTCGGTTCACTCGTCATTCGTCTCCTGCCTCGTTTTGCCGCTCATAGAGCTCGCGCCGGGAGCGGTTTTTGGGAACGAGTCAAAGGCTTGTGTAGCGACGAGGAGAACCCAAGGCCAATTTTACTATACGTAATTTTTTTAAGAAATGAGTGTGGCGGAGATAGGACTTATTTGATCTTGGCTCAAATCACAACCAAGTTTACACAGCCGATTTTCACTTACAACTACAGCAGAACATTAAATTAACTACTACAAATTTGGTTTTTTGGACATCAACATTTATTTTGATGAGGGTAGGCAGGTGAGGCAGTGCCTCACCAGAAAAGAAATAAAGCTGCATGTAAAGTAGTATGTAAATTAAATTTTAACTTATTCCGTTAATGCTTGTCTTTACAAATAATATCTTTGAATATATAATACATATAAGAATGGCAACGTAATGGATTTAGATTAAATATTTCGAGAGAAGGTGCCATCTATCCCTCCCTATACGAATTATTTCTGAGTTAGTTCAAAAAATACATAATAGGTGGATGTTGCACAGTATTGCCACGTAGCTAGAACAGCAAGTTAAGATTTTAAAAAGGTTTTTAAGTTTGCTACTGTAAAACAAGTATACATATACATTGAAGATTCAAAATATATTATCTCGTTATTATGAAACAATATTTTTGAATTATTGATTATTGAATACCTCTAACAAATAGTATCTGGCAATGCTGTCAGCACGATTTACCGTAATTCATAGTTTTATGGTAGGAGTCACTAGCTATCTATAATAATTTTGTGAATAAAAAGAGACAGATATAGTATGTTGCTAGGCCATATGCGTTGCCATTCTTATATGTATTATATATTCAAAGATAATATCAAAAGAATAATTTAAACCACGACCATAACTAATATGTAATGCAGTTCACCTAATTTACACCCTATAAAGTGCTTCTCGAAATGAATAGTAAAACTGCCTAATGTTTTTGATAAAGCTTTCATTCCGGTAAGAAATACGTGCGCTGAACAAAGAGCTGCTTGAGGCATTACTTCAAATGCAAAATGCAATGAGTGCGTAAAGGATAAAAGATAGTCGCTTTACCTTCCACGCGACTCTATAGAGGCCGTTACCATACATGAATACAATCAACGCCACGTACGGATAAATTTTGTAAGTAGGTTCATGACATTACTGCATATTTTTGCAAGCAAGATTAAATAATATTAGCTGTAGCTGTAAATTGCATTCGACAATAAACAAACATAACATAACCTGTCTTGTCTAGCATTCTTATTATAACAGCCTCTAGTTTGCGACTGATACGTATTGCAGTAAATATTTAATTCTTTTATTTTTCTTGTTGTTTTTATAGTTTAGCCACATAGTGTTTTTGTAATTTGAATTAGTTGAAAACAAAAAACAAATAATGGCTTCGACTTCAACTTTAAAAGAATTGAGTGACAATATAAGGAATTCTGAAGATATTGTTAATTTTTTAATTAACAAAAATCCATTTAATTAACTATTTGTCAAAGAATTTCCTAAAATGTTCTGTGATCTGGCAATTTATTTTTGTACATGAGAGGAGAAAAATATGCATTTGCACATCCCTTGAAAAAATGTAACTTTCAATTATAAGGCTTTGACCTTGAATGAAAAAAAAAATTCGCCTGCGGCGTATTTTTTTCTGGATACTTTGCCTCACCAAAGTTTTAGTGCACGAGCCGCCATTGGATCTATCATTTTAAGTTTAAATAAATAATCTTAGTGTTTAAGCAATTAATAATATTCTTAGTCTTAAATTAGTGTTTATAATTATTTAATCATATTGTTAGTTATTTTTATTATCTTTTTAATATTTATTCTAATTATTTATCGTTTAATAAACGTATTATTTTAATTAATAATATTTCTTTGATTTTTACACTTCATCCATATAAATAAACGTTACAATATGTTATTTCCTCAAAAGTAAACTCTGTTTATATTTCAATTCATAGGTTATTTATTTAAATTTGACAGGTATTGATGATATTTCGTAACTTTATTCTCAGGTTATCTATTGTGTTATAGTGACATTTAGGGCGATATTACAGGTTTCTTTTGTACAAGTTACTTCTTATTCGTTGATTCTGTATAGTTTCTATAGATATTTATTTGATTACTACGCCGAAGAAATTAAACTTCTATCTTGTGAATCAAGTCACAAAAGATGCTATTTTTATGACGTTTGAAGAAAAATACTTTTATTACAAAACTATACTTTGACGTATTAAGTATAAAGAGAATAAGAATACTTACTGACATCACTTATGTTGATATTGTCTTCATCTTGTGTTTCTCGGGTTCCATTTACTGCTCCGTCTATTACAAATAAAAAATTATATAATATTTCAAGAACAATATTTGAATATTATACACAAATTCAATTAAATTTGTGAAAAAAAAAACAGGATAATTACAACAATGAAATAATGATGTTTTCATTCATTACAAATAATGATTTTGGTAAACATTTATTAGTTGGATTAAAATAATTAATTGAATTTGTGTGTTAAATAATAAAAATCGTCAAACTACAAATGAAAGATGTGAGAAAAAGCAGCCTGCACCACAATAATTAAAAATAAAACTTCTGTAACAACAAAATAATGAATGCTCATAATTAAAACACGCTCAGTTATTGGTAATGAAAAGTAATAATGGCGTCGTATTAAATATCTAGACACGGTAATTATTTCTTAGAAGAAAACAACAATTACACTAACTATATGTCTAGTTATTAAGGAAAGAACTTCGTTACTTTTATATTAAGTATTATTTTTCATTTTAAATTTATTTTATTTTTCAGTCATCATTATTATTATTAGAAAAATAATTGTTTATATAAATAATTATTTTTGTGTGGGGTTATTTTTAAAACATGTCTGACTGGTGTGAGCACAGTTTATGCATAGTTTAGGAACATTTGATATAAATAAACATAACCTAAGTTTTGTAAGTTGCTAAAATTAATTTTGAACAAGCATGTACGAAGCCTAGTCCTAGTCATAACACATGAAAATTTAGATATGATTCCAGGCTAAATGAAACATGAATGTTCTGTAATATGAAACTACAAAATAAAAGATATATAATTTTATATAAATTACACTTATTTTTTTTCGTATTTTTGCCCATAGTGCCTATAGTATTTTTTCTTATTTGAAGATAATCGCTTGAGGATATTTTTTCAGAAATTGCCTCCAAGGCTCCAAGCTTGACATTTAAAAAAATCACATAACCATATAGTTAGCAATGTAACGAACCGCCTTATTATTTTGTGGCATGGCCACGTAATATTTCTACATATCGACAATCTTTAAATGTATTTAAAAATAATTTAAAAACTTATAGTTTGATTGTAGCAATGCGTGAAACCTTGTACATACAGTAAAATTCACCGGTGATGGCGAAGAGCCGCGCATACTAGGCCACGCCTTTCTTAAGCACGATTGGTGCGAAAAATGTCAGTAGCGTACTCCGTATGTAACTTAGTGTTAAACATAAAAATGAATAATATTGCACTTCAAAATAATAAACAAAATTGAAGTTAATAATAATATAAATAAAACATGGGCACAATAAATGATAGATTACAATAATAATAATAATTTGTTAACATAAAAACGCGTGCAATTCTACAAAAGAAGAGGTACAACAAATTAATTCAATATAAAAGAAAATATAATATGTACAATGTTGTCTATTCTTATTATTATCTATTTGAGTTTCTAAATTTTCCAGTTCAACTTTATTTTTTTTTTGTTGCACGTGCAATACTTTCAAGTTAACATTAAAGCATGTTTCTGTTCTACACATGTGCGGCAAAACCAATACTAAATTTGTTATTATTTATGGACTTTTGATGTTCTTTAATTCTTTGTTTAAATTACCGGCTTGTATCAAATGATCCTTGTATTGGCCAAAGCGGAAAGTAATTCACACAAAGAATTAAAGAACATCAAAAGTACATACTCCAGTTGTTAAAATATGTTCACCAAGTGCCAACCAGAAATTCAATTCAGTATATGGATATTGAAATACTATTTAACAATGCTACGCCACTGACTCGAACTAATGTAGAGTAGGAGTACGGTCGCAGTTTAATCTTCTGCGCATATCTTCTTCTCGTCATCACGTTTGACGTTTGCTATACCTCCGGCCGAAAGAAGTTTACACCTTTGGGTGAATAAATTTCGTCCGCAGACATAAACCCATTCTATCGAGTCTCTATACGTAAATAATTATTTCTAATATTTTCAATTAATTTCCAAAAACATTTCTGCGCGCTATAGAGAGTCCGTGAAAGCTGTAATGGAATCACTTGATAACAAATAAAGAGAGAGACAGAATGAAAACGAGAGATGTGTTTTGAGTGACATAATCATAATTAGTATTTAAAAAATTCCATCATAACCCTGAAGTAGCCATCGGAAAATTATTCAAATATAGAATGAGAATATTATTTTTAACAAATGCGCCAGATTATTTCGGAACTTGTTTAATATTTCTGATAAGAATTCAGCCATAAGCGAGAAACGATTTAATATGAATCTTATTAGGGTTATAATAGTAATATAAATAAACATGACAGCATAATACATAACGTTCAACTTCAAATGCTCATAAGGGTATCAGCCAATGACGAAATATAACTAGACAAAACATTCCTTATCCCTCCTCACTGAATGTTTTGATTTCGGCTGGCCAGAAAGAGACAACTAGAGATGGAGATTTTTTTAGTCTAGTTCGAGCATTTCTCACTAGATGCCATCCAGTGTTACAGTCAAAATTTAAGCGCCAATACGATGAAAAATAGTTTATCGTTATAAAAAAAAAAATTCAACGTAAAATATTTATTAATTATGTATTATAATTACAAAATACAAAATTATTGATAATAGAAAACTGTACAATGTACAATTTGCGACACTTGGTGAAGTTGTTCTAAATATTTAAATATTTTGTGAACCTCGAAAGAGGCGTCAGTACACCACACTGAAGAGCTCCAATAAGAGCGAAACGCGTCTGTGGTTCTGGTTAAGTGGGCCAGTCTCTGATAAATGACCGAGAGGTTGATTCAAAGACTGAAATATTGTGAATTGTACCAAGTGTTCACAAAATATTTAAACAAAATTATTGACTTTACCGAGCAATAAATATGTACGAAAACAAACTAACCTCACAAACGACAAATCAGTTCTTCTTATAAAGTTACACTAAATTTCTTTTCTTTTTCTTTCACGTATATTGACGGCCGAATTCACCATTAATTCATTGATTAATAATCAGTTGATTAATGAATCAAGCTAATCTGTAGATGAACGTATGTTCTAATTCACCAACTTGATATCTGTCACCATCATGTAATTTTATTCGTGGTATTGTACTTTCCGTTAAAAAAATATTAATATGTAAGTTTTTAATTTATTTATAAAATATATTTTCCTATGATAATATTAAATTTAAATTTTGATATAGGTAGAAAGTACACTGGTCCCAATAAATGAGTGTTTTTAAATATAGTGAAAATGAAAGATATAAAAGTATATTTGAAAATAATCATATATTTTATAAGTAACGAGGTTCACTAGCAGTTCGCCATTTGGCTCCAAATATTGAAAGGTAGAAATTTGCTACAAGATATTTTAACACCTTCGTAGGATCATATACTTGATCAAGACCCTCTGAACAATAATGGAAGACAATTATTAAATTTAATTTTAGATATTTATTTTAAAATTAGAATACAACACGAAATGAAAGTTATTATAAACTATGTAACATGAACAAGAAATCAAAATGAAGGTGCAGTTAGGGGAAATAGTTTATCACCATTTTTAGCTAATTTATTTATGAGTAATTTCGAAATTGAATTTAAGAAAAACAACTAATATTTCCCTAGAGTTTGGAATAGATACAGTAAAATTTTTGAAAGATGTCCGATCAAAGTAATCTACGAATTGTATGAATTCAGATTTTTGCTCCGCCCATTCTGACAAATTCAGTAGTGTCGTTTGCTTAGTTTTTATGAGGGTACATAAGATACTATTGTTATTTTATTATTATAAAAATATATGTTACAATAAAAGCATTCAAATTTCAAAAATAAATCAACTGGTAAGTTTATTAGCAAATGTAAAACCAAATATGTGAAAAATAAGATACTGACACAACGTCAGTGTCAGTGATACTGACAGAAAATTACGTTATTCGTGCGGCTATGAATCAAGGTAATGTATCTGAATTAATATATAAGCTTACGTTACAGCGAAAGTATTATCAACAACGAGCATCGTTTTAAAGTGGAATGTCTTAACTTAGTCGAAACAATATAAATTTTTGAAAGACGAACGTGTTATATCCATCCTTATCGCACACGCTTATAGACTGCAAAGGAGAGAGATAAATATATGCCAATTTGATAATTCGTTCATGATACAAATAACCTTGATCGGACATCTTTGAATAATTTTACTGTATGTAGATGATATTTTTGCCATAGTTAATACCAAAAATTGCGATTTGAAAATGTTTCTAGACAGTTTAAATTCAGTTTTCCCATCAATTAAATTTACTATGGAAAAAGAAACCAATAAACAACTACCATTTCTGGATGTATTGGTTATTCGAAACAAAAATAAACTAAAGTTTGATATTTATAGAAAATCCACTGCCAACATAAATTAGCATCGTTCAATTTTTTAATAAACAGATTAACAAAGTTTCCTTTAAACAAAAAACGATTTAATATTGAACTAAACTATATTAAAGAAATAGCTAAGTATAACGGTTTCCCGGTTAACACTATCGATAAATTAGTTCATAAATTTAAACATCGCCAATCCGTTTCTAATTTTACAACATTAACACCATTTAATAATAAAAATAATAATAAATACATAACACTACCGTACGATAACGCTTCTAAAAATTTAAACAAAATTTTTCAAAATCAAAATTTAACCGTAACTTACAAATCAAGTAATACCATTAAATATTTATTAGGTAATCCTAAAGGTAAAATAGATACTAACAAAAAATCCGGTATTTATTGACAAATTGACACTCGGTTTCAAGAACATTTTTATCATCTAAAAAGCGGTAATCCCGAAAAATCTAGCGTAGCTCAACATATGTTCATTAATAATCACAAAATTAACAATTCTAATATTAAACTTTTAAAACATATTAACAATGATAGATATTTAAATGCATACGAGAGCTTAATAATAAATAAATTTAAAAATAATTTGATGAACGCAGATTTAGATCCCATACCAAATTCTAAACTATTTGATTTAATATAATCTTAAATTTTATAGGACGTTTTAAATCTTAAATATCATTGAACGCTAAATCTTAGTTTATAATTGGTATTCATTCACCTGTGACTCCCATCGCTATATAATCCCAGTTCTCTCCCCTGTTTTTTCAGAGTTGTTAGACCTCTGGCACGGTTTACATGTTGAGAACTTAGTTCTCGAAATACGTATATAGCTTATTTTATAATTTTAAGGTTAAGGGGTAATTGTATTAATTATATACATACATCTTATTGAATCAATAATGAGTAAAAACAAAATTTGATTTACTTTTCTGTTGTAGGTACGTAAAATTCAAGAGCAATTATATTTATCATTTTTTATGGAATGACAAATATAATTTTGAAAGAAAATTGTGAAACACTTTTGTTGGATGTCCAGTGTTTTACGGTGCGAGTAACCTCGCTTCGCGCTTGTTATTTTTAGCTTGAAAGCTAGAAACCGATTGTAATTTAAACACGCGCATTAACTAACAAATTAAAATAGATCAGATTATGGTAGTGCACATCTATATCCGTAAACGAAGAGAAATATCGCAACACTGGACTGCGCATGCATTGCAAGTGAACAAAGAAAACATCTCGTGAACTTGCACTGGAGTAACCTGTTCTCCAAAGTTTGTGTATCTGTTAAATTATATCTACGAGTGTAATAGAAAATTATAATATGAACTAAAAATTAATAATTCATTATAGTGGTGTATACATATGTATATGAAAGCTAGGGCTAGGAAAAATAAAATATTTTTTTTACAAATCTATAAAAAACATCAGGCTTTTTAATATTTATTTAACACTAGTGTTAAAAGTGAACTAGGTACCTTGGTAATGACGAATGGAACATAAATCGACATTTTTCACATATGTTAAAAAATTATTGGTTCATAGTGTGATTATTTAATATTCCTGTTTATAATATCACATTTCTTACAAATAAATAGGGAAATGAATTATCAGTATGTTTGACATTGGCCCGTTTATGGCGATCTTGCCCCATGGCATGGCCATACCTGTATATAGAGGTACTCTATAGAAAATAAGAACGCAGCGCCAAAGTGGACCTAATGTTAACGAAATAATTTGGTATTTATTATTTACTAATTGTATTTATGCATTAAGTATACAGGGTGTTTCCTTTAAAACAACCAGCGCTTTTTTGGGCGAACTAATGACTTTAGAAAAAAATGTTATATACAAAAAATTACCAGGAAAAAGGGCTTCATTTATGAGGAATAATAAATAAAAAATTCAACCAGTGGTTCTCAAACGGTAGAATAAAATTATATTTTTTTAAATGGCAACCTATATAATTTTTTGTCCATTAGATAGAGTTTTTTTCTGATTTCAAAGATATAAATATGATATGGGGTTGTATAACAATTATTTCGAGAAAAATGATATTAAAAATCAGAAATAATTCTACAATATTGAAGTAGGCTATGCAATAAACAAATGATACAGGTGACAGATAGTTTTGTTACTTACGTTATTAAGTGTTTGTTTTCGTAATTGTTTAATTACTTATTAATAAAAAATGGCTTTGCAGTTGCAAGAATTAACAAATTTAGACTATTTTAATCTTACTGTTATGTATGGAGAGTGTGAAAGAAATTTAAATTCTACGATACGAAGATTTTCACGGCTTTATCCCCAAAAAGTGCAACTCACTCGTAAAACAAGTTATTTTAGATATAAGAAAATAATATACTATCGTAACCTAGGCAATAGTCGTATTAATAGTTATTTATTGCATAGCCTACTTCAATATTGTAAAATTATTTCTGATTTTTAATATCATTTTTCTCGAAATAATTGTTATACAACCCCATATCAAATTTATATCGTTGAAATCAGAAAAAAATTCTCTACCTAATGAACAAAAAATTTATATAGGTTGCCATTTAAAAAAATAATTTATTCTACCGTTTGAGAACCACTGGTTGAATTTTTTATTTATTATTCCTCATAAATTAAGCCCTTTTTCCTGGTAATTTTTTGTATATAACATTTTTCTCTAAAGTCATTAGTTCGCCCAAAAAAGCACTGGTAGTTTTAAAGGAAACACTCTGTATAATATTACATATACATAAACGTAAATATTATAAACATAATAGATAACACCTGTGTTTATACAATCAAGAATATGTCAAGTGGGTAATATATCCCGTCAACTATAGTTTCACAAAATACCACCAGATGTCATATTACTTATTTCCCATCGCCTAAACGTTTAATGTAGTAAATATTTAAATAATCTTTCACGTATTAATAGATACTAAAAATCTTAGTATATAAGAGTACAAGGTTTCGTAAAAATTGACTTTTAACATTTTAACAGTGATGTATGTAAATGTGTACGAAAGATCCTATAGTATAGTCAGTTCATTGTCTACCTCAGTTATTTTCAATTTGAAAATAGGTATGCTTGAGATTTATAAATCTTGAAACCTTATGTTATTTCTGAAATGTATGAAATTTAAGGATTATTGATTATGTTTTAATGTTTGCATTATATATTATATATGCTAAATGCTTTTTAAGGTACATGAATGTAATTTTTACATTTATGGATAATTTATTACGCATCAACAGTAGCTATGTTACATTGTTACGCTTTGGTGTATTAGGTTATTAGGTTTTAATATTTGAAAAAGTTATAAAATATCTAATTCATAAACACTGTCACTTAAATTTCTGTATTTATAGCGAATGGACTGTTTTTCTTACTTGTCACTATGTAGTCTAGTATGTCTCTTTCGTTTCAGTCTGCTCGAGTACGTTAGAATAGTTTATTTGTATTTATATATTCCCAAAATAAATTTTAATAATCTGCCATCTTATATTTGGTCTTCTTCTGTTTCTTAAACCTTCTATTACTAAAGCTATTCATTCTTCTTCCAATATATTCTTCATCTCTCCTCATGACATGTTCATACCAATGTAATCGTCTCTCTTATATCTATCACATTCATTTATTTTTCATTGATATTGATACTGACATCTGTCAATTTGAATTATCTGAATATATTAGCAGTTTCCATAGTTAGCATAGCTGGCTGATTTATGAAATTAATTTTTTTATAATTCTTTAACTCTATAAGTATAAAATGCAATCAAATCGTATAGAAAATAATATATTATTTTAGTTATAATAACGTTAAATGTCAATAAATAATATTTAACCGCGTTTTTTTCAAGAAAAATTGTTAAAATCTTCAAATGAGGTTCTTCCGGTTAACCAATTATTACCTTTTCTTCTGGATGTAAACTTGAGGAATACGAAAAATTTTTTGGAATGTGCTATTGAAGTTATGCGATCCAAAACTTTCGTCATACATACACAGACACATACATACATCATCGTAAAAATGATAAAATCGTATTATATGGACCCTAAAACGTGCTTATTTACTAAAAACTCATCATTGAATTTTTTGACCAAAGACAATACTTTCCTTACCTATAGGAAGGTAAAAATTAAATGAAAAATAAATAATTTTCCGAAATACTTTTTGATTGAGAATCTGCACATCGAAATGTATATACCCTCAATTTTACCCTTTTTGAACACCATATATAGACAAATAAATATTATATTGGTCATGGTTCGGACAATTTCCTTTCGGACAGGTTATTAATGTGATAAAAACATTGAACTATAGAATGAATCATCAATATATTCACACTAGGATTCACATATCTATTTAACAACAAGAATATAGTAGAATAATTTTAAAAATCTAATCTAATTAAATCTATGTTTTATGAAAATTAGTCACAACATACCTGTGCTATTATTCAGGCAAAATAAAACAAAATTAACGAACTATATTCAACTTGCATTATTTTATGTTCTTTTCATATAATTTATAAAATTAACAAAACAAGGCTTAAATTTTAAGCTAAGCTTAAACAAAAAAATTCAAATCGAAATTTTGACAGCAATATATAATAATTCATTTGATATTGCATTTCGATGCAATATTGTCAATTTAAGCCAAGTTTAATATTTAAGTTATATTGATGCAACCGGCCATAAGAGAGGTATTGGATTCATGCTAAAAATCGCATATGCAGATTGTAATAATTAAGCACGTTTTAATATTTTTACGATGATGTGTGTGTGTGTATGTGTATGTATGGGGAGGTTGGGAGGACGATTTCTCAAAAACTAAAATACTTAATATCTGTTTAACTACGATTTTCTTAATCGGACATTACTGTGAATGTCATGGAAACCAATTGAAAAATTAAAATGTTTGTAACTAACAGATAAAAGTCAGTGTCAAAAATCCAGAGACATTACTGAAGATTTTTCTGGGAAGTACATACATTTTATTATTTCTTATTGTATTAATAGTTAAATATATAAAATTATAGGTATATTACATATACCCTTCAAAAATGCTATCAATTCCGAAAATGAATTGGAAACATTTCGAAAAATTAGAAGAGTAGGACAAAGTTTCTTCAAAGAATGAATTTAAAATTAAAAAATCTAAATATAAAGAATAGATCTAGATCTAAATTTAGTGACTTTCCAATTCCATGTGTTTTATTTTCCTCGACAAGTAAATTCCACACTCCTGGTGACAAATTAACTACGTGAATTTGGAAAATCTTGAAATTTTTAATGAAAAATTCTGACATTTTACATCTATGTATATAATTGTCATTCTGACACGGGCCGCAATATCTGCTTGTCAAGGCCAACAATGTCACATGACTGCTCGTGCACTGTACTTAGTACTTGTGTAACCAAAAACGGAAGTGGCGAGATGTATTGAAAAATTATGACAATTGTGACATTTATATAAATAATTACTAACCGGCATTCTGACACGTATCTTCATATTTGCTTGCCAAGGCCAACAAAGTCACATGACTGCTTCGCGCCCTATAAGTAACGAATTTAACATTTCTTGTACACAAACAAATGAAATTGTATCTCTTCTTTCGTTCTATAAGGAATTTTGTCCTACTCTTCTAATATGTTCAAAATTCTTCAAATTCATTGACGGTAATAGTAGTATTTCTTAAAGATATATGTAATATTAATATACCTATAAATTTAAATACATAATTTAATTATTAATACAATTGCTGATTTTTGACACTGACATTTTGCATTTATCTGTCAATTACAAACACTTAAATATCTCAACTGTTTTTTGGGCAACGAGATTTATTACAACAGATCATTCTGTATTATTATACAGGGTGTTTCCTTTAAAACAACCAGCGCTTTTTTGGGCGAACTAATGATTTTAGAGAAAAATGTTATATACAAAAAATTACCAGGCAAAAGGACTTAATTTATGAGGAATAATAAATAAAAAATTCAACCAGTGGTTCTCAAACGGTAGAATAAAATTATATTTTTTTAAATGGCAATGAATTTCTTAGTAAAACAAGTTATTTTAGATATAAGAAAATAATATACTATCGTAACCTAGGCAATAGTCGTATTAATAGTTGTTTATTGCATAGTCTACTTCAATATTGTAAAATTATTTCTGATTTTTAATATCATTTTTCTCGAAATAATTGTTATACAACCCCATATCATATTTATATCGTTGAAATCAGAAAAAAATTCTCTATCTAATGGACAAAAAAACATTCACACACACACACATCATAAAAATGTTATAATTGGATTCTAGGAACCTTAAAACATCCTTATTCACTAAAATCTGGATATGCGATTTTTAGCATGAATCCAATATGTCTCTTAGCGAGAAGTAAAAAGGTATTTAAAGATAAAATTCCAACTGAGTAAATGAATAGGCGTAGTAACCAAACATGTCATTAGCTGAAAAACTTCAAAAATAAGCTGTCTCGATGATATGATCTCGGATTAACAAAATTATTTTTCAGAAGAATATCATTAGTGTAAAGATTTATAATGTTACTTTAATTATAGTGTAAATGATAAACATAATGATGTGTATTTGTTTGTTGAATATTTGCAATAATCATAAATAGTCTCATTAGGAAAGAAAATTTGAAAAAAAAAAATTTTAAAATACATTATATTAAAATTAATCAGTCACATCTCAGAACATTAATTATATAATAATGATAAAAGACTAATCATAGTAATTGATTATCAGATTTTAAAAAGTCGATTATCATGATTTCTTATAAGAATCTTATTCAACGTAAAAATATTTCAATATCAAGTTTTAAATCCCGATAAAAGATCAAGATAAAAGATGCGACATTACGTCATTATAATTCAATCAAATCCAATTGAGTATTTGATAAAATTACAAGAACAATCAAAGTTAATTTGTTTGATAGGTCAGTGGTCAACAAATTAACAATTGCATTTACTATGCTATACTGAAGTATTTTGTTTCATTGTTAGTTTTTTACCTCCCGCTACCCTTGGTAAGGGAGGTATAGGGATCGTGCTAAAAATCGCTTATCGAGATTTTGGTAAATGACCACGTTTTAAGGTCCCTACAATCCATTTTTAACATTTTCATGATGATGTCTGTGTATGTTTATATGTATGTGTACAGTAAATTTTTTGAAAGATCAAGGTCATCTACGAATTGTATGAATTCAGATTTTTTGCTTCGCCCATTATGACAAACTCAGTAGTGTCGTTTGCTTAGTTTTTATGAGGGTACATAAGATACTACTGTTATTTTATGATTATAAAAATATGTATTACAGTAAAAGCATTCAAAATTCAAAACTAAGTTAACTGGTAAGTTTATAAAAAAAATGTAAAACCAAATATGTGAAAAATAAGATAATAACACAATGTCAGTGTCTGTAAGTCTGACAGAAAATAACGTTATTCGTACGGCTATGAATCAAGGTAATGTATCTGAATTAATAAATAAATTTACGTTACACCGAAAGTATTGTCAACAACGAGCATCGTTTTAAAGTGAAATGAACTTAGTCGCAACAATATGAATTTTTGAAAGACAAGCGTGTTATATTCATCCTTATCGCACAGGCTTATAGCTTTTGCAAAAGAAAGAGATAAATGTATGCCAATTTGTTAATTCGTTCATGACTGTATGTGTGTATCTTCTGGACACGAACTCAAATACTATCCTGCGGAACATTTTGAAACCATGTGTTTCTACCTTATTCTAATATGAATAGAAGCCGTTAGATTTTGGTGTCAATCGGATAACCGGAAATGGCACTTTACTTGAAGCTCAAAATAGTTTATCTTCAAAAAATACCTTTAAATACTATTTTTTCGCAATTTGTTATAATAAAAATTAAAGATTATTCCTTTTTCTACGGGTTTGCATTAATAGTTTTTCTATTTATTTTATGGATAAATTTATAAAATAATATGAAAATTATATACCGGAGCTTATGCTTTAAACACAACTCTATGATTACACAGTTCAGCTCAAATGTATGGAACTGTCACATAAATGTCACTGTCAAAGAAATAATATTTCAAATTAATAATACTAACGTTTTAACAAAAAAATTGTAAATTGAGCAATAGTTATATGGAAAGGAACTTAATATACATAGTTGCCAGCATTAGTATAAAAATAAATATATCATCACGGCATATTACCCATTGCTGGGTGTGCTAATTTGCTTTGTACACAGATTTCGGTAATAATGACATAGCGTTTACCAAGAGCCACCCACGGTCAATTTTGTTAAAATTCGAAATATTTGGGGTTGATCGGGATCGAATC
Organism: Harpalus rufipes; assembly: GCA_951394225.1. Lineage (NCBI taxonomy): Eukaryota > Metazoa > Arthropoda > Insecta > Coleoptera > Carabidae > Harpalus > Harpalus rufipes. Next base: position 4,452,677 of record OX596274.1, read on the forward strand.
CGGATTCCCAGATTCGCGACCAGACACTCAGGCACGCGGACGAGACCCCATAGTTATGTATAAATAATAATAAAAATTAAATGGCGGGAGGTACTGTGTTGGTCACATCAGATTTTTTAAGTGATAATTTGACAAAAATGTTTATTATTTTTTTTTTCACATGTTGCTTTGATGAATAATTAATAAACAAAAATAAAGTCCATATGTGATCTACTTAAGACCAGTTTATACGCAGGGGTTTTCCCAATACGGAACTTGTAGTAGAATTCTGATTAATTCATACATTTTTTATCAAAATTATCATTATGCGAAAATCCCAAAACAATTAAGTACATCTTTATTGATAAACGAAAACAAAACGAATTTTTATCATGTGTATAGTATTCCATAAATACAACTGTTTAAACAAAAATAAATTTAAATCACTTCCGGTAGATAAAATAAATCCTAGTACGAATTATCGGCCAAGTATAAATACTAGCAATTGGGACGTATTCAGTTTTATTTAATATTTTTATACAATAAAATGCGTTTTATTCTTTTTAGATAATTACTGATATATCAAGGTCAATAGTAATTGAACATTTCATATTTTACAGTTTCTGTTTGTATATGAACAAGGTAAATAAATTACATTCTTGCATAAAGCTAATAAGTATGGTATATTATCAAATACAAATTCAGAAAATATTGTGATAAAATAATTTTGAGAATTTATTATTAGACCTGTTTAATAATTTATAACTTTTTGATGTTTACCGCAAAGTATATAAATAAATATATGAAGTTTTCTGAAAACTGATTAACCTTCCATTTATTTATATATATATTATTAATGGAATGTTTATAATATAAGTTTTTACCGACAATTTTCAATTAGTAACGGAAATGAAAGATTTTTTACATGATCCCACTTCAGCATATAACCGCACTCATGATAAGGAATTTTATGCGATAGAAATGTATACATATATTTTAACAATGTAATTATAATTCGAAACTTCCGATAATTAGGAATAATAAATATATCCACAACACACTACGTTATTCTGCAATGTAGCAACAGTGCAATCACGTTACATAAGTTCATATTTTGTAAAATATAGATCATGAATAAAAATAAATCTCTACAACGAGCAATCATGCTTGTGTTAATATTAAAACAAAACAAAAGTTACAAAACCAGTCATGCAAGCCTCAAAACACCGAGAATTCAAAATCTAAACCCATGCAAATGTCAAAAACACTTTTACACACCTAACCCGTGATCCATCATAAATTTTCGAGCGATTGTTTTAAATCGTATTGTTTTTTACCCAACTGTCGTCGCCGGATGAGATTTGCAAGTTCGGCGGTTAACCACGAACCTTTACAAAAAGAACAATCACTTATTTTATACAGACACTGTTAAAGTAAGAATAAAAAACGCGGGCACCAAATTTGAAGTTACAAACACAACATTGCCCAAAACCTAATTATTATTTACGTTCAAAAACATCGCAACGGCTTTGGATGATGATGATTGTTTTCTGATGATAGTTTCGAGCTAATAACACACCAACACATACCTTTATGTTCATGATGGAAACAGAACAGTAGCAGTCACAAAAAATCCAAGGTCTCACTACACTAACAACGCACACTCAGATAACAACAGTGTATCAATATTAAATCGTAGTTTTAGAGTCTACTGTGATCAGTATTTGCTATTGAACTGTGCATAAACTTAAACTATAATATATGTTGATCGCACATCACAAGGAACACACTTGCCAACACCAGCTTCGCTTCTTTGCGACAAACTAAAAGTGAAGTGTATTTTAAGAAAGGATGACCACAACATTATTCGTAGAAATGCGAGCGACTCGTGCTTTGATTGGCTGACAAGTCACATGGACGCTGACGTTATGCTAGTCAGCGCGCAGGTTCAAAGTCATTTCAAATTTATGCCAACTTTCTCTTATCTCCTACCATCTAGCGGCCAAATCACGAAACAGTAAATGCCGCGCAAATGAGTACGTTCACACAAGCTACTGGAGCGGTTTGACTTTTCATCATATGTATTTTTTATCACAAAGCAGCAGTAAATTTAAATATAAAATTTATACCATAAAAACAGAAAAGTAATTTAGAAGTTTTTCGTGAAAATATCCCAAACAATACTCTTCCAAATTCTTATTTTGTACTTCCAAGCATTTTGCGATCGTCTTTTTGAATTCCACAATCTATTTTTCAGTAAATGAATGGAAAAAATACAAACAACGAAAATATATCAAATTATATTTGTTTGAATTTATGATTCCACGTTAGACATGAACATATCGAAGAAGAGAGATGTGTTGAATGACACGTTTTAAGGTCCTTAGAACCGATTATAATATTTTTACGATGTCTGTGTGTGTGTGTGTGTGTGTGTGTGTGTGTGTGTGTGTGTGTGTGTGTGTGTGTGTGTGTGTGTGTGTGTGTGTGTGGGTGTGTGAGGACGTTGGAGGTACGATTTCTCAAATTCTATAAGACTAAAGACCAGTGTAACAACGAATTCCTCAATCTAACGTCTCTAGTAACCGCTAATAAAAAATTGTTTTGGCCAGCACAATACCTCTCGCCATTTTCATTTTATGTTGCACTTTGACACGGATCCTCATATCTGCTTTTTTATTTAACATTTCTTGTACATAAAAATAATTGAAATTGTATCTTTTCATCGTTCTATGAAGAATTTTATTCTACTCTTCTATGTTCAAAATTCTTCAAATTCATTGACAGTATTAGAGGTATTTCTTAAGGATAAATGTAATATTAACATACCTATAATTTAAATTCATATTTAATTAATAATACAATAATATATATTAAATGTACTCGTACCTCCCAGAAAAATCTGATTTTTGACAATGACATTTTGCATTTATCTGTCAATTACAAACCTTTAAATATCTCAACTGTTTTTTGGGCAACGAGATTTATTACAACAGATTATTCTGTATTATTATATACTATATCTCCAAACCTATACGAGATATAATACAAAATTTAAATGTGTCAGATTGAAAATTTAATTTTCTTTAATATTACTAAGAAAAAAAATTCAAAAAAAATATTTAGAAGATTTATTTCAAGAATCTGTTACTTCCAGTTGTCCAATTGTTACCAAAACCTTTTCAGCTCTTCTCATTATTGTCCGACACACACACAGACACACGCACAGACATTATCGTAAATATGTTAAAATCGGATTGTAGGGACCTTAAAACGGGCTTATTCATGAAAATCTGGATATGCGATTTTTAGTATGAATCTCTCTTAGCGAGAGGTAAAAAAATACGGCAGATGAAATTTCCAAAAAAAAAATAATAGTGGAAGGCCCCCATTATATCGGGCTGTGATCATCCGATATATTTTGAACTGAGATATTTATTTTTAAAAATCTAGTTATTCTGATAAACAATATATTTATAAACAAATATAAACTTGTAAAAAATAATATCCATCAAAATGTCACAAAAAGTGGTTAATATGGAAAAACATAATTCATCTCCAATTTCAAATGCATCTGAAACAAGTACTGCCTCAAATGTTGTTAAAACACCTTCAAGACCCAAATCAGATATTCTTAAGACAGTGACTACGAGAAAACTAGGTTTGAAAAAATCAGCCACAAATATCAATAAAAATGAAATAAGAAAACGATCTTTAACCATGAATGATATCCGAAATAAAACTCCAGATAACAGGTTAGAAAATTATGTTAATAATTCTTACATAAAATCACGCGTGTCCCACTTAGTGGGTTCGCACAAACCCGAAAACAATAAGAACAACATCAACATCATACAACAAATCTTTACTCTTAAACATATTAAAGTGACCGATTTTCGGTAGCGAAATACCGCATCCAGATCACAATAATAGTTACGAAACAATCATCCTTCCCCACACATTCCTATCTAAGCAGACTTCTTTCGCCTCGGCCACACTCATAATCGCATTCATACATGCTCTTCTTCTTTACTTACTTGGAAACTTTCTCTCTTTAAGCACCCTACCAACAACATCCATCCACTTACACATTGGTCGGCCACGCAATCGAAAACCCTCAACTTCACCAAGATATATACGCTTAATAAGCCGTTCACTCGCCATTCTCTCCACATGTCCAAACCATCTCAACTGACTCACACCAACTCTCTTAATCACATTGTTCCTAACCATACATTCTTCATACACCAAATTATTGTTCACGCGATCCTGTGTTACATACCCACATACACCACGTAAATACCTCATTTCCACGGCGATCACTCTCTTTTTATGCTTTCCCGTCCATGCCCAGCATTCGCTTCCATACACCAAAGCAGGCACTAGCACTCCATTATATACACTTAACCCAGCATCCCTTGATACGTTAACATTTCGTGCAAACGTACCCAGAGCACCCATTACCTTACATCCCGCACTCACTCTTCTTTCTATCTCTCGATCAATGGGACTATCCCTCGGCGTCATGCTACCCAAATATGCAAACTCATTTACCTGCTCCAGTTTCACTCCATCCACCAACATATTGCACTCAGCCACCAATTTACTCCTTTCAAATACTAACACTTTGGATTTATCAACATTCAACAACCAACAACATGTATTCTCTCTATCATTCTCCTGAGTTGCTCTTCATTTTCTCCTAAAACAATAATTCTTATCATAAAAATAATTTAACAAAAATATTATTTATTAAGTGTGATAATGTTTAACGTATATAAATGTAAAAATATACTAAATTACACCTTCTAAAATTAAATACTAATGAAAGAAATGGAAATTCCGATATATTACAATCATAAATTGGCGGCATATTATTATCGAACCTGCTGTTACTTTACGATTAAAATTGTGACGTATATGAAAGTTTCGTGACGTCAAATGTGTACTAGTTTAAATAAATGCATGGTAAACCAGACTGAAAGGTAGACCAGTTGCTATTGGCCGGGATTACAAAACGAGCCTTATTTACAAACACTGGTATTCCCCACGACTGAATATGACTGATATGAAATGCAGGAAAAATTGAATTACCTGCATTGTGTTGTTCATGGTCAAGGCGATATGCTATTTTTATATTTGCCTATTTTTACCTCCCACAAATCGTACGTAAAAAAGGTTAGAGATCATGCTAAAAATAGCATATTTAATTTTTTTTCAAATACGCTTGAATGTTCATGTCAAATTTCCCAAATTCTATGACACAAAAAATTATAAAACCCATCTTTGCGAAGTTTTTGATAATCAATAATCAATCGAATGTGGTATTTTCTTGGGTGTCGTCCTTGTCAACCGATCCAACAACAGGGTCTCGATTTATCCACTTATGATTCTAATTGAAATATTTTAAGGGGGCACGATTATAATGATGAAGCACGTTTTAAGGTCCCTACCATTTAATAATATTACTTATTAAATGGTCCCTACAATCCGATTTTAATATTTTCACGATGATTACTGTGTGTGTGTATGTATGTGTGTGTGTGTGTGTGTGTGTGTGTGTGTGTGTACGATGGACGATTTCTCAAAAACTATAATACTGAATATCTGTTTAACTACGTATTTCTCATTCGGACATTACTGGGAAGAGCTAAAGAGGTTTTGGAAATAATTCGACAACCGAAACTAGCAGATCCTTAAAAAATATATGCTAAGTAATGTCCGATTGAGAGATACGTAGTTAAACAGATAAAAGTATTATAGCTTTTGAGAAATCGTCCTTCCAACCTTCCCACACACCCACACACATACACACACACATACATACTTCCACATACACACACACACATACACATATACACCTTAAAACGTGTTTATTCATTAAAATGTGGATATGCGATTTTTAGCATGAATCCAATACCTCTCTTAGCGAGAGGTAATAACTTGGCAGAGATTTATATTTTCAGTATAACTGTTTCACGTGTGTAGTATGTGCATTTCATTGTATATTTTGATACTGACATTTACCTGTTGATCGTAAACATATAATTATATCATGTTTTTCTTGAAAATAGCATATTCACGAACCGATATTATGAACAATCCGATTTTATCATTTTTACGATGTGTGTGTGTGTGGATGTATGTGTGTATGTGCGTATATGTGTGGGATGTTGGAAGGACGATTACTCAAAAACTATAAGACTTAATAGTTGTTTAACTATGTATTTCCCAATCGGACATTAATGGGAAGAGCTGAAAAGGTTTTGGTAATAATTGGACAACCGGAAGTAGCAGATTGTTGAAAAAAAATCTTCTAAATTTTTTTTCTGAATTTTTCTCTGTCTAACGCTTTTATTTTTTTTGTTATATCTCGTATAAGTTTGGAGATATAGAAATAAAATAAATAAATAAATATTTCATCACGGCATATTACCCATTGCTGGGTGTGCCAATCTGCTTCATACACAGATGTCGGTAATGATGGAATATTTATACCGTGCGGGCGCTTATCAGGCGTCACCTCACGGACACTCATTGCTGACGTGGAGAGTGCGCCACAGGGGTCAATTTTGTGCCATTAAAATGCGATGTAATTTTTGGCGTCGGTCGGGATCGAACCCGGGTCCCCTAGATTCGCGACCAGACACTCAGGCACACGGCCACGAGACCCCGTAAAGAAATACCGCTAATACTGTCAATGAATTTGAAAATTTTTGAACATATTGGAATAGTAGGACAAAATTTCTCATAGAACGAAAGAAGAAATACAATTTCAATTATTTGTGTGTACAAGAAATGTTAAATTCGTTACTTATAGGGCACGAGTAGTCATGTGACTTTGTTGGCCTTGGCAAGCAGATGAGGATCCGTGTCAGAATGACAGCTAATAGTTACATAGATGTCACAATTGTCATATGTCTTAATTTTTCACTCAAAATTTCAAAATATTCTGATGTTTATTTGTCATCAATAGTATGGAATATACTTGCCGAGGAAAATAATCCACATGGATTTGGAAAATCATAATATTTTGAATGAAAACTTATGATACTTGACACCTATGTACATTATTACTAGCTGTCATTTTGACACGGGCCCCCATATCTGCTTGCCAAGGCCAACAAAATCACATAACTGCTCGCGCTCTATGCAACATAAAATGAAAATGGCAAGAGGTATTGTGCTGGCCAAACAGATTTTTTAAAATTTTATCTTGTTTAAGTTGTACCTGCGTTATTTCTTACATGAATTATTTTTGTATTTAATAGAAATGCTTTATTTTATTATTTTCTTTTGTTTTTCTTGAACGTTATATGATTTTGAGGTACATCGCGTGCCCTAATTAGAACTAGACCAATATAAATGTTTCATACCTAAATCAATTCAATTCTATTGTTTTCCTAAATATGTTATTAGATTACATATTATTGGTGCAGTGATTCATACAAGGCGCTAAAACTTTTCTAACGGTTATTTGATTCTAGAACACCAAGAAAACAAATGAAAAATGATTCCTGCAGTACAACCGATCACTCTCCAAGATCTCCAATCCAACATCCTGCAGAGAAAATGCTAGCAATTCGTTGTAGAGAATTACAAATTCGTACTTTTGCTAAATTTTTTTATAATCTTTGGAGAAAACAACAAAATTTAGCACAGAATTATAAGGATGAGGTATGTAGATAGCAGACAGGAAATACGATAACATAATGTAGGTATTAAAATTAGAATCTTTTATTTGCATTTCGTTGCACTAAATATTTACTGATATATGGGAAATAACTAATAAGCATATGTCTAAAAATAATTGATAATATTTATATGTGACACTTTTTTACCATTGTATAATCAGTTTTTAAAAATAGAAACGGAAGTGAACTATGTACATGTATAATAATCAATTTTCATGAAGTGCTAGCGTGCTACAGTAAAACTTTTGAAAGATGTCCGATCAAGGTCATCTGTATCATGAACGAATTAACATATTGGCATACATTTATCCCCCTCCTTTACAAAGGCTTTAAGCGTGTGCGATAAGGATGCATATAACACGCTTGTCTTTTAAAATTTCATATTGTTTCGACTAAGTTAGGACATTCCATTTTAAAACGATGCTCGTTGTTGATAATACTTTCGCTGTAACGTAAGTTTATTTATTAATTCAGATACAATGCCTTGATTCATAGCCGTACGAATAACGTTATATTCTGTGTCAGTATCTTATTTTTCACATATTTGGTTTTACATTTGCTAATAAACTTACCAGTTGATTTATTTTTGTATTTTGAATACTGTTATTTGTCAGAATGGACGGAGCAAAATTCTGCATTCATACAATTCGTAGATGACCTTGATCGGACATCTTTCAATTTTTTTCTGTAAGTAATACACGTGAAAAGCTGCATGAAATTGTGACGAGTTGCAGTTAATATGTGAATATGTGAGAAGTTGCAGATACGTGTGTACGTGTAATAATACCCCTCATAAGTTAATTCATGTCATTGAATTCAGATTAGAGAAAACAGATTATTTTGTTTACATATACAGTAAAAAAAAATCTGATGTGGCCAGCACATAACCTCTCGCCGTATATTTTACCTGGCTGTATGCATAAAGCAAAGATTATTTTTATAAATACAAATAATATATTCATATAAATCTGACGTATAAACTTCTTTATTATTCAATAATAGCATGTCTCAACATGAAGATATTTTACCATAAATTATGTTACAATAAATTACAAAGTAGAGTTTACCATATATAAATATTAGGCTGGTAACAGCAATTTTCAATTCGAACAACTTTGTTTACTTTCTCTTCATATTCTTCTAGTAAAAACATTAATTTTGGGCGGTCTAAAATGTATATATCTGGATTGTGCATCTATTCTTATATATCTTCTTTTACATTTTATTTTTTCATACTTGTTATATCTAAATAACCTTAATTCCCTTTAATAAAGTGACGGATAGATTGCACTCCGATTTTGTCAATATTTACAACTTACTTGAGAAGAATTTGATAGCTTTTTCGCAATTCAAAGTTACTCTAGTCTACAGTACTGGTGTACATTGTCCCATAATGTTTGAAACAAATTTAAGTCCTTCAACCTAGACTTGTCATCTCCATAATAGTCACAGATCAAGAACTAAGGGATTCTCCAAGTACATTTTTAATTCATTACTCATTATTTCTGACACTGACATTTATCTGTCAGTTACAAATAATTTAAATTATCAACTATTTTTCATGGCATTCTTTCGGCTGTCAAATTTATTACAACAGATTATTTTATATATTATACTTCTTTTATCTCTAAATCTATGGAATATATAATAAAATATTTAAATGTATCAGATAGAGAATTTAATTTTCTTTAATATTACCACGAAAAATTTTCAAAAAATAATATTTAGAAGATTTTTTTTCATGAATCTTCTACTTCCGGTTGTCCAATTATTACCAAAACCTTTTCAGATCTTCCCATGAATGTCCGATTGGGAAATACGTTGTTAAACAAATTTTAAGTCTTATAGTTTTTGAGTAACCGTCCTTCCAACATCCCACACACACACATACACACACACACACACACACACACACATCCACACACACACACACACAGACATCATCGTAAAAATGTTAAAATCGGATTGTAGGGACCTGAAAACGTGCTTATTCAATAAAATCTGGATATGCGATTTTTAGCATGAATGCAATACCTCTCTTAGCGAGAGGTAAAAATAAACAAATGTTAACGATTTATCTGTCAAGTTAGATTATTTTTTTAATTTTGTAATTTCTGCTCAACAAATACCAATTTAAATTAAGAGGTAATTGTTAACTGAACAGAAATTATAAATAATACCTAATAAAAATAAATTACCCTAACATGACAGATAAACCGTTAGACTTTTATTATTTATTTTGTCCATATTCCATGGCTATTGTTATTTTTGAGACATTTTTATACAGTATTTTTTTAAAGATATCCGATCAACGTCTGTATCATGAACGAATTAACAAATTGGCATACATTTATCTCTTTCCTTTACAAAGGCTTTAAGCGTGTGCGATAAGGATGGATATAACACGCTTGTCTTTCAAAAATTCATATTGTTTCGAGTAAGTTAGGACATTCCATTTTAAGACGATGCTCGTTGTTGATAATACTTTCGCTGTAACATAAGTTTATGTATTAATTCAGATGCATTACCTTGATTCATAGCCGTACGAATAACGTTATTTTCTGTCAGTTTTACTGACACTGACATTGTGTCATTATCTTATTTTTAACATATTTGGTTTGAAATTTGTTTATAAACTTACTAGTTGACTTATTTTTGAATTTTTAATGCTTTTACTGTAATAATATATTTTTATAATAATAATATAACAGTAGTATCTTATGTACCCTCATGAAAACTAGGCAAACGACACTACTGACTTTGTCAAAATGGGCGGAGCAAAAACCTGAATTTATACAACTCGCAGGCGACGTTGATCGGACATCTTTCAAAAATTTTACTGTACACTGGCTTGCAAAAAAATCGCGTACACCTGTTTTTTGCTGTATTGAGTCGGTCTCGATTGTTAACTTGTCAGTGTCACTAGTGTCAATTAAGATGCCAAAATTATCAGAAAACGAGAAAGTTGTAATACTTTCTAAGTTAGAAGAGGGGTGGTAAATCAGATCAATAGCAGAACATTAAGATTAAATAAAATACTGGACGCTGATGGAGCGATGATAAATTACTAATGTTACTTCGTCCATAATTTGTTTCACTCATAATTTTTACTTATTTATAATCCATTTAAAATAAATACTTGGTTGTTCGTTAATTTTTCTGGAATATATTTGTAATTTAGTAGTAACTTTAGCACATTGAAGAACTTGCTCCACGATACCTAAAATAATGACATGACAGTGACAACGGTGACAACTCCATTGACAGTTGATATTAACCTATTTTTAAAAAAATCGTATTTACATAGCTAAAAAAAGGTAAAAACTCGGTTACTTGATTTTTAAGGTGTACGCGATTTTTTTGCAAGCCAGTGTACATACCTGCTATAGTTAGTATAAAGTCTGAAAGGGTAATCTTTTATCATCTTTTATCCGCACTTTAAAATCCCATGTTAAACTCTTATATTCTGGTTGTATAAAATTTACAGCTATCATCATATTATTTTAGTTTGTCGTTAAGTGTTACCTAAAGGGATCTTATTATTTCCTGTGGTTTTAAATTAACCACAAAGTTACAGAATACGTTTGGAAATGTCATAGGCCACATTCTTGATAAGTAAATATGTTTCAAACACATAACGCTAATTTATAGTAATTTTAATTTGGACACTGTAATTGCTGACGGATCACATTAATATATATTCAAATTTAAAACTGATAAACATTTTATGAAAAACAATGATGAAATTTAAATATCATTTAAATAATCTTTTATAAATTTGGAAAATCCATTATTTATCTTCTGCATAATTCTAATTATCGGTACTCCACTTCTCTAATTGAATATTTTATTTTCATTAAATAGATGTGAACTATTATACTCTTCTACACTGTATACAATTTGGTCAGGAAAGTAACACATATGTACAGCGTGTTATATTTTAATGGAACCAGCAAATATCTCGCTTATTTATTAAGTTAGTAATTTCTTTCATATAACATGATTTATACAGCAACATGTAAGCTACTTGATGACGGATGTAAATGCATGGTAGCACTTCCGGTTTATTAGTAATTAATATCAACTTTGAAATGTCAAATGGAACATACTATATTTTTTTTACAAATTTGAAAAGTACATCAATTTGCTTTACAATCATGTAAAATAATCCATATGTTACATTATTAAAAAGTAAAATGGCGGGCACTTTTTTATACACCTAGTCGAAAAGATAATAAAACAATTAACACGGTACAAAAATTCCATCATTACCGATATCTGTGTATGAAGCAGATTGGCACACCCAGAAATGGGTAATATGCCGTGATGAAATATTTATTTATTTTATTTATTTAACTAAAACAATTGTAAGACGGTAAAAATATTATTTTGTTTCATAATAATAGTTACAATTGTTTTAGTTCATTGTTTTATTTCAAACCACAGTCATGGCTCACTATTGTCTTTTCGACTAGGTGTATAAAAAAGTGCCCGCCATTTTACTTTTTAATAATAAAACACATAGATTATTTTTCATGATTGTAAAGCAAATTTGATGTACTTTTCAAATTTGTAAAACAATATAGTATGTTCCATTTGAAATTTCAAAGTTGATATTAATTACTAATAAAACGGAAGTGGTATCATGAATGTACATCCGTCATCAAGTAGCTTACATGTTGCTGTATAAATCATGTTATATGAAATAAATTACTAACTTAATAAATAAGCGAGTTATTTGCTGGGTATATAACACCCTGTATACCAGAAAAATTGAAGAACAACCAAATATGTATTTCTCGTTTTCTTTTAACCTTAACATCTTAATTGACACTAATAACATTGACAAGTTAAACTTCAAGACACACTCAATATAGCAAAAAATAGGTGTATGCGATTTTTTTGCAAGCCAGTGTACGCTCGTAATACGAGGCAAAATCATTGAAAATTAATAATCCGCATATTTGCTATAGCTAGTTTCCAGAAGTCGAAGGATCAGACACAAAATCGGCCTTCGGATCATTTAAAAGTTTTCCTGAATTGATTCGCAGGAATCGTTGCGGATACAGAAACACTTTTGGTTACTAAGTATTTATCTTTTCTTTCCTTAAGCAAGCGCGGTTATAATTATTACTTCACCACAAACAGTAAATAACAAATATGAGATGGTCATTTAATTTAACATAGTTATATCGTGAAACCATTTTACCCAGAATTAATTGAAATTTTAAGTACATTTCAATTCAAGTATAATCTACTTCTCTCCAAGTTTTAAAACAATTGACCACGCGGTATCTGAGATATTTGCAATTAAATTTGGGCTTTTTACACGTGAAGAATAGGAAATGGCAAAATAAACACAACATTTTAAATTATAACTTTTATATCCATACCGACATTTAATCGAAAACCTAGTATGTTATAGAAAAATTAACGGATTTTATATAAAAATTTGAAAATTATTTACCATCCAGATTTAATTTTATTGCCTCTAGAAAATTATAATCTGAAGATACGATAAATAGGTAGAATTATACTTGACAACCATGTACAAGCGTTCCAAATGGAGTATCAGTTAAGTTAACAATGCCCGCTTGGTATTAGCGAATAAGAGGTGATCTTTGGTTAAAGGAATTTCAGACGTACATTCGAAGGAAATATTTTTTAAATTGGTATTTTATGTGAACAGCATGAAAACTTTAAACAGTATAATACTACTATTGTAATTTTAAGAAAGAAATATATTAATTTGTTTTGCAGTTTCCATTTGTAGTTTAGAATTGGTATTATATCTCAAAATATCTTATTACTTCTATACCCGAATGTACCAATAAATGTCTAGGTGCGACGTTGCCACAGTTATTCTCCAACATTCATACTGTAGTGTGAATATATTGAAATACGACACTTGTGTATGTGTTAGTGCGAGTGGTACAATTAAAAAAAAAACTTTTCTACGGAAAAATAAAGAAAACAGTGTTTGATATTAGCTTTTAACTATTTTGATGCATTCTGTGTATATAATATAATGTTAAAAATCTGATGTGACCAACACAGTACCTCCCGCCATTTACCTATGTATATAATATTTATATTACTTTATAAATTTATCCATACAATATATAGAAAAAGTATTAAAGCAAACTTGTAGAAAATGGAATAATCTTTAATTTTTATAATAACAAATTGAGAAAAAATTACATTTATAGGTATTTTTTGAAGAAAAACTATCTTGAGCTTCAAGTAAACTGCCATTTCCGGTTATCCGATTGCCACGAAAATCTAATCAGATATTTCCATATTAGAATAAGGTAGAAATACATGGTTTCAAAACTTTCTGAATGATAGTATTTGAGTTAGAGCGTAAACAGGATCCACACACACATACATACATACACACAGACATCATCGTGAAAATGTTAAAATTGGATTCTAGGGACCTTAAAATGTGGTCATTTACCAAAATCCCGATATGCGATTTTTAGCACGATCCCTATACCTCCCATACCAAGGGTAGCGGGACTCGTAGGATTTCATCAAGTCAAGTAGCTTGATATTTTTGTAAATTACTTGACTTGACTTGAAAATCAAGCTTTTCAAAAATTCATTACTTGACTTGACTTGATTTTCTATCGATACTACTTGACTTGATCAAAAATTCACTCAATATTGGAATATATCCTAGAATGACCCGAGAATATGTCAACAAAATTTGAAGTCCTAATCATTATTATTAAGTTAACTGTAGATGGTTAAACTATCGCACAAAAAAGCTATACTCCATTCGAAATAAGAATAATAATTGGGACTTCAGATTTCGTCCACATATTCTCGACTCATTCTAGTATATATTCCATTAATGAATGGGTTTTTTAAACCTCTTAATATCTCGGAGAAAAATAAAGTTCCAAAATGTGCCATGTTATTTAAATGGGAAAAAATCAAGTGCATTTAGGCACAGACAAATATTAAAATTAAGCGGAATCTTTGTCAGTATAATTTGTTTTTATCCATTTGGAACCATTTTAGGGGGTGGTCCAGTTAAAATTCGACTTGCCCCCTTTTAAGGTCCACCATAATACATATACTATAAATAGTTTGTTAATTCATATATACTTTCAAATATATTTTTTTAAATTTGAATGTATGATTTATTTTTATGAATAAAAGTTTATACTTGAAGGTATATTATTGATATTGTTATAAAACATAAGGAACTATATGAAAATTGAATGTTGTCTTGAAGAACTTTTTCTGGTAACTAAAAATATAATTACTTGATTTTTTCAAGTAATTGAAAAATAACTACTTGATTTTTCAAGTACTTGAAATTTAACAACTTGACTTGACTTGATTTTCGGCTACTATTACTTGACTTGAGATTGACTTGATTTCAAGTCAAGTCAAGTAACTTGAATATCAAGTCAAGCCGTGAAACTCTAAGCGGGAGATAAAAAATATAAGTTATTGCATATATAAACTGCATTAGCTTAATTTTTATTTTGAACATAGAACAAGTTATTGAATAGGTACACTCGAGTGACAACTTGCAAGCGCGATTATAATTCACCACAAACCGTAAATAACAAATTTTTTTTTTTTTTTTTTTTTTATTGACAAAGAATTATATTTACAACTGGCCTGCTTGGGCCAACCAGCAAATTTGATATATATTACAATGTCATGCGTGAGGTGAATTCCCACTGGAATTTCCTCTATTTATTTAATGAATATTATTCTATATAAATAAATATATATGTATACATAATTTTTGTGCGTATCATAGAAATTTTAAATCTATAGGTTTGCTTCTGTTCAGGCGTCTAGGGTCATCCTCGTTGTTTAGCAAGTTTAGCGCCAGGTGGTTTGGGTGGTCATAGAGCTTATTTTCATATTTAGAAGCAAATATTTTTATCTGTTCGTGGACATATTTTATCTTTAAATCCTTATGAATTGTATGGTTGTTTACGAACCAGGGGGCGTTTACGATCGTTCGCAAGGTCTTGTTTTGAAACCGTTGTATAATATTTATATTGGACTTTTTGGCGCAGCCCCACAACTGAATACCATAAGTCCAAATTGGTATGATTATGGCTTTGTAAAGTAAAATTTTGTTTTCTATAAGCAATTGCGACTTGCGACCTAGAAGCCAGTACATTTTTCTTGCTGTTATATCTAACTGTTTCCTTTTATTTTTCAAGTGTTTTTTCCATGTTAGCCCTTTATCTAAAGTCATCCCTAGATATCTTACATCCTCTTTCGTGTCTATTAGTTTGTTATTTATTTTTATTTTTGGACAAGTTACCCTTCTGTTTGTGAAGACTACATGAGTGGTCTTGTTTTCATTTATTTTCGTCCTCCACGTTTTGGCCCAGTTTTCGATACTGTCTAGAGATTTTTGTAGCAGTTGAGACACTACAATAGGATCCATGTGCTGCGCTATTATTGCCGTATCATCAGCATAGGTTGCGGTAATTACATTATTTGAGATGGGCAGGTCGGCTGTGTACAGCTGGTAGAGTACTGGGCCCAATACGCTGCCTTGAGGGACACCGGCTCGAATTTTGTATAACTGAGAGGTTGTTCCTTCGTGGATTACTTTAAAGTATCTGTCTTTTAGGTATGACTTTATTAGAAAGAAATATTGGTACGGTAATACCTTTTTTATTTTATATAATAAGCCTGTGTGCCAAACTTTATCGAAGGCCTGGCTGATATCTATAAAGACTCCGGCGCATATTTTACCATATTGCAGACTGTTTTCTATTTCATTTGTAATTCTGTGAACCTGTTGGATTGTGGAGTGTCTCTCCCTGAAGCCAAATTGATGTGGTGGGATTAGTTCCTCGTCTTCAATTATAATAACAAATATGAGATTGTCATTTAATTTAAGTTGTGGAGTAATGAAAACTACTTCTGACTGTTGTTATGAAGTCATAACAACATTTGAGGAGTAAGGGCAAAGACACGATTTAATTTTGGCGTGCGGAGTAGCCATAGGCGCCAGTTAGGCGTTTCCTCCAGGAATACGAGGCCTCTCTGGAGCACTAGCAGTTTATTTGGGCAAACTGAGTCATTATTTACGTTTGTAAGGAACCGCAAATCAGTTTTTTGTCCGCGCCTGCATCCGATTATAAACTGTTACTCAACGTGAGTCTAGACGGAGTTGACACATGTGTAAGCCGAACACTTGTACGAGATTGATACGATGGTAACGACTAAATTTAAATTTTGTTTCGAACGTAGCGACGGTGATGAGTACTGTTAGTCGTCTGTGAAATATAATGTAATGATTCATTTTGCTGGTAAATAAAAACGACTTCCGCTTAATTTATAAATACTTAATCTGAACATTACTTTTTCCGTTTTTCACAGAATTAATTTTTTTTATCAAAATTTGTAATTATTCTTATATTTTCTTATTTACTAATTATTACAGTTAATATGTTCTTTAGATTACTTTCAAAAATGTTAATGAGGTTAGTTGATAAAGCTTTTGCAAAATATAAACTAATTTTATTACCTACATGTAATATACAGGGTGTTTCCTTTAATACAACCAGCGCTTTTTTGGGCGAACTAATGACTTTAGAGAAAAATGTTATATACAAAAAATTACCAGGAAAAAGGGCTTAATTTATGAAGAATAATAAATAAAAAATTCAACCAGTGGTTCTCAAACGGTAGAATAAAATTATATTTTTTTAAATGGCAACCTATATAATTTTTTGTCCATTAGATAGAGAGTTTTTTTCTGATTTCAACGATATAAATATGATATGGGGTTGTATAACAATTATTTCGAGAAAAATGATATTAAAAATCAGAAATAATTCTACAATATTGAAGTAGGCTATGCAATAAACAAATGCAAACAAATGATACAGGTGACAGATAGTTTTGTTACTTACGTTATTAAGTGTTTGTTTTCGTAATTGTCTAATTACTTATTAATAAAAAATGTCTTTGCCCTTTGCAGTTGCAAGAATTAAAAATTTAGACTATTTTAATCTTACTGTTATGTATGGAGAGTGTGAAAGAAATTTAAATTCTACGATACGAAGATTTTCACGGCTTTATCTTCGTTATGTAGTTCATTTGTTATTATGAATTTCTTAGTAAAATAAGTTATTTTAGATATAAGAAAATAATATACTATCGTAACCTAGGCAATAGTCGTATTAATAGTTGTTTATTGCATAGCCTACTTCAATATTGTAAAATTATTTCTGATTTTTAATATCATTTTTCTCGAAATAATTGTTATACAACCCCATATCATATTTATATCGTTGAAATCAGAAAAAAATTCTCTATCTAATGGACAAAAAAATTATATAGGTTGCCATTTAAAAAAATATAATTTTATTCTACCGTTTGAGAACCACTGGTTGAATTTTTTATTTATTATTCCTCATAAATTAAGCCCTTTTTCATGGTAATTTTTTGTATATAACATTTTTCTCTAAAGTCATTAGTTCGCCCAAAAAAGCGCTGGTTGTTTTAAAGGAAACACCCTGTATATTGGCAGATAAGTGTAGTTTTGTTTATAAATATATTTTAATCTAAAGATAGGTACAATGCTATTCTAAAAACAATAATTCATGTATAAAATACCTACCGATATAAATTCAGTAAATTTCAGAATGGTGTTTTAGTCGTTATAAGCTTATTTGTTAATTATCCCATTTACCGAGTATTTATATGATGAATAATGTAATGTACATTATTTGATATTAAAACTAATTTTTCTTTATTTACATGATTCATATTTACATTAAACTTATTATTATTGATTACACTAAACATAATAAAAACACATAAACTAAAATGTTACATTGTTATAACCTTACGTACTAGCGTCTAGTACGCGCTCAACCTAAAAAACGAGGCTACATGTTTTCCGCTTCAGTTTCCAAGACAGATTACTTAAAACAAAGCGTTACCTTCGTTAGAGGATTATCTTAGGGGCGCAGGGTGAGTCATATGGCACCCACGGGGCCCTATGTCTTGCTCATGTGTGCTTAATAATTTTAAGACTTAATTGTCAACAAATAATTGTCAAAGGTCACTGATAGCTAGACTAAACAGTCATATATAGTATGGAATATACTTGTCGAGGAAAATAATCCACATGGATTTGGAAAATCATAATCATATGTACATTACTAGCCGTCATTCTGACACGGGTCCCCATATCTGCATGCCAATGCCAACAAAGTCACGTAAATGCTTGCGCCCTATGCAACATAAAATGAAAATGGCGGGAGGTATTGTGCTGGCCATCCATACAATACTCACATATAAAATGTATAAATCAGAATTACATTTTTTACGAACTACAAATGCGTTGTCATATCTAAGACTGTTTTTATTGATAATTTTTCCATTCAAAGTCATTTAAGTTTTTATTTCAGTTCAATTTAATAATTAATAACTTTGAATATATAATACATATAAGAACGGCAACGCATATATCCTAGCAAGATACTATATCTGTCTCTTTTTATTCACAAAATTATTATAGATAGCTAGTGACTCCTACCACAAAACTATGAACTACGGTAAATCGTGCTGACAGCATTGCCAGATACTATTTGTTAGAGGTATTCAATAATCAATAATTCATAAATATTGTTTCATAATAACCAGATAATATATTTTGAATCTTCAATGTACATGTATACTTGTCTTACAGTAGCAAACTTAAAAACCTTTATAAAATCTTATCATGCTGTTCTAGCTACGTGGCAACACTGCGCAACATCCACCTATTATGTATTTTTTGAACTAACTCAGGAATAATTCGTATACGGAGGGATAGATGGCACCTTCTCTCGAAATATTTAATCTAAATACATTACGTTGCCGTTCTTATATGTACTATATATTCAAAGTTAATAATTACTTTTTCATTACAATCTAAATTTTATAGGTTTATCTATAATTCAAACAAATTTTTATACAGTTTCTTTTTTAGTTGACCCAACTACAACTACAAAAATCGTTTTTGATAGATTTACGGGTTAAAGAGAGTAACAGACGTGAAGAAATAACAAAAGTTGCTGATAAACAAAAGAAAGAAATTGTTGAATTAATGGAGCAGCTAGCGTTGGTAGCCAAGGTATTGAAATTAAATATTATATATTATGTTTTTTATTTGACTTGTAAATGTTATTCAGAAACTCAGACAGTACAGACACACATATATACAGTAAAATTTTTGAAAGATGTCCGATCAAGGGCACCTGTATCACGAACGAATTAACAAATAGGCATACATTTATCTCTTTCTTTTGCAAAGGCTGTAAGAGTGTGTGATAAGGATGGATATAACACGCTTGTCTTTAAAAAAATCATATTGTTTCGACTAAGTTAGGACATTCCATTTATAAACGATGCTCGTTGTTGATAATACTTTCGCTGTAACGTAAGTTTATCTATTAATACAGATACATTACCTGGATTCATAGCCGTACGTATAACGTTATATTCTGTCAGAGTCACTGACACTGACATTGTGTCATATTTGGTTTCACATTTGCTTATAAACTTACTAGTTGACTTATTTTTGAATTTCGAATGTTTTTTCTGTAATATATATTTTTATAATAATAAAATAACAGTAGTATCTTACGTACCCTCATAAAAACTAAGCAAACGACACTACTGAATTTGTCATGATGGGCGGAGCAAAAATCTGAATTCATACAATTCGTAGACAACCTTGATCGGACATCTTTCAAAATTTTTACTGTACGTCAGATATAATCGTAAATATGTTAATCGTATTATATGAACCCTAAAAGTGCTTATTTTTTTGACCAAAGACAATACCTTCCTTACCTAAAGGTGACGGAAGGTAAAAATAGCTGACAGTCGAATTATTTATTTAGGATTTCTATTAAGAGTCTATAAAATTAAAAATATTCGTTGTCTGAAAACCAAATTTCAATTTCATATTATACTATTTTTTATGTTTTTAGGACCAGAAAATCTTACTAAATGTATGTAGAAATTTAGAAGATCTAAATACCGACACTATGAGTTTTGTTGGAAAATCTTGCAGTGATCTTGATACGTTTTATGATGAAAATCAGCAAGTTATAGTCAAGGTAACTTTTTTACACGTGTAATTTAATGTCTACGATACTACTGTAGAATACAAATTGAGAAGAGTTAATTTTTTTTCTTTGAAGTAAAATATGTAATTTAAATTATTCAGTGAATTCCTTTACTGCACTTGTTAGTACTAAGAATTAAGAAAATACAATATTCATTTGTTTCTTGTCGACCTCACAAACAATTGAAATGATCACTTTGTCAAGGTCACTAGATCGTTTACTTAGAACACTTTACATACTTGTTTCTGTTCCGAATTCTTTAGTCTTATACTTCGATCCAAAACAGAAAAATTTTCTACGAACCGTGTTTGATGGGAAGCCCCAATAATTATGAGTTATTTGTACAAACCTACATTGCAAACTGGATATATATTTATAGAGAAGATAGAAGATAAATTATATGAAATAAAGTTTTTGTTTAATATTTTTTGCAAGAAACCGGTTTTAAAAACGTTCTTTTGCACCTCTCAAAAAATTGAGTTATATTTAAGTATACAACCAAAAATAGTTTTAATATTAGTATAAGAATAATATAATAAGTACATTGCCTTCTGATAATTACATTTATTTTATATTATATACCGCGAACTATATTTCAAAAGTCGTACAACAAGTATTTTTTAAATTATCTGTGAACGTGTACACAAGTTTTTTTTTGTGCTATTAATTATATTTCAATGAGCAATACATACTTGTATATCTGTTTAATAATTACTATTTATAAACCTGATATTTGTATTTATTTAGAGAAAAAAAAAAAAGAATTAACTCCTAATAATGTAGTGGTTTATTATGTTTAGAACCATACAGATTTTTCTATTAAAACTTTACGCAATGTTTTCTCTAATTCTGTGCCGGTTACCAGCCTGTATATACAGAGTGAATCTGGGAAGATACCCCCCCCTTTAACTTTTTTATTACAAATAATAGAAAAAATGGCTCGTATAAAAGTTTTATTATTTTGAATATACTATTTTATGGCGGATGTAGATATTTTTTATAAAGGCATGTTAACAAAATACGACTATCAACTTTTATTTTTTAAATAGCAACCTATAAATATTTTATTAAAATATAAACTGCCATGTTTTTCTCTTTCTGTTGTGGCCAGCACAATACCTTCCGTCAATCCTATGTATTATGTATAAATTCCATACATAAATTATCTTGCAAAAGATTCTAAATTTCCAATAAAATTATTTCATAAACAAACTATGCAAATTGCACTTGACACTAACATATTCTTCTTCTTTAGCTTTCCCCATTCGTGAGGGGTCGCTATTTTTTATTTTCTTCTTCCACTCATTTCTGTTTTACGTGTCGTTCTCATTCAGTTCCTTTTCTCTCAAGTCTTGCGCAATACAAGTCCTTCCATCTTATCTTTGGTCTTCCTCTGTTTCTTCAAGCTTCTATTACTAAGCTATTCATTCTTCATCCAATATATTTTTCATTTCTCCTCATGACATTTTCAAACCAATGTAATCATCTCGCTTGTATCTTTCTAGAAACTTGTAACACTAGAGTTATTATTTTAGTACCGATATCTGCACTTTTAATAACGATAATAACAAGTATATTTTTCTATCAGATTATTAATAAAAAGTTTGCTGCA
Source organism: Harpalus rufipes (assembly GCA_951394225.1). Taxonomy (NCBI): domain Eukaryota; kingdom Metazoa; phylum Arthropoda; class Insecta; order Coleoptera; family Carabidae; genus Harpalus; species Harpalus rufipes. Next base: position 4,475,086 of record OX596274.1, read on the forward strand.
ACCTGTAACTGAAATCAATCACACTTTATACTTGTGATAAAATGTTTGATATCAATATATGACTTAAAAAATATTGTGTGATCATTTGTCGTGTGATAACATGTCACGGAACTCAAGTAAAGTACCACTTCCGGTTGACAATTTGTAACCAAATACTAATCAGCTCTTCAGATAGATTATAGACATAGAAATGAATGTATGAATTTTTGGAGTTGAGTTACTGTAATAGTCATTCATAAATTCTATTTGCTAGGGAAAATAGTAAAATCGTGATCTAGGTTTCTTAAAAAGTATTTAAAAGAATAATATATTTAGTACAGTACATCTTTTAAAGATATTCGATCCCACCTTTACAAAGACTTTAAGCGTGTGCGATAAGGATGGATATAACACGCTGGTCTTTCAAATATTCATATTGTTTCGACTATGTTAGGACATTCCATTTTAAAACGATGCTCGTTGTTGACAATATTTTCGATGTAACGTAAGTTTATATATTAATATAGATACATTACCTTGATTCATAGCCGTACAAATAACGTTAATTTCTGTTAGTGTCACTGACACTGATATTGTGTCAGTATCTTATTTTTCACATATTTAGTTTTACATTTGCTAATAAACTTTACCAGTTGACTTATTTTTGAATTTTGAATGCTGTTATTGTAACATATATTTTTATAATAATAAAATAACAGTAGTGTCTTATGTACCCTCATAAAAACTAAATAAACGACATTACTGAATTTGAGTGAATGGGCGGAGCTAAAATCTTAATTCATACAATTCGTGGATGACCTTGATTGGACATCTTTAAAAACATTTACTGTAGGTAGATACTCGTACGTCATATTATCGAAATCTGCGAATAAAATCGGATCGACACACCCAGAAATGGGATAAGTAATAAGAATAAGTCCAAGTTTCCTTTAAAACAACCAGTGCTTTTTCGGGCGAGAGAACCAATGATTTCAGAAAAAAAATGTTATTATAGGTATAAAAAATGATCAGAAATGAGGGACTAATTTACCAGTAATAACAAATCGAACATTCTACCTACTGCAGTTCTCAAACGGTACAACAAAATTACAGTTTAATTTTTGTCTGATCAAGGCCATCTACGAATTGTATGTGAGTTCAGATCTTAACTCCGCCCATTCTGCCAAATTCAGTGATGTCGTTTTACTTAGTTTTTATATAGGTACATAAGATACTAATGTTATTTAGTTAATTATTATAAAAATATATTGGTAGGTCCTTGGAAAAATTGCTTCATACGTCGAAAAAATGTTAATTAAAGTGATTAAAGCAGGGTTCGATGCCCCGGATTAAAGTGACGACATTACTGACATTGTGGTTACAACCATTGTCAGGTCTAATTTAATAATACTTGATGTGCTAGACGCAGAAATTAATTCTCTAAACTATTATTTGAAGCATTTATTTCTAAAATCAAAATAAAATCATTTTATTCAAGAAAAACTGTTAACAACTTCAAGTAATGTACCACTTCCGGTTACCCTATTTTAACCAAAATCTATTATGTTATTTCGATTGACATAAAAGTCTTGTATACCAAATTTGAAAAGTTTTGGATTATATTTTAAAACAGTTTTTCATTAAAATCTATTATAGGCTTCATGTAAAGTGCCACTTCTGGAAATTGTGTAATAACCAGAAAGGGAGGTGCAGAACTAGATGTTATAGCAGTCCTAAATACAAAATTTCAACTTTCTACGGCTTACCGTTTTTGAGTAATGCGAGATACGTACGTACATACGTCACGACGAAATTAGTCAAAATGGATTCAGGGATGATCAAAATGGATATTTCCGCTGAAATCTGAAAACCGAAATTTTTCGCGATTACAATACTTCCTTTACTTACGTACAAGGAAGTAAAAAATTCTTTCATTTTCACAATTTTTCGATTTCAAATCAAATTTAATGTACACCTCGGACCTCGACACTGAAATTGCTTTTTGGTAATTATATGGTTAATTTTCCTCAGTTTAACCTCTTCAACAATATTGGGGTGGGGAAATAGCTCATTACCAGACTAGTGACAAATAATTAAATGTAATACTATTTTTGTTTATTACCTTGGAGAAATAATGGGGTCTCGTGGCCGTGAATCTGGGGACCCGGGGTTCGATCCCGACCGACGCCAAAAATTACATCGCATTTTAATGGTACAAAATTGACCCATGTGGCGCACTCTCCACGCCAGCAATGAGTGCTCGTGAGGTGACGCCTGGTAAGCGCCCACACGGTACAAATATTCCATCATTACCGATATCTGCCTACGAAGCAGATTGGTACACCCAGCAATGGGTAATATGCCGTGATGAAATATTTATTTATTTATTTAAATAAACATACCTATATGTTTACGAAAATTGTTTCATCATGCGAATAATAATAATTGTCATTTGAAATTATTATTTTGTAATTAATTCAAACGGTTGCCGGAAAAATTGTATACGTAACACGTCAGGAAAGTCGTTATACAGAACTCACAGGCTTTTAATATTCGCGTACGATTCGTAATACTTTAAGAATTTACTTATACTTATCCTTCAGTTTTAAGAAAACACTTTCCGAATTTATAACGTAAATAGCTATTAAACACTCATAACCCAATTAATAGTATAGAGGAAAACTTAGAAAAGAAACAAGGAAAAATAAGATTAGTTGTGTGATATTTGTAAATGCCGCATCACTGTTTACCTTGCCGTCTCGTGTCATGTGTCAGCGAGCAAAAGGCGATCGCGATTCGTGTATTTCCCACCAAGGCCACTTCGATCTGGAGAGTAAACCGCGATCGCGATGCCTGCTCGGTTTGGTTGGGAAGTCCCCAGTATGGAGAAATCATTTGCATACACGCCCATATACGTGCCCGAGAGTACCAAATTTCCACTTGATAACGACCGATGACATTAAGGAATTTTAACAGAATTTCCTTATACACCTATTTAAGTTTTTGGATTTTTATTTATATTTTAAACTTGTCTTTTTTGGATAGAATTCTAAGTATAAATGTTTTTATATATTTATTAATAACTGCATAAATATATATGAATATTTTCCTCATATAACACTTTAAAAACAGTTATGCTTATTAAATAAGTATTAGTAAATAAGTAAATTTGTGAACGAGATTTTTTATCTAAACCTAATAAATATACAGGCTGTAACAGAAATAACTACATTAAATTTAACCAGTAACGTATGTAACAAAAGTTTTCGGATTTTTTTTTGGTGAAATTAATAATATAGAAATCATGTATTCAAATAATTTATTTAGCAACTTTTTTTAGAATAAATGATTAACAGAATGTATAATTTAAATAATGCTTAAAAGTCCATTGTTTTCAATAGCACGCAATTTTTGATTAACATGTCGCATCATGTTCTGGACGGTGATATTGTCTACTTCGCGAATTTTTTGAAATATTCGACGTCGTAGCTGTTCTTCATTTTGGGCTTCCCAACCATTATCGTAAACCTTTCTACTTAATATTGACCAAAATTCTTCAATGGGCCTTGCCTGGGGAACATTGAGGGGATTGTCATTTTTAGGCACAAATGGGATGTTGTGAGCATCTAACCAATCTCTGGTTATTCTATCGTAATGGCAAGATGCCGGCCAAAATATAATATCATTAGGATGATGTGTATTAATAAAATCAACCAGTTTCGGGAGGCATCTCTCGGTATAAATGTTAGCATCAACCGCCTCACCCCTCACATCTCCAACATAAGGACGTGGAATACCTGCCGTTGATATGGCGCACCAAACCAAAATCTTGTCTTCAAATTTCTTTTTTGTTTTATATTTCACATTATTTGGACAATTTTCTATATCATCCGTATAAAATCCATCATTACCTTTAATTTCCGAATTAGAAAACGTGAAATATTTTTCATCATCCATGATCATAACACTGTTAGCTGTAAAGTGATATCTTCTTAATGCACGGCAACATATCGGAATTCTACGTAACTGATCTTCTGTATATTTTGGACACTTCTTCCTCTTCCGATGTTTAAGTCCATTTCTGCTGAGTTCTCGGCTGATTGTCATGTGGAAAACCCGAAGTCGGCGAGCCAATTTTCGAGTCGAAGTTCCCAACCGGTCTTTTGCACTTTCCAGCAACCTATTTGAGTGGGCATTACTCAAAGCTTTAGGCCGTCCACTTTTTAGAAGGTTTACACATGGTATGCCTTCCTCACATTCACTTATAGTTTTATAAATGGTCGAAACAGCAATATTCTTCTTCCAATATATTCTTCATATCTCCTCATGACATGTTCAGGCCAATGTAATCATCTGTGTTGTATCTTTCTAGAAACTTCTTACACAACAGTTATTTCCCTTATTATTTCATTTCTTACCGTATCTTCCCCAACATCTATCTCAACATCCTCATCTCTACCACAGTCATTTACTTTTCATTGAGACCAACATCTGTCAATTTGAATTATCTGAATATATTAGCAGTTTCCTTGGTCAGCATAGCTGGCTGATTTATGAAATTTAATTTCTTTATAATTCTTTAACTCGATATCTATAGAATATGAAGTATAAAATGCAATCAAATTGTATAGAGAATAATATATTCTCTAAATTATAATAACGCTAATGTCAATACATGATCTTTAACTGCGGTTTTTCAAGAAAAACTGTTAAATCTTCAAATGAGGGTACTTCCGGTTGACCAATTATAACCAAAATCTAATCACCTCTTCTTCTAGATGTAAACTGGAGGAATACGAAAAAAATATAATTTTTGGAATCGTAGGTTTGAAGTTATGCGATCCGAAACTTTCGTCACACACACACACACACACACACACACACACACACACACACACGCACACACACACACACGCATACACACATCCACACACACACACACACTAACACACACATACATACGTAAAATCGTATTATATGGACCCTAAAACGAGCTTTTTCACTGTAAACTCATTGAATTTTTTGACCAAAGACAATACCTTCCTTACCTACAGGTAACAGTTACTTGATGGCCAAAACTTATAAGAACTTTTAAGAAAAAGTAGCGAGAAAGAAAACTTTTTTAAACTGATTTAAAAAGAAAAAAACAGCATAATGTAATGCACGCTTAACATACCTAACTTAACCTAACGCACAAAACTTAAGCCTATAAAACTCGGTATATTTTAAACATATTCAAGCTAATTAAGTTCAAAATTTATCATTATTTTATAATTCCACTAAGCGTTTTTAAAAACATTAAATTTACAATCTGTCTACGACATATGTACATAGTTTTATACACGATAAAAAAGTCATCATAAAACCTTTTTATCTTTTTAGTGAAACTACGTATTTTTGTTTTTGCATAATAAAATACTTGTAGTTTCGAAAAACAAAAACACTAAAAAGACTACTATGTACGATTTGTAAAATGTTTAAGTTTATGAGATTCTAATACTCTAGTTTGCCTTGCTTCACAAGGTAAAGGTAACATCATACCTATACATCATAAACATCACAGAGAATTAGCTTTATCATTGTTTGGAAAATATATTTATATTATAAAATTAACAGCGGTAATAATAAACAAGGGTTAAGTTGAGAATAGCTTCTTTTTAACACAGGAATAGCTATTCCTAGTTTATCATGAGCTTAACCCACAAATGTATAATAATAAACATGGAATAAGACTTAACTCTAGAATAAACTCTCCATAAACGTCATTTTAACACAGGGTTAAGAGATATTCTCGGAATAACTAATCTGGAAATAGGAAATTATTTATTATTACCGCTGTAAATGTTTTATCTGAAATCATTTTAATTTATATATTCAATATATCTAATTAAGTGGAAGACCTATGTTTTTATACCATAATAGTTTAATTAAAGACAAGATCATGTCATGTGCCTCTTCGAATGTAGGTTAATAAGAAGTTTAACGTATGTCGTAGTTCCGGAACAGTGGCGTTCGTTAAAGGGGCACTTGATTGACAGGTTACACCTACTGATAGCTTGACCTTAATTCACTTGTCAATTATTTTATACGGCATGAAATTTTATATAAAAAATCTGATGTGGCAAACACAATATCTTCCGTCAATCCTGTATATTATGGATAAATTCCATACATAAATTTTCTTGCAAAAGATTCTAAATTTCCAGTAAAATTATTTCATAAACAAATTATTTAAATACATACCTGCATATTTACTAATGCTAGAAATTCTGTATATTAAATTCCTTTCCATATAACTATTGTTCTCTTTACAATTTTCGTTTTAAAACGTTATTATTATTAATTTAAAATTATGTATATTAAGTTCCTTTCCATATAAGTTTTACAATTTTCTTTTTAAAACGTTACCGTTATCAATTTGTAATCATTATTTTTTCGACAGTGACAATTATCTGTCAATTAGAAACATATGAGCTGAAATGTGTAACCATCGAGTTGTGTTTAGAACATAAGTTCCGAGATAAAAAATTTATAGTATTTTCTTTATAAATTTATCCATAAAATATATAGAAAAAAGTATTAAAGCAAACCTGTAGAAAATGGAATAATCTTTAATTTTATAATAATACATTGCGAAAAAATAACATTTAATAGTACATTAAAACACAAGTATTATAAGGCAATCTGTTAACGTACGAGTCCAAGTTTGGGAAACGAGCCGCCAGGCGAGTTTTACAAAGGACGAGTGCGTCAACAGGCCTTATAATACGTGTTTTTTTATACAATTTTTTCTATTGAGGTAATTTTACGATTAAATTTATTTAAATTGCGACGTCAAATTATGACTAGGTATTTTTTTGTTAGTTATGTTTATGTTGGTAACGCTTCTCGCTAACAATTGAAATTTCATATTTTGTTAACTATTGATTAATTAGTGTATTGCAAGGTGTATTGTATTAATGATTCAAGGTCTGATTCTGGTTGTGAAATTAATATTATATTTCTTCCTAGTCCTATCACCTAAAGAAAGTAGAAAAATCCGTAATTAAAAGTAATATGTTGAAATATTATCAATAACTTACCATTTTGAGGTTACCTGTCATCTGTCAGTTATGAAAGCATGACTACCAACTCTAGAACATGAAAGGCGCCAAAAATAGTACGCTTATAGATCTTCTAAACGTCGTGTTTGCAGTATAAAACAGTGCGTTTATAGAAACATAAGAACACCGAAATAGAAAAAGGTATTTTTTTAAGAAAACTATTTTGAGCTTCAAGTGAACTGCCATTTCCGGTTATCCGATTGCCATCAAAATCTAATGGCTTCTTTCCATATTAGAATAAGGTAGAAATACATGGTTTCAAAACTTTCTGAATGATAGTATTTGAGTTAGAGCGTAAAGAGGATCCACACCCAAACACATACACACACACACACCCACAGACATCATTGGGAAAATGTTAAAATTGATTGTAGGGACCCTAAAACGTGGTCATTTACCAAAATATCGATATGCGACTTTTAGCACGATCCCTATACCTCCCTTACCAAGGGTAGCGGGAAGTAAAAATTGATATGCAACATTTTTAAAAAAGGCGTTGTCTTGGAATTCCCTAGTGCACGTAAAAATGGTAATACGAGTACGAGTAGGCGTTTAATATGGGAAAACAGTTTTTTTCTAATGTTACCTGTTACGTATAACTTTATTGGATGATTTATACCTTTAGTTTTACAGATTAATTCTGAATTTTTTAGTGTCAAAGTTTTTATAATTATGACTTTAACTTAATTGAAGGACGAGATATAACAGATTTTATTATTTCATACGAGCATGGATTAACTGTCCATTACCTAATTTTTGACGTCTTACTATATTTGGCAGTTTATTTGACTTTCATTTTTTGAAACAATTGCATATCCTATTTTACTACGTTTTTAAACTAAATTTACCCAGGCACCGATATTAACATTTTCACGATGATATCTGTGTATGTTTATATGTATGTGTGTACAGTAAAATTTTTGAAAGATGTCCGATCAAGGTTGTCTACGAATTGTATGAATTCAGATTTTTGCTCCGCCCATCATGACAAATTCAGTAGTGTCGTTTGCTTAGTTTTTATGAGGGTACATAATATACTACTGTTATTTTATGATTATAAAAATATATATTACAGTAAAAGCATTCAAAATTCAAAAATATATCAACTGGTAAGTTTATTAGCAAATGTAAAACCAAATATGTGAAAAATAAGATACTGACACAACGTCAGTGTCAGTGACTCTGACAGAATATAACGTTATACGTACGGCTATGAATCCAGGTAATGTATCTGAATTAATAAATAAACTTACGTTACAGCCAAAGTATTATCAACAACGAGCATCGTTTATAAATGGAATGTCCTAACTTAGTCGAAACAATATGAATTTTTGAAAGACAAGCGTGTTATATCCATTCTTATCGCACCCGTTTATAGCTTTTGCAAAGAGATAAATGTATGCCAATTTGTTAATTCGTTCATGATGCAGATAACCTTCATCGGACATCTTTAAATTTTTTTACTGTATATCATCATGGTTTCTGCTTTGATTTTGATAACGACAATATATTTGTACTGTTGAAGGCGTTTGTAGGCGTCATCTCACGGTTTCTCAAAGCTGTCGTAGAGACAGCAAACAGGTCGTTGTATGTTCTCTGAAAATTGCAAGTAATTTTCAAGTTTGACGTCAATCGGATTCGAAACCAGGCAGTCAAACCACAACCGGTCACATAACACACTTGACCCCATTAAAAATTTATATATGTACTTATATAAATTATATAATTTCTATGCCGCTTTTGTCAATGGATTTGTGACATGTACTCGTATGTATCTTATTCAGGTATTTCAATAAGCTTACCCACTTTTTACCTTCCGTCACTTTTAGGTAAGGAAGGTATTGTCTTTGGTAAAAAAATTCAATGATGAGTTTTTAGTGATTAAGCAGGTTTTAGGGTCCATATAATACGGTTTTACCATTTTTATGATGATCCCTGTATGTCTGTGTATGTGTGACGAAAGTTTCAATACCACGATTCCAAAAATTACAATTTTTTCGTATTCCTCCTGTTTACATCCAGAAGAAGAGGGGATTAGATTTTGTTTAAAATTGGTCAACTGAAAGTACCCTCATTTGAAGATTTTAACAGTTCATCTTGAAAAAACGCAGTTAAATATCATTTATTGACATTTACTGTTATATATTATTCTCTATACGATTTCATTGCATTTTATACTTCATATTCAATAGATATAGAGTTAAAGAATTATAAAGATATTAAATTTCTTAAATCAGCCAGCTTTGCTAACCATGGAAATCGCTAAGGAAAGATACAGTAAGGATGAAAGAATAAAGGAAATAACTCTAGTGTAAGAAGTTTTTAGAAAGTTACAAGAGAGATGATTATATTGGTTGTCATGAGGAGAGATGAAGAATATATTAGAAGAAGAATGAATAGCTTAATAATAGGTTGAAGAAACACAGGAAGGCCAAAGATAAGATGGAAGGACTGTATTGCGGAACACTTGAGAGAAAAGGAACTGAATGAGAACGACACGCAAAACAGAAATGAGTGGAAGAAAAAAATAAAAAATAGCGACCCCTAGCGAATGGGAAAAGCTAAAGAAGAAGAAGATATCAGCGTCAAGTGTAATTTGCATAGTTTGTTTATGAAATAATTTTACCAGAAATTTAGAATCTTTTACAAGAAAATTTATGTATGGAATTTATACATAATACACAGATATTGTGCTGGCCACATCAGAATTTTTATTTGACGATTTTGAATTACAAAATTGGTGATTTGAGCAAAACTATATTTATATCAGCTGTTCTCAATATATAGGACCTAACTTTTTCATTTTAAAAAGGAACATATTTTTGATTTGTTTATTCGCTAGAGAATTTGATTCTGAATTCAATAATATAACCGATTCATACCATCGCATGACGATTTTTTTGAGAAAACAGGGCGGGAAATATGAATGAATTTTTTTTACGTAGAATTATAATAAATAAAAATAAAACAAAGAGACGTAACCATAGCAACCAAACCAATATTTGGCATACCGCGCTAATATGCAGCAAAACAGATTCTGATTTGTCGAAAGCGTGCGGAATTATTCCAAACGGCGTGCGGAATTTTTCCACACGCTAAACCCCCCCCCCCATATATACGTCGGTGATCATAGTGTTAGTTATTATCTTTTTAATATTTAATCTTAATTATTTATCGTTTAATAAACGTATTATTTTAACTAATAAATATTCTGCTGATTTTTACACTTCACCCATATAAATCAACGTTACAATATTCTAAAATATGAACCATATGATATTCTTAATAATTCTAGCGCGACCCCCGTATAAATTATTCAATTAGTGGTTTAAAAGATAATGAGAATGTAACATTTGTAAAATATATTTTAATTATTCTTTCGTCCCATCCTCCTAATGAATATCGTAAAAACGAAATTTCCAGATTTTTAATACGTCATTTACGTATACTGTACACCTGTTGCAGTCGGTTCGTCATATTAGTGCTAAAATATCTCGGTAACTGTCCGCCTACGTCACAAATCGCGGGAAATTTTGTAAATACGTATTCAACGTTGATATCATTGACACTTGTAAATAATGTTTCGTTTTTATATCTTATTTGTATTTAATTTGCAAATTATATAAAATAGATAATATTTTAAATATTTTACAGATTAATCATTAAAATATATAAAAAAAGATTTATTTACTATTTCTTAGTATAATATTAAACCACACCTGATACCTAGAATCGATCGATTGGTATTAATTTGACCTTGATATATCGCCTATCAGTTTATAAGTCAAGTTTAAACATGTAAGGAATTTCGGCAGTACAATGAACGGGAATTTTGGAAACAGTAAATAAAAACAAGATGAATTCCAATTGAAATTACTTCACAGCTGTGACCATTTTCTCATTCAATTTAAATTATCTACCTATGAATAATGTATTTACCTTATTTGTTTAAAAGTTTGTCATAAAAATTTGACCTTGTTACTACAGTAAACAAGTAATAAACAATTATTGTGACAAATCATTAATGGAATAGGGACTTACCCTATTAGAACAATAGAATTTTGTAGGTAGTGTCGAAAATATAAACAACGGGAGATATCTTGTATTATAAATATTTGTTTAATATTTATGAGATTCCATATTAATCATATGTTAATCAGAGTAATGAAAAGTGCCAAGTATAATAGGAATAAGGATCATTCTTAATTTCATGTTAAACATTTAGTATAATTTGTAAAAATTAAATAATTAAAAAAACAGGGTTTATTATCTTGAATCTTGACTTCTGTGATACAAGTAGAAATAATCGGAACAAGATATAAGATAAACAAACAATATGGGAAAACACAAAAACAGGTTTTATTTTTCCGGAAATATTTACAAGTCAAAAAAGATCATTAATGGTTTGATAAATTAAAGCAATTTGTGGGGATCCCCATTATTCTAAAGCTGGAAATTTTAAAATTATTTCTAATTTCTTGTATTATTTCATACGTTATTATATTCTCTTGGAGGTACATTTTATATTTTTATTTTTTTTCAAGAGAATAACAAAATAAAATAAAAATAAAATTATTTCTAATTCTTATGTATTATAATTATTTGAATTTGACAAATATTCTGTAAAAAATCTGATGTGACCAACACAATACTTCCCGCCATTTAATTTTTATTAATTTAATTTAAATGATCTATGATCGTGGCCACGTGCCTGAGTGTCTGGTCGCGGATTTGGGGAACAGGATTCAATTCCCACCAACGCCAAATATTTCGAATTTTAAATGGCACAAAATTGACCCCTGAGGTGCACTCTCCACGCCAGAAATGATTACCCGTGAGGCGATGCTTGATAAACGCCCGCACGATACAAATATGTCATTATTATTACCGAAATCTGTTCTTTTTAAAATGTTACTATTATTAATTTGAAATGATTATTTTTTTGACAGTGACATTTATCTTTCAGTTACATACATTTGAAATATGAACTGTGTAACTGAGGAATTGTGTTTATATTTAAAACAGACTCCGGGATTTATAAAATTGATTATTTTGTAATATATAGAAAAATTATTAATGCATACTTGTAGAAAATTCAATAATCTTTAATTTTTATAAAAACATAAATCGCGAAAATAAAACATTTAAAGGTATTTTTGGAAGAAAAACTATTTTGAGCTTCACTCACACAATCGCAGTTTACTAGAAGCTCAAAATAGTTTTTCTTCCAAAAATACCTTTACATGTCATTTTTTCGCGATTATGTTATTATAACAATTTAAGGTTATTAAATTTTCTACAGGCATGCAATAACAATTTTTCTATATATTTTAGAGTTTTAGAGATAAATTAATAAAATAATCAATTTTATAAATCCCGGAGTCTATGTTTTACAGATAAACACAATTTCTTAGTTACACAGTTCATATTACAAATGTATGTAACTGACAGATAAATGTCACTGTCAAAAAAATAATTATTTCAAATTAATAATAGTAACGTTTTAAAAAGAAAATTATAAATAGAATAGTTATATTGAAAGGAACTTAATAGTTAATATACATAGTTCTCAACATTAGCAAATATACAGGTATATATTTAAATAATAATAAAAAAAAAAATCATCACTGCATATTACCCAGTGCTGGCTGTGCTATGTGGTGTTAATCTGCTTTGTACACAGATTTCGGTAATGATGATGACATATTTGTATCGTGCGGGCGTTTACCAAGCGTCGCCTCAAGGTTCTCATTTCTGGAGTAGAGAGTGCACCACAGGGATTAATTTTGTGCCATTTAAAATTCGAAGTATTTGGTGTATATATGTATTTAAATTAAGAAAAATTAAATGGTGGGAGATATTGTGTTGGTCACATCAAATTTTTTTATTAGGGTATTGTACTTATATTCAAGTACCTTTAGGTCGGATGTAGCTTGGCCAGTGCTAACTATAAGTTAATTTAATATTAAATGAAATATGTATGCATGTATAATGAATAAATTTTCAAACGTATAATACAGTTACTTCTTGAAATACTTGCATTTGTTCTGTAACAAACAAAAGGGAAGGTTGAATACCTTGAATGGAAAAGTACAGAGATACCAAGAAGAATACAATAAGAACTAATCTGTTCTCCTAGGAAGTCTAGGTATGGAGATTAAAACCATCATTGAAGTTTCAATTTGAAGAATTTGGTTCTGTTCATAATATAATGTCTCGACGTGTAATACAATAATAATATTTGAGTATCAATGAACACGTGTTCTAGCAGGTTTGGCAATGGCCCGAATTCTTTCATCTACAATATTCCAAGATTTTATTACATTATATTATAATTCATTTGGAGATTAGACTTGAGACTGTTTGCTAATTTCCTGTAAATGTAAATGCGTTTTGAATTATTATATTTTTAATTATTTCTATGAAAACATATTTATTTCATTTTTTAATGTTTTCAATGAGAATTAACGAACAAAATTATTGCAAATGAACCATGACAAATTCCTTTATACGAAACAAGAAAATTAAATCTGCCATTACGAAATGAATTAGAATACATTCTAGGATATTAGATTATATTTTCATGAATTCATTTTAGGCAAATATATCACATAAAATCAAGGGTGAAAATATTTAAAAGTGGCGCTCTGATTGTTCTAAAAAACATATACCTTAAAATAGGCTAACCTAATGCAAAAAAAAACACACCTGTTAAATTCAGAAATGCATAAAGCTGTCCTTGGCCTGAAAGAATTCGTGCCATTGAAAATCTGCAGAACACGTGTTCATTGAAATTCTTATTTTATTATTTTATTACCCTTCGGCGCCTTAAATTTATGAATAGCATAATCTTCTTAAAATTGAAACTGAAATGATAATTCTAATCTTTATACCTAGACTTAGGAGAATACATGGGAGATTTCAGTTTATTGGTATTTTGGTATTTTTCCATTCAAGGTATTCAACCATCCCTTTTATTTGTTAAAATATCTTGAAATCAAAAGAACTTTCATCATAGTGTGGTGGTGTGCCATTAAAAAAATTACGTAAAGTAATTATTTTTAAAGAAGTCCGATAAAGGTTATCTACGAATTGTATGAATTAATATTTTAGCTCCGCCCATCCTCTCAAATTCAGTAGTGTCGTTTACTTAATTTTTATGAGTACATAAGATAATACTGTTATTTTATTATTATAAGAATATATGTTATAGTAAAAGCATTGTAAATTCAACTGGTAAGTTTAGTAGTAACTGTAAAACCAAATATGTGAAAAATAGGGTACACAAAATACGTTATTCGTACGGCTATTAATCGAGGTAATATATCAGAATTAATAAATAATCGTTACAGCGGAGGTATTGTTAATAATGAGCATCGTTCTAAAATGGTATGCGAAATTGGAAACACCTTTTTTCTCGGAAGTTATTATAGATACCGAAAAAGTGTTTAAATAAAGTTTTTAGTACTTTAATAAACTAACTAAATCTGTATAAATTTGGTAAAAAAGCTTAATTTTCGTAGATATAGCCATATTTGTACTTTTTTTAAAAATGGAATAGCCTGTATATTATTGCACTAATTAATAGAAATTAATTTTTGGTTTAAAAAAGTTTCATGGTTGTTACCTTCTAAACTTGATAGTTTTTGAGATATTAATGAAAATATTTAAGTGTTACTTCTCAAAATAACGTGTGCGTTGAAAACAAAATTTGTTGACAGTTGAGTTATTTTGTATTGTATTTTTGCTAACAAATGGTGCTGGCATACATACAATTATTAATTTGTGTCAATAATGGCAGATTATTCAATTAATGAGAAGTTAGATATGATAAAATATTATTTATCAAATAATAATTCAAGACAAGCCCTGCAATTTGATGTATTGGCATATTTCAAAAAAATTGTACAAAGATTTATGGGGAATAATTAAATTGTTAAGTTAGTAAGTTTGTCTAAGTGTCAAATAAATATTTTTCATTTTATGTGTCATTACCTGTCAATACTTGTCATTACTCATGAAAAATTACTGAAATTAGATTTTTTATAGTAAAATATTTATATCAAACAATAAAGCACTCTTTTAAATTAAAATTCAAGGAATTTATTTGTAGGTTCATAACATAATAAATATAAATTATAACTCTAATCTACCTTGTAAGTAACTGTCAAAATGTCAAAGTAAATTATTTTTCAAATGTTTATTGAAACTGTCAGTGTTACCAACCTTGATATTTTAATATTTCTTTCAATATTATTTTTAAAATAAGAGTAAATTAATGCGAAATAGGAAAAATAGTATGAAAAACACGTATTACAATGTCCATTCAATAAGGATCATTGTAATACTTGTCTTTCAATATACTATTGATCGGGCTTCTTTAAAAAAAATTACTACATGTCTGAATTTTAAATTAATGGCCAATTTTTAAAAATTTAATCAGTTTCTTACTGTCTACTAAATTATTTTGCTTCCCAAAATTACTTGGTTTATTATTCCTATTATATTCGTGTATTCGACCTAAATTTAACAAATACGGTTTCGAATACGAATACGTAAAAATTGGCGAATATTCGCTAAAACGAATACGAATATTCAGAACATCCCTAATCCATATACGCTTATCGTTAATGTTAAATTCTGATTCTAGGAACCTTAAAACTTACTTATTCACTAAAATATCTATATGCGAGTATTAACACGATTCACATAGGTACATCTTTTATCTATAGCAGTGTGAGATAAAAAATACTTTATCAGTGTTAATTATTTTTCAAATTACAATCAATGTTCGACATAAATACAAAGAAATATTAATAAACAAAAAAAGGAAACTTGAACTTGAAAAGAAAATCGATAAAACACGTTCCACGTGTTTACAAACATCACGCAAATCTTCACTATCAAGTCTTGAAATCTTTTCACGCACTGATTCACATTTTGTTATCGGTCATTCGTAGTCAAATATCCAAAATGGTATTATTTTACGTTTCCTAACATTATCAATGAATCGCTAATGATGGATTTCCCACTCGTCGTTCAAATTAGATAATGTGTTGTATAACTGTGTGACAGGAAACATCGTCAAAATCATTGGATTTTTGTCATTTGCTTAGACCTGTATAGTAGAGTCTCTCTGTCTACTTGCGGTTTTACCGGCATTTGATGCTATTTTTAGATAATTGATCTCAGGTTTATTCATGTGTAGAGATGACTTAGCAAAACAAGTTTAGAAAAAGTGGGAAAATCACCAATGATATGTCAATTAGTAATATGGTTAAAAGAAAGATATAAATAGTTCAGTTTCATGGCTTTAACAGTTTTTCCTTAATTGATGCATTCATAAATGAAACCGGAAAGTGGAAGCGACGTTGGTTTTTCTAAATTTTAATTATTTGTAAGGAAGTTTTACGAACTACCTACGAATGGAATTTACTACATTTAAAAATATACAATGGTGTAGCGTAGTACATTTTCAACCATTGGAAATCGAAATTAATAAGAATCGCGATTCGTTCCCTTAAGCTTTGATTTTACTAAAATTCTCTTAGACTATTAGATAATGATGAAAAAGGAATTTTGATATTTCAAATAACTAGCTCCTGAAATATGAGTAATAAGAAAAATCTGTTGTGGCCAACACAATACCTCTCGCCACTTTCCTTTTTGATTACATAAGTATAAAGCGCGAGCAGTCAAGTGACATTATTGGCCTTGACAAGCAGATATGCGGGCCCATGTCAGAATGACAATTAGAAATTATGTACATGGATGCCAAATGTCAGAATTTTTCATTAAAAATTTCAAGATTTTCTAAATTCACGTAGTTAATTTGTTACCAGGAGTGTGGAATTTACTTGTCGAGGAAAATAAAGCACATGGAATTGGAAAATAACTAATTTTACAATGAAAAATTATGATATTTGACATCTATGTACATAATTACTTGCTATCATTCTGACATGAGCCTTCATATCTGCTTGTCAAGGCCAACAAAGTCACATGACTGCTCGCGCCCTATTGTATTTAACATTTCTTGGATACCTACACTCTACTCCAAAAAATCTACTTATATCTATTCCTTGTATATTTAGATTTTTTAATATTAAATTCATTCTATGAAGAAATTTTGTCCTAATTTTTCGAAATATTTTCAATTCATTTTCGGAATTGACGATATTTTTGAAGGGTATATGTAATATACCTATAATTTTAAATATTTAACTATTAATACAATAAGAAATAATATAATGTATGTACTTCCCAGAAAAAATCTTCAGTAATGTCTCTGGATTTTTGACACTGACATTTATCTGTCAGTTATAAACATTATTATAGAGATTTATTACAACAGATTATTATATACCTTATATTTCTTTATATCTAAATCTATAAAAGATATAATAAAATATTTATATGTATCAAATAGAGAATTTACTCTTCTATAATAAGCAAGAACAAAATTAAAAAAAAAAAAATATTTAGAAGATTTTTTTTAAGAATCTGCTACTTCCGGTTGTCCACTTATTACCAAAACCTATACAGCTCTTCCCAGTAATGTCCGATTGAGAAATACGTAGTTACACAAATATTAAGTATTATAGTTTTTGAGAAATCGTCCTTCCAACCGACTCACATACCCACACATAAACATCCACACACAGATACATCTACACATACACACACACACACACACACACACACACACACACACACACAGACAGACAGACATCATCGTAAAAATATTAAAATCGGATTGTAGGGACCTTAAAACGTGCTTAATCATTTTATTCACATGCGAATTCCTTGATGAAGCACCGAGCTCACTATTGATATATTTATTTACATCGCTAACTTAATATTTGTCTACTTGTATTATAAAATTAAAATTATTAGTAGGTAATCTAAAATAATGTAGAAAATTACGCTGTTTAATACAGCATTTAATTATGTAAACCGAAAATTGTTACCACTATACCTACAATTACACGACACACTTTGGAAAACACGTACATAATATTCTATTACTTATAGTACTACAGTCATTTGCAGATCATTGTTCTTGAATAAAAAATGCCACACATTAATTTTGCGCCTTTCATTTTTAATAGGAAAACAAATATGTATCTACAACTATATTTTTAATAATTTCTTTAGGTAACTACTACACGTAGAATTTATAAATTGATTTGTGTTTCAAACATTAAGGATACCCAGTGGTCACGTTAAGGTCACGCAAAAATTTCTAACATTCTTAAATTATTAGTTTGTTATGACACGTAATATATGTACCTACGCCTACGATAGACAACGCAGCATAATTATATAAGGAAAGAGAACTTGGGTTATTGTTAGCAGGAAAGATTTTTGGACATTATTCATTTGTAGAAAATGAAAATATACTAAACAATTTTTTGTATAAGTAGGAAATTTTGGTTAAAATATGACTAATTTTCTTTATTAACCAATATTCTAATATCCAATCAAGAATTAAATATTATTAAATTTTATACATGTACCTATGCATTAATACTTTTTCTATAATATTTTATAGATAAATTAATAAAATAACCTCTTATAAATCTCGGAGCCTATGATTTCAAGATAAACACAGTTACACAGATCATTTCAAAAAGAAAAAAAATCGTTTTCACCTCTCGCTAAGAGAGTTATTGGGTTCATGCTAAAAATCGCATATCCAGATTTTATTGAATAAGCACGATTTAAGGTCCATACAATCTGATTTTAACATTTTTACAATGATGTCTGTGTGTGTGTGGCTGTATGTGTGTGTGTGTGAGGTTGTTGGAGACACGATTTCTCAAATTCTAAAAGACTAAAGACCTTTTTGACTACGGATTCCTCAATCCAACATTAATGGGAAGAGTTGTTACCAATTGGAAAACATCTTAAAAAAAATCTAAATATTATTTTTTTGAATTTTTTTTTTTTTAATATTAAAGAACGTAAAATCCTCTATTCGATACATTTTAAGTTTTATTATATCTTCTATATATTGATATTAAAAAGTAATATATAAAATAATCTGTTGTAATAAATTTCAGAGCCTAAACAACTCTATAGTAACTATCAGATGTTTGTAAATGACAGAAAAATGTCATGTCAAAAACCAACAGTAGTTCATAAATCTATTTGGGCGGTATTGGCAGCTCAATTCTAAAACTAGACCTTAAGTCTATTTTAACTAAACACATGACAGTGGATAAAACCGATTCAGAATTTGTCATAGTACGAATATGGTTTTATGTAGATTGAAAATAAATCTTAGATATTCTTTTTTGGCAAATTCAAATTACCAAAGCTCAATACACATTCTTTGATCCATTTTTTCGGTTGCAAAAAATCTCCAAGCACACCAAAATACGTCTAACCTTTATATCTGTCAAAAACAAACTACAAATGCAAAATGGCTGATCATGTCCACATATGTTGGGACCATGTGTACCAACGTAATAAACAAAAAAAAATCGAGAATCTAATATACGTAGCCCGCGAAATTTGAAAAGTCACCTTTTTTTGAACAAACCTAGTACATATGTCTTTATTTTCTACTTTTAATTTTAAGAAACATACTGTTTTTTTATGAGCAGCTCATTTCACTTCAGCACGATCAGTTAATTTCTCCCCTAAAAAGAAAACAGCCATAGAATAGTTTGCAAAAAATATTTTGTGTGGAATTTGTACAAAATACTTAGAATTGACGGAAGCTATTATGCTGGCCACAAGTTTCTGTCGCCCAATAACTGTCACAGATTTTGATACGGTTTTACTATTATAGAACATGTCTCGAGGAATATTTAGGTTTAGGTATATGAAACATACGATAGCAATGGTGATTTAATTTTTTTTATTTAAGGGTCGCTTAATTTTTAAGCTTGGTGGATGCATCTGAGCATGTCACTTTGTTAAAAGTAGAATTTAGAGATTTAAATTATTACTATCAAAGTTACAATTTAATTCTTTATCATTCCTACAAATACATAATTCATGGATTCTAATATTGCAATAATTTCATCCTGTTTGGCTAAACAGTAATTTGCATTAAAATTTCTATGCAACAAATTTATAAAATTCATTGAAAAATTATATTTCTGTGGGGAAATCCCATATCGCTTGAACGGTGTAATATAAACATAGTAGGGATGCTGTGTTTGTTGTGGTGGGGATAGGGTTGCTCTTGAGTGGTGGGGCTAAGGTCAGGCGCGTTGGCGGGAATGAGTCAGCCACCGGAGCCGCAGCCGCAGCCGCCGCCCGGAGACTCCGGAGTCACGCGTTCTGGGAACCCGCGGTGACTCATCGGCGTCATTGACGAGGCCGGGAATTAGAAAAACGACCAGGATTATGATATCAGTTCCAGGAACATACATCGGATGCTGTTGTGTTCCAATTCTTTGTGAAAGAAGACGCGACAAATGGAATGTTTTAAATACACTTTGAATGAATCATTCTCAATTGTTAACAAATATTGTCTGACGTCTGACCTTTAATAATAGTGGGATCCAATACATTAAATTGTGAATATGTTCTTGATTTATTTTTCTTTTACGACTGTTAAGAAAAAAACAGTAATTTGAATATAGATATTTTTTTTTCTAAAGTTTGTTTTTTATTACTGTTATTATATAACACATGAACTATCTACTTTATTGCACTTCGTTTATGCAAATTATAATAATTAATTATATTAATATGAAGAGAAAAATAATAAAAATTATGCACGTGGCAACGAAAAACTATTAGATACAGTAAAATTTTTGAAAGATGTCCGAACAAGGTTGTCTACGAATTGTATGAATTCAGATTTTTGCTCCGCCCATCATGACAAATTCAGTAGTGTCGTTTGCTTAGTTTTTATGACGGTACGTAAGATACTACTGTTATTTTATTATTATAAAAATATATATTACAGGAAAAGCATTCAAAATTCAAAAATATGTCATCTAGTAAGTTTATAAGCAAATGTAAAACCAAATACATATGTTAAAAATAAGATACTGACATAATGTCAGTCAGTACTCTGACAGAATATAACGTTATACGTACGGCTATGAATTCAGGTAATGTATCTGAATTAATAAATAAACTTACGTTACAGCGAAAGTATTATCAACAACGAGCATCGTTTATAAATGGAATGTCCTAACTTAGTCGAAACAATATGAATTTTTGAAAGACAAGCGTGTTATATCCATCCTTATCACACACTCTTACAGCCTTTGCAAAAGAAAGAGATAAATGTATGCCTATTTGTTAATTCGTTCGTGATACAGGTGCCCTTGATCGGGCAAAATTTTTACTGTACATTGTTTTTGTTCTTATAAAAATGCTAAACATGGAAACTACTAATATATTCATATAATTCAAATTGACAGATGTCAGTATCAATGAAAAGTAAATTAATGTGGCAGAGATGAGGATGTTGAAGTAGATGTAGGGGAAGGCACGGAATGATAGGTAAGGAAATAACTCTAGTGTTACAAGTTTCTAGAAAGATTCAAGAGAGATGATTACATTGGTTTGAAAATGTCATGAGGAGAAATGAAGAATATATTGGAAGAACGAATAGCTTAGTAATAGAAAGTTGAAGAAACAAAGGAAGACCAAAGATAAGATGGAAGGACTGTATTGCGGAAGACTTGAGAGAAAAGAAACTGAATGAGAACGACACGCAAAACAGAAATGAGTGGAAGAAGAAAATAAAAATGAAAAGCTAAAGAAGAAGATGTCAGTGTCAAGTGCAATTTGCACAGTTTGTTTATGAAATAATTTTACTGGAAATATAGGATCTTTTGCAAGAAAATTTATGTATGGAATTTGTACATAATACACAGGATTAACGGAATGTGCTGGCCACCTCAGATTTTTTCATACCGGTTTATTTGTTGTCTAAATCTAAGCATGAATAACACAAAAACAATCAGTGAAATTGTTTTGTTTTATATTGTTTTTTTCGCCTCCTATAAAATTTATGTTTTTGGTCTTAGGCCATTTTCACGTGAGGTCGAGATATGCCATAACAGATATCATCTGTCAACTCGAACAATACAATTGTTTTATTTCTCGGGGCAGGCTGTAAATAGCCAAATATTTCAACTTTAATTTTGCTGTTGTCTCGCGAACGAAACGCATAGAAGTGAACAATAATTTTGGACTTACAAGACACAATTTTTAATTCTCAACATTTTTTGAATTTTGTTCTAATTTGATTTGTTTAGTTAGCCCCTGCATTAAATCCCAAAAGAACGAGCGTCACTTTTTAATACCTGTATTTCCAAAATAATAATTCTAAATTATTAAGTAATTTTGATATTTAGATTAATTTTTGATTATAACAGGAAGTAACAAAGATATAATCTAAATTTTTGTCAGATTAATAATATAAAAAATAATTCAGTAATAAAAAAGTTGTACATTTATTGCGACTAAAATTAAACGTACTATATATTTCAATGTAACTTTTGAAAGTTGAAATTATGATCACTGTCATTTATTTTTGTGTTTATTTTCTGTTTTAATGGCAAGGACAAGGATTTATATTTACAAGTATAATAAAATTTATTATAGCTGAAAGCTGAATCTTTCAATGATATCACAATTATTTTTTAACCGTAACCATACTTTAGATAAACATTGTTATTTATTTGTTTATAATTGATAGTTGTTTACTTACAATAAACAAAGTAATAAATCCACAAAAAGTCAGTTTTAAATATACCGTATTTTATATGTTACGTAAGTCAAATATCATTTTACCCTTTAGGGAAGGAAAATGTAGTACATATAATATCCTTTCCTTGTGCGTAGTAATGGATGTATTGCGTTTTTTATTTGAAAGGGGTTTGAATTTTCCGCGGCGCCTGCGAGTCTGTTGCCCGCGTGACATACATGTGCCTGTAGCTATCGACGATGTAATTATTCTGCACGATGCACGTATTTGCCCTTCCTCAACATTTTTGATCCTTGCTTTCTTTCTCTAGTTACTGTCACGCAAATTTATAAACTTAGTTTTGCCAGTGATTAATTTATTATTACACGCAAAGATAAGTAAATTTATAGAATTTATTAGTATATTTGAACAAATAAAATCCAACAAAAAATCTGATGTGGCCAACACAATACCTCTCGCCATTTACCTATGGTCTCGTTGCCGCGTGCCTGATGTCTATTCGTGAATCTGGGGAATCCGATTCGATCCCGATCAACGCCAAATAATTCGAATTTTAAATGGCATAAAATTAACCCTTGTGGTAAACGCTCGCACAATACAAATATGTCATCATCATTACCGAAATGTGTGTATAAATCAGATTAGCACACCCAGCAATGGATAATATGCCGTGTTAATATATTAATTTTTTTTTTTATTTAAATACATACCTGCATATTTACTAATGCTAGAAATTATGTATTTTAAGTTCCTTTCCATAAAACTATTGTTCTATTTACAATTTTCTTTTTAAAACGTTACTGTTATTAATTTGAAATCATTATTTTTTCGACAGTGACATTTATCTGTCAGTTACAAACATATGAGCTGAAATGTGTAACCATGGAGTTGTGTTTATAACATAAGTTCCGCGATATAATTTTTATAATAGTTTCCTTATAAATTTATCCACAAAATATATAGAAAAAGTATTAATGTAAACCTGTAGAAAATGGAATAATCTTTAATTTTTATAATAACACATTGCGAAAAAATAACATTTAAAGGTATTTTTTGAAGAAAAACTATTTTGAGCTTCAAGTAAACGACCATTTCCGGTTCCATATTAGAATAAGGTAGAAATACATGGTTTCAAAAATTTCTGACTGATGGTATTTGAGATAGAGTGCCCAGAAATACACACACACACACACACACACAAGGAAATTAAAAAAATTATGAAAATTTTATGACTATAAAAAAAATTGAATACATAACAAATATGATTACATAAAATGATTTTTTTATTATATTTATATTTACACTCATATCTCCCTGTTGTCATTTAATATTGTGAAGTGTGAATCATCGACTCTCCGTCACTGTTTATTCCTAACCTAACCCAACAGTTAAAGAAATATTTTTATTTTACGTATTGTATTAGTCTTTATTAGGACTTCGCTTTTCTAATAAAAAATATAAACGCGTTACTACAATATGTATATTCTTAGGGGAATAATTGTTACTGTTAACAAAATAATGTGCTTTAATATGACCTTATTTTTAAAATTATGAAGAAAAGTGAATAAATTTTATCGTATACACCTATATTTTTAGTTTTGTTACAATAATTTAACATTTTACTATTCATTGCAAGAATAGTTATTTCTAGGTCACAACCTCCTGTCATAGTTCCTGTTTGACTTGACCAACGGTTATCTCAAAAATTCGCTTTCACTACTTCCGGTTACGTCTAAAATGACTGTCAAATTCTTGGTGACCGTTAACCAGAGGAAAATGTTTACGGTTTTACAATAATTTTATCTATATGATTTCTTTGACTATATTGATTGTAAATATTATTCTGTTGGTTCAAGGGCTGCTTTTAAGGGGCCCTGAAATATCTTGGATATGGAGTAAAAAATCTATTGTGGCCAGCACAATACCTCTCGCTATTTTCATTTTATCTTACAGTAAAAATTTTGTCTACGAATTGTATGAATTCAGATTTTTGATCCGCTCATTATGACAAATTCAGTAGTGTCGTTTGCTTAGTTTTTATGAGGGTACATACGATACTACTATTATTTTATTATTATAAAAATATATGTTACAATAACAGCATTCAAAATTCAAAAATAAGTCAACTGGTAAGTTTATTTGCAAATGTAAAACCAAATATGTGAAAAATAAGATACTGACACAATGTCAGTGTCAGTGACTCTGACACAAAATAACCTTATTCGTACGGCTATGAATTAAGGTAATGTATCTGAATTTATAAATAAACTTACGTTACAGCGAAAGTATTATCAAAAACGAGCATAGTTTTAAAGTGGAATGTCCTAACTTAGTCGAAACAATATGAATTTTTGAAAGACAAGCGTGTTATATATATATATATATATATATATATATATATATATATATATATATATATATATCCTTATCATACATGCTTATAGTCTTTGCAAAGGAAAGAGATGAATGTATGCCAATTTGTTAATTCGTTCATGATACAGATGACCTTGATCGGACATCTTTCAAAAATTTTATTGTACATAGGGCGAGAGCAGTCATGTGACTTTGTTGGCCTTGGCAAGTAAATATAGTATATATAATGTATATAGGTGTATCATTTTTAATTCAAAACATTACTTTCCAAATCCATGTGGATTATTTTCCTCGACTATTATATTCCATACTATTGATGACAAATAAACATCAGAATATTTTAAAGTTTTGAAAGAAAAATTATGACATATGACAATTGTGACATCTATGTAAATAACAACTAGCCGTAATTTTGACACGGATCCTCATATCTGCTTGCCAAGGCCAACAAAGTCACATGAAACTTTAAAATTCAATCATTAAATTTATTGAAAATATTATTCCTTGTTTTCCAAATGATGGAAATGAGATTTTCAATATATTTCTTCTCCTATAGCCGATATACCTATAAATTATTTGTTAACTTGATGATAAATTTAACTGACAGTAGCTAAGTATACAAAAAACAAACTTCATAAGATTGAAAATTTAGCCAAAAATAAAAATTAGGCAAATGCTCTGTTTGCACTTCTCATATAAGATTTATAGAAATTCGATAGGTGGAAATTTAACTTCAATTTATCCTCGATTAGTTTAAAAGGATTTTTATTTAGTATACTGCACGCAAAGCCCTTATAGGTATTCCGGGCTTCTCATTTCCTCATTCTAACCTATACGTCGGGGTGGCGCCTTGCCTGGCGTCCACTTTGTCGTCTACATCGGCATTAGCCTAAGCGTTCAACCCATCTCCATCTATAATTCAGCATGTTTGCGTGGTTAGCACGCGAGCCTCGGCGACGGCAGCGTCCCGACGCCGCGGCTGTAACATCAGGTGAGGCGCCACGGCGCCAGGTGACTCACACGACGCTTGACGCCTTGGTGCCGTGCATATGGGGTATTTATAGCACACCGACATATGGGGACGTCAAGAAATGATGGAGTGCGCTTCATTTATTGCGAGTAAAATATCTGTTTGGAAACAATAAAGATCATAATGGTTTACGAAAAAAATCTTGGTTTTAGGTTAGAGCATCATTTTAATAAAAGTACATGATACATAAATATTTCTTTATTATTCATTTCTGGGTATGCTAGTCTGCGTATCTACAATTTCAATAATGAAAAATCTATACCGTTGAGGATGCTTACAGCGCGTAATATTACAGACCCAGGGTCTCAACAAGGTACAGCAATTTTTTTAAAGATGTCCGATCAAGGTCATATATGGCTGATGACAATAGGTTTTCGAGCGTAGAAATTTAGCAATGTGGAGTTTGTTGCATCAAAAGAAATATGATTTTCCCACAAAAGCATGTAATGACCCACCAACCATACTTTTGAAAACAAAGAAAATGTATTACATAAAAGATTTGTTTTAAGTTAAACATATTTCATATGTTACCAAAAACTTGTTTTTTACTTCTATATGATTCATTTTTAATGTGCTGACTATAACACTTGACAGTAGATTATTTATAAAATACAATAAATTAGTATGCATTGGTTAAGATTTGATCGCGAGTTTAAACGGTATGAAACTGTACGAAACAAGAAATGAACAGGGCGTTGTATTAACATTTTGACACTGCGTACCTAGCCTAATTCTGTCTTCTGTCCTCATTCATAGCCGTATGAATAACGTTATTTTCTGTCAATGCACTAACACTGTATCAGTATCTCATTTTTCACATATTTGGTTTTACATTTACTAATAAATTTACCAGTTGACTTAGTTTTGAATTTTGAATGCTTTAACTGTAACATATATTTTTATAAAAATAAAATAACAAGCAATTTTGAATTTGCTGCCAACAGTTTTTTTAACCAAGGTCCTAAAACTCTTTGTAGCCGATATTAGTCGTTTTTTACTTCCTTGTACGTAAGTAAAGGAAGTATTGTAATCGCGAAAAATTTCGGTTTCCAGATTTCAGCGGAAATATCCATTTTGATCATCCCTGAATCCATTTTGACTAATTTTGTCGTGACGTCTGTACGTACGTACGTACGTCCGTACGTACGTATCTCGCATAACTCAAAAACGGTAAGCCGTAAAAAGTTGAAATTTTGTATTTAGGACTGCTATAACATCTAGTTGTGCGCCTCCCTTTCTGGTTATTACACAATTTCCAGAAGTGGCACTTTACATGAAGCCTATAATAGATTTTAATGAAAAACTGTTTTAAAATATAATCCAAAATTTTTAAAATTTGGTATACAAGACTTTTATGTCAATCAAAATAACATAAGACATTTTGGTTAAAATTGGCTAACCGGAAGTGGTACATTACTTGAAGTTGAATAAAATGATTTTATTTTGATTTTAGAAATAAATGCTTCAAATAAAAGTTTTAGAGAATTAATTTATGCGTCTAGTACATCAAGTATTATTAAATTAGCCCTTTGTATAAGCGAGATATGTAAATTTAAAAATTATATACTTTTTTGTTTTTGTAATAAAGCTTGCTATGGATTAAGACAAAAACATAAAAAAAATGTTCATGTTAAACTATGTTAAATATGTGCAATTTTATGATTCGTACAATAATAAATATTATATTTTTATTGTGAAATTAGTCATATTCATTGTTGTAATCAAATATTTCTTTGTTGTAATCAAAACTCTCTTTAAAAATAACCGGGTTAGATTAATGTTAATTTAAGAATGATAGTAGTAAATGAATTATTTTTTGCTCTATATCAAAATATTTCTCGGGCTTGGCTTAAGCCTGTCAATATTTTGTAATTTAATTATTAAAAAAATATGTATAGTTTAATAATCGTACAAGGAAGTCATGTGGTGTCCACATCAGATTTTTTTTTCTCCTGATGCCAACAATAAAACTAGCCACGTTAAGAGACTGTTCCTGTTTCATGTTATGAAATTCATTTCCATCTCTTGACTCTTATACATGTTTTCAAAACATTTTTAAACTTCATCAATTTTCCAAATAATTTCAACAATGTTAACATTACTCTAACTTTTCTTGACGCTCTCGATCCGAAGATGGCCATCCATAGCCGAAATGCACTCTGAACTGGAGCCTTAACATCAAAAAATCTGTTGTGGCCAGCACAATACCTTCCGTCAATCCTGTGTATAATGTATAAATTCCATACATAATTTTTCTTGCAAAAGATTCTAAATTTCCAGTAAAATTATTTCATAAAAAACTATTCAAATTGCACTTGACACTGACATCTTCTTCTTTAACTTTTCCCATTCGTTAGGGGTCGCTATTTTTGCGTGTCGTTATCATTCAGTTCCTTTTCTCTCAAGTTTTCCGCAATACAGTCCTTCCATCTTATCTTTGGTCTTTCTCTGTTTCTTCAACATCCTATTACTAAACAATGTAATCATATTTCTTGTATCTTTCTAGAAACTTGTAATACTAGAGTTATTTTCTTACCGTATCTTTCCGTGTTTTCCCCAACATCTACTTCAACATCCTCATCTCTGCCACATTAATTTACTTTTTATTGATACTGATATTTGTCAATTTGAATTATATGAATATATTAATAGTTTCCATGTTTAGCATAGCTGGCTGAATTATAAAATTTAATTTCTTTAAAATTCTTTAACTCAGTATCTATTGAATATGAAGTATAAAATGTAATCAAATCGTATAGAGAATAATATATTCTTTAAGTTATAATAACGTTAAATGTCAATAAATCAAATTTAACTGTTAAATCTTCAAATGAGGGTACTTCCGGTTCACTAATTATAACCAAAATCTAATCACTTGTCCTTCTGGATGTAAACTTGAGGAATACGAAAAAATTATAATTTTTGGAATCGTGGTATTGAAGTTATGGGATCCGGAACTTTTGTCTCACACACACACACAGACACACATACATACAGACATCATCGTAAAAATGGTAAAATCGTATTATAGGGACCCTAAAAGACAATACTTTCCTTACCTAAAGGTGACGGAAGGTAAAAAGAGTTTAATATTTAATTATATTTAATAAAATTAATATTATTCAAAAATAAAGAGGTCGACAGCATTGTTGTATTTGTATAAATGTACATAAATGATGACATATGCAATTAACAAAAATTATAATTTATTAAATACATCTTTTAATTAATATAACAAATTGTTCCAGGTAAAAGAAATGAATGATTTAATGGACGAACGCTTTCTTGGTTTAAAACGAACATTACGTTGTGCTGAGGATATCCAGTATAAAACTCGTGATTATCAAGCAACTCTAAATTCTATGAAAGAAGAAAGAAACAAAGCAGTAAAGTATGTATTGCTTATGTATTTTTAAAAATTGTGCAGTTTATAAACAAAAATTACTGCATTTAATTCCGAATTTATTTTACGTTATATAATAGTATTTTATGTATCTAGGACGAAAAGTGAATCTTTAAGGTATGAGCAAGATTACTTGTGAACACCTTAAAGACACTTTTCGCCTGAGGTAAATTTTGTATAAGTAGGCTAAGTCACAATGGGGTCTTTAAAAAAAATCGTGAAATCCGTCTCATTTAATAAATATAATAATATAAAATAACATGAATTATGCGACTTTTCATTCATAAATTTTCTAATAAACTTTCGCGGCTGTAAAATTCGTGACGTCACGGTTTGTTACACAAAGGCATTCTTCTCACACACACATAACGGTCCACGTGATTTCCGTTTGCTGTTGTAAACAAACTAACCTAAAATTGTGATAGGTGACAACAGAGTTAAGAGTAAAGGTATGTAAATAAAACATTTATTAATATAAATACCAAAAGTTGTATGAAATATGTTTTTAATTAACAATATGTTGCTGTCACAAAATCATACTGACAAGTGATAACCCGAACAATCATAGTTCCAAACACAACCGGTAGAGAGAACTGCCGCATCCGCCAAGCCGTGACGTCAGCGTCCAAATATTTGAAATTAAAGACAACTTTTAAAAAATCATATCTCTGATTCTAAAGACTTGTAAGGTATAAAATATACACCTACATATCTAATTTGATCTATTCTTTCAAGAAAAAAATAAATTAAAAAATGTGAAATGACCCCATTGTTCGAAAATCATAGCAAAATTTTGACAGATTGAAATTGTATTTTTCTGGTTTCATTAACATTCTTGTTCGCTATAATTGATGAAAAATACATTCCTAGAGATATTTTGGCTGAAGCTACTGAGACGAAGAACAATTTAATGCCGCATAAACAAAGGTCCTAGACCTTTAAAATGATATTTTAAAGTTCTAGGACTTTAATGTTTCACTTTTTGTTTTATAAATTGTTCAAAAAACGTTGCTTTAGAAACCAGTATAATATAAAATCTTTCTTTACGTATAAAAAGATTTTCTGTCCATATTTCATTTGATTTTTACAAAAATGAACAAATAAATAAAAATATATTGTTTATTATTTCAATACAATTTCCTACTAATGAATGATTTATAATTGGTATACATAGCGTTAAACAACCACGAGTATGAATAATTTTTATCAATTATGACAACTATTTTAACAAATAACAGTTATGAATCATGTTTGTTGTATTATTTGCAGAACTATCGAAAACCTTACCAATACCAAACAGGACCTACAATATAAAATAAAAATAAAAGAAGAAAATGAGAAAAACTTGAAGGAAACAATAAAAGAACTTCGAAATTGTTTAGAAAACGCTGTCATAAAATCTGAAGATTTGAAGAGTGAAGTGAAGAATATGAAACTTCAACTAGAATTTACAGAAGATCAAATAGCACAGTTAAAGTTACAACCTTGCACATGGTCAGATCTCGCTAAAAGGGCAGCAAAAGTTTCCATGGTGCTCTTACTTCAAGCTGGACTCTTGCCGACATTTTAAAAACTTATGTATTTATTATTGTCTTGATTGTATTAAGATTATATTTGGGAAACGTATACAACAATATTAATATAAATAAAATATATTTAAGTACACAGAATCACTCAATATTGTTTATAAAGATTTTATTATACATTACTTACAAAGTATTTATTGTTTTTGGTTACGGTTACAGAAATCTAAATTTGGTGTTCAATGAAATGTTTTCTTAAATAATAAATTTATCTATTCATAAAATAATTACAACATTGCAATTAATTACAACAAAATATATTATTTTCGAATTTTTTGATAGTGTAATTTTACATTTTATTTTAAATAAGTAATATTTAAGACTACTATAAAATAAGTATTATACTAATTATGGCAAAAAAAAATTCGTAAACGTAACCATTCGAATACAAGCTTCCAAATGCGTCACAAAATTTTATTTATAAAAATTAATCATATTTACTAGCTGTTTATTGAATAAGTAAATATTTATATTGCAAAAATAGAGTATATGTAGTATATATGTGATTAAAACAGATTTCAAAATGCAATTTTACCGCGTGTCCCAAACAAACCTTGATATAGGCGTTTAACAGTTTTTTGCAAATAAAAAGTGTCCGGCAGAAAATTAAGCCAAGCTATTGAAAATGATAATAGTACATTACCTCCTGTACGTTATCTAATACTAATTACTGTATTATCAGTGTATAAATTAAAGAAAATTATAAATGTCAATAAATATTTGTTTCACTATTTTATTATATAATAAAAAATATTTGCATTTGTTATTGTGGCTGAATGGTTAGTATGTCTGCCTGTGGAATGAAAGAATTTTTGAAGGTTGGAGTTTGAATCAAGCTAAACTTTTCATTATTTTCACCTCCCGCTACCCTTGGTAAGGGAGGTATAGGGATCGTGCTAAAAATCGCATATCGAGATTTTGGTAAATGACCATGTTTTAAGGTCCCTACAATCCAATTTTAACATTTTCACGATGATGTCTGTGTGTATGTATGTATGTCTGTGTGTGGATCCTGTTTACGCTCTAACTCAAATACTATCATTCATAAAGTTTTGAAACCATGTATTTCAACCTTATTCTAATATGGAAATATCTGATTAGATTTTGGTGGCAATCGGATAACCGCAAATGGCAGTTTACTTGAAACTCAAGATAGTTTTTCTTCAAAAAATACCTTTAAATGTAATTTTTTCTCAATTTGTTATTATAAAAATTAAAGATTATTCCATTTTCTACAAGTTTGCTTTAATACTTTATAATATATATAAATAATATATTTATAAAGTAATATAAAAATTAAATACATAGGTAAATGGCGGGAGGTACTGTGTTGGTCACATCCGATTTTTTATTTATGAATTAATTACGAATTGTAATACATTTTTATAATATTCACTCGATCGTTAGCGTTTAAGAAATTCATTTTGACACGAATATTTGATATAAACAAAACAAAAAACCAAACAATGAACACATTGTTGAAAAGAAAAATACTGTAAATATTTTTTTATAGAAAAAGCTTATTTCTAATTATTGTAATTGAAAATAGAAGATAGATATTGAAATGGATAATAATATTTTATAAGTAAAAATAATTGGTTTTAACAATGACAAAAATTTATTACAACAATCAAAATATGGATTTAATAAAAATGCATAATTCTTTCTTTTGATCTTAATAATACATGATAACACAATGAATATGTGTATGTTTTGTATTTTTACTGTATTTATAAAGGAAAAGTATGTAGTATAGTTTAAAATCTTTCTTTTGACGGTTACTACTTCCATTGAAATTACAATTATATTGTGATAGAAACTTATTTGTAATTATTTAACTAATTCATCCATATTATCTGATAATATCTTTAATATAATTTGTAATTAATACATAAATAAAAAAAAAAATGAAAAGTTTAGCTTGATGGAGATTTGAAGCCCAACCTTCAAAAATCCTTTCATTCCACAGGCAGACATGCTAACCATTCAGCTACAATGACATTTAGAAATATTTTTATATTACATGATAAAATAGTGAAACAAATATTTATTGACATCTATTTATCATTTTCTTTGATTTATGCAATGATAATAAAGTAATTAGTATTAAATAACGTACAGGACGTAATGTACTATTATCATATTAAATAGCATGGCTTAATTTTCTGCCGGACACTTTTTATTTACAAAAACTATTTTCCCATGTTAAACGCCTATGTCAAGGTTTGCTTGGGACACACGGTATATAACTGTATTGTACAAAAATTGTGCGACGCATCATTATTATTGGGGTTATGAAGGAAATACATGAGTAGAAATATTAGATTTTTTTTATAAATGCAACGCAAGCGCATATGTATATCTAATATATAATACATGTCTTTTATGTTTCAACTGCTATAGTTGTAACGACTTTAGCTCACGCTATCTCTAAAACGACATACAATTGAGCAAGATGATCTAGTTTTATCTTTTATATACGTGCAATTAATATATATTGCAATCACATGCGGTACTAAATAGAATTGTAACGAACGCAGAATTTATTACTCGCTATCTACTATCAGGGCCGCTCCGTGTGCGTGGGCAGGTCATGCCCCGCACAAAGGTATAATATACCTATTAATATTGCTAATGCTCCTATTTTTTACATAGACTACCTGAAGCATTGACTGAGATAGGAGCATCATATCCCAAGTTTTGATTACAAAAGCGCCTTTTAAGACAGTAAATAATAGTAAAGAAAATATTCCCATTCGTAAAGAAACAATTACTGTCCAGCTTACACAGTAACGTGATAGAAGTGAACAATATTTTTTAAAATTTGTATTAGAGCTCTATAAGTTATAAGTAAAATAATTATTCTACCAAACGGTTCAATGTTATATGGAAATAATAACTGCGAAGGTGTTGATTACAACAAAGATAACAATAATGAATCATATACAGTAAAAATTTTGAAAGATGTCCGATCAAGGTCATCTGTATCATGTACGAATTAACAAATTGGCATACATTTATCTTTCCTTTGTAAAGGCTATAAGCATCTGCGATAAGAATAGATATAACACGCTTGTCTTTCAAAAATTCATATTGTTTCGACTAAGCTAGGACATTCCACTTTAAAACGATGCTCGTTGTTGATAATACTTTCACTGTAACGTAAGTTTATTTATTAATTCACATAATAACGTTATTTTGTATCAGAGTCACTGACACTGTCATTGTGTCAGTATCTTATTTTTCACATATTTGGTTTTACATTTGCTAATAAACTTACCAGTTGACTTATTTTTGAATTTTGAATGCTTTTATTGTAACATATTTTTATACTAATAAAATAACAGTAGTATCTTATGTATCCTCATAAAAACTAAGCAAACGACACTACTGAATTTGTCATAATGCGCGGAGCAAAAATCTGAATTCATACAATTCGTAGACGACCTTGATCGGACATCTTTCAAAATTTTTACTGTAAGTTAACTAGCATTTTGCGAAGAATCAAATACTAATGAATTGCAATTCTGAAAACATAGTAAGTTGATTTTGTTTTCATTTTGCCGATATTGAATATGCATGAATTTACTATTAAAATTGAATAGAAGTAAAACAAATATCCTACCAAACGGATAATTTTCTGGCATAACCTATAACCGTAAAATTGTTTACAACAAACGATTTTGATAATTTAAATTTAGCATTTTTCGAAGAATCAAAAGTAAGTATAGTTTCAACTTTAAAAGTGTGTGTTAATTTGCATATAGGGGGCGCTGAAATATAACTTTGCGCACGGAGCGGCACTGCCTACTATTTGTTTCCAAAGTTAATATAGAGATAAGTTAGATCAATTTCCTTGTATGTAAAGTATTTACAAGATATATATCTACAATAATTTAGTATATTATATATAATATTAATTACAATTTGGACATATTGGCATTATCAATTTGGATTAAATTTACCAAAACCATGCACTGGTCCCATTACTAATTATTTATTTTCCGAAAACACATTTTAACAGTAGTTATTATCAGTGTTACTATTTGATTCAATATTTTGATGTCGTTTTGAGATTAGATTTTTCATGAATGTATATTTATTTATATTAGGTATATAACACAATTACCGCATCGACTTTTATTTAATTACCCGAATTTTACCATCAACGGAGAT
This sequence comes from Harpalus rufipes, assembly GCA_951394225.1. Taxonomy (NCBI): domain Eukaryota; kingdom Metazoa; phylum Arthropoda; class Insecta; order Coleoptera; family Carabidae; genus Harpalus; species Harpalus rufipes. The sequence continues at coordinate 4,510,421 of OX596274.1, forward strand.
CCATAAACGTATTTCAAATAATTTAACTAACACTACATATGACAAAATCTTTGGTAAAAATGGAAAATAAGTTATAGTGCACACAGACTTTAAAAAATAAACTGAATTAAAGATATTAATTTTTAAGCCTGATTTATAGATTGACGGTTTGTTTACGTAATATTGTTTTCTGCATTATTGAACAAAAAATTGACCTTTTGAAATAAATTCAACGATGCCATATTCAAAAAAAAAAAACAACAGCAAGTTTAGCCACACACTTTTTAAAATGGTTTTCAATCATTATTTTTTTCAATCTCAATTTTAAGAGGTTAACAAAAAACAATTTGCAGCAAAACTGTCAAAAATTGTACCCTCCAAATGGTTGTAGGATATTGTACGCATGCGCGATGCACATAAACGTATGTGCATAATGTAAATTTATACATACAATCATAACCTCAAATGTATTCGTACAGCAATAAAAATATTTTTTTAGGTTACAATAGTTAAGACTATATTTGGGCATTTTTTACCTCCCGCAACCCTTGGTAAGGTAGGTATAGGGATCGTGCTAAAAATCGCATATCGAGATTTTGGTAAATGACCACGTTTTAAGGTCCCTAGAATCCAATTTTAACATTTTCACGATGATGTCTTTGTGTAATGTGTGTGTGTGTGTGTGTGTGTGTGTGTGTTCTATATATTTTATGGATAAAGGAACTTAAAATTTGTAGCATTAGTAAATATGCAGGTATGTATTTAAATAAACAAATAAATATATTATCACGGCATATTATCCATTGCTGGGTGTGCTAATCTGATTTATACACACATTTCGGTAATGATGATAACACTTGTAGTGTGCGGGCATTTACCATAAAGGTTGATTTTATGCCATTTAAAATTCGAATTATTTGGCGTTGATCGGGATCGAATCGGATTCCCCAGATTCGCGACCAGACATCAGGCACGCGGCAACGAGACCCCATAGGTAAATGGCGGGAGGTATTGTGTTGGTCACATCAGATTTTTTTTATGTATTAATAAGGTGTACTGGATTTAAATACAATTAACTATATTTCTCATTTAAACAATAATCTACGGCCAAATATATGAAAAAAAGACAAGTTCGATTTTTTTTCGTTCCAACAGTAAATACTACAATATTTATGTTGGTATTATCTTTAAAACTGAGGGTAAAGGTAACTTACAATATACTCAATTGCCATCTTAAATTTTATTATTTTAATAAAAATTATTTGCGAATTATTAAAGATGAAAACATTAGTCACTGCATGTGACAATGGTTTATTTGCAAATATTATCATTAAACCTAACAAATATTATTATAAGCAATGTATCTATACACTCTATTAATACACCATATCAAAATTTGTTGAATTGGACTAATAATCATAGCATAGAGAAGTCTATTTTTTCTTGTTTTTAATATAATTGTAGGTGATACTTTAATAAATAAATATCACTTTGCAAATAATTTTAATAAAAAAATAAAATTTAATATAGTAATTAATTAAATATATATTGTCAGTTTCCTTTACCTTCAGTTTTATAAATACTTACATAAATATTGTATTATTTACTGTTGGAACTAAAAAAATTACCACATGTCTGTTATCATATATTTGCCCGTAGATTATTGTTAAAATGATAAATTTAGGTAATAACATATTTAAATCCAGTACACTTTATTAATACATAAAATAAAAAAATGCCCAAATATAATCTTAACTATTGTAACCTAAAAATTTATTTTTTCTTGCTGTTAATATATTTTTTTCAAAGGGTACGAATACATTTAAGGTTAGGCCAGTGTTGCCAACTATAAATGCCCGAATGTCGCTACGTTCTCCAAAAAATTCCGCTACAAGCCGCTACGCCATTATATATACATATTTAATATATACTTATGCTCTGTTCATTTAACGCATTCAGTAGATGGCTTTTGCATCAGCGCCAGTTTTAAGTAGCCGAAATTACATTGAGTAAACTTGTCTTTTGGCTCAAATTTTAGCCAATCACAGAAGTCAAAACTATGCCCTATTCTCTGCATGCGTAAGATGGAACAAGGTATAGTTTGCATGCAGTTTTCGAAACATTTTAAGTTTTAAAAGTTTAGAAACCGTTTTGACACTGTATACATGACGGTTTCAAAACTAAAATCGCTTTGAAAATGGTTTTGAAAGTAGAGACATCTTTCCACCAAACATGTGTTTTCACAATACAATGTCACCAGTAAGACAAATAAAAGTAATAATTAGCAAAATAAATATACATTCAAAAGTCGCTATTTTCTGTATTTTTTCTATTATCGCCGCTACGTCGTACATCATATTAAAATTCCGCTATTATAGCGGAATTCCGCTACGGTTGGCAACACTGGGTTAGGCTCGTATATTGGTTCTAACCTGAAAAGAGCGAGGACGTAGCGTTGCGTAATAGAGCGTCAATCTATAAATCAGGCTGTATGGTAAATCGAGATAATATAAAGAAAACAGTTGGAATCCCAGTTGACATGAAGCTGTCTTACAATACAAGTATTTTCTATACTACCGTTTATCTATCCTGGAATGGCTTATAAATACGACTAGTAATCGCTACTCGGTAGTTATTTATTTAGAAACTTTAAAACCTGAATATTATATTGCGTTTACACTTCTAAGGCCAAATATGTTTTCACAAAATTGGTGATTCTCGCTAAATTGATTGTGATCTTTAACTGAAAAATTACAACTCAATATGTTTTTTTAATATTCTGTGTACAAAGTTTCTTCAATGATATGCAACAATTGCAAATTGTAAATTATATTTATGATTATGATAAATCTTTGGTGATAATTGTTTTTAATAAAGACTTGCAAAACAACTACAATTACTAATTAAAGATAGCGCTATTTTTAATAATACATTTCTTGAGTATTATCAACTAAGTCAATGTTCAGTATCACATTTTATGCAAATACAAGAATAATCTAATGTGTCTAATGTCTATGGAATGAAAATTGAAACTAGCGTAATATATAGTATTACCGGATGTTAGCCGGTGAAATAGTCATCCAGTTTCATTTCCAGGAAAATGTTACAACTTAATAAAAATTAATAAAAAAAAATGTGTGAAATAAACGTTGAAACCGGATTTGTTTAACTTTGTGGTCATTTGCTTATACAAAATATTAATACGATAAATCACAGTAAAATGAAATATTTAAATCTAATTATTAATTAAATCTAAGAGAATGCGAGTATTTAAACCATCCCGAAGCCTTCAGTTCCCTCGCTGATTGCCAGAAGGAGACTCTTCTCAAAGTGCTCATAACATTCGTAATCGGGCAGGCACAACTGGTTGAAACTGTAACGAAGAGTTTTCTCGTAAACCCACTATAGAGAATATTTTTAAAGCCTTCACAAAAGCAACTAAATTAGCAATAAGCATCAAGCATCCAGGTTGTGCATAGGGAGAAGCAAAAATGATCAAGCAAAAGCGTAGATATTAGAAGAACTGTTAAATAATGGGGTCATTTAAAAAAAATCGTTTTTTTTTATAAAATCGTGAAATCCGTCTCATTTAATAAATATAGTAATATAAAATAACATGACATATGCGACTTTTCATTCATAAATTTGCTAATAAACTTTCGCGGCTGTAAAATTCGTTACGTCACGGTTTGTTACTCACAGAAAGATATTCCTCTCTCACACACACAACGGTCCACCTGGTATCCGTTTGCTGTTGTAAGCAAACTAACCTAAAATTGTGATAGGTGACAGCAGAGTTAAGAGTAAAGGTATGTAAATAAAACATTTATTGAAATAAATACCAAAAGTTATTTGAAATATGTTTTTAGTTAACAATATGTTGCTGTCACAAAATCAAACTGACAAGTGATAACCCATACAATCATGGTTCCAAACCAAAGCCATGATGTATAGCCGTGACGTCACCGTCCAAATATTTGAAATTACAGACAACTTTTAAAAAATCATATCTCTGATTCTAAAGACTTTTAAAGTGTAAAACATACACCTACATATTTAATTTGACCTATTCTTTCAAGAAAAAAATAAATTGGAAAATGTGAAATGACCCCATTGTATATTATTTAAAGAAAAGAAGATATTACAACCACCAGAACGATATGTGTCTAAAGTACATAATTATTATAATTATTGTGTTAAAAGTTGAATCAATATACTAAGTAATGTTTGTAGAAGTTGATTTAAAAAGCATTTAGAGTATGTTTATATTAATTTTATTAAATGAACGTGTCGGCCCATGATCAGCTTAGATCTATGGTCAATAAATTTACTTTATTTGAAGATATTATATTGTAATAAAAAAATTAAGAATTTTGATAAAGGCGAAAATAAAAAATCTGTTGTGGCCAGCACAATATCTCTCGCCACTTCCATTTTTGGTTACGTAAGTATAGGGCGCTAGCAGTCATGTGACATTGTTGGCCTTAACAACTAGATATGGGGGCCCGTTTTCATTAAAAAAATTCAAGATTTTCTAAATTCACGTATTTGTCACCAAGAGTGTGGAATTTACTCGTCGACGAAATAAACCACATGGAATTGGATAATCACTAAATTTAGAATGAAAAATTATGGTATTTGACATCTATGTATATAATTACTAGATATCATTCAGACACGGGCCCCCATATCTGCTTGTCAAGACCAACTAAATACTAAGTCTCATGACTGCTCGCGCCCTATTGTATTTAACATTTCTTGTATACGTACAATCTACGCCAAAAATTCTACTTATATCTATTCTTTATATTTAGATATTTTAAATTCATTCTATGAAGAAATTTTGTCCCTCTTCTAATTTTTCGAAATGTTTCCAATTCATTGTTGGGATTGATAGTCTATAAAAGATATAATATAATATTTATATATACCAAATAGAGAATTTACTCTTCTTTAATACTAGCAAGAACAATTTAAAAAAAAAATATTTAGAAGTTTTTTTTAAGAATCTGTTACTTCCGGTTGTACTATTACCAAAACCTTTTCAGCTCTCATGAGAAATCGTCCTTCCAACATCCCCCCGCCCCACACACACACACGCATACAGACATCATCGTAAAAATATTAAAATCGGATTGTAGGGACCTTAAAACGTGCTTATTCATTAAAATCTGGATATGCGATTTTTAGCATGAATCCAATACCTCTCTTAGCGTGAGGTAAAAAGAACGGTGAAAGCTTACTTTCAAAAAGACAACTAAATGTCAAAATAATTTTTAAATATTATTTTTTTACCTCCCGCTACCCTTGGTAAGGGAGGTATAGGGATCATGCTAAAAATCGCATATCGAGATTTTGGTAAATGATCACGTTTTAAGGTTCCTAGAAAAAAACACACAAATACTTTTTGTATTTATTTTATGAATAAATTTATAAAATAATTTATTTTAAAAATTTCAAATTTATGTAACTGACAGATAAATGTCTCTGTCTATAAATTAATCATTTCAAATTAATAATGCTAGTATTTTATGAAGAAAATGTTAAAATATGAATTTATAAAATATCTAATCAATAAATTAATTTTCATATGTTTGTAATTGAAAAGAAATTAACGTCATCACACAAAATAAAATTATGGTAAGAAAATACGGATAATACTTATAATAAATTGGATCAATAGTTATTTCATGCAAAGGAACATAATGCATTTGGCAAGCATTAGTAAATATGTAAGTATAATTTAAATTAAATGGCGGGACGTGTTGTGCTGGCCACATCAGATTTTTAATTTTGTCGATCGTGCAAAAATTGTAATAATCATTGCGGCCGTAAGTTCTCTTCTTCCCGTAACTCTATTTATATAAAATCATCCTCAACCGGTAGGATGCATTTACTAACCTTAATACTTAAATAACCATATCAATATTATTCCTGTTGCCATGGAAAACTATTTTTATTTTATTTTCGCAGCAGTTATCACTAAATTAAAAAATTTCATACAATGTAAAGCCAAATAAATGTTACATTTTAGTTTATATTATAATTTAACTGATTTAAATAAGAAAAAAATCCACACAAATTTGGATTATAAATTTTAATTTAGTACTACTAAATTTGTTTGTTATTTGATATTGAACATATTTTTTTAAAAACGTTAATGTCCTGTAAAAGAAAATATTTATTTATAATGTTAATGTTAAAATTTAAACATTATATTGTTAATTATAAAACAGGTTAGTCTATTAATATATTTTTAAAAATATTAATTACAATTATTACAGATAGCAGTGACGCATAAGGTAACATTTACGTATAAGGTAAGTGGAACAATCTATTATTAGCAGTATATTAATATTAGCTAAAAAAATATAATAGTTATTTGAAAAAAACACTATTTTCAATATTGACGCAAATCATATTTAAATGATTACAATCTACGGCATAAATTATATAAAAACAACAATAAACACATTATATTGTTAATATAACAAGCAAAAGCAATAAATAAATTGAGTAACATAAATTAAAAAATATTTATCTTTGACTTACCAAGTATGCGCAGTGGGCAAATTCCCGAACGTAGGCGCCGCCGTGATTTGGAACCGGGGGTTTAATTCCCGAAAACCACCGGGAGGTAGCTGTGAACATCCAGTGGTAAATTGCAGCAAGCGAGCCATCTCTTCCTGTGTGAAGTTACCCACGGCGGCCCAGAACCAACCGAGGGTTCGACGGAACTCGGTTGAGTTGCCATTCACCACGTGGTGTGTTTTAAAGTCGGCGATTGAGTAGTGGCCTGTTCCACATAACAGCAGCTGAAATACAAAAAAAAGTAAATACCGCACTATGGTGAAAATGATTAGGCAGAGGACTCACGTCATCAACTTATAAAAAAGACCTGTTGTGGCCAGCACAATACCTCTCGCCACTTTTTTGGTTACATAAGTATAGGGCGCGAACAGTCATGTTACATTGTTGGCCTTGACAAGCAGATGTGGGGGGCCGTTTCAGAATGATAATTAGTAATTATGTACATGGATGTCAAATGTCAATTTTTCATTAAGAATTTCAAGATTTTCTAAATTCACGATAAATTTACTTGTTGAGGAAAATAAACCACATGGAATTGGAAAATCACAAAATTTAGAATGAGAAATTATGATATTTGACATCTATATATATAATTACTAACTATCATTCTGACATGGGCCCCCATATCTGCTTGTCAAGGCCAACAAAGTCACATGACTTCTCGCGCCCTAATGTATTTAACATTTCTTGTATACCTACACTCTACACCAAAAATTCTACTTATATCTATTCTTTATATTTAGATTGTTTAATTTCAGTTATAAATATTTTAAATTTTCAACTACTTTCCATGGCATTTTTTCGGCTGTAAAATTTATTACAACAGATTATTTTATATATTATATTTCTTTTATCTCTAAATCTATAGAATATATAATAAAATATTTAAATGTATCAGATACATAGAGAATTAAATTTTCTTTAATATTACCAAGAAAAATTGTCAAAAAATATTTAGAAGATTTTTTTTTCAAGAATCTTCTACTTCCGGTTGTCCAATTGTTACCAAAACCTTTTCAGATCTTCCCATAAATGTCCGATTGGGAAATACGTACTTAAACAAATATAAAGTCTTATAGTTTTTGAGTAATCGTCCTTCCAACATCCCACATACACACACATACATCCATACACACACACACATACACAGACATCATCGTAAAAATGTGAAATAAAATTGTAGGGACTTTAAAACGTGCTTATTCAATAAAATTTGGATATGCGATTTTTAGCATGAATCCAATACCTCTCTTAGCGAGAGGTAAAAATATAACTTGTAGTAATTATTAGTTGTTATTTATTTTTTTAAAAAAGAAGAAAAAATATACGTTTTTAAAAAACGTATATATTAATTAATTTACAATTATTTCTAAGTCAATCCTTATTCCTTTTACGGAATATAAAATTATTTGACAGAAAATGATCATTCTCAGTAGTGCCAACGTATGGTCCGAAAATAAACCAAAAAAAGGTAGTAGCGAGAGGTATTGTGCTGGCCACAACAGATTTTTTTTTTTATAAAATATCAACCATAAAACACAGGATATCATATGAGTTGTTTTTAAATATTTTCTTACCTCAAGTTCGTTTTCATCAAAAATGCTGAGTAAATTATCAGGTATCAGTTCATTTAAACCTTTTAAAAATGCATCCAATTCGTCTTTAACACAAGTCGCTAATTTAAACTGTGCCAACGCATCTAAATATTGGTGTTTAGTTGCATTATATACGCGAATCTTGGATCCGCCTGGTATTAATTCCACAGCCCTTAGAAGTTGCCCATTGGTGTCATACTGTTCTTCGATAAAATATAACTCCATATCCATCTCATCTAAATCGTTGTCTAAAATAAACTTTATCTTCGATAGGTATAAATCAGGATCATCCTGTTCAAAATACTGAAATATAAATATGAAATTAATAAATATATTTTACATTAAAATAAATGTTATTACTTTGTAATGGACGCGTAAGCCAATAACTTGTGCTAGAAAAGATCGTGTGAATCTAGCGCGGACCAACTGTCTATAAGATCCTCCTAATGCACTTTCATATAAACATTTACCAACAACTTTGCCGGCAAATTCAAAATGTTTTAATTTTAAATTAGTAGGCCGATTAGGATTAGGATGAACTAAAGATTGTTGCCCTTCATGAAAACTAGTAAATAATTGATTTCTGGCATCGAACAATTGCGCGCAAATTAATTCAAACCATTCTCTTCGCACGCCACCCCAGTCGATTCCTATAACAAATGTTTTAGTACTTTAGCAAAAAAATATAAATCAAATTACGAGGGTGAATCAAATATAAACGGGAATGATTTTTTACCTTCCGTCACCTTTAGGAAGGTATTGTCTTTGGTCAAAAAATTCAATGATGAGTTTTTCGCGAATAAACATTTTTAAGGTCCATATAATATGATTTTACCACTTTTACGATGATGCCTGTACGCATGTGTGTGTGTGTGTATGTGTGTGTGTGTGTGTGTGTGACGAAAGCTTAGGCTCGCATAACTTCAATACCACGATTCCAAAAATTATAATTATTTCGTATTGCTCAAGTTTACATCCAGAAGAAGAGGTGATTAGATTTTGGTTATAATTGATGAACCGGAAGTTGCCACATTTGAAGATTTAACAGTTAAATTTGATTTATTGACATTTAATATTATTATAACTTAAAGAATATATTATTCTCTATACGATTTGATTACATTTTATACTTCATATTCAATAGATACAGAGTTAAAGAATTTTAAAGAAATTAAATTTTATAATTCAGCCAGCTATGCTAAACATGGAAACTGCTACTATATTCATATAATTCAAATTGACAGATGTCAGTATGAGTAAAAAGTAAATTAATGTGGCAGAGATGAGGATGTTGAAGTAGATGTTGTGGAAACACGGAAAGATACGGTAAGAAAATAACTCTAGTGTTACAATTTTCTAGAAAGATACAAGAAAGACGATTACATTGGTTTGAGCATGTCATGAGGAGAAATGAAGAATTATATTTAAATAAGAATAAGTAGTTTAGTAATGGGAGGTTGAAGAAGCAGAGAAAGACCAAAGATAAGATGGAATGACTGTATTGCGGAAGACTTGAGAGAAAAAGAACCAAATGAGAACGACACGCAAAAATATCGACTCCTAACGAATGGGAAAAGCTAAAGAGGAAGATGTCAGTGTGCAATTTGAATAGTTTGTTTATGAAATAGTTTTACTGGAAATTTAAAATCTTTTCCAAGAAAAATTATGTATGGAATTTATATATTATACACAGGATTAACGGAAGGTATTGTGCCGGCCACAACAGATTTTTTTTTATGAGAAGCATTTTTTTTTAAATTTTCCATATTTTTTTATTTTGCACAATTTTTGTTTTTAAATGAGAAAGACGAAGACCAAAGATAAGATGGAAGGACTGTATTGCGGAAGATTTGAGAGAAAAGGAACTGAATTAGGACGACACGCAAAACAAAAATGAGTGGAAAATAAAATATAGCAACCCCTAACGAATGGGAAAAGCTAAAGAAGAAGATGTTAGTCTCAAGTGTAATTTGCATAGTTTATGAAATTGCAAGAAAATAGTGTAACTTTATAAGAACTAATTTGTCGATTGTGAGGTTAGTTTGTTTTCGTACATTGGTCGGTAAAGTTAATAATTTTGTATTTTGTAATTATAATCAGTAAGTAATAAATATTTTACGTTGAATTTTTTTTATTTTTATAACGACAAACCTATTTTTCATCGTATAGGCGCTTAAATTTTGACTTTAACACTGGATGGCATCTAGTGAGAAATGCTCGAAGTAGACTAAATATATCTCTATCTCTAGTTGTCTCTTTCTGGCCTGCCGATATCAAAACATGCAGTGAGGAGAGGTAAGGAATGTATCTGATTGCCAAGGTCAGCAAAGTCACGTGACTGCTCGCGCCCTATGGAATTTGTACTTAATAAGGATTGACGGAAGGTAATGTGCTGGCCACATTTTAAAGTATGTATTTACCTTGTTCTCCTTGGAATGTAATTTCAAAATTTCTGCACCAATCCGAAACAGAAAAATTTTTCGTTGCTTTCATGCTACTTTCAAGTAATTTTTCCCTGCTAACTTTCATAGTTAACTTTTCATGGTAATGCTTTTGATGATACTTTCTAACTTCGTGATAAAAGAAATCTTGTTTGTCTTTGAACGTTTCCGAGCCTCCCATATTTTTCAGGAGGAAGTGTGTGAAAGTAGCAGCGATTACGTTCCTTTCACGAGAGACTAGTTCTATCTTTGGTTGACATCCATCATCCACCGTAAATGGGCTGCCGTAGTTGTCGTTTTTGTTAGATGGTTCGGGTTGAAAAATGAACTAAAATAAAGATACAAATTTAACCTTCATCTTATTCACGGCAGTGGCGGCTCGTGCACTAAAACTTTGGTGAGGCAAAGTATCCAGAAAAAAAATGCGCCGCAGGGGAAATTTTTTTCATTCAAGGTCAAATGCCTTATAATTGAAAGTTACATTTTTTCAAGGGATGTGCAAATGCCTATTTTCCCCTCTCATGTACAAAAATAAATTGCCAGATCACAGAACATTTTAGGAAATTCTTTGACAAATAGTTTATCTTCATAAGATTTTTGTTAATTGAAAAATTAACAATATCTTCAGAATTCCTTATATTGTCACTCAATTTTTTTAAAGTTGAAGTCGAAGCCATTATTTGTTTTTTGTTTTCAACTAAAATTCAAATTACAAAAACACTATGTGGGTAAACTATAAAAACAACGAAAAAAATATTTACTGCAATACGTATCAGTCGCAAACCAGAGCCTATTATAATAAAAATGCTAGACAAGACAGGTTATGTTATGTTTGTTTATTGTCGAATGCAATTTGCAGCTAATATTATTTTATCTGGCTTGAAAAATATGCAGTAATGTCGTGAACCTACTTACAAAATTTATCAGTACGTGGCGTTGATTGTATGTATGGTAACGGCCTCTATAGGGCCGCGTGGAAGGTAAAGCGACTATCTTTTATCCTTTACGCACTCATTGCATTTAGCATTGAAGCAATGCCTCAAACACTCTTTGTCTAGCGCACCGGAATGAATGCTTTATCAAAAACATTAGGCATTTATACTATTCATTTCGAGAAGCACTTTATAGGGTGTAAATTAGGTAAACTGCATTACACATTAGTTATGGTGGTGGCTTAAATTATTCTTTTGATATTATTTATAAAGACAAGCATTAACGGAATAAGTTAAAATTTAATTTACATATTACTTTACATGCAGCTTTTTTTCTTTTCTGGTGAGGCACTGCCTCACCTGCCTACCCTGACAAGCCGCCACTGATTCACGGGCAATTTTACTGACCTTAGTGGAAGGGCATAACCTAAAAGTATATAAGCGTTTTGGTATAAATTTCAAAATTCGTTCTTTGATAATTAATTGTTTAGGAGAAACGTAACACAGAACTCTCTTTGGTTTAGTAAACTTATCGCTATTTATTCCAACCAAGCGAGCTTCGTAACATACATTATGATTTTTTGAAGCGACATTTTTATGCACTAAAGTGGAGTCCACACCTGTAAAATCAGAAACACTAACTTGTTTTAAGACCCAAAAAAATTAAAATTAAAACATACTATTAAGTACTATAATATCAAAATCTCCATTATGAAGTTCAATTCCTTGGTATTTTATTGTAGCATGATAACAACCTTCGTAGATAAATTTAAGCTGAACACTGAGTTTTTGGGTTGTCCAATCGTAATCCAATGTTGTTGAGTAGCCTTCGACTGTTTTTTCATCCACAGTTTCTGACAGTGGTGTTCCCAGTTGAGATATTGTAACTGTGTAGCCCTGTAACAAATCGTTATTTTATTTCAGATTGGAATCTTTAATTTATGCAAAAAAATGCGATTGAGGGGAAAAAATACTGACGCATCGGAAAACACTAAATAAAAGGAAAGCACAAGAGGCGACTTTATTAATATATTAAAACAGTTATTTCTTCCGTTTTAATCTATTGCAAGTTGTTACAAAAATAACAAATATAATGTATATTTTAGCAAAAAACGGGACTGATTTTTACCTCTCGCTAAAAGAGGTATTGGATTCATGCTAAAAATGGCATATCCAGATTTTAATAATTAAGCACGTTTTAAGGTAGTTATATCGTAAAACCATTTTATCTAGAATTAATTGAATTTTAAGCTCATCTCAACTGAAGTATAATCTACCTGCTCTCCAAGTTTTAAAACAATTGACCACGCGGTACCGGAGATATTTGCAATTAAATTTGGCCTTTTTAACAAGTGAAGAATAGGAAATGGCAAAATAAACACAACATTTTAAATTATAACTTTTATATCCATACCGACATTTAATAGAAAAACTAGTATATTATAGAAAACTAATTAAAGGATTTTATGTAAAAATTTGAAAATTATTTACCATCCAAATTTAATTTTATTGCTTCTAGAAAATTATAATCTGAAGATACGATAAATAGGTAGAATTATATACTCAAATCGGACATGCAGCCAATGCACGTCATCATTTAGGGGAAAACCTGACTACATTAAAATCACTAATATGGAAAATTGAAATAAAATTTCAGTCGTTTTTAATTGTTAAAAAGTGTATGGCCTTATAGAATTATTATTAAGATGTATAGTAGAGTTCATTATTTATCGTATACGACATGAATAATATATAAATAATGTATATCTACCTTATTTTATTCATTTATTTTTTGCTACACTTGGCAACACTGATAATTTGTATGTTTATACGTTCCTCCGCGGTTTATACTTTCATCGTGTTCAAAATATTTTTCTTCGTTGTGTCATTTTATTTCCATTCTTGTTTATTTTAAATCAGTCTTTTTTAAGACTACCACCGTTTTTATTTATACGGTTCAGTTTTATGTGAACTTGTGTCTTTTTCATTTTTGTCAACAAAATGTCAAACAGTTCAGTTGGAAAATATTATATGAATGATACCATATTGAACTAAATCATCCCCCTTTGGTTAGACTTTAACTATTATATTCTAAATAAATGCTTGATATTAGTAATGTTATCTTCATTTTACTTTTTTCTTAATAATATTACGAACATTTACTGACAATTTAGTTAATATGTCTTATTTATTACAGTGTGAAATAAAATTATTTTCCGGAAATATCACGATAGTTTGTAATACAATTGTATGCAACCTGTACAACGTTTTTCAATACGATTCTCAAACCTATGTAAACGTACCAGTTCATGACGTCACACATCTAGTTACTTTTATTAATGACGTGCATTGGCTGGATGTCCGATTTGAGTATACTTGACAACCATGTACAAGCGTTTCAGATGGAGTATCAGTTAACAACGCCCAGTGTGGTATTAGCAAATAAGAGGTGTTCTTTGGTTAAAGGAATTTCAAACGTACATTCGAAGGAAATATTTTTTAAAGAAATATATTAATTTCTTTTGCAGTTCCAATTTGTAGTTTAGAAATAGTATTATATCTCAAAATATTTTATTACTTTTATACCCGAATGTACCAACAAATGTAGAAAAACTTTAAAATTCAAATATTTTTTTAAGCGTTTGTCTAGAAAAGCTGAGATTGACTAGGAAACTAATAAAAATATAAATATAGAGGCCAAATATTTCCTACTGCCCTTCCTTTAAAATAATGATAATAAATAATCTGAAAAATAAAATAACTTATGAATGGAAATAATAAAGATATATAAATATTTATTTAATTATTTTTTTTAATACAAAGGTATTGTGAATATAAAAGAAAAACCAATATTTATTTAGTTTAAGAGTTGAATTTTAGACTAAATTATTGATTTTTACTTAAAAATTCAACAATTTTCTCTAAAACTCTTTTGTATTTAGTTACACGTAGTTTATTGTTGCCGATTACAATTTCTGATAAACCATTGGACATTTTGACGATTTACACAAATGTTAAAATTAAAATTGAAGCTTTCAACACAAACCAAATATTAAAATATTTCTGTCCTTGTCTAACTGCCACGTTGCCACAGTTATTCTTCAACATTCATACTTTAGTATGAGTTGTATTGGAATACGTATGTGTTAGTGCGAGTGGTACAGTTAAAAAAAAAAACTTTTCTACAGAAAAATAAAGAAAATTCATCTGTTACAGTGTTTGATATTAGCTTTTAACTATTTTTACACAATCTGTGTATATAGTATAATGTTAAAAAATATAATTATTGCAAATATAAACTGCATTAGCTTAATTTTTATTTTGAACCTAGAACAAGTTTTTGAATAGGTACACTCGATTGACAACTACCTTAAACATTCAAATTACATTAAATTTTCTCCTAATATAATTTAATTACAATAACAAATATTATCTCACCTTAGTAGGATCTTCTCCAGGGTTGTACGTGCACACATTGCTATACTCGTCTCTAGGCTCCACATATAGGACATGCGACACGCTGGCAGTGCAGACAACGGTGCTGCAGTGTCGCAACACCAGGGAACGCTGAGCGTCGGCAGGGCCGGCCACGAAAGTACGCACGAAAGGGCTGCCAGGTACATGCTGAGCATCTACCACTACGCTCACGTGGTACTTTCCCGCGTGACGAACGGTGAACTTCACGCGAGCTACATTCGCACTGTTTGGATCTACTGGAGAGCCTAGCTCTGAAATGGATGCGATCTGGAATAAAAAAATTGATTATCATTATTGTCATATTTGTATTTTTACTCATTGGCTGCGTTCGGTTTTACGCTCTGACCGCTCGATGCCGGTCGGTAATTACATCTGAGCGATCTTTTTGCTCAGCTCTACGTTTGGTTATTAGCTCACGGAGCGCACAGAGCCCGATCTGTTCGCTCGTTCTCTAACCATGGAGCATGTAGAGCAGTTGTCTGGCGCATGCGTATTTAAGCGAAAATTTAAAATGTTTGTCGCCGGCAATGCAAACAGTGTCTATTCTATGAATGAATGTTATCGTTTTCGTATATCAATTAAAAATGTTTGAAATGTATAAATTAGTCATTTTAGGAAACATTTTTCTACATAATTTTCAGCTTTAAGTTGTCCATAATCATTTCCACATTCTTAATCAGTATCATCAAAAAAACGTTCATAACTCGCGTTTTTATTCTGGCGCAAATTAATGTGTCAAAATGGCAGTTAAAGGCTCTATCCGTTCGGTTATTCAAGCTACAGATCGGAAATCGCAGATGAATCTGTCAGATTGCTCAGAGTGCTCGACAGATTTAAATACCTAACGCACCCATTTTGTTTAATTTCTTAAAAAACTCATAATTCTTCAATTTTCAATAAAAAGTTCAAAATTTAAAAAATCAAATTTATATGGATATATATATATTCTTCAATAAGCTGGTTCCAAATTTTGAAACCGCATTTCGATATCTCTTTTCATTCTCGAGATATTCGTCCTCAAATTTTTACTTAAAAAAACTCATTTTTAGGCTATACCCCAAAAATGGGTCAATATACAGACTTGGGAGTATAACCATTCGATTCTACGGGCAAAATTACATAAGTATTTCAATCTTCATATTTTTTGAACAACGAATACAATCTCTGAGTAAAATTACTGAAAATGGCCAAAATCTGCAAAAATCATAAGGGGTACGTATAGTTGGAGGAAGAAATATTTGGAACTGACTTATGCAAGGTTTACAATCTTTTATGGACGATTAGGTTTGTTGGTGGTCAGGACTCATAAATTATTCGAACTTTAAGGCATCAATTTTAGGGTAAGAAATGGTCCGTATTTAATAATGATGTTAGAAAAAGTGTATTTTAAACGCATTGTTATTTGAATACAGATTTAAAAATACATAATTAGGAAACATCTTATAATATTTTAATCTCTTTTTACTTTACAAATTGACGTTAGAAGAAATACACTTAAAACGAATTATTATTTTAATACAGATTTAAAAGTACATCTTGAATGCAAATTTCGGGTACGGCCCAGGACAGAAAACTCTACCTGACTCCAAGTAGCATTACCGCAAAGTCCATAAAACTTTATAACGACCAATTGGCAGAATCTATAATGAGTTCCAAATATTTCTTCCTCCAACTATATTTTGAAGCATTAGGTAGATACCTTCCTGGTGCCTTCGGACACCTCAACAAACAACTGGTCGGTATCACAGATGGGGTAGGGTTGTCCGTTGCGCTGGTAGAAGCGGACGGTGAAGCAGACAGTCTGGCCGACAGGGTGCGGGTCGGTCCAGTGGAACGTCACCTTGCAATTGGCGGGCAGGAGGTACTTCCCGGTCACGTACTGCAGCAGGGTGTGCTTGGCCTCTGGTGCCAGCGATGGCTGTGTCATTGCGGCCAGTGTTACCAGCCCTGCAACGGACACTGACACCACTAGCATGCCACCTGCAGGAACAACATAACATCTCTTTTAATTATTGAATTAATAACTAATTCTTGAATTGTACTTATTGTGATAGTTTAGATCCATACGCAGACATGATTAGATTTTGGTTACAATTGGTCAACCGCATTTGCAACTATCAATAGTTTTTTTCGAAAAAAATTAGTTAAATATCATTTATTGACATTTAATATTTTTATAAATTTTAAAGAATATATTATTCTCTATACGATTAGATTGCATTTTATACTTCATATTCAATATATATATAGAGTTAAAGAATTATAAAAATATTAAATTTCATAAATCAGCCAGCTATGCTAACCGTGGAAACTGCTAATATATTTATATAATTAAAATTGACAGATGTCAGTATCAATGAAAAGAAAATGAATATGGCATAGTAGTATATACGTTGGGAAGACACGGAAAGATGGGGTAAGGAATGAAAGGTAAGGGAAATGGCTCGAGCGATAAAGTTTCTAGAAAAATACAAGAGAGACGATTACATTGGTTTGAACATGTCATGAAGAAAGATGAAGAATATAATGGAAGAAGAATGAATAGATTAGTAATAGAAGGTTGAAGAACCTGAGGAAGACCCCAAGATAAGATGGAAGGACTGTATTGCGGAAGACTTGAGAGAAAAGGGACTGACACGCAAAACAGAAATGAGTGAAAGAAGAAAATAAAAAACAGCAACCCTTAACGAATGAGAAAAACTAAAGAAGAAAAAGATGTCAGTGTCAAGTGCAATTTGCATAGTTTGTTTATGAAATAATTTTACTGGAAATATAGGATCTTTTGCAAGAAAATTTATGTATGGAATTTGTACATAATACACAGGATAGACGGAAGGTAATATGCTGGTCACATCAGATTTTTTATTATTAAAATAAATGAATAAATGATATAAATTTTTATTATTAAGTATAGAATTATTATTTTAATTTCTAAAAAATATTGATGAAATTATTAAATTTTTATTTATAAATATTTGCTCTAAAATTACTACTATTTAAAGTTAACATAATCTTCACAAATAATCTACCACTGGTTTTCCAAATTTGGGGGGGGGGATGAGAATTATTATAACATATTATAATTGATATATTGTGACAAAGTATTCGCTTTTCGTTCATGTTAATTTCATATGTGAAACATATCAACTTTTTTTATTTCGCACTATGAATAATATAGAACTATATTTACGTCAAATATACGTAATGACTTTCATTTGTGTTACCTTAAGGTAAAAAAAAGATATGATAAATGAAGCATTAATAATAAAATGTCACACAGCATGTTATCCAATTATTGGTTTATGTGATAATATTAGCAGTCTCATGGGATCTTAACTTAGTTAAATATCTCTGGAGTTTAAACATGAACTTTGCTGCATACATTCTGGTATTGTTAATATATGACAGGGTATTATTTGCAACGTGGGATTTGCAAGTATCATACAATAATTATTAATTTTGTTTATACATAATATTACCATTATCTCTACACAGAACACAGTATAAAATAAAATCCATGGTAGGCATCTATCTATCTGTTTGTTAATTTACGAAACCAGTAGATTAGGGTTTTTCAAACTGCGGGACCCAACGATATAGTGGGTCGCAAGATAAATAAAATGGGTTGCGAAAGGATCATAGTTATAGTCAATTTTTTTGACTCTGTCGGGTACAGTAATAAAACTATAAATGAACTATAAATATCGCAATTATGATAAAGCGGCATATCCTTTACTTTCTGCAATATAATGCTGTTTGGCATCGGCCCATATTTTTGAGCCGCTCTATTCATGCATTGAATCAAACGTCTACCAGATATGTATAGGAAAATAGCCTTACAGTCCTTTAATATAAATGAATAGAGCGGCTCAAAAATATGGGCCGAAGCCAAACAGTATTATACTACAGAAAGTAGAGGATATGCCGCTTTATCATAATTGCGATATTTATAGTTCATTTATAGTTTTATTACTGTACCCCGACAGAGTCAAAAAATTTGACTATAACAGACTTATTCACACATACAGGCGTATACCGGAAAGTGAAATATAGGCGTTTAACATGGGAAATCAGTTTTTCCGTGCGCATTGGGGTCATTTCAAAAAAAAAAAATTCGTTGTTTTTTTATAAAATCATGAAATCCGTCTCATTTGATAAATATAATAATATAAAATAACATGAAATATGCGACTTTTCATTCATAAATTTGCTAATAAACTTTCGCGGCTGAAAATTCGTGACGTAATGGCTTGTTACTCACACAAAGACATTCCTCTCACACACACACACAACGGTCCACGTGGTATCCGTTTGCAAGCTAACCTAAAATTGTGACAGGTGACACCAGACTTAAGAATAAAGGTATGTAAATAAAACATTTAATAAAATAAATACCAAAAGTTGTGTGAAATATGTGTTTCGTTAACAATATGTTGCTGTCACAAAATTAAACTGAGAATTGATAACCCAAACAATCATAGTTCCGAACACAACCTGTAGAGGGCTGCTGCCGCATCCGACAAACCGTGACGTATAGCCGTGACGTCAGCGTCCAAATATTTGATATTTAAGACAACTTTTAAAAAATCATATCTCTGATTGTAAAGACTTGTAAAGTGTAAAACATACACCTACATATTTAATTTGACCTATTCTTTCAAGAAAAAAATAAATTAGAAAATGTGAAATGACCCCATTATTTTAGACAAAAAAAATTCAAATGGATGTTGTAAAACCAAAATTTCTATATCTGAATCAATAAAAAAATCTGTTGTGGCTAGCGCAATAACTCTCGCCACTTCCGTTTTTGGTTACATATCTATAAGGCGCGAGTAGTCATGTGATATTGTTGGCCTTGGAAAGCAGATACGAGGGCCCTTATCAGAATGACATTTAATAATTATGTACATAGATGTCAAATGTCAGAATTTTTCATTAAAAATTTCAAGATTTTCTAAATTTACGTAGTTAATTTGTCACCAGGAGTGTGGAAAATAAGCAACATGGAATTGGAAAGTCACTAAATTTAGAATGAAAAATTATGATATTTGACATCTATGTACATAATTACTAGCTATCATTCTAACACGGGCCCCCATATCTGCTTGTAAGGCCAACAAAGTCACATGACTGCTCGCGCCCTAATATATTTAACATTTCTTGTATACCTACACTCTACACCGAAAATTCTACTTATATCTATTCCATATATTTAGATTTTTTATATTTAAATTCTATGAAGAAATTTTGTCCTACTCTTCTATTTTTCGAGATGTTTCCAATTCATTGTCGGGTGAAAAGAAAAGTGCACCACAGGGGTCAATTTTGTGCCATTAAATTCGAAGTCATTTTTGGCGTCAGTCGAACCCGGGTCCCCAAAAACCAGTATATTATTATCAGAAAAAAATAAGAGAACAACAACATTAATTGCAAAATTTATCCAAACAATACATCTAATAATTTAAAAATATAAACGCACATTGATCAGGACAAAGAAACTGATTAAAAAACAAAGATCTAAATCAAGCAGATATATTTTTTTCAAATAAATCAAGAGATCAACTCAATGTTAAAATATCAATTACAGCTATATAACATGTACCCTTCAAAAATATTGTTAATCCCGACAATGAATTGGAAACATTTCGAAAAATTAGAAGAGTAGGACAAACTTTCTACATAGAATGAATTTAAAATTAAAATATCTAAATATAAAGAATAGATATAAGTAGAATTTTTGGTGTAGAGTGTAGGTATACAAGAAATGTTAAATACATTAGGGCGCGAGCAGTCATATGACTTTGTTGGCCTTGACAAGCAAATATGGGGGCCCATATCAGAATGATAGCTAGTAATTATGTACATAGATGTCAAATATCATAATTTCTCATTCTAAATTTAGTGATTTTCCAATTCCATGTGGTTTATTCTCCTCGGCAAGTAAATTCCACACTCCTGGTGACAAATTAACTACGTGAATTTAGAAAATCTTGAAATTATGTACATAGTTGTCATTCTGTCACGGGCCCCATATCTGCTTGTCAAGCCCAACAATGCCACATGCCTGCTGGCCACAATAGATTTTTTTTTTAAGTTACTGACTATTAGTCGATTAAGCCGACTATCCCTATCCGATTATTTTTCTAGTCGATGATTTAATAAGTGCGTTAATCGCGCGTTTTAAAAACTAGTACACTGCCAAAATACTATGTTTTTGGTAACACTTGGCAAGAAGACTTGACTAGTTAACTGTATGTATTGCTGGTTACTGGGGAGTATCCTCATTCCACTTCCAGCACAGATTAAAATTCTATTAACACTGAATCGATCAAGAAAACTGAAATAATTCTTGTCCGTTACTACACATGAGAGTAAATGAATGATAACTATAACTGCATGTCAACATACACTGTTAATATTAACAACAAAATTATCACACACTGTAATTTATTCTCTATAAAAGCTTATAAAAACACTTGAATATTTACTAATTTGACAATATCTTAAATTAATATAAAATTATTAATTTTTAATTGGATTACAAATTATATAGCAGCAAATCGAATTTGCAAAATTTAGGTACAGTTATGTATATATGATGATATTTTACTGTTATTGATAAATACATATAACATGTAGGTAGACAGTTTCTTTATATTAATTAAATAAAGATAAAAATTTAAACATAATGTCTAATCTAAAAGTGACTCTAATCTTCATTATATGAAAATATTTTGTTGTGACGTCATAATAGAACATAAAATTAGTGTAACAAAAACGAAAAACTTTCTGACAAAAATAAATACATACAACATATCCTATGTAAACTCCTATTTTGCAAAATCATATTAAACATAATTAAAAAGTTGCATAAAGTTAGTAGGATTTGTTAGGTTAAAAAATCTGTTGTTGCCAGCACAATACCTCTCGCCACTTCCGTTTTTGGTTACATAAGTATAGGAAGCGAGCAGTCATGTGACATTGTTGGCCTTGACAAGCAGATATGGAGGCTCGTGTCAGAAATCTTATTTTTACACTTCACCCAAATAAATAAACGTTACAATACGTATTCTGTTAGAATCTGTGATAGTTATTGTAACGTGCGTAGACCCGACGCCACTGACTTTAAGAGTACGCGACCGCAACCGCTGGCCGAACGTTTTTAGAACGGCGTCTAACCTGAGCGATGACGTAATCGTCGCGCACATGTCTCGACCTTCTTAATTACGTACGGTCAGCTGATCCCTTTGTATTCGATGTTATTATCGCGTCGAATGTTCCAGAAAAAGAACGCCGGACTATATAAACATTCAAGGAAGCCAGCGGGGCATTCTGGTATATATATATATATATATATATATATATATATATAGACATCTTGAAATGAACAGTTGATATAAATAAATAGTCTACGAGGGGTGAACATAAATAAATATAGTTTTTGATATTTTACACTTGACTCAAATAAATGAACGTTACATTATTACAAGGTGCGAACATAAGCGAGTATAATCGTTATATTAATGTTGAATTTATTGTTATAAATTGTTTAGTGTTTTATTAGTGTATTACAATAAATTAAGTAAATAAACAAAACCCACATAAAATAAATAAAAAAAGTTCCATTACTTTGATACTGACCCCATGTCCAGGCGTCCTGATGCTGACTTGATTTGACGACTTCGCTCCAAAGTTCTTCCTTGAGGCCGGCGAGCAGCTGTGGGGACGTGGGTAGCGCTTGGCGTGCCACGGTCCACTGCGCGAAGTCCTTCTGGAACGCCTGGCGAGCCTTCGAGTCCTCCAGCCAGTAAACGTCTTCCAGGCTAGTCACCTCCAGATTTACTAATCTGTAACAAAATAAATATATAACGTAAACAAATCGCTTTTTGCTCATATGAGTGCAATAGATCTTTTTATAAACTTATAAACAGATTTTGGTGTAGCATATTTCCAGTAATGATGCCCAAACCATCAGAGTAAAATAAAGTAATTTTGAAATATACAGGGTGTATCACGGAAAATGAAACATAGGCGTTTAACATGGGAAATCAGTTTTACCTGCGCATTGCTCCCCTAATTATTTTAGACAAAAAGTTTCAAGATGTTGTAAAGCAAAAAATTCTACATCCGAATCAATAAAAAAAATGATCTTGGCTACTTCATAACTGCTGAAATAAAATTTGGAAATTCACAGAATTATAATTTAATAGTATTAGCTATGGAATTAGAAACAAAAGATTGGGTTATTGTTTAGCACAAATCGGAGGATTGTTTGATCATCAATAATAATTTAAGAATATTTTTAGTTGTTGTTTATACTGAATTTAATTTATTACATTAATTAATTGTTAGTGTTATTTTATTTTATTAATCTTAAACAATAAATCTAATTAAACCTTTTACATTATTATTACATATTATTATTATTATTAAATTACACTGGCGTAATAAAGCGCTACGCGTTTATTCGTCTCTTGTTTCTAATTCCATGGCTAATACTATTGAATTGTAATTTATCATTTTAAGAATAATCTACGGGAAAATATATGACAACAGACACGTGCTAATTTTTTTAGTTCCAACAGTAAATAATACAATATTTATGTTTATAAAACTGGAGGTAAAGGAAAATGACAATATATTCAATTAATTACAATATTAATTTTTATTTTTTTAGTAAAATTATTTGCATAATGATATTTATTTATTAAAGTACCACCTACAATTATATTAAAAACAAGAATAAATAAACTTCTGGATGCTATGATTATTACTCCAATTCAACAAATTTTGATATGGTGTATTAATAGTGTATAGAACTTGAATACATTGCTTATAATAAAATTTCTTAATAATAATTTATTTATTTATTTTAATGGCACAAAATTGACCCTTGTGGTGCACTCTCCACGCCAGCTATGGGTGCCCTTGAGCTGACGCCTGGTAAGCGCCCGCACGGTACAAATATTCCATCATTACCGATATCTGTACAAAGCAGATTGGCACACCCAGCAATGGGTAATATGCCGTGATGAAATATTTATTTATTTATTTATTTATAATTTTTTTGCAAATAAACCATTCTGTGCATGTGACAAATGTTTTCGTCTTTAATAATTCGCAAATAATTTTTATTAAAGTAATAAAATTTAAGATGGCAATTAATTGAGTATATTGTCAGTTACCGTTACCCTCAGTTTTATAGATAATACTAACATACATATTATATTATTTAGTGTTGGAACGAAAACTTTTTGGGACTTGTCTTTTGTCATATATTTGCCCGTAGATTATTGTTTAAATGAGAAATTTAGTTAATAACATTGTATTTAAATCCAATACACTTTATTAATACATAAATTTTAAAAATGCTCAAAAATAGTCATAACTTTTGTAAACTAAAAAAATATTTATTTAGTGCCTGCTTTGTGATCGGCATTAGAATTTGGGCAGTCAGAATTACAGTTAGTTTCTTAGTATAAGTTTATATTTTTATACAGGTGTCCAGACTTCGACGGCACTATTGGGATCGGCCATAATGCGATGCTATATGCCATTATTATTTCTAAACTATATTCTACATTTAAGCCCGGTAGACAAATCGATTTTCCAACGGAATTCATTTTCCACTACACAATCTCTACTCGTATTTCAAAATATTAAACATTTTATTGCACTACTTGTACTGTTTCAAAGTTTAAATAATATATAAAATGATTTCCAGATGTATTGTAATTTAAATCGAAGTTTATAAAATAAAGAATCTTGAGAGGAGAGTTTGAACACGAAATTTAATCACTTTTATTGATATGACTTACACTGTTTGTCAATTTTTATAAATTCTTTTCTGTTTGTCACTATATATTATTAATATTAAATCTTTGTTATTATTAAACAACAGAGCTGTCTATTTCAAGGGATATGTTCTTCGTCTATAACAACTTGAAATACCTACAACTTTTATTAGTATACATAAAATAGATCTTGAATAGAAGACTATTTAAATGATAAGTTTTACTATCTGTTATACAATGAGTTAAGTAAAAATGGATAATGAAATAATCTTTATCATTGTTGTTCTAACTGTTTTCAGATGATTAAAATATATTTTTTATTTGAAAAGTAAGTGAATATAAAATGTTATCTAAAGTTATATTGCACATTTACAAAATAGTACCTATATGTAACAATTATATCTACAAACTTTTGTTTACATTTTTGGCCAATAAAGTGGCATGAAGTAAATATTATTTCCTACTACAGACTTCGTAAATGATTTTTGCTATCCTAGCTAAACATAATTTATAATTTATTGTATAAGAGAAACAACAGTACATACATACCAATGACAGTTTCTCGCAGATTAATATTACAGTACATTAGTGCTTATAATAATTAGTATACATAAAGTGAATATAGGTATAGTTGGTTTTTACAATTCTTTTAAAGTAGTTGTTAGTTTTCACCTTTAGGTCAAAAAATTCAATGATGAGTTTTTAGTGAATAAGCATGTTTTAGGGTCCCTATAATACGATTTTACTATTTTTACGATAATGTCTGTATGTATGTATGTGTGTGTGTTTCGGATCGCATTCCTTCAATACCACGATTCCAAAAATTATATTTTCTTCATATTCGTCAATTTTACATCCAGAAGAACAACTGATTAGATTTTGGTTATAATTGGTAAACCTGAAGTAGCCTCATTTGAAGATTTAACAGTTAAATTTTTGATTTATTGACATTTAACGTTATTATAACTTAAAGAATATATTATTCTCTATACGATTTGATTGCATTTTATACTTCATATTCAATAGATATAGAGTTAAAGAATTTTAAAGAAATTAAATTTTATAAATCAGTCAGCTATGCTAAACATGGAAATTACTAATATATTCATATAATTCAAATTGACAGATGTCAGTATAAAAAAAAAGTAAATTAATGTGACAGAGATGAGGATGTTGAAGTAGATGTTGGGGAAGATAGGTAAGGAAATAACTCTAGTGTTACAAGTTTCTAGAAAGATACAAGCGAGATGATTACATTGGTTTGAAAATGTCATGAAGAGAAATGGATATATATTGGATGAAGAATGAATAGCTTAGTAATAGAAGGTTGAAGAAACAGAGGAAGACCAAAGATAAGATGGAAGGACTGTATTGCGGAAGACTTGAGAGAAAAGGAACTGAATGAGAACGACACGTAAAACAGAAATGAGTGGATGAAGAAAATAAAAAATAGCAACTCCTAACGTGTGTCAAGTGCAATTTGCATAGTTTGTTTATGAAATAATTTTACTGGAAATTTAGAATCTTTTGCAGGAAAATTTATGTAGGAATTTATACATAATACACAGGATTGACGGAAGGTATTGTGCTGGCCACAACAGATTTTTATTTTTAACTTTATACCGTAATTCAGAAAATGTGTTATAATCAGATTGGTTGCTATATATTTTCCATTTACGAAGAAATTTTTGTTTTTCTTTTATTAATTTTTGTAATGAACGTGAAACCATTAATAATAAAATTTGATTCAGACGAGGAGTTAATGTATGCTGTTGACAATTATTTTGCAGATCTTCCAAAAAAAATTTTTTTTTGTGGAATGGTACGATAGAAAAAGTGTATTAGTGTTGAAGGAAATTATGTTGAAAAATAAAGTATTGTTCAAGTTCAATGTGTCTTCTTTCATAGCTAGGTAAATTCCTTTATAAATTATCCTCGTATTTTACTTCCTCGTCGAAAAAAGTTTACTTACGTAGTATGTAATGTAAATAACTATTTGTATTCGGTTTCATATACCGTCACAAACTAATTTGAAATAATATGCATGCATATTTGCCGATCTAATCGTTAAATATTTGAGTTTAAGATTTGACAAATAGATGCATATGTATAATAGTCTGGTCGGAGTTCAGTGTATTCCGCCTCGCATATGAAACGTCGGCAGAAACAAGAGTTGACTAATATCGTATAGGTGTAGGAAGCTCAATTTCCCAGCAGTACATCTGGGAATCATGCTAGCTGTTTAGTCTGCACACGAGAACACGTAATGGACTATGCGAATGAGGCCAAAGTATATATTGGAGTCTTGTTTCGTACTGCAAATTGCACATTGTACAAAAACAACAAAAATCGAAGTGAATCTAGTACTAAAAAGGAAGGCTAATTCAAATTTGTCGTTTAAAAAAGATAATATAAAAATCTGATGTGGCCAGCACAATACCTTCCGTCAATTACGTGTATTATGTATAAATGAGTTTTTTAAATATTACATACCCACTTATATAAATATACAGGGTGTAAACATGAAAACCGGACCAAAGGCCTTTAACATGAAAATAGAGTTTTTCCGCAAAATAGGCCTATTTATTTTAGACAATAATGTATCAAATAAATGTTGTAAATGCATGGCCGGTTTCACCAATATCAAATAAATCTCTAAATAGCTTATTCGTCGAATATGAGAAAAATATCGATATTTATTCTAGCCGTCATATTTTGATGCGATATTTTTCACTTATTCGATGAATAAGCTATTCGAAGATTTATTTAATATTGGTTGGTGAAACCGGGCAGTATAGAATTAAATTCTATAATAGTTATTTTTAATTTTTTACTCTTAGCAATGGAATTGAAAAAAAAATCAGAAATGTAACAACGTTTTCCCTGTCAGAAACGAGAAACGATAAGTCATGAACTCCATAGCCTCTCCTCTATATTCGCCCCCGGCATTTGTTCATAGAGATTTTTGAAAAATGACCAATTCGGAGACTACGGCTCGACTCCAACAAACCAAAAAAATGATATTTGACCATATTTTGCTTATACAGGGTGGGGCAGAAAAACCTATCCGATTTCAAATCCCCTTTTCTCAGAAGAGGGAGCAGGTAGAGTAGTGGGGTAAAAACCGTTAGAAAGCCGGTTTTATGCCATTTGTCAGTAGTCAACATGCCTTGGTCTGGTGAACATCGTGCTTTTGTTATTGAGCGGTTTATCGAATGCGGCGGTTCGATAATTGCTACACAACGTGCTTTTCGATATTGGAGTGACGAAAATCCTCGAGAAATCCATCAGGAACCCCTCCATAGCCCAAAAGTGACTGTGTGGTGTGCTCTTTCCCGCCTAGGCGTCTGGGGACCTTACTTTTTTGAAGAAAATGGGCAAACCGTAACGGTCAACAGCGAGCGCTATTGTTTCATGCTGGAAAATTTTCTTAGACCCAAAATGGAAGAAAATGGCGTGGAAAATGTGTGGTTTCAACAGGATGGGGCAACCGCCCACACATCGCGAACGATCAATGGACATTCTCAGATCTTGGCTGGCCGCCGCGCTCACCGGATCTCACTCCATGTGACTTCTTCCTTTGGGGTTACCTCAAATCGAAGGTTTACCAGCATCGACCAAGGACCCTTCTTGCTTTACGAAGGGAAATTGCTCGGGCAATTGAAGAAATTCCTGTGGAAATGACGGTGAAAGTCATGGAAAGCTACCGCGAGCCCTAAATCAGTGTATCCGCTCCCAAGGACGACATTTGAGTGATGTGCTTTTCAAAACTTAAATTTAAAAATGGCATAAAATTTGCGATATGTTAATAAAAAATTTTTTTGACAAGTTGAGTGGTTTTAATTTTATAACGTTTTGAAATCGGATAGGTTTTTCTGCCCCATCCTGTACATCCCCAAAGTTTAAATGGAACAAAATTGGCCATGTGGTGCACGCCCGCACGGTACAAATATGTAATCATCATTACCGATATCTGTGTACAAAGCACACCCAGCATTGGGTAATATGCCGTGATGATATATTTATTTATTTAAGTTTAACCCTTAAGAGGAAAGGTTACCCCTGCACTTAAATATGAAGAAAAAATTCAAATAAATTGTTCCTGTACTAGAACTATTAACGGAAGTATGTGTGTCTAGTGTTGAATTTTTTAAAATGTTAATAGTTCTAGTACAGGAACAATTTATTTGAATTTTCACTTCATATTTTAGCACAGGCGTAGCCTTTCCTCTTAATATTACAAAATAATTCATTTTCTTTGACCGTACCTAGGATATTGATGCTGGAGCTGATGCCTTGCGAGCCACTGTCGGAGTACGAGGCGCTGCTGGAGTAGGAGGGCGGCGCGCTGCAGTCGCTGTTCATCAGGCGCCGGCAGCTCGGGCAGCGCCTCCACCTGCCCGCACTGAGTCAGCAGGGAGATCCCTGCAACAAGACAACAGAATACACCGTCAGCTGCATGCCTCATATATCACACACATACACTATATTATTGTGAACGTCCGCAGTCACTACTACTACAAGACATAATAGTGTTGGAAATGATGAAAGCTTTATTCAAGTCAATCGCTCAAAGAGATATTTTTTGTTGTTGTTTATATATAGGTATACACAATATAAAATGAAAATATAATATGGGAAGTGTTTATAATATTCTAATCAATTAATGAACAACCTACAGAGTGTATATATATGCTTGAACATATCTACATACCTACACATATACAGGTGATTCATCGGTTTGTTCTTTTTACTTTCTTGTACGTAAGTAAAGGAAGTATTGTAATCGCGAAAAATTTCGGTTTTCAGATTTCAGCGGAAATATCCATTTTGATCATCCCTGAATCCATTTTGACTAATTTCGTCGTGACGTCTGTACGTACGTACGTATCTCGCATAACTCAAAAACGGTAAGCCGTAGAAAGTTGAAATTTTGTATTTAGGACTCCTATAACATCTAGTTGTGCACCTCCCTTTCTGGTTATTACACAATTTCCAGAAGTGGCACTTTACATGAAGCCTATAATAGATTTTAATGAAAAACTGTTTCAAAATATAATCCAAAACTTTTCAAATTTGGTATACAAGACTTTTATGTCAATCGAAATAACATAATAGATTTTGGTTAAAATAGGCTAACCGGAAGTGGTACATTACTTGAAGTTGTTAACAGTTTTTCTTGAATCAAATGATTTTATTTTGATTTTAGAAATAAATGCTTCAAATAAAAGTTTTAGAGAATTAATTTCTGCGTCTAGCACATCTAGTATTATTAAATTAGCCCTTTGTATAAGCGAGATATGTAAATTAAAAAATTATATACTTTTTTGTTTTTGTAATAAAGCTTGCTATGGATTAGGACAAAAACATGAAAAAAATGTTCATGTCAAATTACGTTAAATACGAGCAATTTTATGATTCGTACAATAACAAATATTATATTTTTATTGTGAAATTAGTCATATTCATTGTTGTAATCAAATATTTCTTTGTTGTAATCAAAACTCTCTTTAAAAAGAACCGGGTTAGATTATGGTCGCTATATATCTAATTGTTTTGAAGTTAAAATTAATATTTTGTAATTTATTTATTAAAAAAATATGTATAGTTTAATAATCGTACAAGGAAGTCGTGTGGTGTCCACATCAGATTTTTTTTTTATAACGAATTGTTTTAAATATTATGGAAAAAATTTCAAACGAAGTTTATTTTATATTAGATTGTCTATAATCTGCAGTATAGGTTTTTCTACAGGGCTGACACTGACAATGAAAATGTGAATAAGGCAGTGGTCACATTGAGTAGAATGCAATCGATCAACCAAGATAAACTGTCGTAGATCAATTGACATGTATTTTTAAGATCGCAGCGCTGAGGTGGCAAGTTTTGAACTACAGGTTGAATGAGACATGAGGTTAACCAACTGTCAAATGGGCAAACACATAACTTACAGAATTGTGTATTTCTCAGAGTACTGTATTATATTTAATTTTCTTTTTATATTATTTTATAGTAGGTTTTATATTATCCATTTAGGGTAAATTAATATAAATTCCTAATACATTTTTATAAAATTTTAACGTAAATTGTATAACCACTTCTGTTTTAGATGATATCTTCAAAGATATAAATAAAATAGCAAAATTTCATGATTATATTTCGTATTCACTTGTGAACATTAGTATAGGATGTATTCGTGGAAGTGAAGATAACTTAAATGATATTTTTGAGAACATTTATAAAACTAACCTCGTTTTGAAACAAAGTTTTCTTTGAAATATAATGAATAAATCTTCAAAGTATACAAGACGGATATATTAATTTATAATTTTCTAATCCACGCACTGTATTATTATCTTTTTTCATCTTGTCAAGCATATTTTTAATGTAAATACGAACTTTTCGTTTACGCGGGAATTCGTGACAACATAATTTATTGCCTTTCTAACGGGACAATGTGCACTTAAGTAAGCAGCAATATTTGTTACTCATATTACAATATATATATATGTCAATTTAGATACACAAATACGTATAATATTTAATAAATTTCTACTATTACTACTTTAATACAAAGTCAACCTGTAGTTCATTATTTTGCCACCAGATGTCATATCGCTTAGCAATACTTGCCAATAGCGACCGACCGAAATTTTAGGAGATATGTCACACTGCATGAATCGACGTAAATATTTCCACAAAAATGATACCAACTTAAAATGAAAGAAAATTATTTTTTTCTTGCACTGAAACGCCGCAATATGTTTTCAGGAATATTTAAATGAATGGCAAACCTTATGAGTTTTTCTTTTTAAAATTAGAGAAATTTGCATCCATAATTTTTCCATTGTCTTATAATTATTATTGTATTGTGTGCTTTGATCATAAAATTGTACATTTTTTCAACTATGGTCTAT
Source organism: Harpalus rufipes (assembly GCA_951394225.1). Taxonomy (NCBI): domain Eukaryota; kingdom Metazoa; phylum Arthropoda; class Insecta; order Coleoptera; family Carabidae; genus Harpalus; species Harpalus rufipes. Next base: position 4,542,147 of record OX596274.1, read on the forward strand.
TTCATTAACTCTCCACATTTCCGTCATGCTACTAGTAATATTCTAAAAATATTCTTTTTAACCTGTACACAAATGTCAAAACAGTTAAGTTGGTATGAAAAATATGACAACACTAAGCATGCGTAAACACATCAATCGCTGTCGACCGACTAGAAAATCAAACATATTTGATATATCAAACCGCTCGTCGACGTTCGATATCGTTCGACCATAGTGGATGCATGCAGTGTGACCATTCCCATAAGCTAGTGTTAGTTTAATTTTTAATCGATCGCAATCAATCGGCGTTAGTCGATCCCACTTGTCCAGTGTGACCACTGCCTAAATGAATTCCGGCGAAAACTGAAAGTAATTTACCATGCTTATCAAATCACCCTCGTAATTAACAATTACGAATATTTTCAATAATACTAATAAAAATTGCTAAATGTTTTCTAAATAAAATAAATATAAAACATATTGCTATAGGAATGTCAAAATTTATATTCAAGTTTTCTAGTGTTGCTAGACAACAGTAATTGTATCATGTAAAAATTGTAATTGTTTACATACGTCAAAATGAATGAAAAATGTTATTTGTCGTTTTGCAAGGTTATGAATTATTATATTATTAAAAAAAAATTAAATACGTGGTCATAGAAAAAGTTTGGTATGCTTTTTATGCTTTTCTGTGCGGTTTCATTTTAAATTACACATATTTTTACGTTTTAGAAATTCGAGAAATGTTATGAAAAATATAGTTATACATACGACCGTAAAACGAAATGTTTCATCTTCTTTATAAATATTAAATTCAAGAAACTCGTAAATATTTTATTACAATTCCAAATTAAAATTTTATACTAAAAACAATTAAGGTCAAAATAATAAAATTTTCGGGTAACATTTATTAGTACATTTCACAAATGTAAAAATAGTACATGCATTTTAAAACAGCGGAACAACTCATATGAAACTAGTAGATCATACGAATTAACACTGTACGACTCGACTGCAGCACAACACTATGAACAGAACTTTACACTGCGTCATATCAATTTAATCACTTGGATTTATATGGATGTGATATTATTACTATTTTTGCACGATCAGGTTTTTTTTAAACTTTACCGATAAGGTATCCAAGGCAGTAAGTTTTGTTTACAAATTACTGATCAGTAAGTGATGTGATACTGATCATTAAGTGATGTGACTGCCCGGTAAGTGATGTGACTATCTACCGATCTGGAGGCGGTGAAAATTACATAAATAAAAAATCTGTTGTGGCCAGCACAATACCTCTCGCCACTTCCTTTTTTTTCTTACATTTGTATTGGGCGCGAACAGTCATTTTACATTATTGGCCTTGACAAGCAGATGTGGGGGCCCGTTTCAGAATGATAATTAGTAATTATGTAAATAGATGTCAAATGTCAGAATTTTTCATTAAAAATTTCAAGATTTTCTAAATTCACGTAGTTAATTTGTCACCAGGAGTGTGGAATTTACTTGTCGAGGAAAATAAACCACATGGAATTGGAAAATCACGAAATTTAGAATGAGAAATTATGATATTTGACATCTATATACATAATTACTAGCTATCATTCTGACATGGGCTCCCATATCTGCTTGTCAAGGCCAACAAAGTCACATGACTGCTCGCGCCCTATTGTATTTAACATTTCTTGTACACCTATACTCTACACCAAAAATTCTACTTATATCTATTCCTCATATTTGGACTTTTTAGATTTAAATTCATTTTATGGAGAAATTTTGTCCTATTCTTCTAATTTTTCCAGATGTTTCCAGTTAATTATCGGGGGTAACATTATTTCTGAAGGGTATGTGTAATATACCTATAATATTAAATATTTTACTATTAATACATTAAGAAATAATATGTACTTCCCAAGAAAAGTCTTCAGTAATGTCTCCGGATTTCTGACACTTATCTGTCAGATACAAACAATTTAAATTTTCAATTATTTTCCGTGGCATTCTTTCAGCTGTAAAATTTATTACAACAGATTATTTTATATATTATATTTCTTTTATCTCTAAATCTATAGAATATATAATAAAATATTTAAATGTATCAGATAGAGAATTTAATTTTCTTTAATATTACCAAGAAAATTTTTCAAAAAATACTTTTTAGAAGATTTTTTTTCAAGAATCATCTACTTCCGGTTGTCCAATTGTTACCTTTTCAGATCTTCCCATGTATGTACGATTGGGAAATACGTAGTTAAACAAATATTTAGTCTTATAGTTTTTGAGTAATCGTCCTTCCAACATCCCACATACATACACACATACAAACACACACACACACACATCCACACACACACACACAGACATCATCGTAAAAATATTAAAATCGGATTGTAGGGACCTTAAAACATGCTTATTTAATAAAATCTGGGTATGCGATTTTTAGCATGAATCTCTTATCGAGAGGTAAAAATAAATGTACAATTTTTAAAGCTTTAACGATAACAAAACAACGATCATAGCTTACTTAAAAATGACAACTAATTTTTTTAAAATGTCAAAATAATTTTTAAATAATTCTAAACTTTAATATTATTGGCACGATCGTGCAAAAAATATAATAAGCATTGCGGGCATTAAGTGCTTCTTACCGGTATCGGATGTAGTGGAGATCTCGACTTCGTCTCGATCTCCAAACTAATCCTCAACCGGTAAGGTGCACTTACTGCCCTTAATACTTAAATATAACTATTAGTTATTGAAAATGTTTAAGTAGAAGTAAACCAGTACTTCCTTCTAAGATACAATAATAAATAAATATGCGTACTAACAGCTACACAAATTAATTTTATATAAAATAAATAACAAAGTCTTTAATTTTATATATTTGAAATAATATTTGAAACAAATGGTAAAGTATTTGGTATACCAATTATGGCACTAAACTTGTTTGTGCACGATATATAGGAAGTAATATAAAATTCTCCGGGATTTTAAGCAGAAGTGAATTATGTCCTTGACCCAGTTGATGAAATTTTATTCTATTTACATTGTTAGGTATCAAATGTCTAGCCAACCGACTTCCACAGGTTATTTTTATCTTTCACTTCCTACTTCCTGCTACCAACAGGAGGTAATTACTGTCATTTTTTTTATAGCTTTTCACATAAAAAATCTGTTGTGGCCACCACAATACCTTCCGTCAATGCTGTGTATTCCATAAATTTTCTTACAAAAGATTCTAAATCTCCAGTAAAATTATTTCATAAACAAACTATGCAAATTTCGCTTGACACTAACATCTTCTTTAGGTTTTCCCATTCATTAGGGGTCGCTATTTTTTATTATCTTCTTCATTTCTTCTCTGACATTTTCAAATCAATGTAATCATCCCTCTTGTACCTTTCTAGAAACTTGTAACAGGAGAGTTATTTCCTTACCTATCTTTCCGTGTTTTCCCCAACATCTACTACATTAATTTTACTTTTTATTGATACTGACATCTGTCAATATGAATTATATGAGTAGTTTCCATGTTTAGTATAGCTGGCTGATTTATAAAATTTAATTTCTTTAATACTTTAACTCTATATCTATTGAATATGAAGTATAAAATGCAATCAAGTAGTATAGAGAATAATCTATTCTTTAAGTTATAATAACGTTAAATGTCAAAAAATTAAATTTAACTGTTAAACCTTCAAATGAGGCTACTTCCGGTGGACCAATTATAACCAAAATCTAATCAGTTGTTCTTCTGGATGTAAACTTGAGGAATACGAAACAAATTTAATTTTTGGAATCGTGGTATTGAAGTTATATGCGATCCGAAACTTTCGTCACACACACACAGACACACATAAACACATACATACATACAGACATTGCAAAAATGGTAAAATCGTATACATGCCTATTCACTAAAAACCAGGGCATCAAACCCGCCTAATAATTTATTGTTTGAAAGATTGGTTCGGATGCGGTTCTGGTTCAAACATTAATATAATTTGCGGTTTTGTTCCAGGTTCAGGAATTGGGTTCAAGTTCAGTTCAACCTAAAGAAAATTGAATTAATGTTTTTTGAATAATTACCTTCCGTCACCTCTAGGTAAGGAAGGTATTGTCTTTGGTCAAAAAATTCGGTGGTGAGTTTTCATTGAATAAGCACGTTTTAGGGTCTTTACAATACGATTTTACTATTTTTACGATGATGTCTGTATGTGTGTGTGTGTGTGTTTGTGTGTGCGTGTGTGTATGTGTGTGTGTGTGTGTATGTGTGTGTGTGTGACCGCCGTTTCGTGCACAATATCTCCAATACTAGAATTTCAAAAATTACAATTCTTGCGTATTCCTCTTCCTTACAACCATATGCAGACTTGTTTAGATTTTGGTTATAATCGGTCAACCGGAAGTACCCTCATTTGAAGATTTTAACAGTTTTTCTTGGAAAACTCAGTTAAATGTTATTATAACTTAAAGAATATATTATTGTCTATACGATTTGATTGCATTTTATATTTGATATTCAACAGATAGAGTTAAAGAAGAATAAATATAATAAATTTGATATAAATTTCTTAAACTTAACCATGGAAACTGCTAATATATTCAGGTAATTCAAATTGACAGATGTCAGTATCAATAAAATGTAAATCAATGAAAGAATAAGGGAAGTAACTCTAGTATTAGAAGTTTCTAGATATAAGAGAGACGATTACATTGGTTTGAACATGTTATGAGGAGAGATAAATATATTAATAGAAGGTGGAAGAAACATAGGAAGACCAAATATAAGATGAAAAGACAAGACTGTATTGTAGAAGACTTGAGAGAAAAGGAACTGAATGAGGACGACACGCAAAACAAAAATGAGTGGAAGAAGAAAATAAAAAATAGCGTCCCCCTAACGAATGGGAAAAACTACAGAAGAAGATGTCAGTGTCAAGTGCAATTTGCATAGTTTGTTTATGAAATAACTTTACTGGAAATATAGGATCTTTTACAAGAAAATTTATGTATGGGGCGCGTGCAGTAACATGACTTTTACCCATGTCAAAATGACAGCAATTAATTATGTCCATAACTGACAAGTGTTATAATTTTTCAATCAATATTTCATAATTTTCTTATTTCATGTGGTTTGTTTGTTATCAGGAGTATCAGGAGTATGGAATTCAGTTGCCGAGAAAGGCATAATATCAATATATAATAATCACATAATACCAAAAATTTATAATCTTTTGCAAGAAAATTTATGTATGGAATTTGTACATAATACACAGGATTGACGGAAGGTATTGTGCTGGCCACATCAGATTTTTTTTATATAGAAATAATTTAAATGCGAACCGGAATTTACGCAAGACAAGAACATGAACACAATTTTCACAAACAGACAACACAGGCGTTGCTTATCGGCTGAATTACGATTACGCTTACGTTTCGAACTCAAAATAAACCTGAATCGGAGCTAAACCCTGAACCCGAATTTTAATACCCGGTTCAGGTTCGGGTTCGATGCCCTGCTAAAAACTCATCATTGAATTTTTTGACCAAAGACAATACCTTCCTTACCTAAAGGTGACTTCGGCGAATTCACCTTACATGTAATAAATTTTAAATTATATGTGACGTCATTACGGTATCTCTAGACAAAGATGGATTATTATGTAGAAGAGAAGAATAGATTTGCAAATAAATGACTTAATATTCAGTTGATATATAAGCACGCGCAACTGTTTGCGACGTGACAACTGTAATAAATTAAAGCCAAGCATCTGTTCAGCCGTAAGCATGTCACAATTACCATAATTTGAATTAAAAATGTAAATATTTTTATAAAATTTTACTTAGGTTAGGCATTTGATCCAAAAATTCATACCTTTAATGAATAAACAGGTTTACAGAGAACAGAATAAGATTTAATTATTTTTTTGTATTCGTACCCTCTGAAAAAAATATATTAACAGCAAGAAGAAATGAATTTTTAGTTTACAATAGTTAAGACTATATTTGGGCAATTTTTACCTTCCGTCACCTCTAGGTAAGGAAGGTATTGTCTTTGGTCAAAAAATTCGGTGATGAGTTTTCATTGAATAAGCACGTTTTAGGGTCTTTACAATACAATTTTACTATTTTTACGATGATGTTTGTCTGTGCGTGTGTGTGTATATGTGACCGCGGTCTCGGGCACGATATCTCCAATACTAGAATTCCAAAAATTACAATTCTTGCGTATTCCTCTTCCTTATATGCAGACTTGATTAGATTTTGGTTATAATTGGTGAACCGGAAGTATCCTCATTTGAATATTTTTAACAATTTTTCTTGAAAAACAATTAAATTTTATTATAACTTAAAGAATATATTATTCTCTATACGATTTGATTGCATTTTATATTTCATATTCAACAGATGAGTTAAAGACTTAGAAAGATAACAAATTTCATAAATCAGCCAGCTGTGTTAACTTAACCATGGAAACTGCTAATATATTCAGGTAATTCAAATTGACAGATCACTAAAAAGTAAATGAATGAAAGAATAAGGGAAATAACTCTAGTGTTGGGCGTATGAGTATATTGGAAGAATGAATAGCTTATAATAGAAGCTGGAAGAAACATAGGAAGACCAAATATAAGATTAAAGGAGAGAAAAGGAACTGAATGAGGACGACACACAAAACAAAAAAAAAATAGTGGAAGAAGAAAATAAAAAATAGCAACCCCCTAACGAATGGGAAAAACTAAAGAAGAAGATGTTAGTGTCAAGTGCAATTCGCATAGTTTGTTATAAATAGTTTGAAATAATTTAACTGGAAATAAAGGATCTTATGCAAGAAAATTTATGTGTAGGGCGCGTGCAGTGACGTGACTTTGCAAGTAGATATGTGGACTCGTGTCTAAATGACAGCTATTAATTGCATAACTGACAAATGTCATAATTTTTCATTCAAAATTTCATGATTTTCTTATTTCATGTGGTTTTTTTTATTATCAGGGGTGTGGAATTCAGTTGCCGAGAAAAGGAATCACCAAAAAATGAAATTTTGAATGAAAAATTTTGACGTGAGGATGACCCGCAAAACAGAAATGAATGGAAGAAGAAAATAAAAAATAGCGACCCCTAACGAATGGGAAAAGATAAAGAAGAAGATGTCAGTGTCAAGTGCCATTTGCATGAAATAATATTACTGGAAATTTAGAATCTTTTGCAAGAAAATTTATGTATGGAATTTGTACATAATACATAGGATTAACGGAAGGTATTGTGCTGGCCACATCAGATTTTTTAGATGATATCTTCAAAAACATAATTAAAATAGTAAAATTTCTTGATTATATTTCTTATTCACGTGTGAACATTAGTATAGGATGTATTCGTGGAAGTGAAGATAACTTAAATTATAATTTTGTGAACATTTTGATTATTGAAACTGATTGACGTGTTTAATAATTGTAAAAATGTGTATACTTACTCATTGTATGCGTAGAATCGATTAACAATACTGCCATATTCGTAATTTAACTCATTTTGTTTAACTTTTTTTAAAAAAATCATAATTCTTCAATTTTCAATAAAAATTTCAAAATTTAAAAAAATCTAATTTATATGGATATAGGTACTTTTTAATGCGCTGATCTCAAATTTTGAAACCGCATGTCGATATCTCTTTTCGTTCTCGATATATTTGCCCTCAAATATTCACTTAAAAATACTCATTTTTGGGTTATACCCCAAAAATGGGTCAAAATACAGACTTGAGAGTATAACCATTCGATTCTACGGGAAAAATTACATAAGTATTCCAATTTTCATAATTTGTTAACAATAGATACAGTCTCTAGAGCAAAATAACTGAAAATGGCCAAAATTTGAAAAAATCGCAAGGGGTACCCCTTACGATTTTTGCAGATTTTGGTCATTTTCAGTTATTTTTTTCTAGAGACTGTATCTATTGTTAGAAAATTATGAAATTTGGTATACTTATGTAATTTTGCCCGGGGAATCGAATGATGGTGTTAATGAGCTCGTATTTCGACCCATTTTTGGGATATAGCCCAAAAATGAGTATTTTTAGGCAAAACTTTGAGGGCAAATATTTCGAGAACGAAAAGAGATATCGACATGCGGTTTCAAAATTTGAAATCAGCGCATTAAAAAGTACCTATATCCATATAAATTAGATTTTTTTAAATTTTGAACTTTTTATTGAAAATTGAAGAATTATGATTTTTTTAAGAAATTAAACAAAATAAGTAAAAATACGAATATGGCAGGAATGTTAATCGATTCTATGCATACAAATGAATAAGTATACACATTTTTACAATTATTAAACACCGCAATCATTTTCAACAATCAAAAATTTGAGAAGAAATCTTTCCGTCACCTTTAGGTAAAGAAGGTATTGTCTTTGGTCACAAAATTCAATGATGAGTTTTTAGTGAAAAGCACGTTTTAGGATCCTAATAATACGGTTTTACCATTTTTACGATGATGTATGTATGTACATATGTATATGTGTGTGTATGTGTGTGTGACGATCCTTTCGGATCGTATAACTCCAATAGCATATTTCCAAATTGACGGAAGGTAATGTGCTGGCCACATCAGATTTTTTATTTTATGTATTATTTGTGTAGATTTTCGTAATACAAAATAAGCTGCTCATGATAATTTTCCAACATTTCAGGAAATAAGGTTTTCTTCTTTTATTTGTGAATAGTAGACCTGTCATCTACAAATAATAAATGAATAAAAAAATTCATATCGTCCTATGAAATGATGATAAATGATTCACAGAATAAAGAAGTTTTTTCTGCAAAGATAATGAAAACATCTGTAACACCTGTTTATTTTGCCGCTTTTGACATTCGTTTAGTAGTACACGGTACAAATGGCTTAATATTAAACCCATTGTTGTTATTAAGTACACAGCACAGATACGGATTAAGGGCGAAAGTCCGTTTTGTAATTGTCCAGACATATAGCAGGTTGCGCTATAATCTCCAAGAATTACATCGCTGACCCTGAACAAATGGGGGGTACTGCCCAGGTCCGTATACAGATAATTCAATGTGTTTAGATTAACTGCTTTTGTGCATGCGTCGAATTACACGGGACATTTAAATACACAGATATACGCAGAATATTCGTGATTTATTAACTTTGATTTTTATTCGCTTCGATTTGAATTCTAGTATGAATATGCATATACACATAATAGGTATTAATTTGTAAAATAAATTATTGACAATTAAAATATGTCAGTACTTCATTTTCACTACTAATAGAGACGATTATTTAATTATTCAAAACATCCGAATTAATTTGCAGCGTTCGTGTATAAATTTAATTATGTTGACAGTTATACGAATTCAGTGTAGCTATGTTACGTTTTATTAAAAATATTTGAAATTCATGCAAATTAAAGAAAATAACTGTTTTCACATTTATGTAGAGTACTTACTTTTTATTTATTTTGATGTACATTTTTGTAATACAAGGGTGGATTGAAATTTTTCCGGAATGACATGAGTGAGTATTTTTTAACATGAAACATGGGATTTGTCATATCCATGGTTACGACTTGAAATTTGATAGACAACAATGTATTTGCCTGTTTCATTTAAAATGAAACATAGGGGATGAATTTGACAGAAGTATTATATTTAAATATTGAGCAGTAATATTCCCGTTAATAAAAAATGGCCCAATAATGTGGGTTCCTATTATGCTAGCCCAAACGTTAACTTTCTCGGGTCGTTGAGTCCTCGTACTATGATACAAAAGTAGATTTTCCCTGGACCAATATCGAAAATTTTGTGAATTTACCTCGCCATGTAAATAAAAAGTTGCTTTGTCTGTAAAAAGTATATTTTGCAGCAAATCTGAATTGTTATTAACGTTTTCAAACATTCTTTCACAAAAATTTATTCTTCGTTCGTATCGTCCATAACTAACTCCTGGTGATTTTGGAAATGGTATGATCTGTAATGATCCTTTTTAAATAGTCTGTGTACAGTAGCTTTGTTTACAGCAGTAGCTTGCCCAATCTCAATGTTAATCTGTTCTTATCTTGTATTAAAGTCAGAATTTCATGTTTTTTTCTGCGCAGTTAATATATTACACGATCTATTCCTACTGTTATGTGCAGTTTCGATGCAACCATTTCCTCTAAAGGTATTCACTATTCTTAAAATTGTTGCTGCACTTGGTGTAGGCCTGTCAGGAAATGAAGCGCGGAACAAGTCCGACACTTGCCTTAAACTTGGATTAATTCGTAACCATGGATATGACAAATCCCATGTTTCATGTTAAAAAATACTCACGGTACATGGTGTTATATTTTAGTGGACCCAGCAAATATCTCGCTTATTTATTAAGTTAGTAATTTCTTTCATATAACATGATTTATACAGCAACATGTAAGCTATTTGATGACGGATGTACATTCATGATACCACTTCCGGTTTATTAGTAATTAATATCAACTTTGAAATTTCAAATGGAACATACTATATTTTTTTACAAATTTGAAAAGTACATCAAATTTGCTTTACAATCATGTAAAATAATTCATATGTTACATTATTAAAAAGTAAAATGGCGGGCACTTTTTTATACACCTAGTCGAAAAGAGAATAGTGAGCCATGACTGTGGCTTGAAATAAAACAAATACTAAAACAATTGTAACTATTATTACTAAACGAAGTAATATTTTTTTTGTCATAATAATATAGAAAATAAGAAGAAGGAACACTTAATACTAACAAAATGATTTTACAACAAATATTGAAAATGAGTCCCTCTTCAATACATTTTTCACAACGTTTTGAAACAGAATAAGTTTCACAAGAAGCGATTCACTTGAATGACGGCGATGTGGATATTCTTGTCGATAAAGTTCTGCAGCTATGCGTTTATTTTTTAAACTTCGAAAATACACAGCTAGCATATCAAATTTTCTGAGTTAGATAAATTCATTAATAAATTAATAAGGTATTACAATGAAACTTGCTAATAATAAAGGTTAGAACAATTATTACTGAGTATTAACAGGTTGATATTTACCGTGTTACAATTCTTTTAGTTAATTGTTTTATTTCAAGCCATAGTCATGGCTCATATTCTCTTTTCGTCTAGGTGTATAAAAAAGTGCCCGCCATTTTACTTTTTAATAATGTAACATATGGATTATTTTACATGATTGAAAAGCAAATTTGATGTACTTTTCAAATTTGTAAAAAATATAGTATGTTCCATTTGAAATTTCAAAGTTGATATTAATTACTAATAAACCGGAAGTGGTATCATGAATGTACATCCGTCATCAAGTAGCTTACATGTTGCTGTATAAATCATGTTATATGATATGAAAGAAATTACTAACTTAATAAATAAGCGAGATATTTGCTGGGTCCATTAAAATATAACACCCTGTATATATGTATATTTAACACGGACTACATTTTATTTTTCTACATGGTCCCCTCTGAGGTCAACACACTTGGTCCAACGTTTTTCTAACTTTTCGATTCCCTCCCGAAAATGGTTTTCTTTGAGATCGTCCAAGTAAGCAATTACTGCTTCGATGGCTTCTTCGTTGGATCGAAATCTCTTTCCAGCGAAGAACGTTTTGAGTTTCGGGAAAAGATGGAAGCCTGACGGTGGATGGAGGACGATTTCAAACCTCAGTTCGGTCAATTTTTGTTGAGCAATACGACTTGAATGAGCTGGCGCATTGTCGTGGTGAAACAAAATCTTTTTCTTTGACATTCCCGGGCGTTTTTCTTGAATTGCTGCTTTCAGCTTGTCTAAAAGTGTGGCGTAGTATTGTCCAGTTAGTTTTTCCTTTATCAGGATAAGCAACTAGCAAAATGCCTGCCGATTGAACTGACTTCGCTTTCTTCGGGCCCAACTCACCATGTCCAATCCACGCTTTCGACTGAATTTTCGTCTCTGGAGTGTAGTGGTGTATCCAAGTTTCATCCATGATTATGAAACGTCTTTTATAATCTTAAACAACTCCAAGGACAGCATCCAACCTGGTCTTGAGCTCCGTTGCCGTGTTTCCTTTCAAATAAAAAAACTTGATCACCGCACGAACTTCGTTTTTATCCATTATCGATTTAACGCTAGGTAGATAGACACAGACGCTTTTCACGATTTGACTGGTAGATTGTACTGAAATTTCTTGACAATTCATATGAAGAGTTAAACAAAGAACGATTTAAGATTGTTTTCGAAAAACCAAGGCCTTAGTGATTCCGGATACGTTTCAATCCAGCCTCGTAGGTTTTGTTTAGAAGTGTAGAGTAGCTACATCTTTAAATAAATGTCAAAGCAAAATTTACTTATTATATAAGTTTTAAACTTAATGAATATTTTAATTGAAATATACAATTTGAATAATGAATTTTAATTAATAGTAACGTAAAAGACAGTACAGGTAAAATATTAATAAACTGCCAAACATTCAACTTTATCTAAAGTTTGCAATAAAGTAGAGTATTCTTATAATAATATTCATAAGTGTTTTCTCAAGTTTCCTAAAAATCTTTAAAGCTTAAAACTGACATCACAATGTTACAAACGTAAGGGAAAAGAGAATTGTTTCATACAATGTATTAAACATGTGTATAAATAATTAATTCATTTTAAAATGATGTGTACACGTTACGTTTATGTGCTGGAAAGAAAAAATAAAATTATAATTTAGGTCGCAACTCACGCAAACCAGCTAGATGAATGAAAATGTAACAAATAATTCAGAAATTGCACTAAATTTAACTTAATATCAAATAACAACATGCAATACTAGTCTCAAACATTACTGATTACATTTTTAAGATTAAATCAATTAGAATTTTATTATACTATAGACTTTTTATTAATGTTTAATTATTACCAGTCAAGAAGTTATAATGCACTTTTCTTACTAAGCAATAAATCAAGACTGAATAAAATAAATAAGTACATTAAATTTAACCAGTGATAGAATTCGTCGAGAGCAATAATATTTATTAATAACTTTTTTTCGAAATCTCATTTTTACCTTCCGTCACCTTTAGGTAAGGAAGGTATTGTTTTTGGTCAAAAAATTCAATGATGAATTTTTACTGAATAAGCATGTTTTAGGGTCCCTATATTACGATTTTACCATTTTTACGATGATGTCTGTATGTATGTGTGTCTATGTGTGTGTGACAAAAGTTCCGGATCCCATAACTTCAATACCATGATTCCAAAAATTATATTTTTTTCGTATTCCCAAGTTTACATCCAGAAGAACAAGTGATTAGATTTTGGTTATAATTGGTGAACCGGAAGTACCCTCTTTTGAAGATTTAACAGTTAAATTTGATTTATTGACATTTAACGTTATTATAACTTAAAGAATATATTATTCTCTATACGATTTGATTACATTTTATACTTCATATTCAATAGATACAGAGTTAAAGAATTTTAAAGAAATTAAATTTTATAATTCAGCCAGCTATGCTAAACATGGAAACTATTAATATATTCATATAATTCAAATTGACAGATGTCAGTATCAATAAAAAGTAAATTAATGTGGCAGAGATGAGGATGTTGAAGTAGAGGTTGGGGAAAACATGGAAAGATACGGTAAGAAAATAACTCTAGTGTTACAAGTTTCTAGAAAGATACAAGAAATATGATTACATTGGTTTGAACATGTCATGAGGAGAAATGAAGAATTATATTGGAACAAGAATGAATAGTTTAGTAATAGGATGTTGAAGAAACAGAGGAAGACCAAAGATAAGGTGGAAGGACTGTATTGCGGAAGACTTGAGAGAAAAGAACTGAATGATAACGACACGCAAAAATAGCGACCCCTAACGAATGGGAAAAGTTAAAGAAGAAGAAGATGTCAGTGTCAAGTGCAATTTGAATAGTTTTTTTATGAAATAATTTTACTGGAAATTTAGAATCTTTTGTAAGAAAAATTATGGAATTTATACATTATACACAGGATTGACAGAAGGTATTGTGCCGGCCACAACAGATTTTTTTAGCATTTAATTCGAACTCGGCTCCTCAAATTCGCGATAAGACACTCAGGAAATTTCATAAACCACATTGCAATAAGAACGTTGTTATGCTGTTACGACTATATGTACATTTAAAACGAACAAATGAGTCGCTTGTCTCGCTAGAGTGCTATTCAGTGTTAGAAACTTTAACATTTTCACGTGACAAATTAGCCAGCAGAGAGATTCAAATTCAAACCGAGTAACCTTAAATCCAAAAGTTTAAACAAACAGAATTCATAATGTAGATACATTAACAAAATTAAAACTTTTTTTAAATTATAAAATAAATTTTAAATAGTATAAATGTTAATGTCATATTACCTCTGTTTCATAATAAATGACACATTTTTACCTCCCGCTACCCTTGGTAAGGGAGGTATAGGGATCGTGCTAAAAATCGCATATCGAGATTTTGGTAAATGACCACGTTTTAAGGTCCTTAGAATCCATTTTTAACATTTTCACGATGATGTCTGTGTGTATGTGTATGTGGATCCCCTTTACGCTCTAACTCAAATACTATCGTTCAGAAAATTTCGAAACCTTGTATTTCTACCTTACTCTTATATGGAAAGATGCCATTAGATTTTAGAGTAAATCAGATAACCTAAAATTGCACTTTACTGGAAGCTCAAAATAGTTTTTCTTTGAAAAATACTTTTAAATGTTATTTTTTTGAGATTTATGTTATATAAAAATTAAAGATTATTAAATTTTCTACAGGTTTGCATTAATACTTTCTCTATATATTTTATGGATAAATTTATAAAACTATCTATAATTTTAATCCCTGAGCCTACATTTTAAACACAACTCATACATATGGTTACACAATTCAGATTTCAAATGTTTGTAACTGCAAGATATATGTCACTGTCAACGAACTAATCTTTTCAAATAATAATATTAACGTTTTATAAAGAAAATAGTAAATGGAACAATAATTATATGGAAAGGAACTTAATACAGTTTCCAGCATAAGTAAATATGTAATCTTCAGGTTCACAAAACATTCGGATTTTCGGTTCAGGTTCGGGTTCATGTCTCTACTTAAAAGTGTTGTGGATGCATCATAGGGCTTAGATTTCTATGATTATTTCTTTATTAATATTCAATATTAAGCATATACTTTCATTATTTTTTACTAATTTCTCTTGATTCGATTAAGCTATAATCCCCCATTCTCATCAAATTATACGTAAAGTTCAAATATACTTATTCCAAGAAATATTAATAACGTTAAATGTCAATAAATGATATTTAACTGCGTTTTTTTGTAGAAAAACTGTTAAAATCTTCAAATGAGGGTACTTCCGGTTGACCATTTATAACCAAAATCTAATCACTTGTTCTTCTGGATGTAAACTTGAGAAATATGAAAAAATTATAACTTTTGGAATCGTGGTATTGAAGTTATGCGATCCGGAACTTTCGTCACACACATACACACACATACATACAGCAGACATCATCGTAAAAATGGTGAAAACATATTATATGAATCCTAAAACGTACTTATTCACTAAAAACTCATCATTGAATTTTTTGACTTCCTTACCTAAAGGTGACGGAAGGTAATAAAGAAAATAATTCCATTTCGATCAATATGGAACATCGTAATCTTAATTCAAGAGTGAAAATGCTTTTACAAAGTGTCGTATTCATTTCCCATACATCATCGTATCTTTTCGAAAGTAGGTACACCATTCATACATGAACATTTGAGCTTTCCTTCGCGGGATCGATGGTTGTGCTTGGTTGCCAGGCAACAGGAATGTAAACAAAACGTGTAAAATTAGGATTGTATGAAATCGAACCACTACCACTATGAAATAGCTCACTAACTCCTTCATTGCCACATTATGGTCCCTTTTCCCATCCCAATATAGATTTCCACAGTCACTACAGAGTTTCCTAAACTGTTTATCATTAGCTAATAGTTCAAAAGATGATAACTAATAAAAATGGAGGAAGAATAATATTTGTATTTCAATTTTAGTGTACTGATAAATTTTTCAGTGGAGGATTCACGATTTTGCCGCCTGTAGTTTGGTATTAGTTTGCCGCCTAAATCCATCGATTATAATCGATTTATTTTTGTGTAATTACTGATATTTATTACTGCAATCAATTTTTCTCTTCCGTCACCTTTAGGTAAGGAAGGTATTGTCTTTGGTCAAAAAAATCAATGATGAGTTTTTACCATTTTACCATTTTTACAACTGATTAGATTTTGGTTATAATTGGTGAACCGGAAGTAACCTCATTTGAAGATTTAACAGTTAAATTTGATTTATTGACATTTAACGTTATTATAACTTAAAGAATATATTATTCTCTATACGATTTGATTGCATTTTATACTTCATATTCAATAGATGAGTTAAAGTATTTTAAAGAAATTAAATTTTATAAATCAGCCAGCTATGCTAAACATGGAAACTACTAATATATTCATATAATTCAAATTGACAGATGTCAGTATAAATAAAAAGTAAATTAATGTGGCAGAGATGAGAATGTTGAAGTAGATGTTGGGGAAGACACGGAAAGATAGGTAAGATAATAACTCTAGTGTTACAAGTTTCTAGAAAGATAAAAGTGAGATGATTACATTGGTTTGAAAATGGCATGAGGAGAAATAAATAATATATTGGATGAAGAACGAATACCTAGCTTAGTAATAGAAGGTTGATGAAACAAGGGAAGACCAAAGATAAGATGGAAGGACTGTATTGCGGAAGACTTGAGAGAAAAGGGATTGAATGAGAACGACACGTAAAATAGAAATGGAAAAATATCTACTATAGTGAAAATGATTAAGCAAAGGACTCACGTCATCAACTTGAAAAAACCTTATAAAAAGAAATATAACTTGTAGTAATTATTAGTTATTTATTTTTTAAAAAAGAAGAAAAAAGATACTAGTATTAAAGAAACGTATATATATATTAATAAATTTACAATTATTTCTAAGTCAATCCTTATTCATTTTACGGAATATAAAATTATTTGACACAACATGATCATTCTCAGTAGTGCCAACGTATTGTACGAAAATAAACTTCAATTATTTCAAATAATTTTATACTCTATAAAAGAGTAACGATTGACTTGGAAATAATTGTAAATATCATTAATATATACATTACTTAATACTAGTACTTTTTCTTTTTTTTTAAATAAATGACACCCAATAATTTCCACAAGTTATATTTCATTTTATAAGGTTTTTTTCAGGTCGATGACGTGAGTCCTTTGCTTAATCATTTTCACTATATTGACGTTACATTTTACGTAAATTACGTTTGCGATTTCAATTGCCCTGTAGCTATATGGATACTTATTTGTTCACTTTTTGTTATAAACAAAAGTTGCAAATAAGGGTACTTCCGGTGGCCCAATTATAACCAAAATCTAATCAGGTCTGCATATGGATCTAAACTTGAGGAATACACGCACACACACACACACACACACACACACACAAACACAGACAGACAGACGCACAAATAGACATACATCATCGTAAAAATAGTAAATTCGTATCCTAGGGATCCCAAAACGTTCATTGTAAACACAGTATTGAATTTTTTGACCAAAGACAATACCTTCCGTACCTAAAGATGACGGAAGGTAATAACCGTTTTATGTTATAATTTATCAATAGTCCAGCAAAAATTGTATTTTACTTGAATCTTTTCTCAATTTAAGTTACCTAGAAAAATTTTAAACTATATTTCATTCTCTTTATGTTGTACATGCAACACAGGCTGTAATGTGTGATATTTTTAACAAATGTTAGTAATTAAGATAGAATATTTATATGCCTACAAAGGCGGGAAATAATCATATCAATTACCTACCTCACATAAAATACGAAAGTAGCATATTTATGAAAATATGTTAAAACGAACACAAATGCCACATAATTATACATACAAGGCTACTTGCGTACATAGCATAATAATTATAATTTATTTTCTGTAGTTTAAAGCAATTTATTCACACCGGAATGGAAATGTAGATAACGATAAACTGCTTGAAATGCACTGGTGTTAGCATGGTTGCCTGCAGCGTGAACAAGTCTAACGCAACGTTCTCAAGCTGGCTTCTGCTGGCTCAGTGGTGGATATATGGATTTTTCAGCTTTGCAGGATTATAGGTGAAATTTTATTTCGTTTGTTTATCGAACTGTCTCAACAAAAGTAAAAAGGAGAGAAAATATTTTAAGCGGTAAATAAAATTTAAACCATTCAGTTTTACCAAAGTTATCTCACCAAAAAATTGTAACAAGGCGAGCAATAACAAATAAGTAACTTTTTATAATCTTTTCTAAATTATAGTTTCAGAAATAATATTTCAACTTGTTATCTTTGTTAGTCAAAATTCTGTTTAGAAATAGTTATCATCTTTTATTAACTGACTGTTTAGTCTAGCTGTTAAAGACATTGGACAGTTATTTGTTGACAATTAAGTGTAGAAGTTATTGCAAGCCTACGTGCAGGGCTGATATTTTGATATGGCTGCCATATGATACCCTCTTCAACCCCTCAAAGAGATAAGCCTGTCACGAAAGTAACGCTTTGTTTTTAGATAGTCGGTTTTAGATACTCATGTTGACAAGACATGTACAGTAAAATTTTTGAAAGATGTCCGATCAAGGTTGTCTACGAATTGTATGAATTCAGATTTTTGCTCCGCCCATCATGACAAATTCAGTAGTGTCGTTTGCTTAGTTTTTATGAGGGTACGTAAGATACTACTGTTATTTTATTATTATAAAAATATATATTACAGGAAAAACATTCAAAATTCAAAAATAAGTCAACTAGTAAGTTTATAAGCAAATGTAAAACCAGATATGTTAAAAATAAGATACTGACACAATGTCAGTGTCAGTGACTCTGACAGAATATAACGTTATACGTACGGCTATGAATCCAGGTAATGTATCTGTATTAATAAATAAACTTACGTTACAGCGAAAGTATTATCAACAACGAGCATCGTTTATAAATGGAATGTCCTAACTTAGTCGAAACAATATGAATTTTTGAAAGACGTGTTATATCCATCCTTATCACACAGTCTCACAGCCTTTGCAAAAGAAAGAGATAAATGTATGCCTATTTGTTAATTCGTTCGTGATACAGGTGCCCTTGATCGGACATCTTTCAAAATTTTTACTGTAGTCGGTTTTAGATAGTCGTGTCGACGAGATGTAGTCTCGGGTTTTAGTTTGAGCGCGTACTAGACGCTACTACGCAGAGTTACGATGTAAAATGTAACTATTTAGTTTATGTGTTTAATTATGTTTAGTGTAATCAATAATAATAAGTTTAGTGTAAATATTAATCATGTAAATAAAGAAGTTAGTAAAATCCTAACAATGTCTGTGTCCATAATATAAGTGTTCATCGGCCATCAAAAATAAGTGCAAGTGTATAAGTGAAATTGTGTGTGTTCCGTCCTCCTTAAACAAGCGGTGGTCGAACATCCAGCGCCCACCATTCAGTTAGAAAAAGTGTCATCGTTGGAAAAGCAGGAAGACCACCATTATTAGAGCTTCCCCCCACCCCCCTCGTGTTACAAAATAAATTATCAAAAAATGTAAATTAAAATAAACTCTATGATCCCCAAGTAGCGCGCGCCGACCCGACACGCCGACTGCTTGCGCCGCCACTGGTAGCATATTCTTGAGCGATGACGTAATCCCCGGCGGGAGAAAACCCATACGCGTTTAGACTGGTTTAATTACATCCGGTGGGATGATCCATTGTATTCGATGGAAAGATGGAGAACATTCGAGAGGAATGACACCGCGCTATATAAGCACGGCAAAGAAGCCAGCGAAAACAAGAAAACAGTCTGATATATAGAAGCAGCGAGCAATGAACACTGGGTGATATAAATAAACAGTCTACGAGTTGTGAATATAAATAAATGTAGTTATATAAATAAATATAGTGATATAAATATTGGTTAAATAAATAATCTTAGTTTTTAAGCATTTAATAATATTCTTAGTCTTACATTAGTCTTACATTGGGGTCTCGTGGCCGTGTGCCTGAGTGTCTGGTCGTGAATCTGGGGACCCGGGTTCGATCTCGACCAACGCCAAAAATTACATCGAATTTTAATGGCACAAAATTGACCCCTGTGGTGCACTCTCCACGCCAGCTATGTGCCCGTGAGGTGACGCCTAGTAAACGCCCGCACGGTTCAAATACTCCATCATTACCGACATCTGTATACAAAGCAGATTGGCACACCCAGCAGTGGGTAATATGCCGTGATGAAATATTTATTTATTTTACATTAGTGTTTGTAATTATTTAATCATTTTTATTATCTTTTTAATATTTATCCTAATTATTTATCGTTTAATAAACTAATAATAATTCTCTGAAAATAAATAAACGTTACACCCAGAAGAGAATGAGGTCTATAAAATAAACTTTCAAATAATATGAACTAGATTAAGAATAGGACACACGCGATTCACACATTCCACAAAAACATAACCTAATTCATACAATACATATTCTCCTATAAAACAGAAAACTTGTG
The DNA here is from genome assembly GCA_951394225.1 of Harpalus rufipes. Lineage (NCBI taxonomy): Eukaryota > Metazoa > Arthropoda > Insecta > Coleoptera > Carabidae > Harpalus > Harpalus rufipes. The sequence goes on from OX596274.1 coordinate 4,562,769, forward strand.
TAAACAAACTCATGCAATGTAATAAATACAAGGTAGGGAGACATTCTACAAAAATTAATACGAATCATGAGCTTCATAAAATGTATACTAAATTCTTAACATATCATGTGCTTACATACATAAATTATGTGTTCAGGGATGATACGTATTTTTAAGCAGTCATGACAAATGCTTTGATTTCATGACGAGAAATAAATAAAACAAAAATCTTGTTTTTAATTATTTTTGGCACTAGTGGGGAAATTGATATCATTTATTTCTTTTTTACAGTCATTTTTTATTATTTGAGTCATCTAAATTAGTACAAAAAAAAGAAATTCTGGTGTGGTCAACACAATACCTCCCGCCATTTAATTTTTATTAATTTTAACACACACTTACACAATTAATTCGTAATTTTATTGAACTTCATTCTTCTTCGGTACGCCTATGGATTTTATAACTTTCCCATTACCGCAGTAATAATGTGAATTGCCCCAACTCGCCAAGTTACATCGTATGGACTGTAAAGGTATTTTCCGAAGAAAAACTGTTTTGCTTTTCAAGTAAAGTGCCATTTCTGTCTATCCGAGTATCACTGACACAGACATTGTGTCATCTTATTTTTCACATATTTGGTTTTACATTTGCTATAATAAACGTACCAATTGACTTATTTTTGTATTTTGAATGCTTTTATTATAACATATATTTTTATAATAATAAAATAACAGTAGTATCTTATATACCCTCATAAAAACTAAGCAAACGACACTAGTGAATGGGGTATTCCAGTAATTTTTTTTTCTGAAACTTCCATAAATTTGAAATACAAATGTGAAAATTTGAGTTTTTTATTGTGTCATTTCCGCGAGATATGAATTTTTGAATTATGCTTAAAAATTTGAATTATATGGTATGACGTCTATTCGCTTCATCACGTGATCTGTGGAAAGACTACAGCTGTTAGTCGCTTGGCTTGGAGCGAGTAAGGGGAGGGGAATTGGTTTGTTCACAGTGTCAGAAGCTATTTTGTTTTGGATGACTTTCATTTGTTTTATTTGTTTTGTTATCCGTGGATTTTAGTTGTAACTATATTAAAGTATTATTAGTTAAGAATTTGGTTGCTGTCATATCAAAACTAGCAAGAAACACAAACAAAGATCAGCTGAGAAACGAGAAAGCATCAATGGTGAACGCACTGCTTTTTCAAGTACGTCATTACATACGTTATAGAGCGAATGAACGTCATACATCACGTGAATCTTTTCCGTGCTAAAATAAAACACATGGAAAATCATATTAAATAAAACAATTTTGAGTTTATTTTTCAGAATTCGGTCGTTTTTCAACCTAATTAATAACATTATAATGTTTTTTCTTTTAAATTTTACTACACTGGAATACCCCTCAAGAAAATTACTCTATATACATACATACATACATAAATACATACATACATACATACGCATACACACACACCCACAGACATCATTGTGAAATGTTAAAATCGGATTGTAGGGACCTTAAAACGTGGTCATTTACCAAAATCTCGATATGCGACTTTTAGCACGATATACCTCCCTTACCAAGGGTAGCGGGAGTTAAAAATAGTATTTTCTTGAGAAAGGAACTACATTACGTTAAAATATTGATAACATTACGTTAAAATCTCTAATACAGGATGTACAATAGTTACAATATCAATAATACAACTATATGAGACGGTCGGTAATAAGACATAAATGAAACTACATATTTTAGCTGTAAAGAAAATAGAAGTACAAAAACACTTTACTATTCTTGAGAATGAAACTAAGGTACATTAAGCTAAAATATTAAATAACTTTCCGTTTGCTAAAGTGAAAATGTAACCGTAATATATGTATCTATTTCCCACTACATACATTTCCTTAAAAGCAAATAAAACATTCAGAAGAAAAACACGTGTAAAGCTACGTCATTTATCCATTTCTCCCCGTTGTATCTCGTTCTTAAATCATGCACTGTGACGTCACAAGTTGGAATGGAACCGCAGTTGCGACATTAGAAGACGCGCAAATAAAGGGGAAACTGAGGGATGCTATCAGCCCCGCTGAGAAAGAGCCAAGTTCTTTTACTGTCTTTGTTTATTCCGCGTGGCCGCTTTTTCTGCACAGAGTAAATTATTTAAAATGTCAAAGTTTTCTGGCAAAAGCCAAGTTTGCCAACGTCGCAACGTGTAATCACTAATGCACTGCTGATATACGGCCGCTAGATACGGAAAATATTTTTGCCATTATGTGTTCAAATGCATTTTGATTTTTTACCTCTCGCCCACCATTTTACTTTTTAATAATGTAACATATGGATTATTTTACATGATTGTAAAGCAAATTTGATGTACTTTTCAAATTTGTAAAAAAATATAGTATGTTCCATTTGAAATTTCAAAGTTGATATTAATTACTAATAAACCGGAAGTGGTATCATGAATGTACATCCGCCATCAAGTAGCTTACATATTGCTGTATAAATCATTTTATATGAAGGAAATTGCTAACTTAATAAATAAGCGAGATATTTGCTGGGTCCACTAAAATATAACACCATGTATATATAATTTATCAATGTCTTTATAATTTTTATTACAGTATTTGACGCCCTCTTGTAATGTAATGGACTTTAATCGCACTTTTTACTTTTATTTTAAAGATAAGCGACTACTTTATATACCAGAATAAATGAATTATAAGGTATGTTATCAGTATTAAAGACGTGGACGTAGATATAGGTATACCTATAAATGGTATTTATTAATAAATTGTATCAATAATTTATATGAAAAGTCTTTTCATAAAAATAAACACTTTTTTACAAAAGCATGTTCAGTGTTCAGTGACACAGTATATTTTAAGTACCTATTAATATTTATAACAATAAAATATTATGTAATAGATATGAATAAGTTAAACAATAAAAAGAAAAAATATTTACCTTACAATAAATTCAAAAGTAAACAAGTAAATAATAATAAAGATAAAGACATTTAATGCGAAAGTTCTAAGTAAATTTTCAGTTTTAATGTGTTGCACAGAAATATGATATATAGCAATTTAATTTTATTAAGTAAGTACTTTTTATTAATAAAATTGATAGAGCAGCTAGGAATTGTAGTTAATAAGAAAATTAGTCCAAATTTGGTCACTCAATATTCATCAACGACTCAACATCTTTTTTGCAACGATAACGTTCATGTGATGTTCCATCATTTTTTACCTCTCGCTAAGAGTGGTATTGGATTCATGCTAAAAAACGCATATCCAGATTTTAATGAATTAGCACGTTTTAAGGTCCCTACAATCCGATTTTAACATTTTTACGATGATGTCTGTGTGTGTGTGTGTGTGTGTGTGTGTGTGTGTGTGTGTGTGTGTGTGTGTGTGTGTGTATGTGTGGATGTATGTGTGTGTGTATGTATGTGAGACGTTGAAGGGACGATTACTTAAAAACTATAAGACTTAATATTTGTTTAACTACGTATCTCCCAATCGGATATTAATGGGAAGAGCTGAAAAGGTTTTGGTAACAATTGCACATCCGGAAGTAGCAGATTCTTGAAAAAAAAATCTGCTAAATATTATTTTTTGAAAATTTTTCTTGGTAATATTAACGAAAATTAATTTCTCAATCCGACATATTTAAAATTTTTATTATATCTCGTATATGTTTGGAGATATAATACATAATAATATAGAATAATCTGTTGTAATAAATCTCGTTGCCCAAAAAACAATTGAGATATTCAAATGTTTGTAATTGACAGATAAATGCAAAATGTCAGTGTCAAAAATCAGATTTTTCTGGGAGGTCCGAATACATTTAATATATATTTTTGTATTATTAATTAAATATGTATTAAATTATGTTAATATTACATATATCCTTAAGAAATACCACTAATACTGTCAATGAATTTGAAGAATTTTGAACATATTAGAAAGGAGGACAATTTCAATTATTTGTATGTACAAGAAATGTTAAATTCGTTCCTTATAGGGCGCGACAAGTCATGTGACCTTGTTGGCCTTGGCAAGCAGATATAAGGATCCGTGTCAGAATGACGGCTAGTAGTTATTTATAAAGATGTCACAATTGTCATATGTCATAATTTTTCATTCAAAATTTCAAAATATACTGATGTTTATTTGTCATCAATAGTATGGAATATATTTGTCGAGGAAAATAATCCACATGGATTTGGAAAATCATAATGTTTTGAATGAATGAATGAAAACAACATAAAATGAAAATGACAGGTATTGTGCGGGCCAATTGACAATTTTAAGAAATAAATAACTCCTTTATTAGAAGTACTAAAAACTTTATTTAAACAATTTTTCGGTATCTATAATAACTTCCGTGAAAACAAGTGTTTCCAACTTCGCATTCCATCCTGTATACTCGGTAAATAAAAGTTCATATTCTATGTACATATTTTGTTTTAGTTCTACTATGGCTGGTGCTGATACTTAGTGCTGCTGAAATACCTCAAAATCCAGCAAATTGTTTAAAAATTAATAAATGTCCAAAATGTGTTCGTCCGATGTGTATCTATATATACAACTATGTTCTAGATCGTAATGAATTATATGATATACAATGTATAAGGAATTTCAAGTGCAAGACTGAATTATTGAAATGTTTAAATGGAAGTGAGTAATGAATTGATTATTATTATTATTATAGATAAAAATTACGCTTAGCTAACTTACTCCACCCTTACTAACCATACATCATACAACAAATATTTCTACCGATTTTCGATAGCAAAGTACCACATTCGAACCATAATAATAGACTCACGTAACAATCATCCTTCGCCAAACATTCCTGTCCAAACACACTTCTTTCGCCTTGTCCACATTCATACATAAGAGCTCAATTAATATCAATTTATAATTATGCCTATTTTTCAGCAACTTATTCTATTGAAGTAGTAGATTCCTCAAACTGTTATTTTGATCGAAATTGTTATATTGACAGAGGATGGCAAGATGTTCCCGACTGCGTACCATTTTTAGGAAATAATATTATATATAAAAATAATATTGAATAGTTGTTTTAATGTTGTACCCATCTAAAAAAGTATTTTTGTATTAATCATACCAAAAAAAAATTATATATGTATTTACTTATTCATACTGTAACGTTTATTTATTCTATATCACAGACTGTGTTCGCCGGCTTTGGCGACGGGTTTATATAGCGCGATATCCTTCTTGAACTTTCCGACGCCACAATGACATTGAATACAAAGAATCACTTCACCGCATGTAATTAAACCAGTCTAGACGCGTAAGGGTTTTCTCCCGCCGGAGATTACGTCATCGCTCCGAAGTATACACCAGTGGCGGCGCTCGCAGACTCTTAAGTCAGGGGCGCACGTTACAATCCTTTTACATGTACAGATATATACTTAAATATATTATAAATTATAATTTAAAAAGTTGTTTGTACTGTGTCTGTCCGGTAATAATTATCATATTTAACAATTTTTATTACGATTTTCGACAAAGAAAGAAACTTATTATACACTATTGCTATCTCGAGAGCTATAAGGAGATATGAATTTGGTTAAATTAGCAACAATTCAATATTATAAGACTATTAAAATGAAGGAAACATTTTTTTTAAACCAGTAAGTTATCTCGAAAAATTACCGATAAAAAAAATTTCGTACGCCACTGGATAGACAATCAAAATATCTAACTTATTTATTTCAAACATTACTGGTAGTTTAGAAATAATTTCATACTGAAAATAAGTTTCCGATATTTTCCCATGAGAATTTTTGCACATCTAAGATGCCCCCACCCCCAAGGCGCACCACATGTCCAATTTAACCGAAGTCGTATATTTCTTATAGTTTTCAGGGTCCGAGTGGTGGCCTTCGAAATCCGGACACCTGTGTAGTCAAAATCTAATTGTAGTTTTTGTTTTTAATCATATACGAGTTTTAAATACCAAATTTAAGAAGTTTTGGATTATATCATAATATTTTTTCACGAAAATCTGTTTAGAGCTTAGAGTATCACTTCCGGTTGATATAAAAGTTTTACATACTACAAATTAAAAGTTTTGGATTATACTTTATTATAGTTTCCATTAAAAACTGATAGGGGCTTTAAGTAAAGTACCACTTCCGGTTGTTCAATTTTACCTAAAATCTAATCAACTCTTTATCATGCAGTTTCATATAATAAGAATTATTGTGAAAGAAAAAAAAAGTCAATACATACATCATTGTTAAAATAGTAAAAATGTGTTGTGGAGACCCTAATTCGTGCTTATTCACAGAAAATTCACTATTGAATTTTTGGACCGAAAACATTACCTCCCTTAAATAAAGCTAATAAAGTAATTTCTTGTACAAATTAAATCTTTTTGCAAATGAATATATGAATTCAGATTTAGAAAATTAATAATAAATTTTCTCTATAAATGACTCTTTAGCAGATTTCTAATCTGTTTCATACTCTACGTCTACAGAAACAAAGAAAATAAAGAAATATAGAAATGGACGAGTAAACAAAGATTACGAAATACAACTTTTTCATTTTGCTCTTCAGCTTTTTGATATTGATAAGAAGAAGAAACCAATCAAGAATATGGAATATCGGTCCTTAATGCGTTGTAAGATCGGCAAGCATCGGCTGTCTTCGGTTGCTAGGAAGTTTTTCATTTCTTTTTTAAAAAACTTGGCGATATGGCAAAGTTCGACGCGTCTGTTATATAGACAACCAACGTGACGACGTAGCGTAGCGCTTTGCGTTTTTATTAAAAACGAAATGCTTTCCAATCTTACGATAAAAATAACACGACACTGTTTGCACGGTTGGGAGTTTTATTTTTCTAACCGCAAAGATCAAATAGATTTGGATTTCAAGGGACTAGAATACGAATATGCCTTATATCATCTTCATATAAAATATTTGTACGTTTCAAATATCGTTCATATTGTGCATATTTGATACATTCATATTATGTATTCCGAAATCGTGGTATAGAATTTATATTAAAGTTTACTTTAAACCTCAAATATCACCAAAGTCGCAGTTTTAACAATAAAAAGAAAAAAAATTGATGTGGCCAGCACAATACCTTCGGTCAATCCTGTGTATAATATGTAAATTCCATACATAATTTTTCTTGCAAAAGATTCTAAATTTCCAGTAAAATTATTTCATAAACAAACTATTCAAATTGCACTTGACACTGACATCTTCCTCTTTAGCTTTTCCCATTTGTTAGGGGTCAATATTTTTGCGTGTCGTTCTCATTCGGTTCTTTTTCTCTCAAGTCTTCCGCAATACAGTCCTTCCATCTTATCTTTGGTCTTCCTCTGCTTCTTCAACCTCCCATTACTAAACTACTCATTCTTGTTCAAATATAATTATTCATTTCTCCTCATGACATGTTCAAACCAATGTAATCGTCTTTCTTGTATCTTTCTAGAAAATTGTAACACTAGAGTTATTTTCTTACCGTATCTTTCCGTGTTTCCCCAACATCCTCATCTCTGCCACATTAATTTACTTTTTACTCATACTGACATCTGTCAGTTTGAATTATATGAATATATTAGCAGTTTCCATGTTTAGCATAGCTGGCTGAATTATAAAATTTAATTTCTTTAAAATTCTTTAACTCTGTATCTATTAAATATGAAGTATAAAATGCAATCAAATCGTATAAAGAATAATATATTCTTTAAGTTATAATAATATTAAATGTCAATAAATCAAATTTAACTGTTAAATCTTCAAATGTGGCAACTTCCGGTTCACCAATTATAATGAAATTCTAATCAGTTGTTCTTCTGGATGTAAACTTGAGGAATACGAAAAAATTATAATTTTTTGAGTCGTGAAATTTTCGTCACACACACACAGACACAGATACATACATACAGACATCATCGTAAAAATGGTAAAATCGTATTATAGGGATCCTAAAACATGCGTATTCAGTAAAAACTCATCATCACTGAATTGTTTGACCAAAGACAATACCTTCCTTACCTAAAGATGACAGAAGGTAAAAAATTGATGTGGCCAGCACAATACCTTCGGTCAATCCTGTGTATTATGTATGAATTCAATTCTTGCAAAAGATTCTAAATTTCCAGTAAAATTATTTCATAAACAAACTATGCAAATTGCACTTGAAACTAACATCTTCTTCTTCTTCTTTAGCTTTACCCATTCGTTAGGGGTCGCTATTTTATATTTTCGTCTTCCAATCATTTTTGTTTTGCGTGTCGTTCTCCTTCAGTTCCTTTTCTCTCAAGTCTTCCGCAATACAGTCCTTCCATCTTATCTTTGGTCTTTTTCTTCAACCTTCTATTATTAAGCTATGCATTCTTCCTCCAGTATATTCTTCATCTCTCCTCATGACATGTTCAAATCAATGCAATCGTCTCTTTGTATCTTTCTAGAAATTTGTAACACTGGAGTTATTTCCTTACCGTATCTTTCGTGTCTTCTCCAACATCTACTTCAACATCCTCATCTCTGCCACATTCATTTACTTTTCATTGATACTGACATCTGTCAATTTGAATTATCGGCATATACCGTGAGTATTTTTTAACATGAAACATGGGATTTGTCATATCCATGGTTACGACTTGACATTTGATTGACAGCAATGTATTTGTCTGTCTCATTTAAAATGAAACATAGGGGATAAATTTGACAGAAGTATTATATTTAAATACTGAGCAGTAATATTCCCATTAATAAAAAATAGTCCAATAATGTGGGTTCCTATTATGCCAGCCCAAACGTTAACTTTCTCGGGTCGTTGAGTCCTCGTACTACGATACAAATGTAGATTTTCCCTGGACTAATACCGACAATTTTGTGAATTTACCTCGCCATGTAAATAAAAAGTAGCTTCGTCCATAAAAAGTATATTTTGCAGCAAATCTGAATTGTTATTAACATTTTCAAACATTCTTTCACAAAAAAATATTCTTCGTTTCATATCGTCCATAACTAACTCCTGGAGATTTTGGAAATAGTATGATCTGTAATGATCCTTTTTAAATAGTCTGTGTACAGTAGCTTTGTTTACAGCAGTAGCTTGCCCAATCTCTCGTAATGTTAATCTGTTCTTATTTTGTATTAGTCAGAATTTCATGTTTTTTTTGCGCAGTTAATATATTACAGGATCTATTCCTACTGTTATGTGCAGGCTCGATGCAACGATTTCCTCTAAAGGTATTCACTATTCTTAAAAATTTTGCTGCACTTGATGTAGGCCTGTCAGGAAATGAAACGCGGAACAAGTCCGACACTTGGCTTAAACTTGGATTAAAATTCGAATAATACCACTTGATAATCTGCACCTTCTCTTCCACAGTATAAACCATTGTATTTCAAATTGGTTTTTTGACATTGACAGAGTAGACAAATGTCAAAATTGTACCCTATGTTTCATTTTAAATGAGACAGGCAAATACATTGCTGTCAAGTAAATTGTAACCATGGATATGACAAATCCCATGTTTTACGTTAAAAAATACTCACGGTATTAGCAGTTTCCATGGTTAGCGTAGCTGGCTGATTTAATATTTTTATAATTCTATAACTCTATATCTATTGAATATGAAGTATAAAATGCAATCGAATCGTATAGAGAATAATATATTCTTTAAGTTATAATAACGTTAAATGTCAATAAATCATATTTAACCGTTAAAATCTTCAAATGGGGCTACTTCCGGTTGACCAATAATAACCAAAATCTAATCACTTGTTCTTCTGAATGTAAAGTTGAGGAATACGAAAAAAATATAATTTTTGAAATCGTGGTATTGAAGTTATGCGATCCGAAGCTTTAGTCACACATACACACACACAGACATCATCGTAAAAATGGTAAAATCGAATTATAGGGACTCATCATTGAATTTTTTGACCAAAGATAATACCTTCCTTACCTGAAGGCGACGGAAGGTAAAAAAATATATTCGTATTATGATTATGACTTAGCTAGATGCTAGATAACATTATATCTATTTTGATACCCATTGTAAAATATGTTAAGAATAAAAACAAATGTACAAGATATGTTTAAAGTTCACTGAAGAGTTCACTGTTTACTCTCAGAGATGAATACAGGAAAAGTCTAATGATTGATTGTCCTTGTCGTACAACGGTGCCGAGTTTATCTTTAGAGATTTTCATACCATTAATTTACCACGTCAAGATTTCGTCAGTTCCATCAAAAAACAATTACTTAATATCACCTCTCTAGGAAAAATGTCATCTGCTTAAAATGTTCCTAAAGTAAGCAAATACTTGAATTTAATTATCTGGCTAATCGATTCTTGAACTATTGTGTTCTTTATGGAATCCTACACCATAGTAACAAATTTATATTAAAACTAGTACATAAAACTTTACGACATAAATTGTCAAAGTTTAAGGAAATTTATATGTTTTATAATATTCTAGTTTTTAATACCTTAATCTCCCCTTAAAGTAGTTATATCATATATCGTGAAACCATTTTACACAGAATTAATTGAAATTTAAGGTACATCTCAACTGAAGTATAATCTACCTGCTCTCCAAGTTTTAAAACAATTGACTACGCGGAAAAATAAACACATTTTAAATTATAACTTTTATATCCATACCGACATTTAATCGAAAAACTAGTATGTTATAGAAAACTAATTAACGGATTTTATGTAAAAATTTTAAAATTATTTACCATCCAGATTTAATTTTATTGCCTCTAGAAAATTATAATTAAATTATAACAAAAACTTCTAAATATTATTTTTTCAATTTTTTTTCTTGCTACTATTAAAGAACATTAAATTCACAATCTGGCACATTTATTTCTTTATCATATCTCGTATAGGTTTGGAGATATAGTATATAATAATATAGAAAAATCTGTTGCAGTAAATCTCGTTGCCCAGAAAACAGTTGAGATATTTAAAGGTTTATAATTGACAGATAAATGCAAAATGTCAGTGTCAAAAATCAGGTATTTATGGGAGGTACGAGTACATTTAATATATATTGTATTATTAATTAAATAAGTATTTAAATTATAGGTATCCATAAACATAAAATGAAAATGGCGACAGGTATTGTGCTGGCCACAACAGATTTTTCATATTTGAAACTGTACGCATCGATATTTGTGACGGAGCATGTGAACAAAGTAGTTGTTATGACGACCGCTACGGCCGCAAAATAACGGTTGTAACGGTCCATGTGAATTCAGCTTTATTGAGAACTGACATGTCCGATGGCGGCAGCACCATCGGGCCGATCAGCTGCTTCTGAATTGGTACTCGCAGTGTTGTGACATATGAAAACAAACAACAAAAGCAATTTTTTTCACTTAAAATGGGGTTTGGTACCACAGAACATTTTAGATTTCTGGAAGCAACAGCTACTTCTAAATGTATTATAGAAGATATGTTAAAATGTATTTATAATTTTATATATATTTAATCAATCGAAATCGATGATCGCAGGTGAGCGAATTATAAACGCTAACCACATAATATTATGTGGAGTATTAAAAAATGACGGTATAATGTGGGTAATATTTGCACTTTGTCTGCGAACCAGTGCAATTTCTGCAAAACCACATGAAATCAAAATACATTTAGAGAAAATTTAAAAATTATTAGTGCATAATGCACGTGTAAAGCTAGATAAAGACCACGAAATATGTAATTATCCGATTTAAAATGACGAGAACAAACTTTCATATGTTTTGTTATTTGTTTTGCACTACGAATTGCATATTCCCATGCTTTTCGTCGATCCATATCCATTTCAACACTTGCTCTTGTCGTAATTTTAACTTTATTTTGGCCATGTTTCGGAAAATTATAAAACCCAATGCCTGTGTCTCGACCAGATCTTGAAAGTGACGTCAGAATATACAACAATTTTTACGACTTTTTCCCATTTTTATTCACATCAAATGATCAAACCACATGTAACTCAAGCATACCGTCACAATATAGTACCAAATCGGAAAGTTCATATTTTTCCCACCAGATGGCATGTCGCAGCTTGTCAGTTGTCAATAACAAAGACTTTCTAACTACGGATCATTTGCAATTTAGATTTACTTTCATAAAAAATAGCGAAGAACCACTCTTCTAAGAAAAATGTCATTCGCTTAAAATGTTCCAAAAGTAGGCAAATGCTTAAATTTAATTTTCTAGGTAATCGATTCTTGCAAGTATTAAGTTTGTGTTCGTAATTATGAGCATTAGGCAGGGCAGCAAGAAGTTACGTGCTAAATCACATCCTAGCGGCATGCAAGGGGGTGATCTGCCCCATGCTGGCGTCATTACACGTAAATAAACTTCGAGGAGGTGGAAACTCTCCAACTGCGCATTTTGATGGGGAAATGATAAGCTAAGGGTGGACCGCTGCTTTAAAAATGGAACCGTAATTATCGGTTTCTGCGTAGGACGAAACATATATGGGAGAGTTAATAATACTATGAATATAAAGCATGCCATGACACGCAAAGAAATTAATTAATTATTTTTTAATTGATATCAGTATAAAGTATTCAGACATGAACTACAAATTATTAAGTTTTTACTTCTCGCTAAGAGAGGTATTGCATTCATGCTAAAGAAATGATTAAGCAAGTTATAAGATCCCTAAAATCCGATTGTAATATTTTTACGATTATGTCTGTGTGTGTGTGTGTGTATGTGTGTGTGTTAGGATGTTGGAGGTACGATTTCTCAAATTCTATACAGCTAAAGACCTGTTTAACTACGAATTCCTCAATTTAATTAATGGGCAATTGGACAACCGGAAGCGGTGGTTTTTTAAAAAAATCTTCTAAATATTATTTTTGAAAATTACTTCGAATTTTAATGGCACAAAATTTATTTATTATTTATGTAACATAAAATGGAAATGGTGAGAGGTCATGTGTTGGCCACATCAGATTTTTTTCAGTATACTACGAACTACTTTGTATAATCTTTCATATAAAATAATACAAAAAAATCTGTTGTGGCCACCACAATACCACAATACCTTCCGTCAATCCTGTGTATTATGTATAAATTCCATACATAAATTTTGTTACAAAAGATTCTAAATTTCCAGTAAAATTATTTCATAAACAAACTATGCAAATTACATTTGACACTATTTTTTATTATCTTCTTCTTCATTTCTCCTCATGACATTTTCAAACCAATGTAATCATCCCTCTCGTATCTTTCTAGAAACTTGTAACACTAGAGTTATTTCCTTATCTATCTTTCCGTGTCTTTCTCAACATCTACTTCAACATCCTCATGTATGCCGCATTAATTTACTTTTTATTGATACTGACATGTCAATTTGAATTATATGAATATGTTAGTAGTTTCCATGTTTAGCATAGCTGGATGATTTATAAAATTTAATTTCTTTAAAATTCTTTAACTCTCTATAATATGAAGTATAAAATGCAATCAAATCGTATAGAGAATAATATTCTTTAAGTTATAAATAAATAAATAAATATTTCATCACGGCATATTATCCATTGCTGGGTGTGCCAATCTGCTTCATACACAGATATCGGTAATGATGGAATATTTGTACCGTGCGGGCGCTTATCAGGCGTCACCTCACGGGCACTCAATGCTGGCGTGGAGAGTGCGCCACAGGGGTCAATTTTGTGCCATTAAAATTCGATATAATTTTTGGCGTCGGTCGGGATCGAACCCGGTTCCCCAGATTCGCGACCAAACACTCAGACACACGGCACGCTAAATGTCAAAAAATTAAATTTAACTGTTAAATCTTCAAATGAGGCTACTTCCGGTTCACCAATTATAACCAAAATCTAATCAGTTGTTCTCCTGGATGTAAACTTGAGGAATACGAAAAAACATATAATTTTTGGAATCGTGGTATTGAAGTTATGCGATCCGAAATTTTCGTCACACACACACACACACAAACACACACACACACACACACACACACATACATACATACAGACATCATCATAAAAATGGTAAAATCGTATTATAGGGACCCTAAAACATTGAATTTTTTGACCAAAGACAATACCAAGGTAAAAATGTGCATCCACCCTATTTTACACCCTCAAATATGTTTAAAATATCATATACTTCCACCTATTTAGCTGTTTCAATATTTTTATCAAATAATAACCTAAAAGTGTTTCTCTGGTCAACAAATAAAACGATGCCAATATTGACCAGAATAAAAACAAATCGTTTTGTATATCTTAGAATACATGAAACCAGATTTAAATTTTTATATAAATAAAAATAAAATAGAAATCATAAAAACTACTAGATAACGAAATTTATACGAAACAAAATTTTAACAAATAAATATTTTTGTTAAATATATTTTATTTGTATATGTACGAGTATATGCTGTCCCGCTAGCAATAACAGATTTGGTTTTTACATTTTCCATTAATATCTACAATAAAAAACATTTTCCATTAAACAAATTACTTTTCAATTGCACTAGTTGTACATGTGTATTTAACAAAAACAAAAGCTCTAAACGTCGTTTTATTCTTTACAAAGTGCTTTTTAGTATTTCGTTGCTCTGTAGAATAAAAATTCCATCTGTTTCTATGGTAGATCTTGTTGAATTAAATGTATACGGGCTGTCAGTATTGAATGGCATATAAAAGGATTAGAATAGTTGGAATATAACAGTATGATTGGCATTGAAGTAAATATGTAAATCATTTATGAAATGAACTGGATGCTGGTGGTACCCCTATTATTCTACTTTAATAATTTTATTTTGAATAATATATTCACAGAATTCCTTTTTAATTCATTATGCAAATGTCTCGAAACATGGAAAGCTTTATTGAAACTTTTTAAGTATTTTCCTGCAGCTTGTTCCATCAAAACATTAGAAAAAGATAAATTGATAAACATCTATTTACGGGACAAATAAATAAAAGTAAACACATGTATTTCATCTACAAGCATAGAATCGTAAACCCAATGTCTGCATATTTACTAATACTAGAAATTATGTATGTTAAGTTCCTTTCCATTTAACTATTGTTCTATTCACAATTTTCTTTTTAAAACATTATTATTAATTTGAAATTATGTATATTAAGTTCCTTTCCATGTAACTCTTGTTCTATTTACAATTTTCTTTTAAAAAAGTTAGTGTTATTAATTTGAAATGCTTATTTTTTTGACAGTGACGTTTATCTGTCAGTTACATTCATTTGAGCTGAACTGTGTAATCAGGGAGTTGTGTTTATAGCATAAGCTCCGAGATATAATTTTTATATTATTTTATAAATTTATCCATAAGATATATAGAAAAAGTATTAATGCAAACCTGTAGAAAATGAAATAATCTTTAAGTTTTGTAATAACAAATTGCGAAAAAATAATATTTAAAGGTATTTTTTGAAGAAAAACTATTTTGAGCTTCAAGTAAACTGCCAATTCCGGTTATCCGACTGACTAATGGTTTCTTTCCATATTAGAATAAGGTAGAAATACAAGATTTCAAAATTTTCTGAACGATAGTATTTGAGTTAGATCGTAAAGATGATTCACACACACACACACACACACACACACACACCCATAAATACACTCATACATCATCGTGAAAATGTTAAAATTGGATTGTTGGGACCTTAAAACGAGGTCATTTACCAAAATCTCAATATGCGATTTTTAGCACGATCCCTATACCTCCCTTACCAAGGGTTGCGGGAGGTAAAAATGAGAAAACTAATATAATTTTGGCTTTTTATGCGGAAAAAATTACATATTAAAAGTAATTTGTTTGTACTCTTTGAAAGGTAAGATTTGGATTTGACATAACGATTGAATAATGTTATTCCATCGAACTGTCATTATTATTCAATAATAATAATAATTGATAAAAAATCGATTGAATTATGGGTATATTATTTGACAGTCGTGGATAAACATTTAAATATCTCAACTTGTTTGGGCAGTGAGATTTACTACAACAGATTATTCTATATTATTCTATAATATATCTCAAAATCTATAGAAGATATACTAAAAAATTGAAATGTATCAGATTGAGAATTTAAAGATCTTTATTATTGTATTAACATAAATTTTCAAAAAATAATATTTAGAAGATTTTTTTAAGAAACCAATTTTTACCAAAATCTACTCAACTCTTCCCATTAATGTTAGATTGGCGAATCCGTAGTTAAACAGGTCTTTAGTTGTATAGAATTTGAGAAATCGTACCTCCACCATCCTAACACACACACACATATCCACACACACAGACATCATCCTAAAAATGTTAAAATCGTATTCTATGAACCTTAAAACGTGCTTATTCAATAAAATCTGGATATGCGATTTTTAGCATGAATCCAATACCTCTCTTAGCGAGAAGTAAAAATCAAGTTCTCAATGATAAGTGGATCTTGTGAAAAGGTTGCACAACATGACGTAGGTGTATATTTTCCTCGGAGTGCATTTTAAGACACATGAATCAAGTGTATAGCAGCAATTTAAACTTTTATCTTGCAGTTTGAGTGTGACTAGGGGTAAAACAAATGAACTGCGATTTGTACCACTATTTGTCTGGCTGTTTGGAAGTTCCCACTCCACATGACAGAAAGATGAATGAGCCAACTAGATTTGCAATTTGAAATTAATATTTCTGCCGAAAGCATGGAAAAATTGGTGATAAATTTCCGTCCTTAGTGTAAATGGGTGATTTAATGATAAAACAATGCCAGAAAATTGTAATTGCTTTAGTTCGAGCCGAGATAGGGAATAATAAACTTTGTAGATGAAATTTTTATTAATGGGCAAGGTCGACAGCTGTTTCGAAGATGAATTATGGTTTAATTATGAATCGATAGGCATTAAAAGTATATTTTAGAGTGCTTTTTATTCCAAGAAGCGTGGTGAACTGAAACAGCTCATTTATGATGTACGAGAACTTGCATTAATTTTATATGACAGGCTCCTAAACGACTAAAGGATATATTTTCCGTGACGTTCATAATACGATTAAATAACGATGGTATATATAATTGGTTTTGATGCAATATTTACGAATAAAACTTAACCTACCACATAACATCAAAGGACTACACCGAGTGAAAAAAATCTGTTGTGGCCAGCACAATACCTCTCGCCACTTCCTTTTTTGGTTACATAAGTATATAGGGCGCGAACAGTCATGTTACATTGTTGGCCTTGACAAGCAGATGTGGGGGCCCTTTCAAAATGATAATTAGTAATTATGTACATAGATGTCAAATGTCAGAATTTTCATTAAAAATTTCAGGATTTTCTAAATTCACGAAGTTAATTTGTCACCAGAAGTCTGGAATTTACTTGTCGAGGAAAATAAACCACATGGAATTGGAAAATTACTAAATTTAGAATGAGAAATTATGATATGTTGGAAGGACGATTACTCAAAAACTATAAGACTTAATATTTGTTTAACTACGTATTTTCCAATCGGACATTCATGGGAAGAGCTGAAAAGGTTTTGGTAATATGGACAACCGGAAGTAGCAGATTCTTCAAAAAAAAAATCTTCTAAATATTTTTACCTGAAAATTTTTCTTGGTAATATTAAAGAAAATTAAATTCTCAATCTGACACAATTAATTTTTTTATTATATCTCGTATAGGTTTCGGTATATAATATATAATAATATAGAATAATCTGTTGTAATAAATCTCGTTGCCTAAAAAACAGTTAAGATATTCAAATATTTGTAATTGATAGATAAATGCAAATGTTTAAATTATAGGTATGTTAATATTACATATATAATTTTGAACATATTAGAAGAGTAGGACAAAATTCGTCATAGTACGAAAGAAGAAATACAATTTCAATTATTTGTATGTACAACAAATGTTAAATTCGTTACTTATAGGGAGCGAGCATTCATGTGACTTTTTGGCCTTGGCAAGCAGATATGAGGATCCGTGTCAGAATGACGGCTAGTAGTTATTTACATAGATGTCACAATTGTCATATGTCATAATTTTTCTTTCAAAATTTCAAATATTCTGTTGTTTATTTGTTATCAATAGTATGGAACATACTTGCCGACGAAAATAATCCACATGGATTTGGAAAATAATGATGTTTTGAATGAAAAATTATGATACTTGACACCTATGTACATTAATAATAGCTGTAATTCTTACACGGGCCTCTATAACTGCTTGCCAAGGCCAACAAAGTCACATGACTGCTCTCGCACTATATAACATAAAATGAAAATGGCGAAAGGTATTGTGCTGGCCACAACAGATTTTGCTCAGTGTGATTACTTTTTAAAATACATGAAAATTTCATTTATTTTTTAATCAAATCTCGTACATTCATATTTTTAGGTAATATTATTTTATAAGTAAAATTACTTATTAAATAACAATATATTAGATAGACATATATTTAAATCTATAGATTTCTTCTATTAGATTATTATTGACATTAATAAATTATATTACAACATCTGGCCATGGTATCACTATATGAATAAGTGATTTCGTTACAGAACACATGCACCGATTTAGATGTTCTCGTCATTAAATAAATATCACTAACTAGAATAAAGACGTCATTGCTGCGTTTATACAGAATAGATTTAAATTAAAATAGATTCTCTTTACCATTAGAGAAGTGCAATTATAGTAAAATATTTATGTTTGGTTTAATAATAAAAAAAAAATATTTCATCACGGCATATTACCCATTGCTGGTTTAATCATAATAATTATAATGGAAAACTACAACTTGTTATTAAAGTCAGTAAAATATGGAACCTGCCATTTAATTTAGGATTCAAATATTGCAATAAACGGAAAATAAAATATATTTTTTAGAAAACAAACTAAAAATAAGTTCATAGCAATAATAATATTTATTATTATTTTATAGTGCAATATGATTTTTCGCGGTCGTAACACATAAAAATATGTTTTATAACCGAACCCACAAATACTCGAAATAAAGTTCTGAATATTGTAATTAAAAAAATCTGTTGTGGCCAGGACAATACCTCTCGCCACTTCCTTTTTTTTTTTTGGTATAAGTGGTAAGTATAAGCAGATGTGGGGGGCCATTTCAGAATGATAATTAGTAATTACGTACATAGATGTCAAATGTCAGAATATTTCATTAAAATTTTCAAAATTTTCTAAATTCACGTAGTTAATTTGTCACCAGGAGTGTGGAACTTACTTGTCGAGGAAAATAAACCACATGGAGTTGGAAAATCACTAAATTTAGAATGAAAAATTATGATATTTGACATCTATATACATAATTACTAGCTATCATTCTGACATGGGCCCCCATATCTGCTTGTGAAGGCCAAAAAAGTCACATGACTGCTCTTGCATACCTACACTCTACACCAAAAATTCTATACTTACATCTATGCTTTATATTTAGATTTTTTAATTTTCTTCATTCTATGAAGAAATTTTGTCCAACTCTTCTAATTTTTCGAAATGTTGCCAATTCATTGCCGGGACTGTCAGTATTTTTGTAGGGCATATGTAATATACCTATAATTTTAAATATTTAACTATTAATACTATAAGAAATAATATAATGTTTGTACCCACAAAAAATATTTAGTAATACCCCTCTGGATTTTTGACACTGATACTTATCTATTTATCTCTAAATCTATAAAAGATATAATAGAATATATATATATCAGATAGAGAATTAACTCTTTTTTAATATTAAAGAACAAAATTTATCAAAAAATAATATTTATAAGATTTTTTTTAAGAATCTGCTACTTTCGGTTGTTCAATTATTACCCAAACCTTTTTCAGCTCTTCCTAGTAATGTCCGATTGAAAAATATGAAGTTAAACAGATATTAAGTGTTATAGTTAAGAGAAATTGTCTTTCCAACCTCCACACACACATACAACACATACATCCACACACACATACACACACACACACACAAACAGAAATCATCGTAAAAATCGGATTGTAGGGACCTTAAAACGAATTTAATCATTAAAATCTGCATATGCGATTTTTAGCACGAATCCAATACCTCTCTTAGCGAGAGGTGTAAAAACAAGTTATTTATTTATTTTTGAATAAAGAGAACCAATAATAAATGACAGTAAAAATTTTCACGTATTATACTATGTCGCAAGTATTAGTTGTTCCTAGGAATATTTGTCATTAATATATAATAAAATAATAAAGTAGGCCACGATAATGACGTCACAAATCTATAAGTTAAAGAGAATAAGAATCCATATAACTGCGTATGAATGTAAATTTTAAACGAACTTTCGGTCAATATAAGAGAACATTGACACTAACAACAGTGCAGCCATGTTTGTATTTTTACTACAAGTCTGAGATAAAGGTACATTGCCCGTGCCCATACAATTAATATCTCATAAAAACCGTCATTTCCCCGAGATAGCCGGGTAGCATTAAACTTCTTTCAGTGAGTTGGCGTTATGTGACTCAACTTTGTTCTCGACGTTATTACACCACCTTCTAGACATCTGAGGAAAGCACGCGAGCGAAATGGAAAACTTGATTTTAGACCGAATACGTTTTTGGAAATTTGATGAACCCGCGGCAGAAGAAGATTGAATTTTAGACTAAGGGAACGCGCGGGAAATTTCATGGAAACGGGCTTTGAATTGCTACACTGTCTGCCATCAAAAAGGGCGTAAAAAATTATTACTCGTAAGAAAATACTCAGAATTTTTGATTACCTATGAGGATTTGTTTCAATTTCTAGAGTAGGAGTCTGTTAGATTTTGAACGTATGTTTATGAGTGAGATGGACAATATATTTGCGTGGATACACTATATGTAGAGTAAATTTTAAAGATGTCCGATCAAGGTCATCTGTATCATGAACGAATTAACAAATTGGCATACATTTATCTCTAACGAAATCGTTATTATGAAAATCGTTATTTCTACTTAACGATAATCGTTATCTTCGTATCCGTATTATGTAACACATTTTGAAAATTAATAACCTTGGGATCAAGTTAAGAACTTTATTTCCTAAAATCTCACAAAACTTCTAGGTTACATTAGTTCTGGTGGAAGGCTGCTGTTAACCTGTCAGCTGTCGGAGCCTTTCTTTTTCTTGTTGTAGGTTATGCTAGAGCTACTACTACCATCTGTAAACAAATTGGGAAGCTTGCGCTAGGCGCTACGAATAAAATAAATTATTTTAATATTACCTTGCAGAAAACTGTAGACTGGTTTTTCAGATCACTATTCAACATAATAGCAATTTTATTTTGACATGAATAAAAATACTGACTTATTGACAAAACGTTAATGTAACGAATGAGTTTTCCAATCGGTAAAAAATAACGATATCGTTATCCTTTTTTCGTTATGTAGAATTAAATTATTGTTTACAGAATACCATTTTAACAATTATCGTTATAATAACGATTAAATATTAATTACGGGCGTAACGTAGTTTATATGCGTTACAGCGTTGTTTATTATTTATTCTTAATAGTAATAATATACTTTTCAAGAAATTTGCAATATCCTCATACAGGGTTTCATATAAATCACTATAAAGTATTTTTAATAACCATATAGACATATATAAAGGGATGAGTTTGGGAAGATGCTCACACTTTCAACATATTTATTATAAGTAATAGATGAAAACACTCATACAAAAGTTTTATTTTTACTTAAATATACTATATGATTGCAGGTGTAGATATTTTTTATAAAGTCAGGTTTGCGAGATACGACTATCAACTTTTATTTTTTAAAAAGCAACTTATAATTATTTTATTATTATTATAAACTGCCATTTTTCTCTTTTCAACAATGTAAAAGTTTGTACATCAAAAATATTTAAAAAATCGAAAAAAAAGGATATAAGGTGTGTTCCACAATCAAATCTGAACGAAACTCTCCTAAGAATTATTAAAATGGTGTCATATATGTAAATCAAGAACAATTTTATTGTATTAATTTATATCATCATTATCTTAGGCTCATATTATGTTGAGTCAGTGTAAGTAGGATTTGGTAAAAATGGGACATTCTGTATACATAAAATTCGAATATAAGAAATAGTTGTTGAAATTGACAAATATAAAATTACTCATCGTTGATTATTCACTAAATTTTTTGGTTGTTACAGAATATTCATTTTGTACGTACTATTATATTAACAATGTTTCTAAATTAACTATACATGTTCCAGTCATGTACAATAACGATCACCATAAACCTAGCCTGTAAATATTCATTTCAATAAAATTGGCACGTTAAAATTGTTTGCAAAATGGAACATGTTTATTGATTACCTTTAATTGCATTGCAAAGATGCGTGTGTAGCTACAATTTGTAAGTATTTCCCAACAGTTTTAGTATTATTTTGAGTTATTGATTGTAGGAACTAACATTTGAACTAGCAAATATTTATAAGTGAACGTGATATTCATTGAACTACCAACACTTCAAATATAACGAATTTTACAATTTTACTCTTGAAATATGTTCGCATTATATTATTATGTAAAAATCTGATGTGACCAACACAGTACCTCCCGCCATTTACCTATGTATATAATTTTTATATTACTTTATAAATTTATCCATACAATATATAGAAAAAGTATTAGAGCAAACTTGTAGAAAATGGAATAATCTTTAATTTTTATAATAACAAATTGAGAAAAAAATACATTTAAAGGTATTTTTTGAAGAAAAACTATCTTGAGCTTCAAGTAAACTGCCATTTCCGATTATCCGATTGCCACCAAAATCTAATCAGATATTTCCATATTAGAATAAGGTAGAAATACATGGTTTCAAAACTTTCTGAATGATAGTATTTGAGTTATAGCGTATACAGGATCCACACACACACACATACATACATACACACAGACATCATCGTGAAAATGTTAAAATTGGATTGTAGGGACCTTAAAACATGGTCATTTACCAAAATCTCGATATGCGATTTTTAGCACGATCCCTATACCTCCCTTACCAAGGGTAGCGGGAGGTAAAAATAATAATAATAATTTTATATTGTTTCCATTAAATTTGTTTTACTTTATTTTGTTTTAAGTTTCAAACATTCTTTATGATTATACGTGTTTTTATTTTTTTATTATTAGGTACAAATTTTGGAATTTCTATATTTTCTTAAATACAGAATGTTGAACGCGACACCGGAACATAATACTTTAACATATAAAATCATACTTTCATATTCTTCTGCTTCCCTAACTATTTTAGGTAAAAAAAAATCCGTAGAGCATGAAATTCTACTTCAGAATCAGAACAAAACTATAACGGCAGAAATTAATTATGAAAATGTCGAAAATTATCCGGGAAATAGTAATAGCCATAAAATAGAAACTATGATGAAAATGATTAGGCAGAAGACTCACGTCATCAATCTGAAAAAATCTGATGTGGCCAACACAATATCTTCCGTCAATTCTACGTACTTTGTATAAATTCCACACAGAATTTTTTTTGCAAACGATTCTATGGGCGTTTTCTTTTTAGGGGAGAAATGAACTGATCTTACCTCGTACTGAACTGAACTACTCCTAAAAAGAACACTGTTTCTTAAAATAAGAAGTAGAAAATAAAAACATATATAGCGTTATATTTAAAACATAATAATCTGCTGAATTGGTTTGTGGCTATTGAGAACTGACATGTCCGATGGCGGCAGCACCATCGGGCCGATCAGCTGCTTCTGAATTGGTACTCGCAGTGTTGTGACATATGAAAACAAACAACAAAAGCAATTTTTTTCACTTAAAATGGGGTTTGGTACCACAGAACATTTTAGATTTCTGGAAGCAACAGCTACTTCTAAATGTATTATAGAAGATATGTTAAAATGTATTTATAATTTTATATATATTTAATCAATCGAAATTGATGATCGCAGGTGAGCGAATTATAAACGCTAACCACATAATATTATGTGGAGTATTAAAAAATGACGGTATAATGTGGGTAATATTTGCACTTTGTCTGCGAACCAGTGCAATTTCTGCAAAACCACATGAAATCAAAATACATTTAGAGAAAATTTAAAAATTATTAGTGCAGAATGCACGTGTAAAGCTAGATAAAGACCACGAAATATGTAATTATCCGATTTAAAATGACGAGAACAAACTTTCATATGTTTTGTTATTTGTTTTGCACTACGAATTGCATATTCCCATGCTTTTCGTCGATCCATATCCATTTCAACACTTGCTCTTGTCGTAATTTTAACGTTATTTTGGCCATGTTTCGGAAGATTATAAAACCCAATGCCTGTGTCTCGACCAGATCTTGAGAGTGACGTCAGAATATACAACAATTTGTACGACTTTTTCCCATTTTTATTCACATCAAATGATCAAACCACATGTAACTCAAGCATACAGTCACAATATAGTACCAAATCGGAAAGTTCATATTTTTCCCACCAGATGTCATGTCGCAGCTTGTCAGTTGTCAATAATCTGTTGCATTATCTTAAGTGAAGTAAAATTATTTCACAATAATACATAAATTTTATTTGATACTACCATCTGTCAATTAGTAATATTTGAATATTCTTTTTCCATGGTGCAGCTTTTAGCAGAATTAGTTTAGTTATTTATTTATAATTCTTTATCTCTAAATTCATTGAATATGAAGAAAAAAAATATAATGAAATCAAATAGAGAATAACATATTATATTATTTTATTTATAATACCATACAAATGATATTTAACAGCGTTTTTTCAAGAAATACTGTTAAAATCTTGAAATTAATGTACTTCCAACCAATCATAACCAAAGAAGAATGAATAGCTTAGTAATAGAAGGTTGATGAAACAGGAAGACTAAAGATAAAATGGAAGGAATGTATTGTGGAAGACTTGAGAGAAAATGAACTGAATGAGGACGACCCGCAAAACAGAAATGAATGGAAGAAGAAAATAAAAAATAGCGACCCCTAATAAATGGGAAAAGATAAAGAAGAAGATGTCAGTGTCAAGTGCAATTTGCATAGTTTGCTTATGACATAATTTTACTGGAAATTTAGAATCTTTTGCAAGAAAATTTATGTATGGAATTTATACATAATACACAGGATTGACGGAAGGTATTGTGCTGGCCACATCAGATTTTTTTACCTCCTGTCACCTATAAGTAAGAAGGTATTGTCTTTGGTCAAAAATTTCGATAGTGAATTTAGTTACAATAAATACGAATGATACAATGGTAAAACGAGCTTTAATCTAACCAAATCAAATGTAGTATACAGCTTGTGCAAACAGCCACCAAATTCATAATTCAGCATATAGAAATAACCACTTTCTAATAAAAACAACACGAGAAATATAGAACATGATATGCCAAACTTCAGAGAAATTGATGATTTTTTCAACAATTCAATTAGTCGTTGAGCTAATATTTTTGCAGATACAGAACTAGACTAAACCAGCACTTAGTCATAGCACTCCCTATCGTTTGTTTTGATTCCCAGACGGGAGATTAAACGGAGTCAAGTTTCACAGCACGAACTTACGTCCAACAATGGACATTTGTTTTCATTACTACTCATCCGGTTCGCGGTCGCTTTTAAACCGCTTAACTTACTATTACTTATACAAAACTTTACAATCAATAAATACAGGGTATAACAGCGTATTCCTGACATCATTTTGAGTAAAAAATGTCATACGCGTACAAATACGAGGCCAAACTCATAATAATTGGGCCGGTTTACATTTTCAACAAATTATAAAATCTACACAAATTGTTATAAATTTGTATAAAATTCTTTCAGCAATTGTAAATATAGACTTAAATTATGTAAAAAAACTGTGGGCCAAATAATTGGTAATAATAATTCTACCGGTATTTTAAGGGCTATCTTTTAGTCCAGAATTAGCTTCTATAAAGAGGCTACTTTTGGTACAATGAGAAACAATTTCGTAAACCGACCTTGCAAGGCATACATATATTAATCAAGATATCTACTTTTAAAACAAAAGAGCAAACAATAAAACAACAATTTAAAATTAATCTCAATTGGCATTTTTTCCTGAGTTTTTAATTTATTGTAAAATGGATAAGTTTCGGGCTGCGGAATACAATTAGTAGAATTCATAATTCTCTGATTCGTCCATATCAGTTTATTCATTGTAGTTCAAAGGACACATTTTGAACACATATTATAATTTTTCTATTTCGGTGTTCTTATGTTTCTATAAACGCACTGTTTTGTACTGCAAACACGACGTTTAGAAGATCTATAAGCGTACTATTTTTGGCGCCTTTCATGTTCTAGAGTTGGTAGTCATGCTTTCATAACTGACAGATGACAGGTAACCTCAAAATGGTAAGTTGTTGATAATATTTCAACATATTACTTTTAATTATGGATTTTTATACTTTCTTTAGGTGATAGGACTAGAACGAAATATAATATTAATTTCACAACCAGAATCAGACCTTGAATCATAAATACAATACACCTTGCAATACACTAATTAATCAATAGTTGACAAAATATGAAATTTCAATTGTTAGCGAGAAGCGTTACCAACATAAACATAACTAACAAAAAAATACCTAGTCATAATTTGACGTCGCAATTTAAATAAATTTAATCGTAAAAATACCTCAATAGAAAAAATAGTATAAAAAACACGTATCATAAGGCCTGTTGACGCACTCGTCCTTTGTAAAACTCGCCTAGCGGCTCGTTTTCCAAACTTGGACTCGTACGTTAACAGAT
Organism: Harpalus rufipes; assembly: GCA_951394225.1. Classification (NCBI taxonomy): domain Eukaryota; kingdom Metazoa; phylum Arthropoda; class Insecta; order Coleoptera; family Carabidae; genus Harpalus; species Harpalus rufipes. The sequence goes on from OX596274.1 coordinate 4,589,599, forward strand.
TGCCTTATGATACTTGTGTTTTAATGTACTAATATAAAATAAATATATTTAATATTTCCATATTTTAATCTTTTGTTTTAAAAGTAGGTAATTTGATTATTTTTTTTTACCTTCTGTCACCTATAGGTAAGGAAGGTACTGTCTTTGGTCAAAAAAATCGATGGTGAGTTTTTAATAAATAAGCACGTTTTAGAGTCCCTACAATACGAATTTACTGTTTTTACAATGATGTCTGTAAGTGTGTGTGTGGCAAAAATTTGTCCTGCAATATTTTCGTTATGATTGGTTAACTGGAAGTACTCTAATTTGTAGATTTTAATAGTTTTTCTTGAAAAAACGCTGTCAAATATCATTTCTTGACATTTTATGTTATTATAAATAAAAGAATTATAAAGAAGTATCGTGCAACCTAATGCTGCTAAAAGCTGCACGATGGAAACAAAATGTTCAAATATTACTAAATGACAGATGTCAGTGTCAAATAAAATTTACATAATATCTTTATGAAATGATTTTACTGGAAATATAAAAATGTAAAATAATTTAAGGTGGCAAAAACAAATCATTTAAGGTAATACAATAGATTATAGCCACAAGCCAATTCAGCAGATTATTATGTTATAAATTAATTTCTGTGTGGAATTTTTACAAAATACGTAGAATTGACGAAAAGTATTATGTTGGCCACATCAGTTTTTCTTTGATTGCTACTATTTATAAAACTTTGATCCCTTGTAATTCCATACCCAAAGGATTAAGAACTATGTTCAATTGACATTTTTTACTCAAAATGATCTCAGGAATACACCATTATTTTTTACACTGGTCCTGATCAGCCTGTATTAACCAAATTAGCCAAATAAAAAAAAATATTAGTTTTTTGCAAAGTTAATATATTCAATGCATTTGACGTATTTAATGGGGATTTATAGATTTTTTTTCATTTTTCAATTTTTCGTTGCGACGTTTTTCTTCAGGTAATGTTCTTCTCACAAAATGTATACGAAAAAGCTTTTACCATAAAATATATAAGAAGTAAACTTCAAATTAAAGTTCTGGGCGTATACAACTTATTATTTTGTCAAAACATCTGTTTGAAATGCCCTCGTATTCTCGAACTTTATAAAAACTTTTATAATTTAAATATTTCCTTTAGTTTAAATTAAAAGTAAGAATAACCTTCTATTCTAGCCAACTTCAGTAGGTATTTAAAAAAAAATATTGAAAATTTTATCCAAAATGATTAAAATTAAATTAATATTAGATGAAAAGAATGTTGAGGGAATGTTAAAAATAATATTTAACTAAAAATGAATATTTTAATTTAAATTTTGCGTGAATTTTAATTATAAATGTAAAATATTAACTATAGAATTTAATTAAAACTTTATTAAATTCACCGACCGAAGTGGAATGGTGGTAGCGTTCTAGCTTAACTAGCCAGCGATTTTGGTTTCGAATCGCGGGTAAGTTATTGATGTTTGTGTGTCCTTTCATCATCTCATCTCCATCAAAGCAACAATTATAAAACAATATGAAAAGATATATGTAAAAAAATGTAATAATGTACACGACATTTAAATACAATAAAGAATTATTATTATTATGGTTAAATTCTTACGCATTTTATATTTCTATAAAGAAAAAATCTGATGTGACCAGCACATTAGCTTCCGCCTATCCTGTGTATTATGTACAAATTCCATACATAAATTTTCTTGCAAAAGATTCTAAATTTCCAGTAATATTATTTCATGCAAATATCACTTGACACTGATATGTTCTTTAGCTTTTCCTATTCGTAAGGGGTCGCTATTTTTTTATTTTGTTCTTCCATTCCATGAAATTTTGAATGAAAAATTATGACATTTGTCAGTTATGGCCGTAATTAATACCTGTCAGTTTGACACGGGTCCCCATATCTGCGTGCCAAAGTCAGCAAAGTCACGTCACTGCACGCGTCATACATAAATTTTCTTGCAAAAGATCCTATATTTCCAGTAAAAATATTTCATAAACAAACTATGCAAATTGCACTTGACACTATCTTCTTCTTCTTCTTTAGTTTTTCCCATTCGTTAGGGGGTCGCTATTTTTTATTTTCTTCTTCCACTCATTTTTGTTTTGCGTGTCGTCCTCATTCAGTTCCTTTTCTCTCCTTTCTTCTTATATTTGGTCTTCCTATGTTTCTTCCACCTTCTGTTATAAGCTAATCATTCTTCTTCCAATATACTCATCTCTCGTCATGACATGTTCAAACCAATGTAAACGTCTCTCTTATATCTTTCTAGAAACGTCCAACACTAGTGTTATTTTCCTTATTCTTTCATTCATTTACTTTTTATTGATACTGACATCTGTCAATTTCAATTACCTGAATATATTAGCAGTTTCCATGGTTAAATTAGCATAGCTGGCTGATTTTTGAAATTTATTATCTTTATCATTAACTCTATATCTGTTGAATATGAAATATAAAATGCAATCAAATCGTATGAAGAATAACATATTCTTTAAGTTATAATAAAATTTAACTGAGTTTTTAAGAAAAACTGTTAAAATCTTCAAATGAGGATACGTACGGTTGACTAATTATAACCAAAATCTAATCAAGTCTGCATATGGTTGTAAGGAAGAGGAATACACAAGAATTGTAATTTTTGGAATTCTAGTATTGCAGATATCGTGACCGAAACCGCGGTCACACACCCACGCACACACATGCATACACACACACACACACACACACACACACACACACACACACACACACACACACACATACTGACATCATCGTAAAAATAGTAAAATCGTATTGTAAAGATCCTAAAACGTGCATATTCAATGAAAATTCACTACCGAATTTTTTGACTATACCCTCTTTACCTACAGGTGACGGAAGGTAAAAAGAAATTTCCTGATATGACTACAACTATAGCAACGTTACAAATGTCAATGCATTGACTAAAAGATTTCAGGAGAAAATTATAGAAAATTTATACGGATGCTCCTTCTTATCAATTTATGTACGTTCGATGTTGAAAGAACGATAGACGGCCATAAAGCTGTAATGTAGAATCGTTGTCAAACTATAGTGAGAACTGACATTTCGCGAAGCTTTTCTAAGAGCTAGTGCAGTCCATAGATGATACTAAATCCCAGACAAACAAAATGCATTATCATCACTGACATTTTCTTACGACCTAAGTGATAATCTAGCCTCAAATAGATATATATATTTTATGTGTTTCCCGTTACCTTTATATGTGAATGGTGTTTTAGAAGTTACTTAGAGCCATTTGTTCAACTTACACATAAATTTTAAGCTATGATTTTTAAACTATAAATGCAAATAATATATATTGTAACATAGGATACTTGAGCTAAATAAACATTTTTACCTTCAGTCAAAAATTCGATGCTGATTTTTTAATGAATAAGCACGTTTTGGGGTCCGTAGGATACGAATTTACTATATTTACGATGATATATGTATGTGCGTGTGTGTGTGTGTGTGTGTGTGTGTGTGTGTGTGTGTGTGTGACAGATTTACACAATGACCAGAAGTCATCGCCATACCAAACATCAACATTTAAACCATCGCGAAAGCATTTATATCAGGATGGATTTCCAGATTTGGAATACCTTCAACTGGAACAACAGATCGCGAAACACATCAATTACTTAGACACTTACAAGTCACGTATCCCCTCCCCAAATTTTTAATAATTATTTTCTCATAAAGTAAGAATAATTAATCGATTTAAAAAGATACGGGTATTTTATTTTTCTGTCTAGTATCATGTAAAAATAAAATTATGGTCACATAACCCATTGAGGATACAATACATCACAAGTATGAAAACCATTGCATTTATACAGCGTCCTACATCCTACAGTGTAAAAGATGTCCGGTCAAGGTCACATGTATCATGAACGAATTAACAAATTGGCATACATTTATCCCCCACCTTTACAAGGCTTTAAACGTGTGCAATAAGGATGGATATAACACGCTTGTCTTTCAAAAATTCATATTGTTTCGTGTAAGTTAGGACATTCCATTTTAAAACGATGCTCGTTGTTGATAATACTTTCGCTGCAACGTAAGTTTATTTATTAATTCAAATACATTACCTTGATTCATATCAGTACAAATAACGTTGTCTGTCAGTGTTAGTGACACTGGCATTGTGTCAGTATCTTAATTTTCACATATTTGGTTTTACATTTGCTAATAAACTTACCAGTTGATTTATTTTTGAATTTTGAATGGTGTTATTGTAACATATTTTTATAAAATCACAGTCGTATCTTATGTACCCTCACAAACACTAAGCAAACAACATTACTGAATTTGTCAGAATGGGCGGAGCAAAAATCTGAATTCATACTATTTGTAGATGACCTTGTTCGAACATCTTTCAAAAATTTTACTGTATGTATTATCTTGTTTTGCTGTGCTGTCATTATCCTAAACTTTGTGAATAATTAACGTCTGCTACTTCGTGATCCTTCCTGTATAATAATGGCGAGAACACAGGGAACTGACATTTCAGAAAGCCTGATATGTACTTATAGTATAGTAACTTGCATGGAAGATACCAAATCCTATGCAAACAAGCTGCATCTGCAGAGATCTGTGCATGACCTAAATCGATATTCCATTGCCAATATGGATTTCTTTTTCAATGTCATTTCCAGCAAAACTGAAATGCACTTACGTATATTTACACCACAAACAAATTTTAATATAAGAGTATCGAGTATCATATAAACTCATATACAGAATGTCTCAGATTCATAATAAACCTATTCTGATTTCAATAATTTTAAGAAATCTAAAGTATTAAACGTACAAAATTCACGTAGATTATAATTATTTGTGATCACACAAAATGTTTAAATCGTAGAAATGGGCTAATTGGATCTAGGAGAATTTAAATAAACGAAGAAAGAAATTGTGAAAAATTCATAGGCCTCGCTGGGATTTGAACCCAGGGCCTTCCTATATCGAGTAGGATGCTCTAACCAACTGAGCTACGAGTTCCCATCGAACAAATATAATAGGTTACAAATAGTTAACGAGTACACTCTTCTAACAGGAGAGATGAATACACAGCGCGAACAATGCGCATATACAGGGTGTTTATTAAACATAGGGCAAAATTTGAAGGGATTATTCCCTGGACCATTCCAAGATGATTTTGTCTTTTGATGATTTTTCGCTTTGTTTCGAAGATAGAGGGCGATTCAAAATTCGACAAAACCAATTTTGATATTTTTCAATTTATTAATCTAGTAACAGCAGGCAAGTTATGTGTCAAATTTGTTGAGACGTTTGGCTGTTTGACGTGTATTTTCTGTCTATAATACTTAAGCTTTTGTTAGTGAAGTCCTCTTATCATGAATAGCTATACGAACGCCGAGATGACTGACATGCATTTCATTTATGGACTTGCTGATGGCAATTCATTACAAGCTAGGCAGATTCTTGCATCGTAGCTGGAGGTAGTCATTTTCAACAGTACTTGTAGATTAAGAAACTTTACATGTAATTTTTGGTATTAAATGTTGTTATTGTCGAATTTTTTTTCGCCCTGTATCTTCGAAACAAAGCGGCTTTTCAAAAATCATCAAAGAACAAAATCATCTTAGAATGGTCCAGGGAATAATCCCTTCTATTTTTGCCCTATGTTTAATAAACACCCTGTATAGAAAATATTGTGAACTTTAAGCCGTCACACATACGTAGATTATAATTATTTGTAAATGTAGAAATGGGTTCAAATCCCAGCGTGGTCCATGAATATTTCACAATTTCTTTCTTCGTTTATTTAAATTCTCCTAGATCCAATTAGCCCATTTCTACGATTTGTACAAAATTTACCGCAGTAACGGACCATTATAGTGATTTATTTTAGTTTCCGAAATAAGGCAAATGTCATTAGGTCAATTTTAAAGTTACATAATTGTTTAAATAATATGCGATAATTGACAAACTAATTACGTAGCACACTATGTGCGCTCTGTATTATGCTGCCATCATTGATTACATTACTATTTATTTATTAAATCGTTGCTCAAATAACTAAATTTTCGTGATAAATGTTACAGTCTTCATTTTTTATACAAGTGAAAATTAAAAGCGAAACATTACATAAGTTTCATTTTTACCTCTCGCTAATAGAGTATTGGATTCATGCTTAAAATCGCATATCCACATGATTAATCACGTTTTAAGGTCCCTACAAGCCGATTTTAATATTTTTACGATGATGTCTGCCTGTGTGTGTGTATATGTGTGGGGACATTGGAAGGTCGATTTCTCAAAAACTATAATACTTAATATCTGTTTAACTACGTATTTTTCAATCGGACATTACTGGGAAGAGCTGAAAAGGTTTTGGTAATAATTGAACAACCGGAAGTAGCAGATACTTAAAAAAAATCTTCTAAATATTATTTTTTGATAAATTTTGTTCCTGCTCATTAAAGAAGAGTAAATTCTCTATCTGATACATATAAATATTTTATAATATCTTTTATAAATTTAGAGATAAGGAAATTTAAAGTATATAATAATCTGTTGCAATAAATCTCACAGCACAAATAATGTCATAGAAATCAATTGAAAAATGAAAAAAATTGTAACTGACAGATAAATGTCAGTGTCAAAAATCCAGAGTAGGACAAAATTTCTTCATAAAATGAATTTAAGAAATCTAAGTAATAGATGTAAGTAGAATTTTTGGTGTAGAATGTAGGTATACAAGAAATGTTAAATACAATAGGGCGCGACTTAGTTGGCCTTGACAGGCATATATGGGAGACCGTGACAGAATGATAGCTAGTAATTATGTACATAGATGCCAAATATCATAAATTGTTATTCTCAATTTCGTGATTTTCCAATTCCATGTGGTTTATTTTCCTCGACAAGTAAATTCCACACTCCTGGTGACAAATTAACTACAAGAATTTAGAAAATCTTGAAATTTTTAATGAAAAATTCTGACATTTGACATCTATGTACATAATTACTAATTGTCATTCTGACACGGGCCCCCATGTCTGCTAATCAAGGCCAACAATGTCACACGACTGCTGCGAACAGTTGAATGAAAATATAATAAAAAAGAATGTTACAAAGAAGTCCTTTCATTTTGTGATGAATAAATTAATATCTTTTTCATTTTACTTTCAAACCGCTGTACTATAGTTTGAAACCACTTTTCAAACATTTCATGAATGCGCTTGAAAACTTTTTCATTAAAGCGGAAATTTCAATTTTATTTGTTAAAGGCAATTTATCTCTTTTATGAAAAACATTTTTTTCATACGAAACGTTGAAAATACGTCCTTTTAAAATTAATTTAACATTTCAGAACATAAAAAAACAAACATAACAAAATTAGTACAACAATAAATAATAAATATAATAGAGATATGTAACTACTTAATACAAGTATACCTTCTAGCCATTAAAGTTTCTAAAAATTGGTATAAATTCTAGACAAAAAAAAAAATCTGTTGTGGCCAGCACAATACCTCTCGCCATTTTCATTTTATGTTACATAGGGCGCAGCAGTCATGTAACTTTGTTAGCCTTGGCAAGCAGATATGGGGTCCCGTGTCAAAATGACAGCTAGTAATAATGTACATAGGTGTCAAGTATCATAAGTTTTCATTAAAAACATTATGATTTTCCAAATCCATGTGGATCATTTTCCTCGACAAGTATATTCCATAATTGATGACAAATAAACATCAAAAATTTTGAAATTTTGAATGAAAAATTATGACATGACAATTGTGACATCTATCTAAATAACTACTAGCCGTCATCTGCTTGCCAAGGCCAACAAAGTCACATGACTGCTCATGCGCTATAAGTAACGAATTTAACATTTCTTGTACATACAAATAATTGAAATTGTATCTCTTCTTTCGTTCTATGAGGAATTTTGTCCTACTATTCAAATATGTTCAAAATTCTTCAAATTCATTGCAGTATTAGCGGTATTTCTTAAGGATATATGTAATATTAACATACATATAATTTAAATACATATTTAATTAATAATACACTAATATATATTAAATGTATTCGTACCTCCCAGAAAATCTGATTTTTGACAATTACATTTTCCATTTATCTGTCAATTACAAACATTTGAATATCTCAACTATTTTTTAGGCACCGAGATTTATTACAACAGATTATTCTATATTATTACATAGTATATCTCCAAACCTATACAAGATATAATAAAAAATTTAAATGTGTCAGATTGAGAATATAATTTTCTTTAATATTACCAAGAAAAAAATTCAAAAAATAATATTTAGAAGAGTTTTTTCAAGAATCTGCTACTTCTGGTTGTCCAATTGTTACCAAAACCATTTCAGTTCTTCCCAGTAATGTCCGATTCGGAAATACGTAGTTAAACAAATATTAAGGCTTATAGTTTTTGAGTAATCGCCCTTCCAACGTCCCACACACACACATACATCCACACACACAGACATCATCGTAAAAATGTTAAAATCGGATTATAGGGACCTTAAAACGTGCTTAATCATTAAAATCTGGATATGCGATTTTTAGCATGAATCCAATACCTCTCTTAGCGAGAGGTTAAAATAAAACAGGCTTTATTTTGCTTAAAGTAAATTATTTATTGGACTCGCATATCATTCACTAGAGTTAAATAGGTTTTAAGAAAAAATACAAACATGCATAAATAAAATTGTAAATCTGAATGGCGTAGCGTAGAAGATTAATTCCTTTTCAGAAATCAGTAGCGTAAATGCGATATTTTAACGATACCAGCCTGTACAAAGTGAACACGTCTCGTCGTGCACATTCTTTCAGTTGATTGAGTTCGACAAGGACGTGAGTAAAAGATGTCGGTGCAGGTTCAGAGTTAGTCCTGGAAACTGCCTGAGGCTATCAGTAGACGTGTAACAACATGGGAAACTAAACACGCTTCATTTTGCTTCTGTACGCTTCGCCACGACGGTCAAAGAACGTTTCGCCCACCTACACCCACCTATACAATTTTATCGAAATAGTATAGAGTAGAGCATATCTAAAGTAAATGAAACAACAATGCTCGTTGTTAACAATACTTTCGTTGTGACGCAAGTTTATTTATTAATTCAGTTATATTACTTTAAATCATAGCCCTACTGACAATGACACTATCAGTATCTTGTTTTTCACATATTTGGTCTTACATTTGCTAATATATTTATATACAAGTTGACTTAATTTTGAATGCTTTTACTGTAACATATTTTTATAATAATAAAATAACAGTAGTATCTTCTGTACTCTCATAAAAACTAAGTAAACGACACTACTAAATTTGATAGAATGGGCGGAGCCAAAATCTTTATTCATACAATTGGTAGATGACCGTGTACGGACTTTTATAAAAATAGTAGGTTTGTTCATAGAACATATTTCCAACGGTTGGAGTTTGAGTTTGAGTGCGCATGCGTGGTTTCAAACTGGTTGCAAATCAAACTGTTTGAATTCTTCTGTGAACAGCATTATGCCACTTAACTTTTTAAAATGAATAATAAATGTCTTAATTTTGGTAGTAAATATATCGATATTATCGATCACTGTAGTGACACTTGTCAGTGAGTCAGTCTTTTATTATTTTATTTATTAATTTACAATGATTTACTTACCGTAAAATATTTATTTCACTAATTTAATTTATTTGTAAGTATATAACCAAACATTAAATGAAATCAAAACCTTTAATCAAAACAAATACAAATGTATTGTCAAAACAGTGTAAGTGCGCATGCCTCAAATTTAAAATTTCCGACCGAGTTGGAAATTATTCTGATAGTTGACAACCGATCAGCAACCAGTCAGAAAGTTTCTATGAACATTGAACTAATAATTAGAGTTGGAAATTTGTGACTCTGCGAACGCTTTTATGCAACTGCGCATGCCTCTGACGGTTGCTGACGGTTTCAAATCGTTCTATGAACAAACCTATTATTGTACATAATAGTAAGTAAACAAATTTTAATATATTTAAAAAGCAGCATTAAACAAAACGCTATACAGAACTCGTGAATAAACTAATTTGCTCACAATGTATACCTTTGTATACTCAAAAGTTAGTGCCTCGTATGCAAAACTGGTACACGCGTAAGCAAAAATCTTAATTTTTACCTCTCGCTAAAAGAGGTATTGGATTCATGCTAAAAATCGCATATCCAGATTTTAATGAATAAGTACGTTTTAAGGTCTACAATCCGATTTTAACATGTTTACGATGATGCCTGTGTGTGTGTGGATGTATGTGTGTGGATGTATGTGTGTGTGTGTGTGTTTATGTTCGTGTGTGTGTGTGTGTTCGTATGTGTGTGTGTATGTGTGTGGGACGTATTTCCCAATCGGACATTAATGGGAAGAGCTGAAAAGGTTTTGGTAACAATTGGACAACCGAAAGTAGCAGATTCTTGAAAAAAAATCTTCTAAATATTTTTTTTTCTTGGTAATATTAAAAAACATTAAATTCTCAATCTCACACATTTAAAAAAAATATTATATTTCGTATAGGTTTGGAGATATAGTATATAATAATATAGAATAATCTGTTGTAATAAATCTCGTTGCCCAGAAAACAGTTGAGATATTTAAATGTTTATAATTGACAGATAAATGCAAAATGTCAGTGTCAAAAATCAGATTTTTCTGGGAGGTACGAATACATTTAATTTATATTATTGAATTATTAATTAAATATGTATTTAAATTATAGGTATGTTAATATTACATATATCCTTAAGAAATACCGCTAATACTGTCAATGAATTTGAAGAATTTTGAACATATTAGAAGAGTAGGACAAAATTATTCAAAGAACGAAAGAAGATATACAATTTCAATTATTTGTGTGTACAAGAAATGTTAAATTCGTTACTGGAGCGCGCAGATCCTGTTTTTCTTCTATCACTTCCTTCCTGCTCCCAGCCATTTCTTACTTCTGAAGACGGTGTCTTTACTAGAGTTTCACGGCTTGACTTGATATTCAAGCTACTTGACCTGACTTGACTTGAAATCAAGTCAATCTCAAGTCAAGTAATAGTAGCCGATAATCAAGTAAAGTCGTTACAATTTCAAGTACTTGAAAAATCAAGTAGTTATTTCTCAATTACTTGAAACAATCAAAGTTCTTCAAGACCATTCCATTTTCATATAATTCCTTATGTTTTATAACAATATCAACAATATATCTTGAAATATAAACTTTTATTCATAAAAATAAATCATACATCAAATTTAAAAATTAAAAAAAAAGATTTGAAAGTATATATGAATTAACAAACTATTTAAAGTATATGTATTATGGTGGACCTTAAGAGGGGGCAAGTCGAATTTTAACTGGACCACCCCCTAAAATGGTTCCAAATGAATAAAAACAAATTATACTGAACAAAGATTCCGCTTAATTTTAATATTTGACCATGCCTAAATGCACTTGATTTTTTTCCTATTTAAATAACATGGCACATTTTGGAACTTTATTTTTCTCCGAGAAATAAAGAGTTTTATGGAATATGTACTAGAATGAGTCGAGATTATGTGGACGAAAACTGAAGTCCCAATTATTATTGTTATTTCGAATGGAGTATAGCTTTTTGGGCTTTTGTGCGATAGTTTAACCATCTACAGTTAACTTAATAATAATGATTAGGACTTCAAATTTTGTTGACATATTCTCGGGTCATTCTAGTATATATTCCAATATTGAGTGAATTTTTTAAACCTCTGCACAGATTTTAACTTGCAGTAGTGAATCAGCATAGTATATGGCACACCACGCCGTACCACACACAGCTAGATTACGATTCTACTGATTCGCGCGTTTTCGTACATAATCGGTTCGTTATCAAGTAGCTTGAATTTGCTTGAAATTACTTGATCAAGTCAGGTAGTATCGATAGAAAATCAAGTCAAGTAATGAATTTTTGAAAAGCTTGATTTTCAAGTCATCAAGTAATTTACAAAAACATGAAGCTACTTGACTTGATGAAACCCTAGTATTTACTGATGTTGATCAGTCGAGTGATTTGTCTTATGGAGAAACCATCTTCTATTCTAGTTTAATTCTAATCTTAGAAACTGTCTAAATGACGCGGCATTTTGACATAAGAAAAATGACAAATTTACATATTTTCGTTACTAGGCATCTTATCATGTCCACTTTAAACTATAAAATATTTTGTGTGCCTAATTTTATTGCACAGAAGTGTACATATTCATTTAACGGAATAGTTTAAGCAATAAATAATAAGAATACAAATATTCTAAAGATTAAAGATCAAGTATAGTGACAATTGACAATTTTCATATAGTTTTAGTTTGAATTCTTTTCTAGTGCTTGCAGATGTTTTTGCTCCCAGACCCCTGATGACCTAGTACAATTATTTATACGTACAGTTTGGAGAAGTAATTACAAAAAAAATAATTCTGGAAACGGCGTTCCCACTCAACTAAATCACCAGCTATAAATTAAAGTGGATTCTGTACTAGTCGACATAGTAAGACTAAGACACATGGATACGGTTTAATTTAAAGTTTATTGTTCAGTTAGGATTTTAGAAACTGATTTCTCAATACTACGAGGGTCATTCAATAAGTAAAGAGACAAATGGCTATAGCTCAAAAACGGTTTATTTCAATCTTTCAAAATTAAGGCTATTTTTCAACATAATCACCCCCCACAGTTATGCACTTGTCCCATCTTTCTTGCAGCTTCCTAATTCCCTTGGCGAAGAATTCTTTCGATTTACCCCGAAGCCACTTTTGCACCGCTTCCTTAACTTCCTCATTGTTAGCAAGTCTTTTTCCACGTAGGGCGTCTTTGAGTGGTCCAAACAGGTAAAAATCAGATGGGGCGAGGTCGGGACTGTAGGCAGGATGAGGTAAGACCTCCCAACACAATTCTTGAAGCTTATCACGAGTCAGCTGGGCTGTATGAGGGCGGGCGTTATCGTGCTGAAGAATGACTCCTTTTGACAAGAGTCCACGGCGTTTGCTCCTGATAGCTGGTCTAACTTTGTGTTCTAGCATCTCAGAGTAGTATTGGCTATTGATAGTTCGCTGATCTTCAAGGAAATCGCAATAGACTGGACCCTGTGAGTCCCAAAAGATGGACGTCCACATCGGGATTCATCACCTACCCTTGTTCGGCCACTTTTAAACCGATCAAACCACTTGTAAAAATTCGCACGGTTCATACAACTTTTACCGTACTGTATTAACATTCTAGAAAAAAAATCACTTGGTTTTACACCTTCTGGGACTAAAAATCTAATGACTGAGCGCTGCTCTTCTAAGGTGCAATCTTCTAGTGGACTTGTCATGGTGAACTGAAAATTTTGAGATGTTGACATAAAATGATGAAACAGCTGATCAGAGCATATCCCAAGGTTGCCAACTAACACCCCTGAAAAGATTGCACACATTCATTGAATAGTTTTAAAATTATTGAATTTGTCTCTTTACTTATTGAATGACCCTCGTATATAAACAGGGTAATAACCAAACCTGCTTAGAGAGTAGCCAATTTATTTAAACAGTCGTTCGTAAATTTGCATGTTATGTCATGCTGAACGTTCGTTTATCTCAACGCGCTGAAAGAAAATAAAAGTGTACGTGTAGAGGTCTTGGGATTTAAGGAGCGAAGTAAAGTGTTTTCTCAGGTGACAGCTAATCAGCAGGGGCCCTGCTTTATAAGGGCGCAGCGGTCCTGCGGCTACCCGAGGGTATATTGACGCACACTCTATTATACTCACACCTGAAGTTGTTGCTAACGAGTTGACATGTTGCTGCGTCACATCATTCAACTTTACGGCCACTTTAAACTTCTATTCATGTTTTCATTTACAAACATTAAATTATTTTACAGATCTATATCTTTTCCACATTAAAAAAATCTGATGTGGCCAGCACAATACATTCCGTCAATCCTGTGTATTATGTATAAATTCCATAGATAAATTTTCTTGCAAAAGATTTTAAATTTCCAGTAAAATTATTTCATAAACAAACTATGCAAATTGCACTTGATACTGACACCTTCTTCTTCTTTAGATGTTCCCATTCGTTAGGGGTCGCTATTTTTTATTTTCTTCTTCTACTCATTTCTGTTCTATTACTAAGCTATTTATTCTTTTTCCAATATATTCTCCATCTTTCCTCATGACATGTTTAAACCAATGTAATCGTCTCTCTTGTATATTTCTAGAAACTTCTTACACTAGAGTTATTTCCCTTATTCTTTCATTCCTTACAGTATCTTTCCGTGTCTCCCCCAACATCTATCTCAACATCCTTATTTCTGTCACATTCATTTACTTTTCATTGATACTGACATCTGTCAATTTGAATTACCTGAATATATTAACAGTTTCCATGGTTAGCATAGCTGCCTGATTTATGAAGTATAAAATGCAATCAAATCGTATAGAGAATAATATATTCTTTAAGTTATAATAATATTCGTAATTATCATAAAAATAGTAAAATTATATTATATGGACCCTAAAATATGCTTATTCACTAAAAACTCTTTGAATTTTTGGACCTAAAGGTGACGGAAGGTAATTAGAATCTAAGCAAATGGTATATAAGCTTAATTCCAATTCATACGATAGTTACAACTGTTTTCCTCTAAGTTAATTAGACAATAATATGAAAGGATGCTGTATAATAATAATATATATATACATAAGCCGTGTTCCTTCGGGATGTGATTCACAATCTAAATAATCAAAGTGATCATGATTATCATGGAGAGTGAAATATAGGCATTTAACATGGGAAATCAGTTTTACCGTGCGCATTGCTTCCCTAATTATTTTAGACAAAAAGTTTCAAATGGATGTTGTAAAGCAAAAAATTCTACATTCGAATCAATAAAAAAAAATCATTTTGGTTACTGAATAACTGCAGAAATAAAATTTGAAAATTCACGGAATTACAATTTAATAGTATGTATTAGCCAGTGTCAGAATAATGATTGGTAAAATAAGTGTTTTACGTAGTAAATATTAATTTTCTAAATAGAAATTTAATAGTAATAATGATAATAATAATAAAGCAAAAGGTTTAATTAGATATTTGTAACTTTTCTTCATTTGAATAATTATTCATTTTTAAAAATAATTAGATCTAATATATTGATTTATTATCATAATTTGTCAAAATAAATACTAATAATTTGACGTATAAAACTTTACGCTTTTGTTCGTCTATTGTTTCTAATTCCATGGCTAATATTATTAAATTGTAATTCCGTGAGTTTTCAAATTTTATTTCTGCAGTTATGAAGTACCCAAAATGATCTTTTTCCTCCCGCTACCCTTGGTAAGGGAGGTATAGGGATCATGCTAAAAATTGCATATCGAAATTTTGGTAAAT
This sequence comes from Harpalus rufipes, assembly GCA_951394225.1. Classification (NCBI taxonomy): domain Eukaryota; kingdom Metazoa; phylum Arthropoda; class Insecta; order Coleoptera; family Carabidae; genus Harpalus; species Harpalus rufipes. Next base: position 4,605,062 of record OX596274.1, read on the forward strand.
GACCACGTTTTAAGGTCCCTAGAATCCATTTTTAACATTTTCACGATGATGTCTGTGTGTATGTGTGTGTGTGTGTTTGGGTGTGGATCCTCTTTACGCTCTAACTCAAATATTATCATTCAGAAAGTTTTGAAACCATGTATTTCTACCTTATTCTAATATGGAAAGAAGCCATTAGATTTTGGTGGCAATCGGATAACTGGAAATGGCAGTTTACTTGAAGCTCAAGATCGTTTTTCTTCAAAAAATACCTTTAAATATAATTTTTTCACAATTTGTTATTATAAAAATGAAAGATTATTCCATTTTCTACAAGTTTGCTTTAATACTTTTTCTATATATTTTATGGATAAATTTATAAAGTAATATAAAAATTATATCTCGGAGCTTATGCTTTAAACACATCTCCGTGGTTACATAGTTCAGCTCAAATGTATGTAACTGACAGATAAATGTCAATGTCAAAAAATAATCATTTCAAATTAATAATAGTAACGTTTTAAAAGGAAAATTGTAAATAGAACAATAGTTTTATGGAAAGGAACTTAAAATACATAATACCTAGCATTAGTAAATATGCAGGTATGTATTTAAATAAAGAAACAAATAAATATATTATCACGGCATATTATCCATTGCTGGGTGTACTAATCTGATTTGTACACACATTTCGGTAATGATGATGACATATTTGTATTGTGCGTGCGTTTACCATAAGGGTTAATTTTATGCCATTTAAATTCGAATTATTTGGCGTTGATCGGGATCGAATCGGATTCCCCAGATTCGCGACCAGACATCATGCACGCGGCAACGAGACCCCATAGTTAAGTGGCGGGAGGTATTGTGTTGGTCACATAAGATTTTTTTATGGATTCGGAAATTTTTGCTTTATATATCCATTTGAAACTTTTTGCCTAAAAAATTTGGAGAGCAATGCGCACGGAAAAACTGATTTCTCATGTTAAACGCCTATGTTTCACTTTCCGTGATACACCTTGAATATTTGTTTACATAAAATTTTGTACCAGTTGTTAAAAAGTACCACTTACAGACCAAACCCGATTTTCGGGTAATGGCATATTTACATATTTGATTTACATATTTTCATTTAATTGGTTTTTGGGCATATGTTTTCATATGCTAATGAATATAGAAGCTAATTTTAAATTAAATTAAAACAACAATGCATAATCCCATTATTTATGTGAAAAGACAACAAAGAAAGTACTATATTGAATGAAAATTTAAATTTATCTCAAAATATCATGTGGTTATAAACAGAGCAATAACAAAGCTTATTAAATAAATACACAAATAATTAGATAAAACAATGAATAACAAAAGCAGTATGAATAGAGCACTGCAGCGTGCACTGCACACGCTTCTTTGTTGTCTGCACAAAACAATGAGTTAACAGCAGGACAAAGCAAATGTGAGGTAAATTACCTGACGAGATGCTTGAGGACGGTTGCATAGTCATTCCAATTGAGCAAATTTCTGTTTCTCCGGTCCACATGTCTCAAAACAAAACAGGAACAAAATGCGACAAGCAAAGCTAAATAGCAAATCACCTAACGGAAAACAAAGCGAACTCTCAGACACAAGAGATCGGATTAGGGAAAAAATATTGTACTTGTCCACATGGAGCAGAAGAGAATATGATGTGAGGAGAGGGCACCGCAAAAGGGGGGCACATGGTCGAGGACGGACTGCGGGGAGCACCAACCGATAACGGAACACCCTATTCCCACTGCGCGACGAGAACAACTGAGCGCGGCCAAGGCGCATAGGCTGCGGACACCGAGCGCGTGGTGCTGGAGGCGGGCGCGTGCACGATTTCGCCCGAAGCTGTCTTCGGACGACTGCGGGAAATCCACGGTAACGAGTTTTTTGCCATAAAACACAGAGTCATAAAACGAGAACACGTTAAGATGCTTAATGGCCACGAAAGTGGGAAATACGGTGTAAAAAATAAGGATAAGCACTCGCTGGGTTTTTGCATTGCAGACCACTGATCACAAATATCCATTTGTTTCAAACTGTCCATCTTTAAAATTTATATTTTAATTTACTTACAAAGAACAAGAAACATCAAATTATAAGTTAAAATTTATTCAGAGAATTACAAGGCTTCAAATTATATTTCAAGAAATAAAATACTAACGTTGATAATAATGTTGATTCTTCAAGCATAGTTAATTGTCTTAGTAGGTATTTCCTGCCTATCATCATTTTATAAGTCGTACATTACCATTTTAGTGAACATTTTAATGAACGTTTGAAACGCGCTATAACCTATGTGTATAATCAGATTTTAGTACTTAACAATGATGTCTGTAAAGACGATTTCTCATATAAATTTTCAGAAATTTGATATTTGTGACTATTATATGATGTGTGTGTTGTAATAAATCTCACAGCCCAAATAATGCCATAAACCAATTCCAAAATTAAAATGTTTGTAACGAACAGATAAATGTCAATGTTAGAAATCCGGAGACATTGTTGAAGACTTTTTCTTGTAAGTACATACATGTATTATTTCTTATTGTAACGTTTATTTATTTGGGTGGTGTAAAAATCAGAGAAATATTATTAATTAAAATAAAAGTTTATTAAATGATAAAAGATTAATAAATGCAATTAACACTATGATTAAATAATTATAAACACTAATTTAAGACTAAAAATATTATTAAATTTTTAACCACTAAGATTATTTATTTAAACAATATTTATATCACTATATTTATTTATATAACTACATTTATTTATGTTCACAACTCGTAGACTGTTTATTTATATCACCCACTGTTCATTGCTCGATTCTGGTCTATTCTAGAATATATTTGCTGGTTTTACTGGTTTACAGCCCACCGGATGTAATTAAATCAGTCTAGACGTATAGGTTTTACCCCACCGAGGATTACGTCATCGCTCGAGAATATTCTACCAGTGGCGGCGCTCACATCCGGACGCGTTGGGTGGGCGCACACTACATTATTGTATTAATAGTTTAATATTTAAAATTATAGGTATATTACATACCCTTCACAAATACTGTCAAACCCGACAATGAATTGGAAACATCTCGAAAAATTTGAAGACTAGGACACAATTTCTTCATAGAATGAATATAAAGTTAAAAAATCTGATGTGGCCAGCACATAACCTCTCGCCGTATATTTTACCTGGCTGAATGCATAAAGCAAAGAATATTTTTATAAATACAAATAATATATTCATATAAATCTATGACGTATAAACTTCTTTATTATTCAATAATAGCATGTCTCAACATGAAGATATTTTACCATAAATTATGTTACAATAAATTACAAAGTAGAGTTTACCATATATAAATATTAGGCTGGTAACTGCAATTTTCAATTCGAACAACGTTGTTTACTTTCTCTTCATATTCTTCTAGTAAAAACATTAATTTTGGGCGGTCTAAAATGTATATATGGATTGTGCATCTATTCTTACATATCTTCTTTTACATTTTATTTTTTCATACATGTTATATCTAAATAACACTAATTCCCTTTAATAAAGTGACGGATAGATTGCACTCCGATTATTCTTATATCGATGTGTAATTTTGTCAATATTTACAACTTACTTGAGAAGAATTTGATAGCTTTTTCGCAATTCAAAGTTACTCTAGTCTATAGTACTGGTGTACATTGTCCCATAATGTTTGAAACAAATTTAAGTCCTTCAACCTAGACTTGTCATCTCCATAATAGTCACAGATCAAGAACTAAGGGATTCTCCAAGTACATTTTTCTTTCATTACTCATTATTTCTGACACTGACATTTATCTGTCAGTTACAAATAATTTAAATTATCAACTATTTTTCATGGCATTCTTTCGGCTGTCAAATTTATTACAACAGATTATTTTATATAATAAAATATTTAAATGTATCAGATAGAGAATTTAATTTTCTTTAATATTACCACGAAAAATTTTCAAAAAATAATATTTAGAAGATTTTTTTTCAAGAATCTTCTACTTCCGGTTGTCCAATTATTACCAAAACCTTTTCAGATCTTCCCATGAATGTCCGATTGGGAAATACGTTGTTAAACAAATTTTAAGTCTTATAGTTTTTGAGTAACCGTCCTTCCAACATCCCACACACACACACACACACACACACACACACACACACACACACACATCCACACACACACACACACACACACACACACACACAGACATCATCGTAAAAATGTTAAAATCGGATTGTAGGGACCTTAAAACGTGCTTATTCAATAAAATCTGGATATGCGATTTTTAGCATGAATGCAATACCTCTCTTAGCGAGAGGTAAAAATCTAAATATAAAGAATTTTTGATGTAGAGTGTAGGTATAAAAGAAATGTTATATACAATAGGGTGCGAGCAGTCATGTGACTTTGTTGGCCTGAACAAGCAGATATGGGGTCTCGTGTCAGAATGATAGCTAGTAATTATATACATAGATGTCAAATATCATAATTTTTACTTCTTGCTAAGAGAGGTATTGGATTCATGCTAAAAATTGCATATGCAGATTTTAATGATTAAGCGCGTTTTAAGGTCCCTACAATCCGATTTTAATATTTTAAGGATGATGTCTCTGTGTGTGTGTGTGTGTGTGTGTGTGTGTGTGTGTGTGTGTGTGTGTGTGTGTGTGTGTGGATGTAAGTGTGTGTGTGTGTGTGTATGTGGGGAGGTTGGAAGGACGATTTCTCAAAAACTATAATACTTAATATCTGTTTAACTATGTAGGTATTTCTTAAGAAATATTTGTGAATATGAATGCTATTAACTATTTTAATAATAAATGGAAACATAAGTAAATCTATTATTAACATTAATTAGAATTAATACTGCTATTCGGAGCTTTTAACTACGCATACGACTAACTAGTTACCCGGCTACCATAATGTAATAATATAATTGCCTGCTTAGCTCAGAATAGTAGTCATTAAATTTATTTTTACATACGTATAAAAAATAAATATAGAAATTAATTACAGGAATATATGACTTCCTTGAAATACAAATTGTACAAAAATAAAGAATGTTTCTTGTTATTTTGTGCAAATGTTTTTTTTTTAATTAACTTCAAATCTTTGTGTTATCAACTATACAAAACTAAAAAATACATAAAAAAGTCTTCATTATATTTTCAATATCCTGAAAATTGCAAAAAGTGCGAGAATATTCCCTTAAGAATTTCCAATTTTCTCTGACAAAGAATCGCTAATAAGTATGGGCGGCAACCAGCATCACGGCGATACTGAGCTGTCGAACAATCACCAATCTCACGTCAATTATTGTTATCGTGTAAACGGACGCCCGGCTAATGTGATCACATAAAAACGCGAAAAGTTGGACATGAGTGACATGTAGAGATAATTAGGCCGTATGGATGGCAAAAATTAATTGAGTGAATATTTCCGCAGTCTTCAACAACATTTTTAATTAAAAAATCTGATGTGACCAACACAATACCTCCGGCCATTTACCTATGGGGTATAATTTTTATATTACTTTATAAATTTATCCATAGAATATACAGAAAAAGTATTACAGCAAACCTGTAGAAAATGGAATAATCTTTAATTTTTATAATAACAAATTGCGAAAAAAATACATTTAAAGGTATTTGTTGAAGAAAAACTATCTTGAGCTTCAAGTAAACTGCTATTTCCGGTTATCCGATTGCCACCAAAATCTAATAGCTTCTTTCCATATTTGAATAAGGTAGAATGATTTCAAAACTTTCTGAATGATAGTATTTGAGTTAGAGCAAAAACAGGTGCTAATCTGTTTTGTACCCAGATTTCGGTAATGATGATGACAAATTTGTATCGTGCGGGCGTTTGCCAAGTGTCGCCTCACGGGCACTCATTTCTGACGTGGAGAGTGCCCCACAGGGGTCAATTTTGTGCAATTTAAAATATTTGACGTTGGTGGGGATTGAACCCGGTTCCCCAGATTTGCGACCAGACACTCAGGCACGCGGCCACGAGATCCAATATGTACATGTATTTAAATTAATATTAATAATAATAAATATTAAATGGCGGGAGGTATTGTGTTGGCCACATCAGTTTTTTTTTATATACTAATAAAAAAACTACATTTTTCCACTTATCAAAAGTTGATAGTATCATTGAATTTTATTTATGAAATATAAAAATCTGTTGTCGCCAGCACAATACCTTCCGTCAATCCAGTGTATAATGTATAAATTCCATACATAATTTTTCTTGCAAAAGATTCTAAATTTCCAGTAAAATTATTTCATAAATAAACTATGCAAATTGCACTTGACACTGACGTCTTCTTCCTCTTTAGCTTTTCCCCTTCGTTAGGGTTCGCTATTTTACTCATTTCTGTTTTGCATGTCGTTCTCATTCAGTTCATTTTCTCTCAAGTCTTCCGCAATACAGTCCTTCCATCTTATCTTTGGTCTTCCTCTGTTTCTTCAATCTCCTATTAATAAACTACTCATTCTTGTTCAAATATAATTCTTCATTTTTCCTCATGACATGTTCAAACCAATGTAATCGTCTTTCTTGTATCTTTCTAGAAACTTGTAACACTAGAGTTATTTTCTTACCGTATCTTTCCGTGCCTTCACCAACATCTACTTCAACTTCCTCATCTCTGCCACATTCATTTATTTTTATTGATACTGACATCTGTCAATTTGAATTATATGAATATATTAGTAGTTTCCATGTTTAGCATAGCTGGCTGAATTATAAAATTTAATTTCTTTAACATTCTTTAACTCTGTATCTATTGAATATGAAGTATAAAATCGTATAGAGAATAATATATTCTTTAAGTTATAGTAACGTTAAATGTCAATAAATCAAATTTAACTGTTCAAATGAGGCTAAACTTGAGGAATACGAAAAAAATATAATTTTTGGAATCGTGGTATTGAAGTTATAAGATCCGAAACTTTCGTCACACAGACACACATACACACACACACACACACACACACACACACACACACACACACACACACACACACACAGACATACATACATATGTACATACATACATACATACATACATACATACATACATACATACATACATACATACATACATACATACAGACATCATCGTAAAAATGGTAAAATCGTATTATAGGGACCCTAAAACATGCTTATTCACTAAAAACTCATCATTGAATTTTTTGACCAGGGCAATACCTTCCTTACCTAAAGGTGACAGAAGGTAAAAACGTACATATTCCCTTTGTTAGCATTTTCTTTTAACTGTGACGTATATTTAAGACATTTATGAAACATTTCAAAGAAGCCCACAAAAATTCATTGCTTAAAAAACAAATGCGGGCACCAGCTTAAACCTTCTATTATATGGAAAGAAAAACTGAAAAAAATATGTCAATTCCAACACTTTTTGTTGGGTCCGCTGTATTGTTCTCGGTCCTGATTCTGTATTACTTCGAGAAAAGTTTCCATTGTGCTCCAAGAAAACAAAAGAAATGGAAATAATACTGCTTTAATATAAGTAGATTTTAATAAATATTACACCAACATTTATCATTATCTAATTGAGATAAATGTGCCAAACTTATTTGTTCATTTCACTAATTAAAAGTCTGGAGCTCACGAATATATTTTCCAAATTTGTGTGTTTACTTTCCACGGAAAAATTAATGAAAATAAAATATTTTTTTGAAAGAAAGATGCATTTAATTTATTAACAGAAATATTCCTATAAAGATAAAAGAACAAAAAGAAATATGTATGTATGCGTTTATAAAAAGTAACGGTATAGATAAATATTGCATTATTAATTACGCTTTTAGTTATTTAATGTATTTATATAATGTCAATGCTCCAGAGAAAAACACATTATGTCAATAAAATATATACGGTGTTATATTTTAATGGACCCAGCAAATATCTCGCTTATTTATTAAGTTAGTAATTTCTTACATATAACATGATTTATACAGCAATATGTAAGCTAAATTCTGTTCTTTACTATTCTCTTTTCAACTAGGTGTATAAAAAAGTGTCCGCCATTTTACTTTTAATAATGTAACATATGGATTATTTTACATGATTGTAAAGCAAATTTGATGTACTTTTCAAATTTGTACAAAAATATAGTTTCATTTGAAATTTCAAAGTTGATATTAATTACTAATAAACCGGAAGTGGTATCATGAATGTACATCCGTCATCAAGTAGCTTACATGTTGCTGTATAAATCATGTTATATGAAAGAAATTACTAACTTAATAAATAAGCGAGATATGTGCTGGGTTCCTTCCGTCACTTTTAGGTAAGGAGGTATTGTCTTTGGTCAAAAAAATCATTGATTAGTTTTTGGTGAATAAGTATGTTTTAGGGTCCCTATAATATGATTTTACCATTTTTACGATGATGTCTGTATGTATGTATGTGTCTGTGTGACGAAAGTTTCGAATCGCTTCGATTCAATACCACGATGTCAAAAATTATAATTTTTGCGTATTCCTCAAGTTTCTCAACACTCAAGTGATTAGAAGTTGGTTATAATTGGTCAACCGGAAGTAGCCTCATTTGAAGATTCAATAGATATAGAGTTAAAGAATTATAAAGATATTAAATTTCATAAATCAGCCAGCTATGCTAACCATGAAAATTACTAATAAATTCAGATAATTCAAATTGACAGATGTCAGAATCAATAAAAAGTAAATGAATGTGGCAGAAATGAGGATATTGAAGTAGATGTTGAATACATGGAAAGATACGGCAAGGAAATAACTCTAGTGTTACAAGTTTCTAGAAAGATACAAGAGAGACGATTACATTGGTTTGACCATGTCATGAGGAGAGATGAATATATTGGAATAATGAATAGCTTAGTAGTAGAAGGTTGAAGAAACAGAGGAAGCCCAAAGATAAGATGGAAGGACTGTATTGCGGAAGACTTGAGTGAAAAGGAATGAATGAGAACGACAGGCAAAACACAAATGAGTAGAAGAAGAAAATAAAAAATAGCGACCCCTAAAAAATGGGAAAAGCTAAAGAAGAAAATGTCAGTGTCAAGTGCAATTTGCATAGTTTGTTTATGAAATAATTTTACTGGAAATTTAGAATCTTTTGCAAGAAAATTTATGTATGGAATTTATACATAATACAAAGGATTGACGGAAGGTATTGTGCTGCCCACAACAGATTTTTTGTTGTAGAAGTTTTTTTTACCTTCCATCACCTTTAGGTAAGGAAGGTATTGTCAAGGGTATTACCAAGGGTAGCGGGTATTGTGTTGGCCACATCAGATTTTTTTATAAGATACCTACAGATAGAAAATATAAAAGAAAATATATTGGTATTTTTAAAAGGATAAAACTAATCTGTTTTTCTGTTTACAGCAACTGCATCTGGAAGTCATAAAACTTTCCAGGCGAGATGACATTTGTTTCATAAATTTTGTTACGCTATAACAGACTGCTGGTGTTGGGAAAATAACTATTTGCTTCTTTTTATTTTTAACATCCTGTGAGTAATTTGATTGATTTGATTGCATGCAATAAAATCATTTACAGTAATACAAATGAACGAGTAATTGGCATATCACAGTATTACGTGCCCTAAACGTACGTATGCTAACCATTGAACTGAACATTATTAAATAGGCGATGGGTAATAAGGTCGCAGCGCCAAAATGGAACTAATGTTAACGGGATAATTTCACATTTACTAATTGTATTTATGCATTAAGTGTATAATATTAAGAGATATTACATATGTAAACGTAAATATTATAAACATAGTAGATAACACAATCAAGAAAATGTCACATGTATAATTTATCCCGGCAACTCTAATTCCGCAAAATACCACCAGATGTCAAATTGCTTATTTCCCATCGCCTATTGTATACTATACTGTACTAGCCGTCAAATAAGTTTAAATTGATGCTCAACTTTTACCCTTCTGCGCACCCTGTCCTTTGCCCAGCCGCTTCTTCATAATGTAACGTTTTTATTTATATGAGTGAAGTGTAAAATACAGACAAATATTATTAACTAAAAGAATACGTTTATTAAACGATAAATAATTAAGGATAAATATTAAAAGATAATAAAAAAAACTAACACTATGATTAAATAATTATAAACACTAAGAATATTATTAAATGCTTAAACACTACGATTATTTATCTATACAATATTTATATCACTACTCTTATTTATATAACTACATTTATTTATGTTAACAACTGGTAAACTGTATATTTATATCACCAAGTTCATCCTCGTTGCTTATATATATCAGACTATTCCTCCGCTTTCTTTCGGCCGGTATTTATACAGCCCAAATCATTCTAGAACCATCTGAAGCGGCAGTGACAAAAGAATGAGGTCACGGCGTAATTAACCTCTAGTCGGTGCGTCGCCGGGAATTGCGTCATCGCTCTGGTACCTTCTTTCAGTGGCGGCGTTGTATACTCTTCTCTCAGGGGCGCACGTCACAATAACTTAACATTTTCAAAGAGTTTGCAACAGTGTAGAAATCTCCAATCCATTTATATTTCATCCGCTGACAAATATGTATATCTATATAGGCATATTAATATTTATTTTTATTCTACGTGTAATAATATTTATGTTGATGTTTTTTTTTTAATTGAATAAATTAAGGCTGAGAAATGTAATGAAGCACTCCTAAACATCATGCTTTCCTAATAACTCCAGTTGATGTTTTGATGCAAGGAATTAAACTTAGTTCCACTTTCATTTTGCGGCCAGTTGCTTCAATTTTTTGTATTTTGTATTTGTATTTATTTTTTTAACTATTTTACATTTTTACAATGTTTATAGTACGTCCAAAAAAAACATGGCAACATGGCAATAAAAATAATTTACATTAGTCAAATTACAAAATCTTTGTTGTTGTCAAAAGAGAACAAATATAAATTAAAAATAAATTAAACAAAGTAAGTAACAATGTAAATTGTCTCATGCAAGTCCAAGAGGAAAAGATTACTAATAAAATACAATAATAAATAAAGATAAAGATAAAACTCAATTTGAAGTTAGGTATACACAAAAAAAATCTGATGTGACCAATACAAGACCTCCCGCCATTTAATTTTTATTAATTTAGCTATTCATTCCTCTTCTAATATATTCTTCATCTTTCATCTTCATAACATGTTCAAACCATGTAATCGTCTCTCTTGTATCTTTCTAGAAACTTGTAACACTAGAGTTATTTCCGTTATTCTTTCATTCCTTACCGTGTCTTTCTGTGTCTTCCCCAACATCTATCTCAATATCCTCATTTCTGCCAGATTCATCTATTTTTCAGTGACAAAAGTTCCGGATTCCATAACTTCAATACCACGATTCCAAAAATTATAATTTTTTCGTATTCCTCAAGTTTACATCCAGAAGAACAACTGATTAGATTTTGGTTATAATTGGTCAACCGGAAGTAGTCTCATTTGAAGATTTAACGGTTAAATTTGATTTATTGACATTTAACGTTATTATAACTTAAAGAATATATTATTCTCTATACGATTTGATTACAATTTATACTTCATATTCAATAGATACATAGTTAAAGAATTTTAAAGAAATTAAATTTTATAATTCAGCCAGCTATGCCAAACTTGGGAACTAGTAATATATTCATATAATTCAAATTGACAGATGTCAGTATCAATAAAAAGTAAATTAATGTGGCAGATATGGGGATGTTGAAGTAGATATTGGGGAATACACGGAAAGATACAGTAAGAAAATAACTCTAGTGTTACAAGTTTTTAGAAAGATACAAGAAAGACGATTACATTGGTTTGAACATGTCATGAGGAGAAATGAAGAATTATATTGGAACAAGAATGAATAGTTTAGTAATAGGACGTTAAAGAAACAGAGGAAGACCAAAGATAAGATGGAAGGACTGTATTGCGGAAGATTGGAGAGAAAAGGAACTGAATGAGAACGACATGCAAAAATAGCGACCCCTAACGAATGGGAAAAGCTAAAGAAGAAGAAGATGCCAGTGTCAAGTGCAATTTGAATAGTTTGTTTATGAAATAATTTTACTGGAAATTTAGAATCTTTTGTAAGAAAAATGGAATTTATACATTATACACGAGAATGACGGAAGGTATTGTGCTGGCCACAACAGATTTTTTTTTAATGTACTGTTATATTGTTTGTTTTATTTATAAACTAAATAATTTTGTACAATGCGTATAACGACTGTAATTTAAATTTTACTATATAAAGACATGAAAGAACATAGTAAAATATTTAAGCTATTAAATTAATTTTTATGAAATTTAAAATATTTCCTTTATTTTATAACCATCCGCCAGCTGAGGGAATGCTTTCACCAAATAATAATGAACATGTTTCCATTGCCTACTGCAATTACGTATTGCATGTCGACATAGTAAAGCAATTTAGGTACGTTCTCCAACTCGAAGGTAGTGACATTTTAATGAGACAAATTCGAGTTTACAAGTAAATAGTAGTTTTGGAAGTTAGATTTCCTTCCTTATAACATATTCCCGACTTCCGCATGAAGACGTGTACATATTACGGGCGGAATATATCTTCCTGTTTACAAATTGTTGCTTGACATACTCACTTCGAATTCTAATGTCACTCATCATTCCGCGCCCATTGTATGTTAATGTTTAACGAGTTGACAGCTTACTAATGTCAAGTCATTTACTGATTTGTTATTTGTAAGCACCAACGAATATTAATTGTTGTTGAATTAAAATCTCGCCATTTGGGGAACACAGTTCTATTAACTGGGATAGAATTTAAATGATGTTTGTGTACAATAAAAAGATTTTTTACAAAATTTAACTCGTATAAACAAAGTTGAAGCGTACAAAATAAAGATGGCAAATAGAAGAAAATATTATCTATACAAAAAATATTGATTTATAAATTATAGGGCAAATAAAAAAATTGTCCTTTTTACCTTCCGTTACCTTTAGGTAAGGAAGGTATTGTCTTTGGTCAAAAAATTCAATGATGAGTTTTTACTGAATAAGCATGTTTTAGGGTCCCTATAATACGATTTTACCATTTTTACGATGATGTCTGTATGTATGTATATATGTATGTATGTGTGTGTGTGTATCTGTGTGTGTGTGTGTGTGTGTGTGTGTGTGTGTGTGTGTGTGTGTGTGTGTGTGTGTGTGTGTGTGTCTGTGTGACGAAAGTTTCGGATCGCATAACTTCAATACCACGATTCCAAAAATTATATTTTTTTCGTATTGAGAACAGAAGAACAACTGATTAGATTTTGGTTATATTTGGTGAACCGGAAGTAGCCTCATTTGAAGACTTAACAGTTAAATTTGATTTATTGACATTTAACGTTATTATAACGTAAAGAATATATTATTCTCTATACGATTTGATTGCATTTTATACTTAATATTCGATGGATATAGAGTTAAAGAATTTTAAAGAAATTAAATTTTATAAATCAGCCAGCTATGCTAAACATGGAAACTATTAATATATTCATATAATTCAAATTGACAGATGTCAGTATCAATAAAAAGTAAATAAATGTGGCAGAGATGAGGATGTTGAGGTAGATGTTGAGGAAGACACGGAAAGATAGCCAAGGAAATAAATCTAGTGTTACAAGTTTCTAGAAAGATACAAGCGAGATGATTACATTGGTTTGAAAATGTCATGAGCAGAAATGAAGAATATATTGAAAGAATAAATAGCTTAGTAATAGAAGGTTGAAGAAAAATAGGAAGACCAAAGATAAGATGGAAGGACTGTATTGCGGAAGAATTAAGAGAAAAGGAACTGAAAGAGAACGACACGTAAAACAGAAATGAGTGGAAGAAGAAAATAAAAAATAGCGACCCCTAACGAATGGGGAAAGTTAAAGAAGAAAAAGATACTGTCAAGTGCAATTTGCATAGTTTGCTTATGAAATAATTTTACTGGAAATTTAGAATCTTTTGCAATAAAATTTATGTATGGAATTTATACATAATACAAAGGATTGACGGAAGGTATTGTGCTGGCCACAACAGATTTTTTGTTGAAGAAGTTTTTTTTACCTTCGTCACCTTTAGGTTATTTAGTTATGTTGATAGCGCCCCCCGCTAAACAATTGAATTGTGTGTTGTGAATATTATCTGATTATATACATTAATACACTCCCGACCGACACCAAAAATTACATCGAATTTTAATGGCAAAAATTGACCCCTGTGGCGCACTCTTCACGCCAGCATTGAGTGACCATGAGGTGACGCCTAGCAAGCGCCCGCACGGTACAAATATTCCATCATTACCGATATCTGTGTATGAAGCAGATTGGCACACCCAGCAATGGGTAATATGCGCTATGATGAAATATTTTATTATTTTTACCTCTCGCTAAGAGAGGTATTGCATTCATGCTAAAAATCGCATATCCAGATTTTATTGAATAAGCACGTTTTAAGGTCCCTACAATCCGATTTTATCATTTTTACGATGATGTCTGTGTGTGTGTGTGTGTGTGTGGATGTGTGTGTGTGTGTGTGTGTGTGTGTATGTGTGTGTGTGTGTGGGATGTTGGAAGGACGGTTACTCAAAAACTATAAGACTTAAAATTTGTTTAACAACGTATTTCCCAATCGGACATTCATGGGAAGATCTGAAAAGGTTTTGGTAATAATTGGACAACCGGAAGTAGAAGATTCTTGAAAAAAAATCTTCTAAATATTATTTTTTGAAAATTTTTCGTGGTAATATTAAAGAAAATTAAATTCTCTATCTGATACATTTAAATATTTTATTATATATTCCATAGATTTAGAGATAAAAGAAGTATAATATATAAAATAATCTGTTGTAATAAATTTGACAGCCGAAAGAATGCCATGAAAAATAGTTGATAATTTAAATTATTTGTAACTGACAGATAAATGTCAGTGTCAGAAATAATGAGTAATGAATTAAAAATGTACTTGGAGAATCCCTTAGTTCTTGATCTGTGACTATTATGGAGATGACAAGTCTAGGTTGAAGGACTTAAATTTGTTTCAAACATTATGGGACAATGTACACCAGTACTGTAGACTAGAGTAACTTTGAATTGCGAAAAAGCTATCAAATTCTTCTCAAGTAAGTTGTAAATATTCACAAAATCGGAGTGCAATCTATCCGTCACTTTATTAAAGGGAATTAAGGTTATTTAGATATAACAAGTATGAAAAAATAAAATGTAAAAGAAGATATATAAGAATAGATGCACAATCCAGATATATACATTTTAGACCGCCCAAAATTAATGTTTTTACTAGAAGAATATGAAGAGAAAGTAAACAAAGTTGTTCGAATTGAAAATTGCTGTTACCAGCCTAATATTTATATATGGTAAACTCTACTTTGTAATTTATTGTAACATAATTTATGGTAAAATATCTTCATGTTGAGACATGCTATTAATGAATAATAAAGAAGTTTATACGTCATAGATTTATATGAATATATTATTTGTATTTATAAAAATAATCTTTGCTTTATGCATACAGCCAGGTAAAATATACGGCGAGAGGTTATGTGCTGGCCACATCAGATTTTTATTTATATATTAAACAGTACGATTATAGATCTTCTAAACGACATGTTTGCAGTGGTTTAATAGACGTATAAGAACACAGAAATAGAACAAAAATACTTTATTTCATAGCATGTAACACACTACAGGCTTTAGATCGTGTTTCTAAATTTATTCTCGTGAAATAATACACTAATTTTTCTCCTTTTTGCAGAAATAACTATTTCATACTTTTATTTCTTATAGCACAGTAGCATGCTCTCTATTCTGCGAATTTACTCAGCAAAACCTGTTTTAATTTAATTTAAAAATGTATGCCATTTGTTATTGACTCAAACTACTTACATAGCGAAATGGAAAGAGGTACGAACAAAAACGTGTATTTTGTACTTCCATTACTAAGATAAAATATTGCGAAAGAAAATTAAAAAGACAATCAATGATGAACCAATTTTATCTTTTATATACAAAAATATATTTAAATGCAATAAAAAAATCTGATGTGGCCAGCACATAACCACCCGCCGTATATTTTACCTGGCTGTATGCATAAAGCAAAGAATATTTTTATAAATACAAATAATATATTCATATAAGTCTATGACGTATAAACTTCTTTATTATTCAATAACAGCATGTCTCAACATAAAACAATTTTCACATATATTTACAAAATCTATAGGATATTTTACCATGAATTATGTACAATAAATTACAAAGTAGAGTTTACCATATATAAATTTTAGGCTGGTAACAGGAATTTTCAATTCGAACAACTTTTCTTTTCATATTCTTCTAGTAAAACATTATTTTTGGGCGGTCTAAAATGTATATATCTTGATATAATAAAACTGTTATATAAGCACATAAAACATTGCATGCAAAGAACTATCTTTTGAAAGGTACCAATGAAACCAATACAAATTCGTATCGACTGAAGATAAAGTTTGTAACTTTCCGTTTATCGAGAAATGATTTTTTCAGCTGATTAGAGTTAAGAACATGGTTGTGAGACCTCGAGAGACCAACCGTCTGCATTTTACAGACATTTCACACTTCCGCGACGTCTCGATTTCCGGATAAAAGATACAAGACGCTTCTCCATATCGGTAGAACATGAGCAGACGACAAATCGAACGTTGATGCACATGTACTTAGAGATAAAAGGATATCACATATCTAAACATTCTTTGTATCAAATTTCATTCTAATATGTAATTATTGTATTTTTCGTGCTCTCTGGGTGAAATAGTTATACTTTAGTTATATGAAATTAACTTTCATATATTTTATTCATGATTAGTATCGTATGGTAATTTTTTTACTGGAAAAATTTTAAAATTGGCATTGACAAAAAAAAATTACGTGCTGTCAAGCAAGTGGTTTTTGATCAATGTCACGAGATAAATTAGCAACAGGCTCGAGTACAGCAATCGGAAAATTTTGCAACGAAAAAATTTAACCACGAATGGTATTCGGATAACTATTGCCAAAATAAAAATCTGATGTGACCAACACAGTACCTCCCGCCATTTACCTATGTATATAATTTTTATATTACTTTATAAATTTATCCATACAATATATAGAAAAAGTATTAAAGCAAACTTGTAGAACATGAAATACTCTTTAATTTTTATAGTAACAAATTGAGAAAAAATTACATTTAAAGGTTTTTGACTATTTCCAAAATAAAAATCAGGTATTATATATTTTTTTGACAAAAATCTAATTTTTATAATGTTTTGAGGTGTTATATTTAAGATTGCTTTTCCAATGTTCTGCACAGATTCTTGCCCGAATCAACTCATTGTAATAAAAACTGAAAACACTGAAAATATACGCATTAAAATTTTCGCTTATCAAAACTCACTCGTAAAAATATTGGCTCGAAGGATGCGAATTTTTTTTGTGACGATGTTTTGTTGAAACAAACTTGGTAACTATGTAGAATCCGCAATTTGGATTGGTTTATAAATTTAGAATGAAATAGTCATTATAAAAACATTCATTAAATACCTACTAACAAACTAGGAAACTTTAAAATTAATCTAGAGCCAAGTAATTTGAAATAAATTACAATGATACAGAAGAGTATAATAGTGAATAAAACTAAAACAATTACCCCTTAACCTTAAAATAATAATAATATAAGCTATGAGCTATATACGTATTTCGAGAACTAAGTTCTCATCATCAGTAGAACAAAAACAAAAGTTTAAGCAGAGAAGTTAAGATTACTCAACATGTAAACCATGTCAGAGGTCTAACGACTCTGTATATATATATATATATATATATTATTTTTTTCATTCAATAACTTGAAAAGACATGATTAGACATACATACATATGTATATGTAGGTAATAAATTCAGTTTCAACATGCATTATGCCTGAAGTCAAACTGTGTATTCTGATTTTATTACAAAAAATATCTTTTTAATTATCCTTAAGCGTTCATAGCCAGAGCAATTAACTGTGCTTTTTAAATTTTTAAAATTTTAGTACCAAACAACATAATTAAATTAACTTTCTACAAGTATATTTAAAATAAATTTTCCTAGCAATAACTCCATTGCTTTTTTTCTGGATATACTCCTCTGTTTAAGAGAGGTATTGGATTCATGCTAAAATCGCATATCAGGATTTTAATGGCTAAGCACGTTTTAAGGTCCCTACAATTCGATTTTAATTACCAAAACATTATCAGCTCTTTCCAGTAATGTCCGATTGAGACAATAAATAGTTAAAGAAATATTAAGTATTATAGTTTTTGAGAAATCGTCCTTTCAACATCCCCACACACATACAAATACACACATACATCATCGTAAAAATATTAAAATCGGATTGTAGGGACCTTAAAACGTGCTTAATCATTAAAATCTGGATATGCAATTTTTAGCATGAACCTAAAACCTCTCTTAGCGATAGATAAAAAAAAACTGGAAAAGGGAGGAGACGTGGAAATATCCACATTTGAATCGTTCAAACAGGAAATCTAAATTCTTTTCGTTTCCGGGTGTCAGACGGTCAGTTTATCTATCAGGTTTATTTGTCAAACTTTGAATGATAACGTAACATCACCACAAAGTATAACATAAGTATTTTCAAGAATTTTATTTCAAATGACAATTCAATACCTTCTGTTTTTTGAAACAATCAAACAAAGCAAAGAAGCCTGGTTATGTTGATTTGGTTTCATCATTGCGATATAATCATATCGTGCTAGTTCACATATCACATATCATACTAGTTGTACGGTCCGATTCGAGTTTATGAAGTATGCTACTGATGCGATATCTATTACAGTAGAACCCCGGTTAACCGAACTCGGGTCAACCGAAATCCGGGTTAACCGAAACAATTCCACGTATAATTATCAGTTCTACGAATTATTATGTAGCCCCACTTACTGTCCGGCTCCTTCATTTCACAGGCGGGCTGTAGCGACGGAGAGCTCGCACGGGGCTCGCAAATGAGTAGTAGAGTGGAACATAGGTTTTTTTGTGTGTGTCTTTACGTATTGTTGTGAGATGGCATCTAAGCGGAAGCGTGTTGTGATTTCTATTGCGGATAAATTAGCTGCTATCAAAGAAGTTGAAAACTTATGTACATACTGTACTGTATAAAAACTGTAACTACATATGTATAGTAATGTACATTGTTTCAAAATAATTCATTTCCCCTACACGCCCATTTTAGTACATATGTAGGCTATTTTTTGATGTTAATGGGTTAACCGAAAAAATCGTTATCCGAAACGGCTGCGCCCCCTTTATTTCGGTTAACCGAGGTTCTACTGTATTTTCTGAAGTTGTCGTCTAAACAATTTGTTTTTTATTCAAAATAATTCATAATCAAATAAATAATTACGATTTCATTAAAAAAAAAAATCTGATGTGGCCAGCACAATACCTCTCGCCATTTCCTTTTTTTGGTTACATAAGTATAGGGCGCGAACAGTCATGTTACATTGTTGGCCTTGACAAGCAGATGTGGGGGCCCGTTTCAGAATGATAGTTAGTAATTATGTAAATAGATGTCAAATGTCAGAATTTTTCATTAAAAATTTCAAAATATTCTAAATTCACGTAGTTAATTTGTCACCAGGAGTGTGGAATTTACTTGTCGAAGAAAATATACCACATGGAATTGGAAAATTACTAAATTTAGAATGAGAAATTATGATATTTGACATCTATATACATAATTACTAGCTATCATTCTGACATGGGCTCCCATATCTGCTTGTCAAGGCTAACAAAGTCACATGACTGCTCGCGCCCTAATGTATTTAACATTTCTTGTATACCTACACTCTACACCAAAAATTCTACTTATATCTATTCCTCATATTTAGATTGTTTAACAATTTTAAATTCATTTTATGAAGAAATTTTATCCTGCTCTTCTAATTTTTCGAGATGTTTCCAATTCATTGTCGGGAGTAACAGTATTTCTGAAGGGTGTGTGTAATATACCTATAATATTAAATATTTAAACTATTTTCCATGGCATTCTTTCGGCTGTAAAATTTATTACAACAGATTATTTTATATATTATATTTCTTTTATCTCTAAATCTATAGAATATATAATAAACTATTTAAATGTATCAGATAGAGAATTTAATTTTCTTTAATATTACCAAGAAAAATTCAAAAAATAATATTTAGAAGTTTTTTTTTCAAGAATCTTCTACTTCCGGTTGTCCAATTGTTACCAAAACCTTTTCAGATCTTCCCATGAATGTCCGATTGGGAAATACGTAGTTAAACAACTGATCTGACAAGGGATAAATGATCAGACCATCTATATAGTTTTCAATGATTTCAATATAATCCCATAAATACATGTTATTCGCAACCCCGTGTTTTTTCTAAACTTCCAAAAGTTTACGTAATAAAATTCAAACCAATGTACGATTTACATATAGCTTGAAATCTAAGATTTGAAATGTAATATCGTATCCGGAAAACATTACCATCTGTAAAAGCGTCTGTTCCATAAACCAACAATCAAACCCCAGATCCATTTATCCGAAATCTAAAGCGAAGAAATCAACAGCGCGCAAGTACAAGCAGTAACGAAAAGCGCGAGATCTTTTTAGAAGGAGTAACACGTTCCACGAGCGCCGCAAATCTGCTGCTGACGAGCGTCACGCCCGCCGACGCAGCCAGCTACCCGCCTCCGCCCCCGCCAGGGTAAGGCGACTGCGACTGCAACGCCGACGGTTCTTTCGTGTTTTATGGAATGGAATTTATAACTGTCCGAAACACGCCGCGATGAAAGGGGCAAGGGATGTTTGTTCAAGGTTTGTGCACAGTATTAACAATGAGTTAATCTGCGCTATCTTCACAATCTGTTTAGACGTGTGTAGGAAAAAAGTTAATAGTTTTGTCACCATTTATACAGAAAGCATATGTAGTATATTTTACTTATGCCCGGTTGCAGAAACGTTCATCAACGCTTTGTTTAATTAACAGATCATCAAAACGAACAAATGCAATGCGATTTTTTGACAGCAACGATTTAAATGTCATAAGAACAAGGAAACTGATTCGAATTTGTTCATTTTGATGGTCCGTTAATTAAACAAAGCGTTGATGAACGTATCTGCAACCGGAAATTAGTCTCCTGTATTTCTTAAATCAAATGGCCAAATTAACAATTTAGCAATATCAAAAATCATGTAACAAAGGACCTTATTGTTATGCGGTTTTTGTACATGTCATCAGCCTACTTCTGAGTCGGTGCTATACATCTATGTTTTAGTTTGGTTCATGAAAGATGACAATTCAAAGTCATTTATTAACCGTATGGTATAATATTACTATACTCAAATCGGACATACAGCCAATGCACGTCATCATTTAGGGGAAAACCTGACTACATTAAAATCACTAATATGGAAAATTGAAATAAAATTTCAGTCATTTTTAATTGTTAAATGTGTATGGCCTTATAGAATTATTATTAAGATGTATAGTAGAGTTCATTATTTATCGTATACGATATGAATAATATATAAATAGTGTATATCTACCTTATTTTATTCATTTATTTTTTGCTACACTTGGCAACACTGATAATTTGTATGTTTGTACGTTCCTCCGCGGTTTATACTTCAAAGGTTATTATTTGACAATTTGAATTACATCGTGTTCAAAATATTTTTCTTCGTTGTGTCATTTTATTTCCATTTTTGTTTATTTTAAATCAGTCTTTTTTAAGACTACTACAGTTTTTATTAATTCGGTTCAGTTTTATTTGAACTTGTGTAATTTTCATTTTTGTTCGTTTTTATTATAAATCAGTCTTTTGCAAGACTACCACAGTTTTTATTTATACGGTTCAGTTTTATGTGAACTTGTGTCTTTTTCATTTTTATCAACAAAATGTCAAACAGTTCACTTGGAAAATATTATATGAATGATACCATATTGAACTAAAACACCCCCTTTTGGTTAGACTATTATATTCTAAATAAATGCTTGATAGTAATGTTATCTTCATTTTACTTTTTTCTTAATAACATTACGAACATTTACTGACAATTTAGTTAATATGTCTTATTTATTACAGTGTGAAACAAAATTATTTTCCGGATATATCACGAAAGTTTGTAATACAATTGTATGCAACCTGTATAACTTTTTTCAATATGATTCTTAAACCTATGTAAACGTACCAGTTCATGTCGTCACACATCTAGTTAATTGGCTGGATGTCCGATTTGAGTAAAGTAGATTATTTTACTGCATTTCGTATACATAGACGTGCAACATGAAATATTTATGGATACATTTTAACTGAAAAAAAATAAGTGTAATTTATTTGAAAATATATTCGAGAAAATACCTCAATGTATTTAAAATAGAGGTTTTCAAAACTGCACCCGCTGTAGTTTTTTGTTTCTCATGTTAGTTATTTAAGTACAAATGGGATTATTGAAACAAAATATAATGCATAAACATGACAACTATTTTTATAAAATCAACCCTATAACAATTTACTGTAAAAATGGTCCTATGTAGAAAAGCGTCGTTTGCATCCAATTTGCGTTTTTGATGGGCCCTTGTGCGGACAACTTTAATTTAGTTTTTCCTCTGCCCGGAACGCTTTCTCGTGTTCATGTGTGCCAAGCTAAACTGACAAAAATGTATTCTGGTAATAAATTCTGAAGGACTTTATGTAGAACGTTTCTGTATTTAATATTGCAACATATTTTTTTACAAGAAACATTTTTTGTATTCCTATACCATGTCTTTTATAAAACATTTTCTCTTAAAACGTTGGACCAAATACAGCAACGAAAATTGTAATAACCGAATATATACTTTCAAAACATATAAAACAATTTTTTCTAATTCATTTAATTTTAATAAAATCATATTGTATATCTACGAATAGCAAAACGTTTAATATTACATATATTTACAAATTCACCATCAATTTCAATAACATTCTACACCATTATTATTGGCCGTGTGACTGTGTCTGGTCGCAAATCTGGGGATCGGAGTTCGATCCCGTCCGACGCAAAAAATTACTTCGAATTTTAATGGCACAAAATTTACCCCTGTGGTGCACGCCACGCCAGCATTGAGTGCCCGTGAGGTGACGCCTGGTAAGTGCCCGCACGGTACAAATATTTCATCATTACCGATATCTGTGTACAGAACAGATTGGCACACCCAGTAATGGGTAATATACGTACAATAACAAATATTATATTTTTATTGTGAAATATTCATTGTTGTAATCAAATATTTCTTTGTTGTAATCAAAACTCTTTTTATGGTCGTTATATATCTTACTGTTTTGCAGTTAAAATTAATATTTTGTAATTTATTTATTAAAAAAATATGTATAGTTTAATAATCGTACAAGGAAGTCGTGTGGTGTCCACATCAGATTTTTTCAAAAGTACTTATGAATTAAAAATACACTTTTTTTTGTAAAAGTAGATTGTAATAATCATATTGTTGAGATGTAAAGTTTCAAATTTTAAATTTTTAAAAATATAGTTCAATGTACCTTAATTATTTTCCAATTTTCCATTATACTACCAGTCGATCATCGTATTCAGCCCTTAATTGTTAGGTTTGTGTTTATACAAAAATGTACTATGGCATATCGGTAAATTTACGAGTATTTACTGTGAGTAGATTATTTCGCAATGTGAAATTTTTTTGCAAATTCTGTGACAGAGTTGAGTATAAATAGTATCCAGAGTACATTTCGATAAACATTATCAAATAATTATGGTCATTATGAGTTAATGAAATTTTTATCAAATAATGAATACATTTTTTGTCATAATGACAGACAATATTTTTTGCTAATTTCTGCATTAAAATACGTTGGTCAACAGCATTTACATAATTTAATATGTTACTTAGGTACCTATACATTCCCATGAAATATTTATTTGTAAACCTTTAATTACAGAATTATACAATATTTTTGATATTTTTGTGGAAAAGATTTAAACGTCACAATATTTCATAACGTAAAAGTCCTTATGACATAGCTAGGATTACAGCTATTTATTAGAGGCGCTGTAACCCGTGAACGTGACTACAACCAACGTAACGTAAGTACCTGCAAGCGAGTCATAATTTAATCGGAGTGGAAATGACACCGTTTACGGCAATGGTCGATAAAATTGAACTAGTTTCCATACTTATTTTCTTCGTCAATAAGCAAAATATACTAAAGTAAAATATTTCTCATTTTATCATCAAATTATGTAAATAGAATTTTTTTAATTTAATTAGTTACGTATATACATAATTTAATAATTACCCTTAACCTCAATCTATTCCATTTTATATCTATCAAACTGCTAAATACCACATTTACTGAATGAGGATAACCTTATCTTCGATTGTTAAACGTACTTAATTACATGTGACATATGACAATTGTGACATCTATGTAAATAACTACTAGCCGTCATTCTGACAAGGATCCTTATATCTGCCTGCCAAGTCACATGACTGCTCGCGCCCTATAAGTAACGAATTTAACTTTTCTTGTACACTCAAATAATTGAAATTGTTTCTCTTCTTTCGTTCTATGAGAAATTTTGTCTTACTATTCTAATATGTTCAAAAAAATTCAAATTCATTGACGGTATTAGCGGTATTTCTTAAGAGTATATGTAATATTAACATACCTATAATTTAAATACATATTTAATTAATAATACAATAATATAATGTACTCGTACCTCCCAGAAAAATCTTCAAATAATGTTATTAAAACTGCTGCTTTTTGACATTTTGCATTTACCTGTCAATTACAAACATTTAAAAATCTTATTAATGTATTATTTTATATCCAAATTTATACGAGATATAATAAAAAAAAATTGAATGTGTCAGATTGAGAATTTAATTATCTTTAATATTTGTAGTAACAAATTTTCAAAAAATAATATTTCGAATTTTTTTTTTTAGAAACTACCACTTCCGGTTGTCCAATTGTTACCAGAACCTATTCAACCTTTTCCATTACTGTTAGATTGAGGAATCCGTAGTCAAACAGTCTTATAGAATTTCAGAAATCGTTTCTCCAACAACCTAAACACACACACACACACAGACATCATTGTAAAAATGTTGAAATCGGAATCTATGGCCCTCTCGGCTTGATTTACATTAGCAGTACAATGACGGTACAATAACGGTACGGTACTTCTTGCTCCAATGTGTTTTAATGGACCCATTTACTACGTTCTCGGTACAATGACGGTACGATGACGGCACATTGATATTCACTGATTTACATTAGCGGTACGACCACGGTACAGTATAGTTTTGTTTCTATTGAAAAAATCGAGGAAAAATATTGTATCATAGTGACTGCGTAGTATTTGCATGCAACGGGGAGTGGAAGGTTGCGTTTGAAGAGTACGTGCACAGCACGTTGATGTTTATACCAAAATCTGCTGAGTGGAAGTAAACATATGCTAGTACGTGATTGCCATCTGACATGTTTTTGACTTTTTGATATTTGTCTTTTAGTTAAATCAAAATGTAGTCAAAATGAGCTAGACATGAGAAATTATTGCATACATTATTGAACAAAAGTTCTCTGCTTATGACATAAAAGTAAAATATACATCATAGACTATCACAGTAAGTACAAAACAGTTTCTTTTTGTAAATTTTTCTT
This sequence comes from Harpalus rufipes, assembly GCA_951394225.1. Taxonomy (NCBI): domain Eukaryota; kingdom Metazoa; phylum Arthropoda; class Insecta; order Coleoptera; family Carabidae; genus Harpalus; species Harpalus rufipes. The sequence continues at coordinate 4,630,858 of OX596274.1, forward strand.
CATTTTCTTCTTCTTCGTCAAAAGTAAGGGCAATTATAGACAAGTCGGTATTTGAATATTTTTTTACCTTCCGTCACCTTTAGGTAAGGAAGGTATTGTCTTTGGTCAAAAAATTCAATGATGAGTTTTTACTGAATAAGCATGTTTTAGGGTCCATATAATACGATTTTACCCTTTTTACGATGATGTCTGTATGTATGTATGTGTGTGTGTGTGTGTGTGTGACAAAAGTTCCGGATCCCATAACTTCAATACCACGATTCTAAAAATTATAATTTTTTCGTATTCCTTAAGTATAGATCCAGAAGAACAAGTGATTAGATTTTGGTTATAATTGGTGAACCGGAAGTAGCCTCATTTGAAGATATAACAGTTAAATTTGATTTATTGACATTTAACGTTATTATAACTTAAAGAATATATTATTCTCTATACGATTTGATTACATTTTATACTTCATGTTCAATAGATACAGAGTTAAAGAATTTTAAAGAAATTAAATTTTATAATTCAGCCAGTTATGCTAAACATGGAAACTACTAATATATTCATATAATTCAAATTGACAGATGTCAGTATCAATAAAAATAAATTAATGTGACAGGGATGAGGATGTTGAAGTAGATATTGGGGAAGACACGGAAAGATACGGTAAGAAAATAACTCTAGTGTTACAAGTTTCTAGAAAGATACAAGAAAGACGATTACATTGGTGTGAACATGTCATGAGGAGAAATGAAGAATTATATTTGAACAAGAATGAGTAGTTTAGTAATGGGAGGTTGAAGAAGCAGAGAAAGACCAAAGATAAGATGGAAGAACTGTATTGCGGAAGACTTGAGAGAAAAAGAACCGAATGAGAACGACACGCAAAAATATCGACTCCTAACGAATGGGAAAAGCTAAAGAGAAAGATGTCAGTGTCAAGTGCAATTTGAATAGTTTGTTTATGAAATAATTTTACTGGAAATTTAGAATCTTTTGCAAGAAAAATTATGTATGGAATTTTTGATAGACACATGATATATGCACAACAAACCGTCCTAATACATAAAAGACAAAATTATATTGTCATGGTATTTTATTATGTTCGTACCGTCGTGGTACCTTCAAATGTAAATGCCTCTTGTAATTGACATACCGTCATTGTACTGTAGTTGTACCGTCATCGTACCGTCATTGTACTGCTAATGTAAATCAAGCATAAATCGTGCTTATTCAATAAAATCTGGATATGCGATTTTTAGCATGTATCCAATATCTCTCTTAGCGAGAGATATATAAATCTGTAGAACCCAATTTATTTAAATGAAATAAACCACTATATTGTGATACCAGGCTCATATTTCGTTATAATCTTGGTTTCTTGATGCGTTGCCTAACCCTGAATCCGTAATATCTTTCTTCCATGAGATGCATTACTTGTCCCAAATTTAATTCCCACCCCCGTAGCCCTGAACCCATATCAGCACCGCCGCCGCCGCCGCGTCATAACCAGGGAATCGACCCTGAGGCTGAGGGCACGCGCATGCGCTAACACCAACCCTAGCCGCTTCCTGCCAGGATAACGCCAGGATAATACCAGTGAAAGATGACAAGGGAGATTAGATAGAGTTAGGTTAGGTGTGCTATATAACTAGAAATACTGATACTATACTCGTACATATTCAATTAATATTCTAATAACTCAAAACTAATAAAATTATGATGATTTCTAATTAATTGTGAAAATTATATAACTTGACAGATATTCGGACCTATTCTGTAACTGGGTGGATACTTTTTAACAACTGGTTAAAAAAAAATTAAACAAATATAGTGTATTCAAAAAAACCTAACTCGGAGTAGGCTATGAACAGAGAAACGTATGTCTGATCATTATTCAATTCAAAAGTCAAGTTACCAAAATTAATCATACGTATGTAAATTTTCAAAAATTCACTGTAACAGAATATTGTCATTCGCCTTTTCAGGATAACTATGGGCCAATAATAGCCGTCAAGATACAAATTTTCAACGTTTTATTAGTTTTAGATACCTGTTCCCCTGAAATATTTAAAGAAATGATATTTTTTGTATTGCTTATTAATGTAACAATGATTTTGCATATGTTTCATTTTGTTCGTATCCTTTTCAGGATAACTATGGGCCAATAATAGCCGTCAAGATACAAATTTTCAACGTTTTATTAGTTTTAGATACCTGTTCCCCTGAAATATTTAACGAAATGATATTTTTTGTATTGCTTATTAATGTAACAATGCATATATTTCATTTTGTCCGTATCCTTTTCAGAATAACTATGGGCCAATAATAGCCGTCAAGATACAAATTTTCAACGTTTTATTAGTTTTAGATACCTGTTCCCCTGAAATATTTAACGAAATGATATTTTTTGTATTGCTTATTAATGTAACAATGATTTTGCGTAAGTTTCATTTTGTCCGTATTCTTTTCAGGATAACTATGGGCCAATAATAGCCATCAAAATACAAATTTTCAACGTTTTATTAGTTTTAGATACCTGTTCCCCTGAAATATTTAACGAAATGATATTTTTTGTATTGCTTATTAATGTAACAATGCATATATTTCATTTTGTCCGTATCCTTTTCAGGATAACTATGGGCCAATAATAGCCGTCAAGATACAAATTTTCAACGTTTTATTAGTTTTTGATACCTGTTCCCCTGAAATATTTAACGTAATGATATTTTTTGTATTGCTTATTAATGTAACAATGATTTTGCATGTGTTTCATTTTGGCCGTATCCTTTTCAGGATAACTATGGGCTAATAATAGCCGTCAAGATACAAATTTTCAACGTTTTATTAGTTTTAGATACCTGTTCCCCTGAAATATTTAACGAAATGATATTTTTTGTATTGCTTATTAATGTAACAATGATTTTGCGTATGTTTCATTTTGTCCGTATCCTTTTCAGGATAACTATGGGCCAATAATAGCCGTCAAGATACAAATTTTCAACGTTTGATTAGTTTTAGATACCTGTTCCCCTGAAATAGTTAATGAAATGATATTTTTTGTGTTGCTTATTAATGTAACAATGATTTTGCATATGTTTCATTTTGTCCGTATCCTTTTCAGGATAACTATTGGCCAATAATAGCCGTCAAGATATAAATTTTCAACGTTTTATTAGTTTTAGATACCTGTTCTCCTGAAATATTTAACGAAATGATATTTTTTGTTTGCCTATTAATGTAACAATGATTTTACATATGTTTCATTTTGTCCGTATTCTTTTCAGGATAACTATGGGCCAATAATACCCGTCAAGATACAAATTTTCAACGTTTTATTAGTTTTAGATACCTGTTCCCCTGAAATATTTAACGAAATGATATTTTTTGTTTGCTTATTAATGTTACAATGATTTTACATATGTTTCATTTTGTCCGTATCCTTTTCAGGATAACTATGGGCCAATAATAGCCTTCAAGATACAAATTTTCAACGTTTTATTAGTTTTAGATACCTGTTCCCCTGAAATATTTAACGAAATGATATTTTTTGTGTTTCTTATTATAACAATGATTTTACATATGTTTCATTTTGTCCGTATCCTTTTCAGGATAATTATGGGCCAATAATAGCCGTCAAGATACAAATTTTCAACGTTTTATTAGTTTTAGATACCTGTTCCCCTGAAATATTTAACGAAATGATATTTTTTGTATTGTGTTTTAATGAAACAATGATTTATACATATGATTCATTTTGTCCGTATGCTTTTCAGGATAACAATGGGCCAATAATAGCCGTCAAGATACAAATTTTCAACGTTTGATTAGTTTTAGATACCTGTTCCCCTGAAATATTTAACGAAATAATATTTTTTGTATTGCTTATTAATGTAACAATGATTTTGCGTATGTTTCATTTTGTCCGTATCCTTTTCAGGACAACTATGGGCCAATAATAGCCGTCAAGATACAAATTTTCAACGTTTTATTAGTTTTAGATACCTGTTCCCCTAAAATATTTAACGAAATGATATTTTTTGTATTGTGTTTTAATGAAACAATGATTTATACATATGATTCATTTTGTCCGTATGCTTTTCAGGATAACAATGGGCCAATAATAGCCGTCAAGATACAAATTTTCAACGTTTGATTAGTTTTAGATACCTGTTCCCCTGAAATATTTAACGAAATAATATTTTTTGTATTGCTTATTAATGTAACAATGATTTTCCATATGTTTCATTTTGTTCGTATCCTTTTCAGGATAACTATGGGCCAATAATAGCCGTCAAGATACAAATTTTCAACGTTTTATTAGTTTTAGATACCTGTTCCCCTGAAATATTTAACGAAATGATATTTTTTGTATTGCTTATTAATGTAACAATGATTTTGCATATGTTTCATTTTGTTCGTATCCTTTTCAGGATAACTATGGGCCAATAATAGCCGTCAAGTTACAAATTTTCAACGTTTGATTAGTTTTAGATACCTGTTCCCCTGAAATATTTAACGAAATGATGTTTTTTGTATTGCTTATTAAGGTAACAATGATTTTGCATATGTTTCATTTTGTATGGTTTACTTGAATTAGAATTTGTGATATTTATTTCAGTAAAAAAAAATCACTGAAATAGCGATTTCTAGTCAGTTATATCAGAAATAATTTTATTAACGTTAGTAAATAATTTTATTTATTTATTTTGATTAAACTAAGTGTACAGGAACATTGTCAGTGTTATTGAGCAATATAATTACTTAATTCTATAAATTACAGTCTTTCCATGAAAATTACTAAATTTGATAATATAATAGATCTCATCTTTGAGAAACATTGACTGTCATGTAGAATTTCCATTTTGAATAGTAATTTAACATTCTGTGTAATTTTAATTAAAATCTGTTCTCGTTACGTGCTCCTAACTTCCACAGATTCAGCGTGGATCGTGGATCCAATAATGTCATTTTCCAATTATGTACGTATATTAAATTTTACAATGCTGCGTAACTATTATTTTATAATATTTCTTTTTATTACATTGCAAAATTCTAATGGACGAAATATTTCAGATTCTTTATTAGCTACGAGAAAATATTAAAATTTAATCATAATTTTTATTTCAGCCTCCATCCTCTGCCTACATTGGCAAACCAAATTGTGTAGATTGAAAAGATTTTCGCGCCGAGTAGCATTTAAATTTAAAAGGTAGGGAGAGTCAGGGTCTATCTATTATGATTTATTCAGCAAACTCATCTCACAAAATCGTTCAATCCTCGGTTGTATTGTATATTTTTAATTGCATTTTAACATCTTTCTGAATTTATAAAATAGTAAATATAAAGCGAATAGTACTAAGTTTAAGTACGAGGGTCATTCAATAAGTAAAGAGACAAATTCTATAATTTTAAAACTATTCAATGAATGTGTACAATCTTTTCAGGGGTGTTAGTTGGCAACCTTGGGATATGCTCTGATCAGCTGTTTCATCATTTTATGTCAACATAACCTCAAAATTTTCCGTTCACCATGGCAAGTCCACTAGAAGATTGCACCTTAGAAGAGCAGCGCTCAGTCATTAGATTTTTAGTCGCAGAAGGTGTAAAACCAAGTGAATTTTTTTCTAGAATGTTAATACAGTACGGTAAAAGTTGTATGAACCGTGCGAATTTTTACAAGTGGGTTGATCGGTTTAAAAGTGGCCGAACAAGTGTAGGTGATGAACCCCGATGTGGACGTCCATTTTTTGGGACTCACAGGGTCCAGTCTTTTGCGATTTCGTTGAAGATCAGCGAACTATCAATAGCCAATACTACTCTGAGATGCTAGAACACAAAGTTAGACCAGCTATCAAGGAGCAAACGCCGTGGACTCTTGTCCAAAGGAGTCTTTCTTCAGCACGATAACGCCCGCCCTCATACAGCCCAGCTGACCCGTGATAAGCTTCAAGAATTAGGTTGGAAGGTCTTACCTCATCCTGCCTACTGTCCCGACTTCGCCCCATCTGATTTTTACCTGTTTGGACCACTCAAAGATGCCCTACGTGGAAAAAGATTTGCTAACAATGAGGAAGTTAAGGAAGCGGTGCAAAAGTGGCTTCGGGGTAAATCGAAAGAATTCTTCGCCAAGGGAATTAGGAAGCTGCAAGAAAGATGGGATAAGTGTATAACTGTGGGGGGTGATTATGTTGAAAAATAGCCTTAATTTTGAAAGATTGAAATAAACCGCTTTTGAGCTATAGCCATTTGTCTCTTTACTTATTGAATGACCCTCGTAATTTGAGCACAATAATGATTATTTTTAATTATAAAAATTTGATGTGACCAACACAATACCTCCCGCCATTTACCTATGGGGTCTCGTTGCCGCGTGCCTGATGTCTGGTCGCGAATCTGGAGAATCCTATTCGATCCCGATCAACGCCAAATAATTCGAATTCATAAAATTAATTAAGTTAAACGCCCGCACATACAAATATGTCATCATCATTACCGAAATGTGTGTATAAATCAGATTAGCACACCCAGCAATGGATAATATGCCGTCATAATATATTTATTTGTTTCTTTATTTAAATACATACCTGCATATTTACTAATGCTAGAAATTATGTATTTAAGTTCCTTTCCATAAAACTATTGTTCTATTCACAATTTTCCTTTTAAAATGTTACTATTATTAATTTGAAATGATTATTTTTTTGACAGTGACATTTATCTGTCAGTTACATAAATTTGAGCTGAACTATGTAACCATGGAGATATGTTTAAAGCATAAGCTCCGAGATATAATTTTTATATTACTTTACAAATTTATCCATAAAATATATAGAAAAAGTATTAAAGCAAACTTGTAGGATATGGAATAATCTTTAATTTTTATAATAACAAATTGCGAAAAAAATACATTTAAATGTATTTTTTGAAGCAAAACTATCTTGAGCTTCAAGTAAACTGCCATTTCCGGTTATCCGATTGACACCAAAATTTAATGGGTTCTTTCCATATTAGAGTAAGGTAGAAATACATGGTTTCAAAAGTTTCTGAATGATAGTATTTGAGTTAGAGCATAAAGAGGATCCACACACACACACACACACACACACACACACACACATACATAACATACATAACATACATACATACACACATACACACAGAGATCATCGTGAAAATGTTAAAAATGGATTCTAGGGACCTTAAAACGTGGTCATTTACCAAAATCTCGATATGCGATTTTTAGCACGATCCCTATACCTCTCTTACCAAGGGTAGCGGGAGGTAAAAATGTTAAAATTTTATTACAACAATGATAAAATTTGATTACAATAATGTTCTACGACGCTAGAAGATGATGAAGATTGCTGAGATGCTGAAAATCTATTATCAGTAATTTCTTTTATTGTTTTATTCATTAGGAAGAAGAAAATTTTAAAATTTACCTAATCACAATTTTTAAATTCAGTAATCAGCCTCTGTCTAAATTGGCACAACAAATTGTGTAGAATGAAAAGATTTTCACACCGTTGCATTTAGTAGAATAGGGGTTCCTATCCATTATGATTTATTCAGCAAGCCGTTCTCACAAAATCGTTCAATTCTGGCGTTCAGTTAATTACCCAATCTTTTGTGCAATTATCGTTTCCATCTTCCTGCTAATCCGTTATCCTCTTTTCTGTTGCCTCCAGCAACAGAAATATTAATGAATCTATGGGTCAGTTGGTGATTAATTACAAGAATACGATAAAAAGTTTTCGATTTGAATTTAATGTGCTCTGTCCTCTGTCAAAATGTAATAAACCAAAAAGAACTATATTTTTTTCATCTTAAACATAGACACGGATGGTTCAAAACTAGAGTCAGGAGAAACTGGAGTGGGCGTATTTAGTCCAGGTTACCAAATAAAGGAATCCACAGGCACCAGAGATCTACGCAATAAATCTCTGTTCTCAAATAAACCTATAATACAATTTAACCAATTTTACGATGATGTCTGATGTGTGTATGTGTGTGTGTGTGTGTGTGTGTGTGTGTGTGTGTGTGTGTGTGTGTGTGTGTGTGTCGCATAAATCCAATATCACGATTCCAAAAATTATATTTTTTACATCTAAAAGAAGAGCTGATTAGATTTTGGTTATAATTGATCAACCGGAAGTACCCTCAGTTGAAGATTTTAACAGTTTTTCTTGAAAAAACGCTGTTAAATCATTCTCTGGCACTTAATGTTATTATAGATATTAAAGAATATACTATTATCTACACGATTTAATTGCATTTTATACTTTATATTCAATGGATATATAGTTAAAGAATTATAAAGGAATTAAATTCCATAAATCAACCAGCTATGCTATAACCATGGAAACAACTACTATATTAACAAAATTCTAATTGACAGATGTCAGTGTTAATGAAAAAAAATGAATGTGGCAGATAGATGAGAATGTTGAGATGGATGTTGGGGAAGACACAGAAAGATAGGATATGGAATGAGAGGATAAGGGAAATAGATCGAGTGATAGAAGTTCAAGAATAGCGACCAGTAACGAGTGGGAAAAGCTAAAGAAGATGACAGTGTCAAGTGCACTTTACATAGTTTATTTATGAAATAATTCTACTGGAAATTTAGAATCTTTTGCAAGAAAATTTTTACATGGAATTTGTACATAGTGTGTTGGTCACATCAGATTTTTTTATTATCATCTTACCTTTTGTTTTTCAATGTTAAATCCTTATAATTAACTTTCACCATTTCTAGCAATATCAGTATAAAAAAATGTCACCTCGATCACTGGAAGTGATAATATTTAATTCCCAAATATTCTAAATGAATCAGACCTATACTTATATGTCTTATATACCTATATTATTAACGGATCGAGCGTAAAAGATATATAGAAAACAATTCCAAATGCATTACAAAGTTAATTGGCAAAAACATGATTTATCTGTTTACGGTTTTATAAAAACTAAAATGCCGACATCATATGCTGACTTCAGCAAACTTTCAATTCAATTTATACATAATTCAGTTAACAAAGGTCAAACAATCAAATAAGCTATTATATACGTTCAGAGAAAACAAAATACGGCATTCTCTTTGAAATGGTAACAATTTTCATTTATCTTAAATTACAACACAAACAGCTTTTAAATTTACGACGTCTTAGTCAAAGCCATGCTAGTCTATTTCTTGCTCGTAGATCTGACATGCAATCGTGGTCAACTGACACGGTTACCGTTGCCAAAGTGCGATCGAATGAACTTCTAACCTTACCAATAAGAAAACTTGGAATATTTGATCACAACTTTCAGATATCTCGCATTCCCTTTATACTTTATTGTAACATCCGAGAATAATTCACTAGTTAGTGGAAGTGAAACGTCTACCTTATCTAATATAAATGAATAAAAACTTGTGGGATAAGAATTTCGAGTAGGCGTCGAATTATAAAAAAAGATGAACGATAGATCCTTTCCGAAACGACGAACAAACACTGTGGAAGGATGATTAATTCAAGGGCGATTCTACTTCCCTTAAAGGTATTCGATTCAATTTGGTATACTCGTAATTTTATCTGATTAATAAAGATATTCTGTTTCAATTTAATAATATTTTTTGCACGACTGGGTTTCTTTTTTTGTTTTTGTTTACCAATAGTGTTTCCAAGGCAATAGGTTTTATTTACTGATCAAGATTTGGTTGTTAAAGTAACAAACGCAATAATTGTACAGTGTGTTCAATAAAAAACATAACTCGGAGTAGGCTATGAACAGAGAAACGTATGTCTGATCATTCATTTCAAAAGTCAAGTTGTCAAAATTGATTTTGAAATGTAATTTTAAGGAGAAAAGATAATAAAGAAGGATACAGTATATGTATTGCCATTCGCCATTTTCTAATTTATTTCCATTTCTAAAATAAGATTCAAGAAGAAAAGCTTTGATTCCTTTAGATAACAAATTGACATTTAATTATTTTTTTTTTTTGCACGTACAGGTTTTTTTTATCTCTCGCTATTTTCTTTTTATGTTGCATAGGGCGCGAGCAGTTATGTGACTTTGTTGGCCTTGGCAAGCAGATATGTCAAGTATCATAAGTTTTCATTCAAAACCTTATGTTTTTCAAAATCCATGTGGATTATTTTCCTCGCCAAGTATATTCCATACTATTGATGACATGTAAACAACATGATATCAGAATATTTTGAAATTTTTAATGAAAAATTATGACATATGACATTTGTGACATCTATGTAAATAAGTACAAGCTGTCATTCTGACACGGACCCACAAATCTGCTTGCCAAGGCCAACAAAGTCACATGTCTGCTCGCGCCATATAAATAACGAATTTAACATTTCTTGTACACACAAATAATTGAAATTGTATATCTTCTGTAATGTACCTACCTACCCATGTTAGAGATTAATTAATTATTAAGTTATTATAAGTATTATGTTGTATTTCTATGAATCATGTTATTGTGCCTATATCATGTTATGATGTTATTCTAATTCTCTTATTTACTGTTCTTTTAAATATTTACTGTATTATCTTGAAGTCCATTTCTATAATCCTATTGTTAGCTTTTCCCATACAACTGACCTTTCCTACCAACCATCTCTGAGTCATTTTGTTAGAACGTGAATCGTACATCACAAATAAGATAACAACCCTTATCCACCAATATATATCCCAGTCAGAGACAGTCAGTAGATCTTAGATCCTCACGCCAGTCCTCACAAAACTTCACGTCATTCTGCATTAATATTTTTAATAAAACTATATTTTTAAACCACTGAGTGAATTATTTCGTCGACCCATTACATAATTTTGGTGTCAGAAGTGGGATCGTTTTTCGAAATAACGGTAAATAAATTCAAACTACAATTTGAAACCGGTGACTTTAGTCTTTAACCGTCGAGACGAATCCAATAAGTTGTCTGTATCACTCGCGTTCGAGACAGTGGTTCCGGATCTTACTCAAATTCAAGGCTCATCTTCGACAACGTCGGGGTCCATCCAGATCCAGCCAACCAGTCCACCAGGTCACAGTTGAACTCCAGTTCAATCGTTCACCAGGTCCAGCGAGCAGCAGTTCAACAACGTCGTGGGTCTTCATTCACTGTGGTCATGTTTATACTATTTCTGTGAGTACAATAATACCAATCCCCAAAGTGCCAGTGTTCAATTCAAAAATTCAGTAATACAAAAATTAATTCGTGTAGATTTTAAATACTCTTGTAAAACATTCGTCAAAACTAATTTCAAAATGCCTGATACTACGAGTACTTCAACATCTTTCGTAAGCTTAGAAATTGCCAGAAGTATGTTAATTAATTTCGATGGCAATAACAAATCCAAACTATTCGAATTTGTCGATAACTGCGACGAAGCAATCGCTCTCGTATCAGAAACAAATAAAGCTACTCTTTTAAAAATTATTAAAACTAAATTAACTGATAACGCCAGACTCTTAATAAAAAACAGAAACTTTGATTCATGGTCAGATTTAAAGAAACATTTATTAGATTCTTATTCAGATAGACGAACAGGTGGTCAATGGCAATTAGAATTAAACTCAAGTAAGCAAAATATCAAGGAAAATGTTCTTTCTTATGGAAATCGTATTGAAAACTGTTACGTTAAACTATTAAATACCTTAGACAACGATTTATCACAAGAAGGACGACAAGCGTGCGTCAATCTCTTAAAAACACAAGCCTTAAATGCATTTATCTCCGGATTAAATAAAGATTTAATTATACTTGTAAAAGCACAAAAACCTGAGTCTCTAGAAGAAGCCATAGCAATTGCAATAAACGAAGAACGAGAACTTATATCAAAATTCGAAATTCAAAAGTTTCAAACTATTAATAATTCCAACACAAAGCATTGTAACTATTGTAATAAACCGGGACACAGTAGTTTTAATTGTTACTCAAAAAATAAACCGAGAAGTGATTCAAACATTCGACATTTTAGGCAACCGAATGATTCAAGACAAAACTATGCACCGAGTAGTCAAATAAATAGAAATTCTCCAAATAGAAATTCAAATTTTAACCAAAATCAAAATTTTCCCCGTAGGAATCAAAATTTCGATAATCCTAAGCAGTGCAATTATTGTAAAAATCTAGGGCACGTAATTTCAGAATGTCGAAAACGACAATATAATAACCAAAAACGAAACAATATTAGTTCTAATTCTCAAACCTCTTCCAATCCTTTAAACTCGCAAAGTCCAGTTGCGTCGGCCACTCAACGGACTGCAAATCACATTCAGGCCGAATCGTCATAATAAAAAATTTAGCTGTCACAACATTTATCAATGTATCTTTTAGCGAATCAAAACTTTTACAAAATTCATTCTTGCTAGACACAGGCGCGGACGTTTCTTTAATCAAAATTTCAAAATTAAATGGAAATACTCTTATTAATGAAGATAAAAAATTGATTCTGCACGGCATTGATAACGCTAATCCAAATTCTGTTCAAACACTCGGTTATCTACATCTGAATATTTTAGTTGGAAATAGAACAATCACTCACACATTCCATGTAATTAGAGATGATTTTCCAATACAATTCGATGGAATTTTTGGTAACGATTTTTTGAAAGAGAATACTTGCCACATCGACTATGAGAACGATTTATTACATATTCATAATTCTGCTATCTCCCTAAATCATATAGAAAACATTTTACAAAAAGAAAGTTCTAATCTTACTAATTCAGATAATGATTCTAAATCTTCACTAATTCCTACTTATCCTATATCAATCGAACCAAGATCTGAACAAATCATTGTTGTTGAAATATCTAATCCTGAAATCTCTGAAGGAATTATTCCTCCTACTAAAATCCTAGATGGTGTTTTATTATGTCCTAGTTTTGTTAAGGTCCGTGATAAATTTGCCATTACATCTGTACTCAATACAACGGATAAAAAAATCAAAATCTCTAAAGTAAAAATTGAAATTGAACAAGTTGAAAACAATCACAAAATAAATTCCATATCAAACAATAATTACAAACAACCTATTAATTGTAATTCTAATAGATTAAAATTATTGAAAGAATCATTGCGCTTACATCATTTAAATGAGGAAGAATATAATAAAATTTTAGAAACTTGCATCGAGTTTAATCACATATTTCATTTACCAGGCGACGAGCTAACTCATACAAATGCGATAACTCATCAAATTCCTACTAATTCTGAAATACCAGTCCAATCCAAAACCTACAGGTTTCCAGAAGTCCACAAAGAAGAAGTAAATAATCAAATAAAAAAAATGTTAGACGAAAATATTATCCGCCCTTCTACCTCTCCTTGGAATTTCCCCGTTTGGGTCGTTCCAAAGAAGCAGGACGCATCCGGTAAACAAAAATGGCGATTAGTTATAGATTACCGTAAACTTAACGAGATTAGTATCGGTGATTCATACCCTTTGCCAAACATCAACGATATTCTCGATCAGTTAGGTCACTCAAAATATTTCTCAACACTCGATCTCGCATCCGGATTTCACCAAATTCCAATAGAAGAAAAAGATATATCAAAAACTGCATTTACTGTACCTTCAGGCCATTACGAGTTCAATAGAATGCCCTTTGGATTGAAAACAGCCCCTGCGCGATTCCAACGTCTAATGGACACTATTTTAACTGGTTTACAAGGTTCCGCATGTTTTGTATATCTTGACGATATCGTTGCTTATTCAGATAATCTCGATAATCATTGCAGAAAATTAAAATCAATCTTTTCCAAATTAGCAGAAAATAATCTAAAGTTACAACCAGATAAATGCGAATTTTTACGCAAAGAAGTCATTTATTTAGGACATCATATCACATCCGAAGGTGTTAAACCAGACGATAATAAAATAAGAGCCGTAGAGGAATTCCCAATTCCACAGACTACTAAAGAGATAAAAAGTTTTCTCGGTTTAGCTGGTTACTATAGACGATTCATCAATAACTTTAGCAAAATAACACAACCTCTCACAAAATTATTACGGAAAGACGAACCATTCCTTTGGACAAGCACTCAACAAGAAGCTTTCGAATCCTTAAAATCAAAATTAATATCAGAACCAATCCTTCAATATCCAGATTTCACTCAACCCTTTAATCTCACCACCGACGCAAGTAATTTTGCTATTGGAGCAGTCCTATCACAAGGTCCTAGTTCCCAAGATCTTCCAATCGCATACGCAAGCCGCACTTTAAATCGAGCAGAATCTAACTACTCCACCATTGAAAAAGAACTACTCGCGATTATTTGGTCAATTAATCATTTTAGGCCTTATCTTTATGGTAGGAAATTTAACATATTTACAGACCATCGACCCTTGACATGGTTGTTTAACGTGAAAGATCCTGGATCACGATTAGTTCGTTGGCGCTTAAAAATAGAAGAATATGATTATCAAATCACGTATAAACCAGGTAGATTAAATTCAAACGCTGATGCGCTTAGTCGTATTAAATTAGAAACTAACAACGATAACAACTGTTCAATATTTAAATCCAGTAACAATACCGAAACATATTCTGATTTTCTAAATTGCCTTAAGACTTCTATTCTAAACTATAACCTTTTAAATGAATTCGATGGAGACATTAAAACTATTAAAGGTAATAAAGCAATTTTTGTTTCTTGTGATCTAGATAATTCAAACACATTATTAACAGAGATAAATGAAAAATACAATCATTTAGATTCACTACAAAATCCTGAGTTATTCGAAACTAAACACTTTTTCCATTCTGATGAAATAATTATTTATGTTTTTTCAAAAAAATATTATTGGGACCAGCCTTCATATGAAGATATTTTCCATTCCATTTTGAATCTCAAAAACGTTCTAATTAATAATAACATATCTATAATCAACATCCCAAATCTAAATTCCCAAAGTCACAATAATAATTTAAAATGGCACAAAATTCGATCGATGATTAGGTACATATTTAAGAATACCAACATTACTATAAATATCTATCATAACAATATAATAAATTTAAATACCGACCAAATCGAGAAAGTCCTCGTAGAATTTCATTCAAATCCATCATCGGGACATTCAGGATTCCATAGAACATATAGAAGAATAAAAGAAAGATATCGTTGGCCCAACATGAAAAAAGATATTGCTAATTTCATTAAAACATGTAGCTCTTGTCAAGAAAACAAATTAGTTCGGAATAAATCTAAGAAACCAATGGAAATTACAACAACTGCTAGTAAACCATTTGAAAAAATTAGCCTCGATATTGTAGGTAAACTACCGCGTACCGAAAACGGTAATGAATATATATTGACATTACAAGACGATTTAACAAAGTATTCTCAAGCCTTTGCAATTCCGCGACATGACGCAGAAACCATAGCAAGAACATTCGTTCAAAATTTTATTTGTAAATTTGGCATACCCAAATCAATCCTTACAGATCAAGGTAGAGATTTCATGTCCAATCTTTTAAACGAAGTTTCAAAATTATTTAAGATAAAAAAATTAAATACAACAGCATATCATCCCGAAACGAACGGCGCTCTCGAAAGATCACATCACACTTTATCCGAATACCTTTCCCATTACGTAAAATTAGATCAAACCGATTGGGACTCATGGCTCGATTTTGCCATGTTTTCTTACAATACAACACCTCACACATCCACAAAATACTCACCCTATGAACTAATATTCGGTAATAAACCCGAACTTCCAACTTCAATTACGAAAGACGTAGAATTTAAATATACATACGACACTTACTTAGAGGAATTAACCCTAAAATTTCAAAAATCACACGAAATAGCAAAAAATAATATTATTGAGTCCAAAAACACTAATAAAAAATATTACGATAGGAAAACCAAAGACATAAATTATAAAGTAGGAGATTTAGTGTATCTAGAAAATAATCAAGTAAAAATAGGAACTACGAAGAAATATTCTAAGAAATATACAGGTCCATATAAAATCATAAAATTAAACCCTCCAGTCAATTGCACAATAAAAATAAAAAATAAACATATGCGTGTTCATTATAACAGACTAAAACGTCATATTGTTTTAGGTTAGTCAGCCTCGTATCAGGGGAACAGCTCTTCAATCATACCGAGTTAAAGCAATCTCCAGGAATATATTACGACCACATAACTAAATTAAATTATTACGAAAATATTTGGAAATTAATTGTACATATCGATATTTCTGCTTTCGAACAAAAAATTAATCTAATCGAAAATACTATTATAAAAACTCGTAACCTTTGCGATCACGATAATATTGAAAAATCCACACTATGTGGTAGTTCACTACATACCTTAGAAAAAGCACTACCAATTCTTAAAAATAAATTTGGAAACTTTAACGAAATTATTGGGAACCGTAGAACAAAACGTGGGTTAATCGACGGATTAGGTTCTGTTTTTAAACTCATTTTCGGAACCTTAGATCATAATGACGGCGAATATTATAACAAAGCCATTGAATCTTTATCACATGATGAAAAAGAACAAATCAAATTACTAAACGAACAAACACAAGTAGTAAAATCTACTATTTCAAATTTTAATACCACACTTTCCAAATTGCAAGAAAATACCTTATTATTAAATTCAAATATTAAAATTTTCGAACAATTAGCTAAAGAGATAAATACAAAGTTATTCGAAGTAGAATGGAAACAGGAAACAGACGAACACATCTCGTTATTAACTATTATGTTCACTGAAGTCGAGAAAGAATTAAGCGATTATACGACGGCAATTCTATTAGCCCAGAATAGTATTCTTCACCCTATAATCTTAGGTCCTAAACAATTAATTAAAGAATTACAAAATACCTTACCATATTTACCCCCATCTACGAACTACGTAACTTCTTTAGAAACTCACAATTTCCACGCACTCGTTCAAGTAATGGAAATTGAAGTTTTTCGTTTTAATAATAGGCTAATATTTGTACTCTTAAATCCTTTACTAGATATTAATACATTCGACATTTATAATCTTATTCCTTTACCGATTCTAACAAGCAACCAATCTTATCTTTTTATACAACCTTCCACTAAAATGATTGCACTTTCTGAAAACAAATTACAATATACTGCTATATCTGATTTTAGTAAATGTAAAAAATTAAACGAATTAAAATTAGTATGTCGTTTGGAATCACCTATATATTCGGTACATGTTAAACCTATTTGCGAAACACAGTTACTGCAAACCTCTTCTAGAATCCCCGAAAATTGTGATACTCGCATCTTCATAACTAATAACGAAATATGGCATAGATTACATAATAGTAACAGTTGGATTTACGTTTCTCCAAAATTAACTTCGTTAACAATAAATTGCAAAAACATTGCACCTTTCGATATCTCGATTGTTAAAACAGGAATTCTTACCATGGATAAATTCTGTCGTGGGTACACCAGTACTACGGTACTGTCAACATTTTCTATATTTAAAGAGAGTTCCCATTTATCAATAGTACCAAATTTTGACATTAGCCAGGACGAATGTTGTTTAAAAAATAAAAACCCAAATGTTACAATCCCACAAATGGTAGACATACACTCAAACATTAATTTAGATAATTTAGAAATAGCTAGCCATAAGTTAAAGGAAATAGAAAGGATGACTAAGGAATTAAATAAACAACAAGATTCTATTTTCTCTAGAGTTACCAATAACAATTATTTCATATATTTACTTTGTACGTTACTTAAAATTCTTAGCCTTTATTGTATATACAAAATTTATCAGAAAATTAAAAGAAGGTTTTTCAGAAACAACAATACCTGTTGTCACAGCATTTCAAATTGTTTAACTCTAAATATATTTAAAAATTCAAATAAAGTTCACCCAGTTAAAACTAATGTTGAATTAGGTAACAGAGACAATCATAGCGATGAGGAAGTTGAAAAGCCTCTCCGAAGGAGCAGTAGAATCGCTCAACTAAAAGAAAACCCTTGAGGCTTTCCTTTTCTTTAAGGGGGGAGGTGTAATGTACCTACCTACCCATGTTAGAGATTAATTAATTATTAAGTTATTATAAGTATTATGTTGTATTTCTATGAATCATGTTATTGTGCCTATATCATGTTATGATGTTATTCTAATTCTCTTATTTACTGTTCTTTTAAATATTTACTGTATTATCTTGAAGTCCATTTCTATAATCCTATTGTTAGCTTTTCCCATACAACTGACCTTTCCTACCAACCATCTCTGAGTCATTTTGTTAGAACGTGAATCGTACATCACAAATAAGATAACAACCCTTATCCACCAATATATATCCCAGTCAGAGACAGTCAGTAGATCTTAGATCCTCACGCCAGTCCTCACAAAACTTCACGTCATTCTGCATTAATATTTTTAATAAAACTATATTTTTAAACCACTGAGTGAATTATTTCGTCGACCCATTACACTTCTTTCGTTCTATGAGTAATTTTGTCCTGAGATGAGTAGAAGAAGAAAATAAAAAATAGCGACCCCTAACGAATGGAAAAAGCTAGAGAAGATGTCAGTGTCAGTGCAATTTGCATAGTTTGTTTCTGAAATAATTTTACTGGAATTGGGTCTTTTGCAAGAAATTTTGTGTAGGGCGCGAACAGTCACGTGACTTTGCTGACCTTGACAAGCAGATATGAGGGCCCGTATCATAATAACAGCTATTAATTATGTCCATAACTGACAAATGTCATAATTTTTCATTCAAAATTTCATGATTTTCATGTGGTTTATTTGTTATAAGGAACGTGAAATTCAGTTGTCGAGAAATACTATAGCAAAAAATGAAATTTTGAATGAAAAATTATGATATTCGTCAGTTATGGACCTAATTAATAGCTGTCATTTTGAAACGCGCCCCCATACCTGATTGTTAAGGTCAGCAAAGTCACGTGACTGCTCGCGCCCTATGTAGTTTATACATAACACTCAGGATTGGCGGAAGGTAATGTGCTGGCCACAAGATTTTTTTTTGGTGTTCCAATTTCAAGTACTGCAAGTATATTATCAACCGATTCTTGATACAATTTCTCATTTAAATACCATTATCAATTACTCTTTTTATATATTACTTTGAAGTTTAGTACGTTTAAAGGTAAATATGAAATTGATTTATTATTTTTTTATGTATCAAAACTGAAACTAATTGTAGGAAAGATATTTATGAACACAATTTATCTATTTATATAAGGTATACGTAAACATTCACTGAATTTAGAATATGACGTGTTCCTATTCCTACGTATTAATAACAGGATATAGAAATATTTATAAAAATAATTACAGCGTTAGTGTTTCACTTATGTCAATATCGTGTATGAAATTATTAATTAAAATAATTGTCATTACCGTAAGTTGTTGTGCTGAATAAATTATGCATAATATTGCTATAAATATGCCGCGAATGTCATCAAACAAAATAATTTAATTTTAGCTATACAAAGCCCAATATAAAATCATTTATGTAGCACAATAAAAGAAAAATGAAGATACGGGTTTATTTTTCTCGTTCTTAGGAATATCGACCAGGCTCAAAGTGAAAAGCTTAACTCGCAATTTCATTTTTATCATAACAATAGCATATAATGAAAATGCTTTCATTAAATTGAAATATCTAATTGTTTACTTCATTTTTATGCAAAATAAGAAAATCATACAAGAATAAATAATAGATTATTATAGAGAAACTGTTCAACACAATATGAAAAACAATGCATTTTATGTGTAATTGTAATGCACCTGTTACGTTAATTCAATGACTTTCAACACGCAAACTTTCATTTAACCCTGCTCCGTAATGTCGCGTTATTTATTCAAGTTACCTAGTTTTCCATGTTATTAAATATTTCAGAGCAATACCCAATGGGCATCATAAATTACTTTATTTAATTAAATTAAACAATGTAAACATCATATTATTTGATATTATTCCTAATAAAAAATAAGTAACCTAATAATTAACAATCATATATAACTATAAACAATTGTCATGCAATATGAAACAAATGAAACTTACCTGCGTCTGCAAATATTTTTTTATATTCTTCTAATAGTTGCACTTCATCTAACCATACTTCTATTTCAGATGTATGGGTTGTATTTAATTCTATCCAAAATATATTAATTAATCTACTTAGGCATATACCACAAGCTATTATTAAAAACACTACAGTCACAATTTTGGCACACTTCGACATTATTCACTGCACAACCGGCATTACATCTTGACAACAATCATGTTTGACAGATGACAAACGCCATGTTTATTTATGCGTAAGAGATACAACTAGAGACACCAAATGACAACTGCTACATTTAAATAATTTAAGAATATTTATAATATAAAAAAATAATGTGATTAATAGATTGTGTATTATTCATAATTTTATTACAAATTTTTCAAGAAACAATTTATTAACGACATGACGCCATAATAGCACCGACACTATCAAAATCAATTTTTTCACTAATATTTTTCGTTTTAATGATTTCTTCTTGATTTGCAATGAAAATTAATTGACCTTCTTCTCTCCAGTTGTATTTTTTTACCCAATGCTTCATAGTTTTCTCTTCGACATCTCCAAGAATTTGGGCTAAGTGGGCTTTATCAATTGTTTGATATGTGATGCCAACAACGTGACAAACAAATTTACGAATTGAATCCAAAAATCCGCTAATACGTCCCACTAATTCGGGCATAGAGTGTATTCTAGTCCAAAACAACTGAAACTCGCATTGTTCTAAAATATCTCCCAGATACATTATTTGATTTATCGGCTCCTCGCATAGCTAAAATTTATTCATAAAAATTATCAATTATAAATTAATTATTATTACTAACTTGTTTTTCATTCAAAAGGCATTTACACAAAATGAAATCTGTATGTGGAAAATTTGTCAATGCTTTCAATAAAATTTGAGATGTAATGTCAATGTTGAACCTTGAAGGATTAAACTGATATAATTTTAATACTGCCAAATTAGCTTCTAAATCATACGCATTTTCTCTAGATTGAATTTCAACGTATCTTTCCAAAGTAGGGAGATTTTCCGGATTATATCTGCAATTTGAGGTTATAAAATGTAAACTACATATTAAATGAAAATATACCTTTCTATGCCTTTCAGCATAGATGCTACGGTCTGCTTCATTGCTTCAGCCATGGTTTTATACAATTTCTGAATTCAGTTGTTTATAAAACACGTGAATATTTCGCGAAATATGTTAAATGATACACACAACAATGTGACAATTGAAACGAGAGAATCGAATCGCTTCTGCCATCTACAGACAAAAATGTGCAGTATGCAATCAAATGATTATTCGCGCTCTGTATAAATTTGAGATTTAATGGGCCAATCGGGCCATACACAATGTATAACACCTTTGGCTCACAAACATAAATAAATGTCCTAAGACATTATCGCGCAATCATGAACACTTGCGTCCAGTTTTTGTTTTGCTATCATAAGAATGTCGGACCACTGTCGGACGATTTGTATTTGATGGCAGTGGCGTGCGGAGTTATTGTTAAAGAGAAGTATAAAAAGCGCCGTAATAAATAGTGTAAGGCAACGACGAAATTTGGTTTGTTTTGATTTCGGCTGGCCAGACAGAGACAACCAGAGATAGAGATATGTTTAGACTAGTTTGAGCATGGGTCACTAGAGGCGCAAGTGTCCATAATAATATATTCTTTGGAAATAAAAATGAAAACTACTTAAATTATGATTAAAACTAATTATAATTCAAAACTATTTAATTATGATTAAAACGAATTATAATTCAACATATTTTAAGTCGATTTATGCAGTATCTATCTACCTTAGTAAATAAGGTACAAACATTTTATTGTTGTTACATTGTTTACAATTGGCATGTATTTTTTAGGGTTCCTTTATATACAGGGTATGGCCATGGGGCAAGATCGCCGCCATTAGCGGGCCAATGTCAAATAGACTGATAATTCATTTCCCTATTTATTTGTAAGAAATGTGATATTATATTATACAGGAATATTAAATAATCACACTATGAATTTATAAAGGTAATAAAAATTCATTTATTTAAGAGATACACAATTATTATGATATAGATTTAGAGGTTATGTAGAGCATAGGATATAGGTTGTTATCATCACATCTAATTTAATAACTATAGTTATTATTTACATAATAAGTATATATTCTAAACTTACCTTTTTAAAATTTAAATGTTTGTGCTTAATATTGGTAATTTTTATGTTTTCAATATTGCCAGTCATTGTAGTCAGTATCTCAAGAAAATACACAAATAAATAAAATAAAACTATTACTTCCTTACACTTTAAATAAATATTAGAAATATATTTAAATGTGTTTTGCATTAAAATAAAACAAATAACCACGAAAATACATAATAATTTGTACAACAACGAATATGACTGGCTCGCAAATGGTGGACGAAACGCGAGCAACGTCATGGTCATACCCTGAGTATATAGGTACTCTAATTCACGTGGGTTTGTTTACGTTTTCGCGGAGTGAGGTTAAGAATTAGTTCGTATTGGAATTTATTTGTTTTCAAAACTATCATCGATACTTAATTTTCAATATTGAATACAATAACACACTAAATGAAATAAATGGAACCAGTCGTTTGCACAAGGAGAACAACAAAACTATAATAATCACAACAGAACTGTCTGCATATATACGTCAAAACATGTGGATGCCATTTTAAAAACTTCCTGTTGCAATGTGAACCCAGCGCGCATCTTCTTAAGGTAGGCTGTACCACAAAACAATAAGGTAAACGAGAAGTGCAAGTCAATGTATCAAGTGGGCAGCACGGAACTATTGCCCCCTGGGTGTCATTGGGTACACTACTTTTGACATATGTCAAATACATGTCAAGTAAATGTCAAATATATGTCATATGAACCTGTCAACATTCATTTGTTTAATATACAGAGATTACTTAATTTTTATAATTTCGATATATTTAAATAAAAAAATATTTATTTTCATTATTTTTATTATATGTACAAATTACATTATTTAAATTCAATATTTTATAATAAAAGCATTTTCTTCTCATTCTTGATTACTTGGAATAGCCGGGTGAGTTCTTATTCATATTGATTACCCATTATTTCAACATGGTCTCCTTATGAACGTTGTTCTGCGTGGATTTTTCAAATGATCTTATGCATTTTCGGGATGTAGGTTCTTCTATTTTCTACCTGCTCTGATCTTGTCTTCCCAGCAGTACTTTGGTCTTCCTCCGAGACGTTGACTTCTAAGACAGATGCAATACGGAATACGTACTGTACCAGTCGAGTTCCTTTTCTCACATTTTTTCATTGATCATGTTGTTGCTTATAGTTAGCAAGAAGACGTCCCCTTGGAAGCGACACTCAGTAAATTTAGTGATTAACCATCATTTTATATCACACATGTTCACCATCAAAAGTTGATGTTGAAATTAGTTTCGAAATTCTCTGTTTTCCCATTATTTGGACGAAGACCATAGAGGCTAACACAATCACATCAGATCTATAGCTGTTGTTCCAATTTTCTTCACAAGAACAGTAGATAAATCCTTGAAATTTTGTATTCTTCCTGTTGTCAATGTCCGTGAAGAGATTCCTTGAAAGAATCCTTTAACGTAAGCTTGTGTCTTCCATAACGGCCGTAGGTCCAATTGGTAACAAATGGCCTTTTTGTTGTTTTTTTTTAAATTAAAATCAATGAAACAAAACAAAATAGCAAAACCCAACTGCGACCATACATACACATACAAATACGCACAAAAACATACATCACAAAGATAAATGCATTTATAGATTCCTTAAAGACATTGCGCTCAATGTATTTGAAGGAAAAATCATACTCTAATAAATGAATATTATTTTGCAAAGTTCTTTAAATAACAAATAAAATATCGTCTAATACATAATGTAAATTGTACCTTTCTTACTGTTTAAAATTTCTGTATTTTAACTTAACTCAAGATCATGTTTAAATATTCAAAAATTATTACTGGGTGTTAAGTAATACAAAAATAAACGTTGGTGATCAATTACATAAGTCATTTTTATAGTACATTTTTGTAAAACACTTAAACCTAAATGTAAATTATTTGAAACTAAGATACTTTTTGCGAGAAACAGTTTTACCAAACTGTTTGGCATCCTCGAATGTAGATGTAGCTCTAGATAACTCAAATTTACAATATTTGGAGTATGGTTGTTTGTGCCCAAAAGCTTCTCAAGTTTAACTTTTATATACTTATTCATATAAAGTTTGTTGAGTATGCATATTAAGATGAACATCCTACAATACATTAATTAAATATAAAGGTTAACGAATTTATAGTAAGCTAACAAAATTAACGCAACCATGATTACTATTTAAAGGAAGATTATATACAAATTATCTTCGCAAATGAAGGAATATGACAAATTTTCATCTGAGTTAATATTACAATTTTTTTTCCATATATCGCGCCGTATATTTTAAAGGAAATCTATAGAAGTGTTTATCCTGTGAATCACTTACAACATTCATATATTTATTCTCGCAGTTGGGATGCCGACATTTAAACTTATAACGACGATTAAAGCTGAAAATGTTAATCAGATTAGAAAAAATAAACTAAAATAAAAATATTAAATTATTTACTTATCATAAGCCATAATATATATTTTTTAAACCAACGATTTATACTTGACAATGCAGCAATGACAATATCTTCGAACAATATTTTTTACTGTTGACAAAATTTCATAAATTTTTATTTTTTATTTCATAGATAACTTAATTCATTTCAAACTATAGCAGCGACAAGAACCGTTTAGTGACATCTCTGTTACATTGGGTACACTACTCTCACTGCCTACTGTTTGCTGCCAGTTTCCCAATACAAGTTACACCGGGGTGGGCTGTACGTTCTCCATGAACTTCTGTGACGTCATTATTTTAGATTCCATTTTTTGAGAAATCTAGGCATCTTTGAGTGAAATACAATCAGTTTTGAAGACATTTTTAATCAAATAAAAAAAAAAAATACGCTAAACTTGATCTTAAATTTTAAACTAGTTTTGATATTTGTTACGTTGGTGCAATCAGCCATTAACTACATGTTTTCAGTACTTTTATAGACTCACCAAAATAGAAAAATAATTTAATAAAATGAAGCATTATTAAAACTGTCAGATGTCACCATTAAACATATCGATGGTCCATTAAAAAAGTAATGAACCGGTATACACATATTGAGAGGGGGGCTGTAGTCATTAACTTTGACCTAGGGCGTAAAAAAATCCGGGCCTGACTTAATTCTCTTTTTAATTTTACTACTTTCTATTTTTCATACTCACATATTTTAAAACCTATTTACGCATTTTTGTAGTGCTTTATTTTCAAAGCAGCAGATTACTTAATTTTTCTTTTTCTTAACCTAATTTTCATCATAATGGGATGTATATTCTCCTCGTTGCTTTTCACGCTCCATCTCACACAAGAAGGTCTGTAGTAAAATATATGTATAATAAAGTAGATTATTAACATTTAATAAATTTATTTCATTTAAATTTTACCGTATCCATAACAAAAAATAAAAATGTGCAATTAAAATGTATAAAAATGATTAATGAAATCAAATATATATGAAAAATATCTCTCTGCACCTTAAAACAGCAGTAAAATATAAAGCAATAAAACTTTATATTACATGTTATGTTACAATAAATTTATAATTTATGCGTTAGTCACAAGTCACAGACAGCAATGGCATCAGTACGTTCTTCCAATAATTCTTGACCAGTTTTGTTCAACATTTCTCTAGCAAACTCGCTAATAGCTAAATCGGGGACAATCCTCCATTGTTTGTTCTCAATTGTTACTGGGAAGGAAAAAATAATATCCGCTGGAACACCGTACGATCCATCGCTAATAATTCCCATAGAGACCCATCTGCCTGGCTCAGTTCCACACCACCAGTCTCTCATGTGGTCACTGGCGGCCTTGGCAGCCGACAGAGCAGACGACATTTTTCTGGCAGCGATAACAGCAGCACCTCTCTTTTGAATGATTTCTACGAACTCAGTTCTCAGCCAAACCTGACTGTCAATTGCATCATCAACGGGGACTACATTATTGTTACGACTGACTGTAGCATGAGCAGCATCAGGGAATTGAGTAGCAGAATGATTACCCCAAATAATTACATTTCTGACATTCTGAACAGGTGTAGATAACCGGGCAGCAATTTGATACTGGGCACGATTTTGATCCAAGCGAGTCATAGCTGTGAAATTTTCTTTAGGAATGGAAGGTGCGAATTTTGAACACATTAACGCATTAGTATTAGCGGGATTACCAACAACAAGTACTTTGACATCTTTTCTTGCAAATTTATCAAGTGCTTCACCTTGGACTTTGAAAATTTTTACGTTAGCTTGAAGTAAATCTTTACGTTCCATACCCTGTTTTCTAGGCATAGATCCTACTAAAAAGGCAGCAGAAATATCTCTGAATGCTTCGGCAGGGTCTGCTGTTGGGATGACTTCTCTTAGCAAAGGAAGGGCACAATCAGCTAATTCCATCACTACACCACCCAAAACTTCCATCATGGGGGGAATATCCAATAAATGCAGGATGAGAGGTTGATTTTGACCAAATACATCACCTTTGGCAATTTGATACAATAGTGAATAAGCAATTTGACCCGCAGCGCCGGTGATACAAACGCGAATTGGTTCAGCCTGTAAAGATAACAAAAAATATTTATATTAATTTACTTAAGTATTACATATTTCAATACTTTGTCCTTAAAATTGTACATTGTTGCAAATAAAACACAAATAAAAGAAAATAACAAATGAAAAATAGTTAACCTATAAAAAAATCGAAAAAAGCAGTTATCACAACCAAAGAGCATAACATTTTTATCATAAAACAACAGTTATATTGAGAAAGGTCACATCAATGTCATAATTATCAAGTAAATTTTACAAATACTATATTTTCGAGTACATAGTTATAATAATTAACATATTAGCACTAATATTTATAATAATTATATACTCACCATTTTAAATTAGGAGTATGAAACTAAATAATGAATGCAAAATAATTTAGACCGGCACACCACTACCGCTACAACTGATCAACTGATGTGCAAGCACTTAAGTAAAGTAGTATGTTTGTGTGACTATCCAAGCCAAGGGCAAGCTTTGACCTCTCTTTATACTTGAAGTAGGTAGATATTTTTGATGCTGATAACCATCACGTGGTGTTATTTAATCTGCTTATTTTCTTTATTTTTATGATCCACATTACATTTTTTTATGTATGGATCATATGCGGATTGCATCTTAAATGTAAAAAAAATATCAGCACACATATCTATAAAGTAATAAATAAAAAAATCGGATGTGGCCAACACAATACCTCCCGCCATTTATTTTTTAAAAACTTAAATACATATGTGATCTCGCGACCGTGTGCTTGAATCTGTTCGCGAATCAGGGGAACCGTGCTCGATCCCAACGGACGACAAATATTTCGAATTTTAAATGGCACGCAATTGACGCCAACAATGAGTACAAACATGTCATCATCATTACCTACCGAAATCTGTGTACAAAGCAGATTGGCACATCCAACAATAGGTACCTACCTATTTACTATAGCTGAAAACTGTATTAAGTTATTTTCCATATAACTATTGTTCTATTCAGGGCATCGAACCCGACAAAAACTGGGTTCAGGTTGTTTTTTGAGAGATGGGTTCGTGTGCGGTTCTGGGTTCGGTTCGACCTAATGAAAATTTAATTGTTGTTTGAATAACAATCTATATAGAAATAATTTAAAATACGGCCCAGAATTTATAATGCAATGTAAGACAAGAACAGGAACACAATTTTCACGAACAGTTAACACAGACAGCAAAGCAGATACTGAAGGCATCAATGATTGACTTTAATATGATTACCGCTCACGTTTCGAACTGAAAATGAACCTGAACTGGAGTTGAACCCTGAACCCGAATTTTAATACCCGGTTCGGTTCCGGGTTCAATTGAAAAATACATCTGGGGTTCAGTTCTGGGTTTGCTATAATGTTAAAAGTTTAGTTCGGGTTCGATGCCCTGGTTTTATTTACAATTTTCATTTTAAGACGTTACTATTATTAATTTGAAATGATTATATTTTTGGAAAGTGACGTAGATTTGAGCTGAACTGTGTAACCATGGAGTTGTTTTTAAAGCATAAATTCCGGGATTTAATTTTTATATTATTATATAAATTTATCCATAAAATGTGTAGAAAATATTAATGCACACCTGTAGAAAATTTAATAATCTTTAACTTTTATAACATAAATTGCGAAAAAATAACATTTAAAGGTATATTTTTGATGAAAAAATATTTTGAACTTCAAAGTGCTATTTTCGATTATACGATTTTCACCAAAATCTAATGGTTAGAATGAGGTAGAAATACATGGTTTCAAATTTTTCTGACTGATACAGTGTGGTCATAAAAAAACCTAACTCGGGCTAGGCTATGAAAAGACATATACAGTAAAAATTTTGAAAGATGTCCGATCAAGGTTGTCTACGAATTGTATGAATTCAGATTTTTGCTCTGCTCATCATGACAAATTCAGTAGTGTCGTTTGCTTAGTTTTTATGAGGGTACACGTAAGATACTACTGTTATTTTATTATTATAAAAATATATATTACAGGAAAAATATTAAAAATTCAAAAATAAGTCAACTAGTAAGTTTATAAGCAAATGTAAAACCAGATATATTAAAAATAAGATACTGACACAATGTCAGTGTCTCTGACAGAATATAACGTTATACGTACGGCTATGAATCCAAGTAATGTATCTGAATTAATAAATAAACTTACGTTACAGCGAAAGTATTATCAACAACGAGCATCGTTTATAAATGGAATGTCCTAACTTAGTCGAAACAATATGAATTTTTGAAAGACAAGCGTGTTATATCCATCCTTATCACACACTCTTACAGCCTTTGCAAAAGAAAGAGATAAATGTGTGCCTATTTGTTAATTCGTTCGTGATACAGGTGCCCTTGATCGGACATCTTTCAAAAAATTTACTGTAGGTTTTGATTTGAACAGCCTGTACTATTTGAGGTAGAGCGCCCAAAAGACACTGACATACACATACACACTCACAACAGACATCATCGTAAAAAATGCTGAAATCGGATTGTAGGGACCTTAAAACGCGGTCATTTATCAAAATCTCGATATGCGATTTTTAGCACGATCCCTATACTATATCAAGGGTAGCGGGAGGTAAAAATTGAATATTTTTTTAAAAATGTCACGAAAATATTTACCTTGGACTTGAACAATTTGTACAAAGTTCAATAAAGATAAATTTGGATTGCAATTTAATATAAGATAAATGAGTAAATAGTACATGGTACAAATTACACGGAAATATTTAGTATTTTTATACTACTTTTTTTATTTTATAACATTATTTATCTTAACATCAATTACATACAGATATAACTTTAGATGTATCTACTATACTAATTTCTGTTGGCTGAAAGATAAAACGGAGGGACAAGCGAAGAGATCGTGAGACACATTCGGAAAGAAAACCCAAGACACCCACGCCAAATTCACTCAAGTGAATTACAAATATAAATGTTTCATTTTGCAGACAGAGAGAACAGATTAGAGATAAATCACAAAATAGTTATATTAATTAAATTTGGTCATTTAATTCATCTAGAAAAAAAAATCACTATATTTATCATCTAGTGAAAGCATAATATGAAAGTTTACTGTCTTCGTTCTGCTTTTCTACCACCTCTTTTAAATAATATAAAAACCTATACAAATCATGATTTAGGCCACAAAAATTAAATAACAATTTTCTAATAATATACAAAATGTACAGTAAAATAATTGTCCATAAGAGATGAGAGACAGATGTACATTTATTCATACTAGAACGAAGACATAGCGATCAAAAAGTTACACTAAAATTTACTCTTTATTTGCTAATCACAATCCTTGATTAATTCAGGTGGAAACCCTTCTCTCTGGTAGCGGCTAAAAGTCGCTCTCGCAGTAATTCTTCCGTCGGGTAATCAGGTAATTTAAGGTAATGTACACAGGTGTTGACAGAGGGATAGGAACCCTCACCTGCGTCCACTTTTCGTACAACTGTAAGTCGAGGATAGAGGTTGGCTAAGCCACCTGGGGGAAGGGAACTACACCCTGTAGTAAATTGAAGGAACGCTTTGCGTTCTTCAGCGTTCATGTCCATCAGCACGTTGACGAAACGTTGGAAACCAGGGCTACGGAAAAAAAACAACACGGTAAGATTTCATGTCCTTAGGCAATAAATTTCTAATTTTACGCTTTCATAATGTGTAAGTATTGTTTTGTTTCTGATATTTTGAACATGACTCATTTTTATCAACTATCTAAAGGTCATTTTGTCATGTATACGACTAATGAACAAGAATAAGGAGCTAATTTGTCAGTAATAACAAACCGAATATTCAAACAGTGGTTCTCTAACGATAGAACAAAATTATATATTTTTAATGGTACCCTATATAATTTTTAGCACATTATACAGGGTGTTTCCTTTAAAACAACCAGCGCTTTTTTGGGCGAACTAATGACTTTAGAGAAAAATGTTATATACAAAAAATTACCAGGAAAAAGGGCTTAATTTATGAGGAATAATAAATAAAAAATTCAACCAGTGGTTCTCAAACGGTAGAATAAAATTATATTTTTTTAAATGGCAACCTATATAAATTTTTTGTCCATTAGATAACGAATTTTTTTCTGATTTCAACGATATAAATATGATATGGGATTGTATAACAATTATTTCGAGAAAAATGATATTAAAAATCAGAAATAATTTTACAATATTGAAGTAGGCTATGCAATAAACAACTATTAATACGGCTATTGCCTAGGTTACGATAGTATATTATTTTCTTATATCTAAAATAACTTGTTTTACTAAGAAATTCATAATAACAAATGAACTACATAACGAAGAAATATCAAAAAATAATAGTACTAACATAAAAAGAAAAACAATATGATGGAAATTATTTACAAATTTATGCAACCTTAGGTATTTTTGGTATTTTTGCAACTGCAAAGCCATTTTTTATTAATAAGTAATTAAAAAATTACGAAATCAAACACTTAATAACGTAAGTAACAAAACTATCTGTCACCTGTATCATTTGTTTGCATTTGTTTATTGCATAGCCTACTTCAATATTGTAGAATTATTTCTGATTTTTAATATCATTTTTCTCGAAATAATTGTTATACAACCTCATATTATATTTATATCGTTGAAATCAGAAAAAAAATTCTCTATCTAATGGACAAAAAAATTATATAGGTTGCCATTTAAAAAAATATAATTTTATTCTACTGTTTGAGAACCACTGATTGAATTTTTTAGTTATTATTCCTCATAAATTAAGCCCTTTTTCCTGGTAATTTTTTGTATATAAAATTTTTCTCTAGTCATTAGTTCGCCAAAAAAAGCGCTGGTTGTTTTAAAGGAAACACCCTGTATAGAGATTTATTATATATAAATATTGTGCAGGGTTAAAAACAATTATTTCGAAAAAAAAGTACAAACCGTACTCAAAATTAGAAGTAATGTAATAAAATAGCTATTTGTGTATTAAGAGCGCAAAATCCATTTGCGCTCGAAACACACACAAGATTTTTTCTACAGTCGCCACAGTGGGGTTCTTCATCATAACAAAAAATAATAAAATGTACACTTTGTACTTACACTACTACTCTATTAATAAGGATTAAATATAAAGAAAAAATGTCTTTTATATTTAATTTTAATTTATCGTTATTTCCTATTCTTCTTGACCTATTGATCTATCTAATCTAAACATTTTATACTTTCGTTTTTGTAAATGAATGCCCTATTTTATTTTCACAATAATACGGCATTTTTTGGTTATATAATATATCGACAGAGCAGTTATATGTCAGATTGAATTGTAAAGGTGGTAAATGTGTCACTATAGTGCCATCAGTTCCTGACTAAACGTTTCCATCAAGAATATAGACAAGTGACATTTCTCAACATTGTATAGTTAGAAATTTGGACAGCGAGCTTTTTTTCTACTTTGTCGTGCTAGAGCGGCAAAGTGACATTTTGCGTTGACAAAAGAGAGCGCAAATGGCTACTTTCTATGTAGACTGTAGAAAAAATGGCTTTTCTACAAGTGTAACCTTGGTACAACCTTGGATACAAACGTATCAATACCTATGTATAGCATAGCCTATTGCAATATTGTAACATTATTTTTAATTTTGAATACCGTATTTAGCAATGCGTGTCCGTGAGGTGACGCCTGGTAAACGTCCGCACAGTACAAACACTTTATCATTACCCAGCAATGGATAATATGTCGTGATGATATATTCATTTTTCTCGAAATAATTGTCATTCCGGAAAATAGTATGAAAATTTTGGCAAAAAATTGAGAAAAATTGTCCCAAAAACATATATAGGATGACACTGAAAAACGGGCCACTCAAAATATTTTTTTTTATTTATTATTTTCTAATACTCTTGAAATATTTGTAAACTAGGCTTAAGGGCTCACAAATCATGGTATATGAAGTGACATTAACTTTCATATTTCAAATGGGACACCTATATATTTTATATATTTGGAATCTACATAAAATTACAAATTCAACGATATACTCGAAGTGTATTTTTATTGAAGATATAAAATAGAAAAATTTAAGGGAAAATGATGCATAATTAACCTGCTAAGCCATGATATCAGATAATATTAACTAATATTTAAGCTAATTGTTTAAATAGTAAGTTTCTTTTTGTAAAATTCCATATTTTGATACAAAAAATTGTATTCACAGTCAACCTATTATGGCGTCCCAGGTTAATTAGTTATAATTTTCTCTTACGCTTTTGTTATTACTTTTTTCAATCAAAATTCAGTTCAAGCATATCGTTGAATTCGTAATTTTACGTTTGAAATATGAAAATTAATGCCATTTCTGGTTAAACCGGAAGCGCTACCATCATGCCAAATACCATGATTTGTGAGCCCCTAAGCCTAGTTTACAAATATGGAAAGAAAATTAAAAAATAATTATAAATAAGTCATTTTGAGTGGCCTGTTTTTCGTTAATATACAGGGTATATTATTTTTCACACATCTTCCCAATGGTTTAAATTATATTAACACGAAAATCGTATTCTACGAGGTTTAAAATATAAATTTACTCAATTCCAAATCTTAAAATCGTCGGGACAAAGTTTTATTTAAATATGTCTATGATGACGCCCGTTGAGAATTTTTCGCAATTCATCCAAACATCAAAACTTTTATTTGGTTATGAATTCGGCTAAAATTTAGAGGCAACACATAAAATTAACTGCAAACTCTACAAAATTTGGCGTCGATATATAAAACGGTGTATATTTGTATAGATAGTATTAAAAATAAAAAAAATGAATCATACCTATCCCGTGAGTATCCAAGCTTCGGCTCAGTGTAATTGAGCAAATCATCCCTAGTCCACTGCGGATTCTGATCACCACATAACATAACCCTCATTTCATCTGGACTAAACGCAGCTAGTTTTTCCATGGGAAATACTTTAGAAAATCCTATGTAGAACGCATCCAATTGTCTAGCAATACCTTTGTCTAAACAATATGCAGTTGTAAGATCCGAATATTCTTCAACATTCTCTAAATTCACTTCAATTTCAGCACCGTTAGGAACGAGTTCCACAGCAGAATAACCAAATACTTTAGAACTTGGTGAATATGTAAATGAAAGGGCAAGATCTTCTAAAAGAATAGGATCAGTAGATGGATTTAAACTTAGGTTTTGGATTTGATGAGTTTTGGTTTCTGTTGAAAGATTATGATCTTGCATAATTTTTATTTTTCTTTTCACGAGATCCTGAATTTGCTTTAAAAATTTAGCACGGTGCGGATCAATTTCATATAAATCTTCCTGATTGAGAATTGGTTTGTACCAAGGAGATTTATCTTCACAGATCAATTTTGGAGGATCGAATTCGAGCTCTTTCTCACTTTCTTCTGAGATTAAACTTGATGTCATGACGTCATCTTCAGTTCCTCGCTTAAGACCGACTAGACCTATTCTCTCGTTGACATTATTTTGTATTTCTCCGTGGCACATAAGTTTAAGAAAAGCTTGTGACAAGGGTAGATCTACTAAACGATTATCTTGAAGTACTTTGGCTAAAAATACACCAAGAAACCAGAAATACTTAATGGCTTTATCACAAATTTCTGAGTTTTGTGGCAGGGGTGCAGGGAACAATCCAGATGTTCTGCGAACGTAGTAACCTGGTGGTTTCATCCCTTCACCCAAATCTACACTATCACTCATACTGTCCGTATCATCGTCACACAGCCACATTCCTAAATCCCTCCTTTGCAATTCTGCAGCTACTAATGCATAAAACTCTAATGTTGGGCCTAAGCCAGTGCCCTCTTCTCCCGAAAATTCTACTTCTAAAATTGATTTCCTATCCGCGTGCACTTTCATTACTTGAATAGCCCAGTCTAGTAATTCGTCTCCCCTAGGAACTTTTACCCTTTCATGTTTTAATCTGCCTACTCTGAATTCATGAGGATCATCTCGCCTAGGAGATAAACCAGGTGTTCTTTGCCGCTCCATTGTTACATCTCTCTGTGTTTGAAGCCAGACTATACTTCGAGAAGCACCAAACGCGGTACAATTGAAATAAAGCTGTCTTGTTTCGAATGGAAATAAAAATGGGCATGAATGGTTTAATTCTTCACACCATGTTGGTAAACTAGAGCTGGACAACACCAAAGGATCTTGAATTTGTTGTAAAAGTTTATTGGTTATCTTTTTGCTAGTGAATTGTTCTGGCGTCAATTCATTATCGATATGCAAAGGTGTTGTGTTCAAATCTTTTTCAATGGATGTGGTAATAACAAATAGATGCCTCAATAATTGCAGTACGTCCTCAACTGTACAATTGGATACTGACGGAGTTCCAGCCATTGGTGTGCT
This sequence comes from Harpalus rufipes, assembly GCA_951394225.1. Classification (NCBI taxonomy): domain Eukaryota; kingdom Metazoa; phylum Arthropoda; class Insecta; order Coleoptera; family Carabidae; genus Harpalus; species Harpalus rufipes. The sequence continues at coordinate 4,666,004 of OX596274.1, forward strand.
AGGAGATAAAGTGGTTCCAGCTATGGAACTGCTACCACTTCTAGAATATAAAGTTACAATTGGTGTTGCACGACCTTCTTCAGCTTCTGAATTTCCTTCTTCTTTCACTTCTCGATATATGATAACATACGTCGGTTCCCATATTCTTCTAAGTTTTTCCTGCCTGGATCCCAATTCAGTCATCTGGATTAATTCTTGGCAAGCTTTAAATATGGTCCATGAAGAATCAGATAATTCTAATTCTACATCAGGCACACCAGGAAGATTGGGACCGCGCATAACAAGCTGTAAACGTGGTTGTGGAAGTAATTCAACCTCACTACTACATCCAATGTCGTCTGAGCCAGGTGGAGGAACATCGAGATCTGTAGTTTGATTCACATTTGTTCTTCCAGGACGTGGATCAAATGCAGGAATGAGTGCAGAGAATTGTCTTTTTAAAACGTATTCATCGTCCCAGGATCTACGTTTTCCACCAGGACGTGAACTTTCATAGCTGCCGCTGCTACTCTCCTCCTCCATAAAAGATAACAGATTTCTCGAAACCATTACTTCCTCGTAATCTGCATCGTCTTCATTTTCATCCTCGTCGTTATCTTCTTCCTCGCCCATGTCTTCGTCGTCTTCGAGTTCTAAAACATTATTACATTTGATACAACTCATATAACCACTTATAAATGACCACAAAATATTTATTTAATTTTTTGTTTATTATTTTTTTAAATTTGAAGTAGTTTTTTTCCTAATTTTATACAGGTTTCTAAGAAAACGTGTCCTACATGAGGATTTCGGACAATAATATATATCAAGTCGGTAAATTAGAGAAAATTGTGTGGTGTACAGTAAAATTTTTGAAAGATGTCCGATCAAGGTTATCTACGAATTGTATGAAATCAGATTTTTGCTCCGCCCATTCTGACAAATTCAGTAGTGTCGTTTGCTTAGTTTTTATGAGGGTACATAAGATACTACTGTTATTTTATTATTATAAAAATATATGTTACAATAAAAGCATTCAAAATTCAGAAATAAGTCAACTAGTAAGTTTATTAGCAAATGTAAAACCAAATATGAGAAAAATAAGATACTGACACAATGTTAGTGTTAGTTACTCTGACAGAAAATAACGTTATTCGTACGGCTATGAATTAAGGTAATGTATCTGAATTAATAAATAAACTTACGTTACAGCGAAAGTATTATCAACAACGAGCATCGTTTTAAAGTGGAATGTCTTAACTTACTCGAAACAATATGAATTTTTGAGACAAGCGTGTTATATCCATCCTTATCGCACAAGCTTATATAGCCTTTGCAAAGGGAATAGATAAATGTATGCCAATTAGTTAATTCGTTCATGATACAGATGACCTTAATCGGACATCTTTAAATTTTTTTACTGTACATGCTCTGTCGCATATGTATTGGACCAAGGAATTTTGCGTAGAAAAATATTTTTTCAGAATGGGGTCCTCCACTCTATTTTTTTTATTATTTTACATGAAAGTTCGTTTAATTTTAAAGAAATTCGTATTATTAAAAAGTTATAATTGTTTTTAGTTTAACTGCATTTGATTTTTAACGAAACCTATAGCTATCTTTCTCGCACCAGTGACTATAGTAGGCTGCGCGAGAAAGATACGAATAATTGTGACGTCATAGTGGCACTGTATCGTTCAAAAAAGGTTTTTTTTATCTTAATCGTTATTTATTGAGTAGTACTTTAAGGATAAAGTGCACATTTTATTATTTTTTGTTATGGTGGAGGATCCCATTAAACAAATAAGTATACACTTATAGTTCTAGCAATTAATTAACAATATTTAATGTTTTCCAATTACAATAATTATAAAAAACAAAATAAAGACAACATTATGTCTGGCGCATATCAATTGGACCATAACACGAACACAAAGTTAATTATTTATATCTCGAACAAATCAGTGATGCGTAATTTGTTTGTTCAAATATATTATACTGAAAATGATTAGGCAGAATATTCACGTTATCAACCTGAAAAAACCTTATAAAATGAAATATAACTTGCAGAAATTATTGGGTGTTATTTATTTTTAAAAGAAGAAAAAAAGTGCTAATATTCAATAATGTATATATTAATGATATTTACAATTATTTTTAAGTCAATCGTTATTTCTTTTACGAAATAATTGTAGTTTATTTTCGTACCATATGTTGGCACTACTGAGAATGACCATGTTGTGACAAATAATTTTATATGCCATATAAGGGAATAAGGATATACTTTGAAATAATTGTAAATTCAGTAATATATACGTTTTTTTTAAAATAGTATATTTTTTTCTTTTTTAAAAAAAAAATAACTACTAATAATTTCTACAAGTTATATTTCTTTTTATAAGGTTTTTTCAGGTTGATGACTCAATATTTCAGGTATTTTTAAACTGGAAAATGTTTCTCGTCGTTCCTTAAGGAAAACTTAAGATATTTGCAATTTTATGCTCAGAAAGTCCAGTTTTATTCGCAATAATAGAATTTCGCATGTTAGAGGATAACGACTTTCCGTGTATTTTTTTTACAATCGTAATATATTGACATCTCAACAATAAGTTTTAATTGGTTTCTTAATGTAAACTTGATAATATATTTGAACAAATAAATTACGCATCACTGTTTTGATCGAGATATAAACATTTAACTCTAAGTTTGAGTTATGGTCCAATTGATAAGCACCAGACAAAATGTATTTTTTCTTTTATAATTAACGAAATTGGAAAACATATAAAATATTGTTAATTGATTGCTAAAACTATAGTTTATCCGGAAAAAAATCGTAGGTCAATAGATATAAACAAAAATAGAAATTTTGGGTTTTTTATTTTTGCAAATAACTTCCAAGAATGGAATAATGATGAATTCTTATGACTCATAATAAGATATATACTGCAATAAAATTTGCCATTTATTATGTAAATATTTCAAGTTATTTAAAATATTACATGATTCAAATCGACCTCTTCTCTGCGACATCACGCTTACATAATTAAAACCGCAAACGTCGCTAGTGTCGTTTTACAACGATGGGATGTGATATATCAAATACGTGCTAACTTGACAGTAATCTAATGTAACAAATAAGTTCCCCTTACCCCGCAAGTCAAAGTGGCGGGAATAGATATGTCCGGCATTTTTAGTTATTTTTTCAATCAAAAAAGACGAAACTACCCCATTACGTATCTAAATATGCTATAATATATCAACATTCTTTACATTTTTATAAATGTAATTTCCGCACGCGCGCGAGGCATTAAATTGAGAATATAATTCCTTAGTCACGTGACATGTTTTCCGCCAATAAACATTCAGAATCTCCCTAGCTACGCGTTTATCACAGCGATGATAAAAAACAAGGAAATTATCACCGTATTTATAGTCGTTACTAAGGGATTTGTTTTCTTTATTTATGACATTGACAGTTAATTTTAAGTATAAAAATAAATAATAACAATAATTCAAACTCCGAAATATTAAATAAAACACGTAAGTACCATGTTTTAATACAATATGAATATGTATATCAAAAGTTAGGTTAGGTTAGATTGCAAAAATTCATTATATTCTCTCATTAAATGTAAGCTCGTGATATGATTAATAATCGAAGATATAGCTCGTGAAACCGAAACAGCACATTTCAACTCGTCCTTCGGACTCGTGAAATCTGCAGCTCGGTTTCACTCGAGAATATCATCGATGATAATCATATCACTTGTTATATTACGTATGAATATATTTTCGCTGGCACGATGGCACAAAACAACGTTTCACCGGCATCTTTACTTTCATAAATTTCAGATTATTTTTAAATGTCACTTTGACGTTTAGAACCTAGTCAGAATGGCCGTTGATATTAAAATGTGACGTCACTAGGCGAGGGAAAATCAGCCGGATTTTGAACAATGTCATTTTTAATTGCAATTTTCTCATTATTAAAGGTCGATTTGAGGAAAAATAAAAAAATGTGGGTCTATTATTTTTATATTACTCTATCGATTAAAGGTAAAAATGAAAAATCGTGCATGATCGTATCAAAAGCGAAAACAAATTTCCTAACCTGCTAGTAAAGTAGGAGCACGACAAGATTCCAGAAAATCTTCTAACGAGACTTGTTCACTGTCGCTGCTGGTAGACGTTAAACTCATGGTGAGCGCCTGGCTTAACCCCGGCGTGGTACCTGCAGTAGTAGCTATGCCGCATGAGTTATTCCCGGCACCGGGATTGTTGCCGCTAGATAAACTTGGATAACTCTGAGCAGTACTGAGTAACCCACCTGGAAAATTACTTGATAACGCTAGACGTACTAAACTGGATACTGAATTGGGCCCTCGAGGGAATAACGATCCACCTGCACTGCTTTGATTATTCTGTGAGCTCGATGTTATGATTCCACTGGATGTGTTGTTTGCATTGGAGTTCGGAGTGTTAACAGAACCAACAGTCGCCAATGTTCGTCGGCGCGCCATTGCAGCGAATGTTTCCAACAAACCAGCGGTTGTAGACGGTTCGATGTTGTTACTGGCTTCTGTTGATGTCAGATTTGGAACACTTACGCTCATGGGATTCGTTACAACTATTGGGCAGTTGCTGTTATTTCGTGCATTGTTTGAACTAGTTGTTCCAGCTTCGTCGCTGCATGGATCTTTATGATCTTGATCTGTTGTTTTCTTAGTTCTTTGTGCTTTATCAGTATCGGAATCTGAATTACTAGACATTGATATTCTAACTGATGGAGCTAAACTTGCAGCCATTAATCCTAGAGAACTAGCTGCTTGAGAACCTGATGTCATTATTGGTGAGAGAAGTTCTCCAGATAGGAAACTGTTTGTGTTATTTCTAAGTAAATCTGTACCTTCTCGGATTTTATCCAGAGCTTCTACAGCTTCGACTAGACTATGTGCTCCGCTTAACGCGGATTGACTATTACTAACTTTACTTCCTCTACAGCTTGAATATACAGACTTACTTAAATTTGAAGATGAAGTACTAGATACCATTAAATTGGATTTTGCATCGGAACCTTGTGGTTTGTTGGTGGGTTCTTCTGTGCAACTTTGATGACGCCTAAGTTGATTACTAGAGCTAGCATGATTACTATTTGATTTGGAATCTGATAACGTCAAGCTTTCGACAATAGTGGCAAGATCGCTTGAGATTGAATTATTGATTGTTGAAAGATCATTATGTGGATCACGAAGCGTATGGACTACAACGGATAATTCCGTTTGATTGTTTGCAGCTTGTGACTCCGATGTGACTGCAACTATAGCTTCAGCTCTGGCAACTGATAAAACACTTTCTGCGATAGCTTCAGCTGCTTGCTTTGCAGCTAAATTGTCTGCGGATGCAGCCTGATCCGTGGAAGCTACTGAAGTTTTCATTTCTGTAGCATCTGGAAGGCTTGGAGTAGAACTAGATTTGCGACTAGTTAAAACACTCTGTTTTTCTTTTGTATCTTTATTTTTATTTAGAGGATTACAAGATTTTGGAGAAGTGCTTTCTACATCGTATCCTGGTGCTAATTTCAAATCATATTTGCCTTCAGCACCCATGCGGTATGAATTTGAACCCCCATGATCCCAACTCACATCGATCCAGCCACTGTGAAGTTCACCAGTTACGGTACCTTCTCCTGCTGGAGAGCCATCTTGATCTCTCCATTTCCAGTCTATACCTCTTACAACTCTAGCGCCGACTGTTATATGTTTTAACATTTGCGTGCGGAGTAAACGTCTTTGTTTACGAAGATTTGCTTCCGCTTCTTTGGCAGCTTTTCCAAGGTCTTCGCATACACTAGTTACTTGTCCATATATTTCAAATCCTGATAGACTAAGATAATGTGTTTGTCCCGATGCATTTTTACCGCATTGTTGAATTCGAACATGTCGCCAACCTTGGTATTCATCAGTCGAAACTTCAATTGGCCAAGTACTGGTTGAGCCTGGATCGTTTAATGAAGTGTCATCCATGTGAGTGTATAAAGTTGTCCAATTAATTCCATCTCTAGACATTTGGAAAAGCCAATTTCGCAGGGCACTTCTACCGTATCCTCTAGCATGGCGTAATGTATAACTACTTGGTATTACGAAAAGTCCTAAATCAACTGCGAACCATGATCGTTTATCATCATTTGTATGACAATTTAAAGCCGATGTATCTCTGGATAAAATGTCTTCTAATCTGCCATATGGTAAATTTCTTCCGTCTGAACTTGTTACTGAAACTAGACCATATTGGCCAGGATTAACCCATTCTGGACTTGTTTTTCCATTCGTGCCAATAAAATAGATAATACCATTTTCGTCAAAGTCGTGGTGATGACGGAATGTTTGATATTTTTGTTCTTTAAGTTTTTTCAAGAACTGGAACGTAGCTCTATCGTAATCATACCATTGTTTAGCAACCATTTTCAATAAATATCTTTCTAATTGAGCTATTGTACTTAAGGGTTCCATTTTCAGTCCTCGTCCACTTCGATCAATCAAACAACTTTCTCCAGGAGATTTTTCTAAACGAAATCTCAATCTGCGTGTTAAAATTTGTAAACCATAGCCAGAACCCGGAGTATCATAAAGATAAATAGGAAGTTTTTCGATGCTTTCGAGTACGGAAATTAATTTCTGAACTAAAATAGAAGCTGAACTTTTTCCTTCATTTGGTTTTTCTTTAAAACATTGTTTAAATAATTGAACTCGTTGTTTTTGCAATTTTGTTGTTTTATTTGATCGAAGGCCTTGATCCCAATAACTAGTAGAGAGAAGTGATAGTAAGGCCTGCACCAAACCTGAGCTGTGAAGTTCATAAGCACTAACTACACCGTCTTCATGAAGAATTTGTGACAATTCATCCAAGGCATTACGTAGGATATCCCTCCAAGAGTTTCCATCTCTGTTATTGGCGTAAGAACACTGTTTTTGGCATGCCCGTTCAATCTGGGCAACAATATTTCCTAATTTAGCCACCACTCCTCGAGGCTGTGCTTGAGCTGCTTTGAAATATTTATCGTAGATTTCTTGCGCTTGCGTTTTTATTTTTTGTTTTAGCGCTTCCATTTTCGAACGAAGACGTTTGCCTTTCTTGTTTGCCCAACCTGCGGAAAATTCAGGACCTAAAATATAATATTACAATCATATTTAATCAAAAGAAAAGTGGGTATGAGTATAGGGTATGCCACCTGGAATTTAAAGAAAATTTTGGTGTCTATAAATAGATCTTGACCTCTTGAGTCTAAATATGCAAAAAAAATTCATCGCCGGTCATGGGTTGGTGAGTAATTGAATTTTGAAATTTAACATGTAAGTCTATGGGAGTAATGTTAAGTCTATGGGAAAACAATTTTAAACGTTTAGAATAGTATATTACATAACGAGCGTGGAAAGTGGTAAATAGCGTGCGAGTGTACAGATTGAAGAACAAGCGCATAGTGCCGAGTGATTTAATACACGAGCATGCTAGACACTTTCGAGCGAGTTATGTACACTATTTTTCAGACGATCACAAAATATTTCTTAAAAAAGTGTTTACACTAATAATATAGTTTTTCTTGCAGCCTGTACAATTATTGTAGGCGGTGTACAGTCAATGATATCTTCTGAATATTATTTTTTGAAAAATTTTCTTAGTAGTATTAAAGAAAATTAAATTCTCTATCTGATACATTTAAATATTTTATTATTATATTCTATAGATTTAGATATAAAAGAAATATAATATATAAAATAATCTATTGTAATAAATTTTATAGCGGAAAGAATGCCATGAAAAATAGTTGAAAATTTAAATTGTTTGTAACTGACAGATAAATGTCAGTGTCCGAAATCCAGAGACATTACTAAAGACTTTTTCTGGGAAGTACATACATTATATTATTTCTTAATGTATTAATAGTTAAATATTTAATATTATAGGTATATTACACATACCCTTCAGAAATACTGTTACGTCCGACAATGAATTGGAAACATCTCGAAAAATCAGAAGAGTAGGACAAAATTTCTTCATAGAATGAATTTAAATTTAAAAAATCTAAATATATGGAATAGATAGTAGAATTTTTGGTGAAGAGTGTAGGTATACAAGAAATGTTAAATACAATAGGGCGCGAGCAGTCATGTGACTTTGTTGGCCCTGACAAGCAGATATGGATAGCTAGTAATTATGTATATAGATGTCAAATATCATAATTTCTCATTCTAAATTTAGTGATTTTCCAATTCCATGTGGTTTATTTTCCTCGACAAGTAAATTCCACACTCCTGGTGACAAATTAACTACGTGAATTTAGAAAATCTTGAAATTTTTAATGAAAAATTCTGACATTTATGTACATAATTACTAATTATCATTCTGAAACGGGCCCCCACATCTGCTTGTCAAGGCCAACAATGTAACATGACTGTTCGCGCCCTATACTTATGTAACCAAAATAAGGAAGTGGCGAGAGGTATTGTGCTGGCCACAACAGATTTTTTACTTTGAAACACGATACCGCTGCCGGCTGACGTTTAAGGTTAAGTTCACCGACCGGCGCTCGGCGCAACTCAATCCGTTAGACGCACGTACATTGTATAAATAATACTAAATGATACAAAAATACTAGCAAATATAATAATTATTAATGTTCAGCTTGACGGTTATTGTAAATTATCATATATATTTAACTTTTTGCCGAAATGCCATCTGATGTCGATTAATGGAACTAAAACCACATAACAACACTAGTGTGTTATGTTGCACTTTCTGTTGTTATAGCTACTTTCGTAGGTGGTCGTCTGAAAATGTATGTTGCGCATGAGCTAACCTAGGATAAACCAGTGATACTAAAACAGTGATTTCCTTTGTAAAAATCCTGACAAAACAAGTATCTAACGCACACTCATGTTTGAAGAATTTTTTTTTAAAATATCCTGACGAAAACAATACCTAACGCAAACTCATATTTTAAGAATTTAAAAAAAAAATCCTGACAATAACAATACCTAACCCACTCATTTTTTAATTATTTTTTTTTAAATCCTAACAAGAACCTAACCTAACGCACTCTAATGTTTTAAGAAATGGCGGTATTGCAGACTTTTGTATCGTTGAATGCGCATACATATATACATAAATTCACGCATGTGTACTCACACACAGATATCTGTGCATGCGCACGCCAAGCTGCCCCGCTCTCATAGACCTAACAATGCTCCCATAGACTTACATGTTAAATTTCAAAATGCAATATCTCAACAACCCCTGACACCAAAATTTCTTTAAGATTCGAGATGGCATACACTATACTCCAGTCGAAAAGTGTTTATAATACACATACCCAAGCTAGTTTCAGCAGTAAATGAATGTTTCGTTCCTCTGTTCGACTCAAAAATAAATCCTGGTAAATCTTCCCTAAGAATAGTAGCTTGTTGTTGACCATCGGAATTATGAATATGTAGTTCGGCATCTTTCCTTGATGTTAACGACCAGTTTCCAACGACAAGTCTAGTTGGACCCGGTTTAGATAATATTGGCTGACTAGAAGAGTTAGGCTTCACAGCCGATCGAGCACGTTGTAATTTTTCCAGAAATTCACCTCGGTTTTCTACGAATAACAAAACACGTCTAATATTGCTAATTTTTTTATACTAATAATTTGCATTAATAGTCGATTTTAACTATTTAAAATAGCAGAGAAGCAACATTAACGTCTAACAGCATTCAACATACGGTTCCTATTAAATTTAATTATATCAATATATAGATGATTTCGAAAATATTATATAGATGAAGATTACGATAATTTATAACGCTTGACTATCAAAATTTAAAAGAATTAACATGTTTATACATACACATTTAGAAAAATGAAACATATGTATGTACACATGAATTAATTACATAGAAGGGAATACATGAATAAGAAAATAAGCACATGCTAAAACAATTGATATAAAGCCGAAAAAGCTTACCTTCTGTTGCAAGGGTGTCGGAATTCCGTGACTTTCCTATTGACACAAACAAAAACATAGTTCATTTGTGTTAAAATGAGACAAAAACTTTTGCAAAAATAAATTTACAAATGGACCAAACAAATATGGTTTTAAACATATCTAAAAGGAACATAGCAGAACTAATATTATAAACAAGCATTCAAGTCAAGCAATGGTATTAGTGATATACAGTAAACTCTCAACATTCGCGGGGATACATGAATGCATAATCCGCCAATTTTAAGTTTCTTATCCAATGTTAATAACAAATCTTAAAATAGTCTCCGTACAAGTAAATTTCAAGCCATTTGCGTCACCAATCGTCCGGTGCACGGTAAGAGGAGAGAAAGTGACGTAAAGATGTTTAAAACTGGGGGCAAATTACGTTCAGTAATAAAGCGTTTATTTCTGGTTAAAGTTAAAAAAAAATAGTAGTTATTAGGAGTAAAGTAATACTTTGTGTGGCGAGCGTGGAAATTTGCACGACGAGCGAAGCGAGTCAGACAATTGCACGCGAGGCGCACAAAGACACTTTTACTCCGAATGACACATTATATTTTTTCTTCAAACGTAGATATTTAAAGAAAAATATCTACTACTGACGTTACATTTTACGTAAATTACGTTTGCGATTTGAATTGCCCTTTAGCTATGGATACTTATTTCTTCACTTTTTATTATAAACATTGAAGTGAAAATTTTCACGTTTTGACGTTTAAATAAAAACTGTGCAACTTTATATCCTCCTTGTGTGCAATTATGCCGGAATTTGAAGTATTATAATGTACGCCCCCTGAAGTTGTTCAATTGGATGGAAATCTAACAGTGTGGCTGAAAGATATATCCAAGGAATCACTGCAAAACAATATAAACTTTTCTTATCACTTTAATTCTAAGTATTCTTATGTTCATTACCGTCCCTGTAATTGTAATCTGTAAGTCTGCTATTCTTTAATATGGTATTTCCTCAAAAGTAAACTCTGTATATTTCAATTCGTAAGTTATTTATTTAAATTTGACAGCTATCGATGGTATTTAGTAACTTTATTCTTAGGTTACCTATTGTGTTAGTGACATTTAGGGCGTTATTACAGGTTTCTTTTATACAAGTTACTTATTTGTTGATTCTAGATAGTTTCTATGGATAAGCCACTTCTACTCCGGAGGCGTAGAAATTAAACTTCTATCTTGTGAATCAAGTCACAAAAGATGTTACTTTTATGATGTTTGAAGAAAAATGTAATTTTTGATCTTATTTTTGCAAATTTTTTATGAACAGATAGTGCACAACAAAATCTGAATCGAATGAGATATTTTACAAAAGGATCTTTTGACATTCCTGATTTGAATATTTTTTACAAGCGCTTGGTACTCGGAGTAATATTATGCACGCCACTGGACAATTTGTTGGAGGCGTGTTCTGCAAAACTCACTCACGACGTAGTCGTCTTGATCTTAACGTGTACGGAGTCTAATATTAAATTTTAAGTATTTGTTTAAAAATATAAAAATTAAACAAATATATCAAAGGAATTTGTGATTTTTGTTTGTTTCTTTCCATATCTGGATCAACATTAATAGCATGTCTTTTAAACGGTTTACAATTCTAACTTTTTTCCCAATCGTGAAGACTTTTTTTTTCTCTTTAGGACCTCTGAACCAGACATGATAGAAGCAACAATGAAATTGATTGGCTTTGAAAGAATGTAGGACTGTACAAAGTATTTCGCTGAATGTCATGCAAAAAAAAAAATTGTTCTTTTTTTGTTTAAATCGAACACAGTCTAATTTATCGTACTGTATGAATAAATTATTGTTTATTTACACTTTTTGTTGTTTAAAATTGTTTTAAAGTATATTTTAAAAAAGTTGCAAAAACCAGCCATGTTGTGACGTCATGTTTCAGAACTGCAAGTTCAGACTCATTTCATAAAGACATCATAATTACATATTTTAAAAAGAGTTACCGCGTATGTTAAAACTGTAAATATTGAAACCGCGAATGTTGAGGGTTTATTGATGAAGAATGAAAACATATACAAATGATGTTTACACAAATTTTATGAATGCATTAACAAATGTTAAACATTGTATCATTGTAATGAATGATTTCTTTTGAACTACAGCTGTTAGTAAAAGATCAGTAATAGATGAAAGTTAGTATGATAATCTGAAATACAGTATTTTCTGATGTTAACCGTTTTGAAAACAAATACTACTTTCAAACACATAAATACAGAAGAACTAACCTTTCATTAACCATAATAAGTTGAATGCTAAATTATATTTTAATTTACCGGATTTGCATATAGACATAATGAAAACACCTCAAATAAAGCCTTGAAATATTATTCAAAACAACAATTTTTTAAAAAATAATTGCATATTAAGAATAATATTACAAAAAAATATATATCTAATAATAACATCGACATACCAGTACTGTCAGAACCGCCTCCTTCGGGTGATCCACTAGAATACATAGTTGCTAGTTTCCCATCTAAAATAAATCGGAACCAGCCATTTGACCCATTTGAAAGCTCAAGAGCTGCCGCATCAGACCACACATACAAACAATCTCGACCACGGCAAATTGACCAATCACGCCAGTTATATGCTTTTCCCGGTAAAATTTCCCTAGCATCTTCTTGATTTGATTCCGTTGGTTCTATTAAAAATATAAATGTAAATCTATTTTAATTTAATAATACGAGTGTAAGGTGAAAAGTTCTCGACCTGATAATGACAGACTGCGATTTTCAGTTAAAAAATGATTGTATTTTTCTATATAATCTCCCTTGACTTCAACAAACGTTTTTCCAACATCAGTATTCCTTCTCGGAAGTGAGAGTCTGGAAGGCTGTGAAAATATTCCGCGAAGCGCTTCCCAGAAACAAATTTCTTCAAGTTTGGGAACAGACAGAAGTCTGAGGGTGCCAAATCAGGAGAATAGGGGGGATGGCCGAGCAAATCGTATCCCAAATCCCGCAGTTTTCCCATCGCCAACGCACCCTTGTGTGTAGGTGCGTTGTTCTGGTGATAAGATGATTTTTTTCTTCTTCAAGCCAGGCCTCAGCTGGTCAAGAAGGTTAGAGTAATATTCGCCTGAAATTGTTCTGCCTTTTTTAAGGTAATCAATTAACAGGATCCCCTTCGCATCCCAAAACATGCTGGCCATGACTTTTCCGGCAGATGCGATCGACTTCGCTTTCTTTGGCGCTGAACCACCGGCTTCCACCCACTGCTTGGACTGCTGTTTCGTTTCTGGCGTGTAGTAGTGGACCCATGTCTCATCCATGGTGACAAATCGCCGCACAAAATCGGTCGGATCCTTATTGAATCGGTCCAAACACTGCTGCGAATGTCGTTTGCGCATTTGCTTTTGATCGGCATTCAGCAAATGCGGCACCCATCTTGCGCAGAGCTTTCGCATCCCTAATTCTTTGTGCCCTTTCTTCCGATATCCCCACAGCCTCAGCTATCTCACTCGCCTATCGTCCAACACGATATCATGCACCTTTTCGATGGTTTCCGGTGTGGTGGCGGTTTTTGGCCGTCCTTTACGTGGGTCATCTTCGAGAGACGTGCGACCACGTTTAAATTCAGCTGCCCACTTTTTAACGGTTGACATGGAAGGAGCAGAGTCCCCGTAAAGTTTTGTCAACTTCGGATGAATTTCCTTAGGGGCTAATCCATCCAAAAACGAAGAATTTTATGACCGCACGATATTCAAGTTTATCCATTTTAACGAAAAACACGCAAGACATCCACTAAAAAATTCGTGTAAACAAACTACTTGAGAGAACAAGTTGAAACTTGTCATACGAACTAATGACATAAATTTTTGCTGATTGGAACGCTATCTCTGGGTCAGGCCGAGAACTTTTCACCTTACCCTCGAAAAAAATATTACCTTGTTCGCCTGAGGCCTCATCATCCGCACTTGTTTCTGGCATATCCTGAGGTCCAGCCAACGCAAGAACTTTCGAGAACACTCCAAGTCTTGCAAAGTGATCCAAAAATACATCTTGAGATTTCACCATCAAATCGTTAATTATTGCAAGAACGACCAAATGCCCATCTTCATCCTCCTGTAACAATTTGTTATAGTTACAAACATTATTTATGATTACAGCCTCACACACTTCAAATTTACTTTAAAACATATTGTGTGTGGCTGTTGTGTTTAAACATAGGTAAAATACAATTTACCCTCTGGCCTTAGCAGATGGCAATAATGGTTCCTAACCAAACCCAAAAGAGCAAAATAAAACAGTGCATTAACATGAGACCACACCATATTTGTTAGGGTTTGGAATAGCCAGCACAAAATAGGGTAAATTAAATTTATGATAAATAGTAATGGATTAATAACAGCCCTGGAATACAATCAAATATTTATTCAAAAATCGGCCTTCTTCAGGAGCTATAAAAATTGTTTTCATTTTCAATATTATAAATTACGTGATTTTATTTAAATGTAACTGATTTATACAAAATAACGGTCAACAAATTAATAAAAACAAAAACAACACACATTTGGACGTCAACAGTTAAAAACATAAACAGGATAAATACTGGTCAAAATTCTAATTTGTAAAATAATTTTCTCTTTACAAATTAAAATTTTGACGACTTCAGAGTATTTTATCTTATTTATCCTGGAAATAAGTAAATTTCTGGATTGCACTCAAATTATTTTATTTAATTTTCGGCCTCTCTTATACCTTCTTCAGGAGCTACAAATTGTTACAAAATTTTGAAAACCTTTTAAGAAACATCGTTTTTTTTTAAACTTGCGTAATTTTTAAATATTTGTATGAACACATTAAAATAATAACAAAAAAACATAACACACGTAGGACGTCAGAACAGTTAAATAAATATAATAAAATACTCAAAAAGTCGTCAAAATCTTTTAAAAACAAAATAAATGTGTGTGAATTTTCGGCGCCCTTATGAAAAAATATAATTTAGTTTTAACATGTATAGTTCAGAAGTTTGTTGTTGCTAAAAATTAAAAAAAAACTATACATGTTAAAACTAAATTATAATTATTTGAAATCGTCACTAAAGTATTTCATTATACGACGATATGAAATGTAGTGTTGCCAACCTTATGATATTGTACATATAAGATAATTTGGGCTGACATACGTTGTACAATAGCAAATTCGTTTGTAAAATGACAAAAACTATCTGCAAGAAGAACGAATTAAATAATTCCGACGAATAAATTTGAGATAACTCGCATAATTTTGAGTATTTATTACAATAATTTCAATGTCCAGAGATTTGCAACAATGAACAAAAGTTCGTTTGTTTGACTGACAGCAATTGACAGATTTGTCATCATAACCTATAAAAAGAAATATATCTTTCGTTTTCACAAAATTTCGATTTCAAATAAAATTTAATATGCACGTCGGCACTGAAGTTCCTTTTATCACTTATATGGTTTATTAAACTAAACTAAATTCCACATTCGTGATAAAAAATAAAACTTCAATAACTTGATACATAAATAACTATTTTTCATAAGGGTGCCGAAAATTCACACATATTTATTTTGTTTTTAAAAGATTTTGACAACTTTTTAAGTATTTTATTATATTTATTTTTTAACTGTTTTGATGTCCTACGTGTGTTGTTATTATTTTAATGTGTTCATACAAATATAAAAAAAATCACAAGTTCTAAAAAAACAATGTATTTAGAAGGTTTTCAAATTTTGTAACAATTTGTAGCTCCTGAAGGAGGTATAAGAAAGGACGAAAATTAAATAAAATAATTTGACTGCAATCCAGAAATGTTTTTAACAGTTGACTTCCAAATGTTCGTATTATTTTTGTATTTTTTAATTTGTTGTCCGTTATTATATATAAAAACAATTACATTTAAACAAAATCAGGTAAGTTAAAATATGAAACAAAATGTAGAAAAAATGTTAAAACTAATGTAAATAAAAACAATTTTTCGTAATACCATAAAGCTATTCACGATTCTGTACCGGCGGCTGTTATTATTACTCCTTTTCACTTTTGTTTTTCATTCATACGGCCGTTATAATTCTTAACGGCCGGCGTCCGTTATAGATCCCTTTTCACTTATGTGTTTAGTTCTATTAAAGCATAGTAACAATATGGTATTACGAAAACAATTTTATAGCTCCTGAGGAAGGCAAAAGAGTTGCAGAAAAACTAATAGAGGTCGATTTTTGAATAAATATTTGATTGCAATCCAGGACTTCTATTATCCCAACTTCCATCCAGTCAAGAAGCTCACTGATTCATCATAAATAGTGATATTTATCCTATATTTATCATGAGAAATTAACATCTTCATAATGAGTCGTTACTCTTAGATTAGAAATTAAAAATTATTTGTATGTACTTCATTTAAATAAAAATTTAATTTAACTTATGCTTATTTTACACTAGCCCTAATGGCCGTATCTCAAACTTTCCTATTCATGAAATAATGCATTAGAACATTTTTTTCTACGTCCAAAACGGAAACTTTATAATTTGAATTCTTACATTTAATATTACTATTTCTCAAAATTGAAGATTATTAAATGAAAAGTATAATGGACGCAGAAAAAAATGTTTTTGCATACTGTAAGCAATAGAAAACGACTCAAATGAAATGTTACAAAGCAAAAGATGTTAGCATAGCTGGGAAATACGACACGAACATGAACACGTACAAGTTAAGAGAGAATGGAAAGTCAGAGAGCTCGACAGAGACAGAAGAGCAATTACCGTGTGGTGGGTAGTAGGGGCCGTGGTATGTGTAACAATGAGCCTGTCATGCAAGGAGTGCACGCGCAGCGAGCGCACTAGCATGCTGAGGCCGGGAACAAACCCGCTGAGGGCCAGAGGGTTGGGGACACTGGCCGGAGGTCTACTATTCGGCCAACTATACGATATCTGCAAATACAGCAAATGTAAGCACGAAACAACGATACGATATTAGGGGATGCTCGCAAACTACCCGACACACGAAACTAAAAATTTCAAATGTCAATCATAATCAAAAATCTTTTGTGTGCAAATGTTAAATATGGCGACAATAAAATTTCATTATGAATTACAAAAACAATGCATTTTATGATCCTTATCAGTGCAGTATACATATAAATACATGATTAAACATTCATATTAAAATGCATCATGCTCACAAAAGTGTAAGGCGTGCAAAATTCGTGCAGTAGCGCATACATATGAACCATAAGCACGCAATGAAAACCATGTATTAATATAAGTAAAAAAAATATTCTCAACTTTCTAGAATACATAACGCTTAATATAAATCAAGGGCGTACATAACCTAAACTTGAACACAATAATCCATAAATACAACCTCCTCATGAATTTATAATGAAATTTTTATCAGAACCCGAACCTAAACCGAATCAAAACCGGAATCAATCCGTAACATTTTAGCGAACGAAACCCAGAACCAAAAACCACAGAATTATTTTTCAATGGGGTACTTTCGCCTTTTTTGATTTTTTTATTAGAAGCTTTGAATATATAATACATATAAGAACGGCAACGTAATGTATTTAGATTAAATATTTCGAGAGAAGGTGCCATCTATCCCTCCCTATACGAATTATTTCTGAGTTAGTTCAAAAAATACATAATAGGTGGATGTTGCACAGTATTGCCACGTAGCTAGAACAGCAAGTTAAGATTTTATAAAGGTTTTTAAGTTTGCTACTGTAAAACAAGTATACATATACATTGAAGATTCAAAATATATTATCTGGTTATTATGAAACAATATTTTTGAATTATTGATTATTGAATACCTCTAACAAATAGTATCTGGCAATGCTGTCAGCACGATTTACCGTAGTTCATAGTTTTGTGGTAGGAGTCACTAGCTATCTATAATAATTTTGTGAATAAAAAGAGACAGATATAGTATGTTGCTAGGCCATATGCGTTGCCATTCTTATATGTATTATATATTCAAAGTTAGAAGCAAGTATTTTTAAATTTAAATTTTCCATATTTTTTTATTTTGCACATTTTTTGTTTTTAAATGAGAAAAAAATATTGAAAATACCGGACATATCTATTCCCGCCACGTGACGTTACCCTTGCTGTTTCCGTTGAAACGTAGTTCCGACGTACTGCTCGAAGTATGACAAAGATATTTTGCGACGTATGTCTTGCGGGGTAAGGGGAACTTGTGTGTTAGGTTAGATTGCTGTCAAGTTAGCACGTATTTTTACTTATTTATTTTTGTTTGAGCAAGTTTGTAACAAAGTTTTGTATTACAGTTGATAAATAGAAACAAGGTTATGTCCTTTAAATATGTAAGCGTGACGTCACAGAAAACAGGTCGATTTGAATCATTATTATTATAAATAATTTTTTTGAAATATTTACATAAATGGCGAATTTTATTACAGTATATATCTTATTATGAGTCATATATTGTAAAAAAATAAGAATTTCATTAAATTTTAACATTTGGTAACTACCCTATTGTACACAAAATGTAGGAGAATCAATACAAGTTTTCGAAATTTTTCAGTACATACCGTATACCGTATATACTTCGTTGAACTAAAAGAATATCTAAATATTTTTTTTGAGTATTCACGATTGGCGATACTTTTTCATGGAATGTTCTAATCACGTAAACACGTTAAAGGATCAAAACTGGCATAATGAATTGTCAGTACAGTAAAATAAGAACCTTCAAAAACTCTGTAGAGAAAAATGGAAACACAACAAAATGTTGCCGGCGCCCGTATATAGAAAATATTCCCCACGAACAGAAAATGACTCTAAACTCAACTAAACCAAACCTAATCAATGTTAATACATAAAAAAAATGTAATTTAATTTCGTTATCACGTTTTGAACAGAACGACCTTTGTAAACATTTTTCACACAATATCGAAACATTAAACTGTATTACATAAAAAAAAATTCAAATTTATAAACGACGGCTATTTTTTTAACATACTGCAAGACAAATAAATCCCTTGTTATACTACCAGGGGAATTTTTTTTATGTTATCTACCTAGCTATGAAAACAATTTTCTTATGTCAAGTTTCTGTGACATTTTATAGTGTCATCTCCAAATTTGGCTCCAATCGCTCAACATTTGTCATTTTTATATCAGTTTAAAGAAACAAAAATGAGTGATTTGAAACTTGAACATAGAAGCATCATAAAATTTCTATCAAAAAAAGGCAGTCCTATTCCAAGTCAAATATTGGTGCAGGCAGTTCAAATAGGGCAGGGAATCCATTCATGATGACCCAAAGTGTGGAAGACCTCTGGAAGCACGAACTGAAGAAATCATCAACAAAGTTGGAGATTTGGTGACTGACCGCCGAATAAAAGTTTCAGTTATTGCAAGAGAATAAGGAATATCAGAAACGAGTTTTTTAAAATTCTGCACGAAGATTTTGGAATGGGTATACCATTTTGAACCTCCCACGAAACAAGAGTCCATGCAATGGATTTATAAGGGCTCTCCACCACCCAAGAAGGCGAAGATACAATATTCTGCGGGGAAAGTGATGGCCACAGTTTTCTGGGACGCGGAGGGTATTCTTTTAATTGAGTATATACCAAAAGAGACTACAATAACGGGGAATGTCTACAAAGACACAATTAAAAACTTGAAAGCGGCTATACGCGAAAAAAGACCCCACAATTATGCTCAGAAAACTTTGCTTCTGCGCGACAACTGCAGGGTGCATAAAGCACGAATTGTTGCGGCTTTGAGGATATTACAACATCCACCTTACAGTCCTGACCTCGCCCCCTGTGACTATTATCTCTTTCCAAAACAAAAAACATTCGAGAGGGCGACGCTTTAATCGAATAATGACTTGGAAAACGCCGTGGAGTCGTATTTTACAGAATGGGGTCATTAAAAAAAATATATATTCGTTGTTTTTTTTACAAAATCATGAAAACCGTCTCATTTAAGAAATATAATATAAAATAACATGAAATATGCGACTTTTCATTCATAAATTTGCTAATAAACTTTCGCGGCTGTAAAATTCGTGACGTCACGGCTTGTTACTCACACAAACGTATTCCTCTCACACACTCACAACGGTCCACGTGATATCCGTTTGCTGCTGTAAACAAGCTAACCTAAAATTGTGACAGGTGACAGCAGAGTTAAGAGTAAAGGTATGTAAATAAAACATTTATTAAAATAAATACCAAAAGTTGTGTGAAATATGTTTTTCGTTAACAATATGTTGCTGTCACAAAATCAAACTGAGAATTGATAACCCATATAATCATAGTTCCGAACACAACCGGTAGAGGGCTGCTGCCGCATCCGACAAGCCGTGACGTATAGCCGTGACGTCAGCGTCCAAATATTTGATATTTAAGACAACTTTTAAAAAATCATATCTCTGATTCTAAAGACTTGTAAGGTGTAAAACATACACCTACATATTTAATTTGACCTATTCTTTCAAGAAAAAAATAAATTAGAAAATATGAAATGACCCCATTACCAAGTTTTTGTTTTTTGTTTTGAAGGCATAGCGTTATTAAAAAACGTTGAAATAAGTGTGTTAGTGTTAACGGTTCTTACATTGAAAAATAAAATTTTATTTGTTCTCTAACTCGTTGTTTTCATAGCTAGGTAAATAACATAAAAAAACTCCCCTCGCATAATGTACTTTACAGTAACTAGGCTGTAAAGTAACACTTTTAGCTTTCAAATAAATCATTGGAGGTGATTAATTAAATTCGATAAAAACAATTATTCAAGATTTTATAATAATCATTATATATTCTAGAAATATTATAGTGTAAAATGAAGAAATTGATTTAAAAGCAATTTTAGTAAAATCCTAAACCAGCAGAACAATGTTAGTAATTATTGACAACCCACTTGTTAATTACATTTCTATCATATTAGTAAATTTTACAACATTCAAACACTTACTTCATTATCTAATACTGTAGCGATAACCTCAACAAGTTGAGTTCCAAAATTATAAGTAGCTGATTCAGGACTACATATTTCATCTAGTAAACTAGGCTGGATGTAGTGAATCATTTTTTTTATGAGACCCAAACTAGCTTTACGAACAGATGGCAGCATAGTGGCTTGGAAAGTGGCGCAAAACACCGGCAAAAGACGGCGAAGATAGACTGGAGCCATTTCCGGATCGCCTTTTGGTTCTGTATGATCTTCCATATCAGATGATTCTGACACACTACGACGAGATTTATCTTTATCAACAGGAATCATCCATTCACCAGGCGACTGTAAAATTGCGGCCACTTCTCGATGTCCTAAAAAATTCAAATTCATTAAGAATATTTTTGGTTATATAAATACAAGCATGTACAGTAAAATTTTTGAAAGATGTCCGATCAAGGTTATTTACAAATTGTATGAATTCAGATGTTTGCTCCACCCATTCTGACAAATTCAGTAGTGTCGTTTACTTAGTTTTTATGAGGGTACATAAGATACTACTGTTATTTTATTATTATAAAAATATATGTTACAATAACATGATTAAAAATTCAAAAATAAATCAACTAATAAGTTTATTAGCAAATGTAAAACCAATTACAGTAGAACCCCGGTTAACCGAACTCGGATCAACCGAAACCCGGGTTAACAATTCCACGTATAATTATCAGTTCCACGAATGATTATGTAGCCCCACTTACTGTCCGGTTCCATCATTCCACAGGCGGGCTGTAGCGACGGGGAGCTCGCACGGGGCTCGCAAATGAATAGTAGAGTGGAACGTAGGTTTTTTTGTGTGTGTCTTTACGTATTGTTGTGAGATGGCATCTAAGCGGAAGCGTGTTGTGATTTCTATTGCGGATAAATTAGTTGCTATCAAAGAATTTGAAAACTTATGGGTCGATTCTGTTCATCTTTCTATAAATTTGTAAATTTATAAATTTGTAGCTTACAGTTGATCTGTAAGTTTACCCTTTACGAATTTACAAATAAGGTAATTCTGTTCGTATGTCTGTAAACAGCTGCGCTACAGATACTATAGTTACAAGGTTATCTCGTAAGAGGCTCTTCCGCTAACTTCATTCCAAACATTTTTATGTCATTCAAATATTATTTCTCTGCTATTACAACAAACAATTATTTTTTATTTGAATATGCCGTCAGGATTATCAATATAAATATATATTAAAGTATTTTTGTTAGTAAAGATTATCGTTTACGTATAATACAACATTATAACCTATATTGTAAGATAACAAACTTGAAATATTGATCCAGAAACTATAATTTAGAAGTGTATAAAAGTTGTGACATAGTAGTCTGACTTTTGGAAATCCAATTATTGCAGCCAACATAATTTTGAAATGATCCTGTACCTAAAAAGTTGAGAGTACCTAGCACCTATAATAATAAAAAGGGGAATATATATCGGGACGGCAAATTAGGGGTTCGGCGGTTCGGAACGGCAATTCATGCGCCTCAGAATATGTACTTGAACCGATACATTACGGACTCTATTTATCTGAGTTTTATAAGTTACTTTTAACAATCTCAGCGTATGTTAGGTTTGGTAGATAGTAACAGATGAGCAGCTAGCTCTTTTACACTTTTTGTCGCTAGAATACATATATTGCTGCACATTTACACTTTTTGCTGTGAAACTACATATTTTGTTGCTCAAATACAAAAATTGCCGTTGTCAATACATAATTTGTCGTCAAAAATACCTAATTTGCCGTCTCGAAAAATGACACCCTAATAAAAACAATTAATAATTAGATACCTTCAAATGTATTCCAATTGCGTCGCTTCGCAACTGAGGTAAATGTGGTTGCAAAATTGCAATTAAATTGATTACAGTTTTATTTTATCTAGTGTAAACATTTTTTTTTTAAATTATTTTCTGGCTCTTCAAAAAGATTTGTCGTATCCCTTAAATTTCTACGAACTAACCTCACATAATTCTTTAAATGTACATTATTACGAAATAATTACATAATTTTTACTAATTTGAATAATTACTTGCTTGTTATCATCTTCTTCTAATAATATTCCAATAAATAATAAATTTTGTTGTTGATTTATTATAATAAGGTCAAAGTATGTAAGCTTATGGCTAGTTCATCTGTCCCTGTAAATATTTACGAATCTGTAAGAGTTTACAGAAAAACTGTTAGCTACAGAAGTGATCAGAATCGCAGTTTTGATCGTAGCGTCATACAGGCGTAACGAGAAGCGTTACAGACCTTACAGATATGAGCAGAATCGACCCATTTATGCACATACTGTACTGTATCTAAAAACTGTAACTACATATGAATATTATGTAATGTACATTGTTTCAAAATAATTCATTTCCCCTACACACCCATTTTAGTACATATGTAGGCTATTTTTAGATGTTAATGGGTTAACCGAAAAAATCGTTATCCGAAACGGCTGCGCCCCCATTATTTCGGTTAACCGGGGTTCTACTGTATATGAAAATTAAGATACTGACGCAATGTCAGTAGTCAGTTACACTGACAGAAAATGACGCTATTCGTACGGCTATGAATCAAGGTAACGTATCTGAATTAATATATATAAACTTACGTTACAGCGAAAGTATTATCAACAACGAGCATTGTTTTAAAATGGAATGTCCTAACTTAGTCGAAACAATTTGAATGTTATATCCATCCTTATCGCACACGCTTATAACCTTTGCAACGGAGAAAGATAAATGTATGCCAATTTGTTAATTCGTTCATGATACAGATGACCTTGATCGGACATCTTTCAAAATCTTTACTGTAGTTAAGTTTTCAAAAAATGAATGCATTCATCCTTCGCCGAACATACCGACATTTAATCGAAAATCTAGTATGTTGTGGAAAACTAATTAACGGATTTTATGTAAAAATTAGAAAATTATTTACCACCCAGATTTAATTTTATTGCCTCTAGAAAATTATAATCTGAAGATACGATAAATAGGTAGAATTATACTTGACAACCATTACAAGCGTTCCAGATAGAATATCAGTTAAGTTAACACCTTTTGGTATTAGCGAATAAGAGGTGATCTTTGGTTAAAGGAATTTCAGACGTACATTCGAAAGAAATATTTTTTAAATTGGTATTTTACGTGAAAAGCATGAAAAGTTTAAACAGTATAATACTACTTTTGTAATTTTAAGAAAGAAATATATTAATTTGTTTTGCAGTTTCCATTTGTAGTTTAGAATTATATCTCAAAATATCTTATTACTTTTAAATTCGAATGTACCAATAAATGTCTAGGTGCGACGTTGCCACAGTTATTCTTCAACATTGAAATACGACACTTGTGTATGTGTTAATGCGAGTGGTACAGTTAAAAAAAAAACTTTTCTACGGAAAAATAAAGAAAATTCATCTGTTACTGTATTTTATATTAGCTTTTAACTATTTTAATGTAATCTGTGTATATAATGTTAAAAAATATAAGTTATTGCAAATATAAACTGCATTAGCTTAATTTTTATTTTGAACATAGAACAAGTTTGTGAATAGGTACACTCTAGTGGCAACTACCTTAAACCGTTCACTCGTTCTCTCCATATTACCAAACCATCTCAATTGATCCGCACCTATTTTCCTACCAACATTCTTCCTAAGCTATACATTCTTCATATAGCAAATTATTTATCACGCAATGCCGCTTGACACCCACATACACCACGCAAATACCTCATTTCCACGGAAGTCACTCTACTATGCTTTCTCATCCATGCTCAACATTCACTTCTGTACATCAAAGTAAACACAAGCATTCCATTATATACATTCAACCGAGCTTCTCTCAATACGTTTACATTTCTACAAAACGTACGCAAAACAGCCAGTAGCTTACATCCTGAATTCAATTTCTTTTCAGTTACTCGATCTATTCGCGTAGGCGTAGTTAGGGGGTACTTGGGGGTGCTTAGCACTGTCAGATTTTTAATTAGCACCCCCAAAGAAAATTTCTGTAAATTTTAATAATAGTTATTTTTTTTTTAATACGAAAAATCGATACAGAATGATAAAACGTATCTATACTTATAAAATGGAGAGAATTATTTTCCTGCAAACCGACAATGGGGTCATTTCAAAAAAGAAAAATCGTTGTTTTTTTTATAAAATCATGAAATCCGTCTCATTTAATAAATAAAATAACATGAAATATGCGACTTTTCATTCATAAATTTGCTAATAAACTTTCGCGACTGTAAAATTCGTGACGTCACGGCTTGTTACTCACACAAAGACATTCCTCTCATACACATATAACGGTCCACGTGATATCCGTTTGTTGCTGTAAACGGTAAGCCGTAGAAAGTTGAAATTTTGTATTTAGGACTCCTATAGCATCTAGTTGTGCACCGCCCTTTCTGGTTATTACACAATTTCCAGAAGTGTCACTTTACATGAAGCCTATAATAGATTTTAATAAAAAACTGTTTTAAAATATAATCCAAAACTTTTCAAATTTGGTATACAAGACTTTTATGTCAATCGAAATAACATAATAGATTTAGGTTAAAATAGGCTAACCGGAAGTGGTACATTACTTGAAGTTGTTAACAGTTTTTCTTGAATAAAATGATTTTATTTTGATTTTAGAAATAAATGCTTCAAATAAAAGTTTTAGAGAATTAATTGCTGCGTCTAGCACATCAAGTATTATTAAATTAGCCCTTTGTATAAGCGAGATATGTAAATTTTAAAATTATATATTTTTTTGTTTTTGTAACAAAGCTAGCTATGGATAAATAAAATAATAGTATATTATACAACGACGCTATAATGAATGCTCTTATTCCCGAGGATGAAGTTTGCAACCCGAGCGAGCGGAGCGAGCAAGGGTTGTAATCATCCGAGGTAATAATAGCCATTATAGCGAGTTGTATACTATACTTTATATACGACTAACATATACGACAAATTTAATAAAAATAGTCAATTTTTATATTATTTATTATGTATTAATTTTACATCTATTTACCTTATAAATTTACATCTAATTGAAATGTAAGTTTATATTATTACAATTAATAAATTGAATTGATGATGGTATGTTATGGTTTATGGTGTGATTTAGATTACTTTCTAGAGTTGTTATATTATCGGCATTAACCGAATTTTGCGGTAATAAACCATACGTAGTAGCATCAGCAACTTTTGTTATTTCTGGTGGTGTAGCAAATAATTGTCTTCTGTAATACTGTCCATTTATTCAATTACTGTTAAACACAATAATTTAACCAATTTAACACGATCTACAATACCGATTTTGACAACTGTCATCGATGATTTTGTTTTGTTTACTAATTCCGATGGTACGATGATCCACGTTTTCAAGCATTTTGATTGGTTCTTGAACGGGAATAATGACCATTATTCCCGACTCATTATTCCCGGCGGGATTAATATATGGCATTATATAGCAAAAAACGCATATATAATGACAATATTATTAGTTAGTCGTATATAAAAATAAATATTTAATCACGGCATATTACCCATTGCTGGGAGTGCCAATCTGCTTTGTACAGATATCGGTAATGATGGAATATTTGTACCGTGTGGGCGCTTAGCAGGCGTCACCTCACGGGCACCCATAGCTGGCGTGGATTAGGACAAAAAAAAATTAAAAAAAGTTCATGTCAAATTACGTTAAATACGTGCAATTTTATGATTCGTACAATAACAAATATTATATATTTATTGTGAAATTAGTCATATTCATTGTTGTAATAAAATATTTCTTTGTTGTAATCAAAACTCTCTTTAAAAAGAACCGGGTTAGATTAATGTTAATTTAAGAATGATAGTAGTAAATGAATTATTTTTTGTTCTTTATCAAAATATTTCTCGGGCTTGGCTTAAGACTGTCAATATTTTGTAATTTAATTATTAAAAAAATATTTATAGTTTAATAATCATACAAGGAAGTCGTGTGTTGTCCACATCAGATTTTTTTTATAAATTAATCAAATAAATCCCTTTTTATTTTGTAACCCAACTTTTTTGTATCCTTCGATATCATGCTATATTTTTTATAAATAAAAGTACAGTTGCGCAACTGCAGTCGACGAGATGAAACGTCAATATTTTAAACCCAGAATCATTGAAACGCGAAGCAGTATATTATCTAAAATATTTTTCGTACCTTCATCTATGCGCTCCCTGGCCTTGTCAAGTGGTGTCTTTCCATCTTCATCTCTGAGATCGGGATTTGCGCCATGCCGCAGCAGCACTTTAGCTATTGCTGGACGCCCAAAGCAAGCAGCATAATGCAGGGAAGAACTACGCTGTCCTTTATTCACATCAGCTCCACGTTCGCATAAAAACTCCACCATTTCCTGTGTACCAAAAGCAGATGCCCAATTGAGCAAAGTTTGGCCAACATCGTCCATGAAATTCACTTCTATTCCCCCTGAATCGATGGCCTCTATAAGTGCATCGGTATCCTTGGAACGAATACAATCGATCAACTGACGGTGAGTCTTCTCAGCTGCTGAATCCATTCTACGGAGACGAGGCAGTAACTGCCCTGACGAACTACAAGCACCAGATCTGGACAAAGCACGACGACCTTCGAATAAGAGCACCAGCAGTAGATCAACTAGACGCATGGAATCCAAAGTACACCGTTCGTCTCCTTTCAGAGACTTTTCTATAGCATCCGGAAGGTCTGAACGGAGAAGATTGTGGGTAATAGCAGGGGAACCTCTACATAATGTGGACAATAAACTAATAATAGTGGAGACCGACGCAGCATTAGATTTGGCGTCTGGTGGTGGCGCAGATGCGCCTGCAGTAGCTCCCGAAGAAGCACTAGGTGTGTTGAGTTTCCCAGGTGTCCCTTGCGAACTAGAAGCAGTAGGGCCAGCGGCGGAAGATAACCGACTGAGTAATTCATTTACCAGGCCTGAAATTATGCAAATATTAATATTTTTTCATGATTATACTTACAATAAATATACCGTGTTGTGCTAGAGGAGCAGGATCAACTCCTCGCCTAGTGAATCTATCAGCAACACTGGCGAAACACCGTAAAGCGCCGTCGGCAACATGTGAATCTTCATGGCGAAGCAGAGTACTAAGTGATTCAACACATTGGGGAAGTTGAGCATCTTGTGGTTCCATCTTAGTACACAAACGTGAAACGACGGCCATGGCTGAATGTAGAGTATCTTTATGGACTCGTGAACCTATGATAACATTTACATAGTGACTATAATTACACCTAATTCAGTATTCTGTAATTATTAAAATATCCTTTCAGTTTACTCTCCAAACAGTAGAAGTATCAATATTTCATATCCTACAGTGACTAGGTTTATCTCGCAGTGACATAACCCGCTTAAAAATCTAATGACTTAAAACTAACTCTTAACTCCACCTCGTTTATAACGCCTGTTTTAAAGTGACTACAGGATAATTGGCGTTTATCCACTGCTGTTAAACAAGGACAGATAGAAAATTTTGCGAATGACTTACTATAATAATAATAACAAAACGCTTACGATCTTGAAGCAAAAATCAAAACAAACGGTTTTTTGAAGTTTTGAGTGTAGTAATATATATTTTTAATAATTATTTTCAAGTTTTTTAAAAAAATGTTGAGGTTAATCCATAACCTTAACCGTTTATCTATGTATGTGTGTATGTGTGTATGTGTGTGTGTGTGTGTGGGTGTGTGTGTGTGTGTGTATGTGTCTGTGTGGTGTGTGACAAAAGTTTCGGATCGCATAACTTCAATACCACAATTCCAAAAATTATATTTTTTTCGTATTCCTCAAGTTTACATCCAGAAGAACAAGTGATTAGATTTTGGTTATAATTGGTGAACAGGAAGTATCCTCATTTGAAGATTTAACAGTTAAATATGTTTTATTAACATTTAACGTTATTATAACTTAAAGAATACATTATTTTCTATACGATTTGATTGCATTTTATACTTCATATTCAATAGATGTAGAGTTAAAGTATTATCAAGATATTAAATTTCATAAATCAGCCAGTTATTCTAAGCATGAAAATTGCTAATACATTCATATAATTGAAATTGACAGATGTCAGTATCAATAAAAAGTAAACGAATGTGGCAGAGTTGAGGATGTTGAAGTAGATGTTGGGGAAGACACGGAAAGATACGGTAAGGAAATAACTCTAGTGTTACAAGTTTTTAGAAAGATGCAAGAGAGACGATTACATTGGTTTAAATATGTCATGAGAAGAGATGTAGAATATGTTGGAAGAATGAATAGCTCAGTAATAGAAGGTTGATGAAACAGAGGAAGACCAAAGATAAGATGGAAGGACTGTATCGTGGAAGACTTGAGAAAAAGAACTGACACGAAGAAAATAAAAATTAGCGACCCCTAACGAATGGGGAAAGCTAAAGAAGAAAAAGATGTCAGTGTCAAGTGCAATTTGCATAGTTTGTTTATGAAATAATTTTACTGGAAATTTAGAATCTTTTGCAAGAAAATTTATGTATGAAATTTATAAATAAAATAACACACAGGATTGACGGAAGGTATTGTGCTGGCCACATCAGATTTTTTGTTTAACTTTTCATATGAACTGTCAAGAAATTTCAGTACAATCTGTGTATCAGTCTAATCATGAAAAGCGTTTGTGTCGATCTACCTAGCGTTAAATTGATAATGAATAAAAATGAAGTTTGTGCGGTGATCTAGTTTTTTTATTTGGAAGGTAAGACGGCAACGGAGATCAAGACCAGATTGGATGCTGTCCTTGGGAATGCTTCACGTTCATTTTCCACGGTGAGTTTCTGGGTATCGGAATTTAAGCGTTGCCGAACACACACCTGTGACGAGCCACGTTCAGGTTGCCAAAATCGGCTACCACACCGAAAATTGTGGATAACGTCCATGATATGGTTTTGGAAGATCGCCGAATGAAAGTGCGTGAGATGCCGCATTTGCTTAGTTCGGAGCAAAAGCGCATTCGGGCACTAACTTCAGCCGAAAATTTGGAGTTGAGACGAAAATTCAGTCGAAAGCGTGAATTGGACATGCTTAGTCGGCCCCGAAGTTCAATCGGCATGAAAGGTGATGGCGTCAGTCTTTTAGGATACTAAAAGCATTCTGCTAATTGATTATTTTGATAAAGGAAAAACTGTAACTGGACAATACTACGCCACACTTTTAGACAAGCTGAAAGCAGCAATTCTAGAAAAACGCCCGGGAATAGCAAAGAAAAAGATCTTGTTTCACCACAACAATGCGTATTGCTCAACTCAGGTTTGAAATCGTCCCTCATCCACCGTCGGACTTCCATCTTTTCCCGAAACTCAAGATTTCGATCCAACGAAGAAGCCATCGGAGCAGTAAATGCTAATTTTGAGGACCTCAAAGAAAACCATTTTCGGGAGGGACTTGTTGGCGTGGCGAGTGCACCACAGGGCTCAAATTTGTGCTATTTTAAAATTGGAAATATTTGGCGTTGGTCGAGATCGAACCCGGTTCCCCAGATTCGCGACCAGACAAGTTGATCCCATATTAATTCAAGTAATGGATAAAGATCATATTAATAACAAAAGTTATTCATGATTATCCCGTAATAAAATAAAATAGCTAAATAATATGAACTTCCGGTAAGTTCAGTTAAAGAACCTTCAGTAAATAATTGTAAAACATAAAATTACCGTTATCTCTGATGAATGGCAGGATGCAACTAAGTCCTCCAGCTTCGAAAACAGCACCTGCTTCTCGAGTACAAATCAGTTCGAGTACTTTAACACACT
Source organism: Harpalus rufipes (assembly GCA_951394225.1). NCBI lineage: Eukaryota > Metazoa > Arthropoda > Insecta > Coleoptera > Carabidae > Harpalus > Harpalus rufipes. The sequence goes on from OX596274.1 coordinate 4,696,792, forward strand.
GCTCGGCGAGGTCCTTGCTGGTTCTTGAGGCAAGTTCGGCTACCACCAATCGGTTGCAAATGGCTTTCACTGCACCTTCCATGGCTACAATGCGTCGAGTACACTCGGCGCTCACATCTAAGTAATAAGTAATAGCGCGAGCCGTTACCTGAAAACAAATACATTTAAATTAAATATAAATTTTGAAACTGTATAGTTACTAGAAATATTCGATTTAAAAAATTCAGCAATTCTTTTCAATAAAATTTGTAATATAAAAATGTGCAGACTTTTGTCTAATACATAAGATATAAAACTATTAACAGTTACGACAATAAATTTAATGAAAATTATGACAAGCACAGCTCAAACCAACGAGATATAAGTAAATATAGAGGGGCGCACCGCACGCTGCTGCGTATACTATACCCGTACACGGTTCAGTGTTGCCAACCCAAGAGAAACAAATTATCGTACAATACGTTCAAAATTATCGTATTTGCCACAAAATTATCATACACAATGGCGGTTAGAGGTGACCGAGATTTAACATAGGATTTTAATGGTCATTTAAAAAAAAAATTCGTTGTTTTTTTTTATAAAATCATGAAATCCGTCTCATTTAATAAATATAATAATATAAAATAACATGAAATATGCGACTTTTCATTCATAAATTTGCTAATCAACTTTCGCGGCTGTAAAATTCGTGACGTAACGGCTTGTTACTCACACTAAGACATTCCTCACACACACACACACAACGGTCCACGTGGTATCCGTTTGCTGCTGTATACAAGCTAACCTAAAATTGTGACAGGTGACAGTAGACTTAAGAATAAAGGTATGTAAATAAAACCTTTATTAAAATAAATACCAAAAGTTGTGTGAAATATGTTTTTCGTTAACAATATGTTGCTGTTACAAAATCAAACTGAGAATCGATAACCCAAACAATCATTTTTCCGAACACAACCGGTAGAGGGCTGCTGCCGCATCCGACAAGCCGTGACGTATAGCCGTGACGTCAGCGTCCAAATATTTGATATTTAAGACAACTTTTAAAAAATCATATCTCTGATTGTAAAGACTTGTAAGGTGTGAAACATACACCTACATATTTAATTTGACCTATTCTTTCAAGAAAAAAATAAATTAGAAAATGTGAAATGACCCCATTGTATGCAATTTCCTGTTCTCCTGTTCATTTTTCGGCAAAAACTGTAGAGTACAAAGTTTTACAAAATTAAAAGTTGCATACGAAACTTTTTAAATGTTTTATTAGGGCCGGTTGTTCCTCTATAACATTCGGTTAAAATTTATTCTTTTGATAATTTCAGTTTTCGTTGTTCCACTTATGGTTAAAAGTTACCAGTAAGATAAATTTACGTTAATGGCAAGATAACTAACAGTCAGTCAAACTATCAGTTAAGAATTTTATCCAAAGAATATCGTACCGAGTGCATACGAATGGAAACACGAAGTGAAGAGAAACGGAACATATGGTATGGAACGTTTGTGTTGTTTTGATGATATAAGCTGTTTGTTAATATTAATAATTATTATAATAAATCAGTACAACAGTGATAATGAAGTATTGGATTTCATTTTTGATAATATTAATTTTTGAAAACAGTATACAGTACGAGAACGATAATTTTGAAAAATGTTTTAGAATTCTTTGAGGTTTCGAATGTCAAAGAATACAGTTCTTTATGTGTTAGATAAAATTAAAAATCAAATATTGTTCTTATCTATTAGGTAATTATAAAGAAAGCATAATTAGAAAAATAAACACTTATTTGTCTACATTTGTTTTTCTGAATCACGAATCACGCTGTATCTTCGATATGCCAATTGTTGATAGCTTTACGATTTTATGCAACAGGGTGTATATCGTGGATACTGGCCACAACTAAAACTAAAATAATTTTCTAATTGATTCCAAATGATGTCTTTTTTCTTTCCAAGAGACGGAATCTGTCTTCCTGGACTTATTATATTTGTCGACTAATTAAATTAGTTATTTCCGCGGTAGCGAAAAAGTAACCAAATTTCTATTAAAATTGTTACAGCCAAGTTGCCAACTTTTCAAAAATTACTCTACCCTAACACAATTTTAATCTTTCTGATAGCAATCTGTCAGTTAGCTATCCGGAGAATAAAACATCATAGAACAACCCTAAAATCTTATTCTCTAGTTAAGACGGTAAAATAAATTTATCTAATAGATAGTAAACTGCTACTTTATCTGAACTTGGAACAACCGGGCCTTAGTGTTCTGAAACTATTATACTTTACTCGAAGAGCTTACTTTTCGTACCCTGTCAAATAGGAGAGTATTATACATCTACTCTGGCGCCAAACTGTTCAATTCCAACCTTGGAACGCACCTCGAGAATTCCATATAGGTAACTTATATTTCTGTTTTTTTTTTATCGAATGACATGAATTTAATATACAAGGATATTTACCTCGAGGACGTTGTCGGGTGCACATTCGTCCAAGAAGATACGGCACAGAGCCGGCAGGAAGGTACGTGGTGGACAACTCTCGAAGCAGCGATCCACGTTGTCGGACATGAGCAAGAGCATACACAGCTGCTCTAAAGCGATGAGCTGCATGTCGCGCTCGTCGCCTTGGCCCATGCTCAGCCATTCCAGCAAGGTCTCAGGATCCACCTCAGCCATCTAAAAACAAACGAATTAACTTCTATTATTCATTCTTTTAAAAATTACAAGTTAATGTTATTACTATGCAACTGCTAAGTACTGTTCTTGTCTGTACTGTGACGTCTAACAAACAGCTAACCTAACCCTAATTCACAAACCGATAACCACAATTCGGTTAGCAAATACTTGGTTATGCTGCTAATTACTAATGTAGTTACTGCCAATAATAATTTTAATGTCACGTAATCTGTTGACTAGACCACATAATTATCCATTAAATCATATCATAATAATAATTTAATAACAAACACAATACAGCACCATAAAATAAATAACTATTTTATTTCATTATTTATACAATACACATTCCACTTAACCAAAACCTTACTTATAAAAAAAAACAGAAACACTATATTATTTTTAATTTAATTCCGCTATTTTTTTAACACATGTCCTAAAACTTTCTATACCGTTGCTGTCAGTAATATTTAATTTCTACAATTTTTACCTCTCGCTAAGAGAGGTATTGGAATCATTCTAAACACCGCATATCAAGATTTTATTAAACAAGCACGTTTTAAGGTCCCTACAATCCGATTTTAATATTTTTACGATAATGTCTGTGTGTGTGTGAGGTTGTTGGAGCTACGATTTCTCAAATTTTATAAGACTAAAGACCTATGTAACTACGGGTTCCTCAATCTAACAGTAATGGGAAGAGTTGAATAGATTCTGGTAACAATTGGACAACCGGAAATACTAATATTATTTTTTGAAAATTTATGTTATTATATTAAAAACCAAAATTTTCTATCCGACACATTTAATTTTTTTAGTATACCTTCTATAGATTTAAAGATATAGATATATAATCTATAAAATAATCTGTTGTAGTAAATCTTACAGCCTGCTCACAGCCCAAACATCTCCATGGTAACTACTTGAGAAATTAAAATGTCTGTAAAACTAATCAGTTGTTCTTCTGGATGTAAAATTGAGGAATACGAAAAAAATAAAATTTTTAGAATCGTGGTATTGAAGTTATGCGATCCGAAACTTTCGTCACACACACACACACACACACAGACACACATACATACAGACATCATCGTAAAAATGGTAAAATCGTATTATAGGGACCCTAAAGCATGCTTATTCAGTAAAAACTCATCATTGAATTTTTTGACCAAAGACAATACCTTCCTTACCTAAAGGTGACGGAAGGAAAAAAATGACCGTGTTTAGTATGAACGTACTACTTCATTTTCAAGGGTCACAATTTGCAAGCATATACACATTTATTGATTGTCCCCATTCCCAATACAATTAAGTTCGAAGAATTAATTATAACCATAAATAACTCTATCATTCATCATAGTAACATTTAAGGAGACATTGTATAATATTCAAGGACGAAGTTCAGTATACAGGTGTGGGGGTGAAATTAAATGCCACTTTTTGGTGTGAAAAGGTCCTTAACTCTAATTCCGGTTTCGCCTAAGCCAAATCATCGTTGTTACCTTCCATCACCTTTAGGTAAGGAAGGTATTGTCCTTTGGTCAAAAAATTCAATGATTAGTTTTTAGTGAATAAGCATGTTTTAGGGTCCCTATAATACGATTTTACCATTTTTACGATGATGTATCTTCAATACCACGATTCCAAAAATTATATTTTTTTCATTTTCCTCAAGTTTACATCCAGAAGAACAAGTGATTAGATTTTGGTTATAATTGGTGAAACCGGAAGTACCTTCATTTGAAGATTTTAACAGTTAAATATGATTTATTGAAATTTAACGTTATTATAACTTAAAGAATATATTATTCTCTATACAATTTGATTGAATTTTATACTTCATATTCAATAGATATAGAGTTAAAGAATTATAAAGATATTAAATTTCATAAATCAGCCAGCTACGCTAACCATGGAAACTGCTAATATATTCAGATAATTCAAATTGACTGTCAGTGAAAAGTAATCAGTGAAAAGTAAATTAATGTGACAGAGATGAGGATGTTGAAGTAGATGTTGGGGAAGATACGGAAAGATACGGTAAGGAAGTATAACTCTATTGGTACAAGTTTTAGAAACATAAGGATTGTAGGGATCTTAATACGGATATGCGATTTTTAGCACGAATCTAATACCTCTTTTAGCGAAAGGTAAAAAAATCTGATATGGCCAACACAATGCCTTCCGTCAATCCTGTGTATTATGTATATATTCCATACATAAATTTTCTTGCAAAATATTCTAAATTTCCAGTAAATTGTTTCATAACCAAAGTATGCAAACTGCATTTGACACTGACATCTTCTTCTTCTTATTTAATTTTTCCTTTTCGTTAGAGATCGCTAGTTTTTACTTTCTTCTTCGTGTCGTTCTCATTAAGTTCCTTTTCTCTCAAGTCTTCCGCAACACAGTCCTTCTATCTTATCTTTTGTGTTCCTCTGTTTCTTCAACCTTCTATTATTAAGCTATTCATTTTTCTTCTAATATATTCTTCATCTCTCCTTATGACATTTTCAAACCAATGTAATCATCTCGCTTGTATCTTTCTAGAAACTTATAACACTAGTTATTTCCTTACCTATTCTTTCCGTGTCTTCCCCAACATCTACTTCAACATCCTCATCTCTGCCACATTAATTTACTTTTTATTTATTTTTATTTTTAAAAAAATCATATCTCTGATTCTAAAGACTTGTAAGGTGTATTAATTTGACCTATTATATGTGAAATAACCCCATTAAGTAATTAATAGATATATTAACTGTTTGTACTTCCAAGCTAATCGGATTCTTGATAGCTACAAGCCAAGTACATTGTCAATTTATCTACATTTAATTGTCCAAAATAGACATCTTAACTATATGTAATTTGTGTTGCATTGACCTAATCACTTCTCAACTATGATTGGCATGAATCTATTATGTTATTTACAAAACAAATATTTTAAAGAATTTAATTAATTACATTCAAAAATGAGGGCAACAAACAAAGCTAAAAAATATATTGCTTTGTACTTATATTTTTCTCTCTCGGTAAGAGAGATTCATGCTAAAAATCGCATATCCAGATTTTATTGAATAAGCACGTTTTAAGGTCCCTACAATCCGATTTTAACATTTTTACGATGATGTCTGTGTTTGTGTATGTATGTGTGTGTGTGTGTGTTTTGGTAACAATTGGACAACCGGAAGTAGCAAATTCATGAAAAAAAATATTCTAAATATTATTTTCTGAAAATTTTTCTTGCTACTATTAAAGAAAATTTAATTCTCAATGTGACATAATTATTTTTTTTATTATATATCGTCGTATAGGTTTGGGAATATAGTATATAATAATATAGAATAATCTGTTGTAATAAATCTCGTTGCCTAAAAAACAGTTAAGATATTCTAATGTTTGTAATTGGCAGATAAATGCAAAATGTCAGTATCAAAAATCAGATTTTTCTGGGAGGTACGAATACATTTAATATATTATTGTATTATTAATTAAATATGTATTTAAATTATAGGTATGTTAATATTACATATATCAAGAAATACCGCTAATACTGTCAATGAATTTGAAGAATTTTGAATATATTAGAAGAGTAGGACAAAATTCCTCATACAACGAAAGAAGAGATACAATTTCAATTATTTGTATGTACAAGAAATGTTAAATTCGTTGCTTATAGGGCGCGAGCAGTCATGTGACTTTGTTGGCCTTGGCAAGGATATATGAGGATCCGTGTCAGAATGACGGCTAGTAGTTATTTACATAGGTGTCACAATTATCATATGTCATAATTTTTTTTCTAAGTTACCACGTATTACAGCAGTTATTACTAAGTAACCATGGTGAACGAATATACGAACCTTTGTATATTTGAATATACCTACCTTCGTATATTCACTTATAGGTGCGTTTGATTATTTTGTTCTATGTACTCAGAACTGGCAATGTCATTTTTAATTATATTTACGGACATGACCCTTTTTCCTTCGAACACAGTAACGAGTATATAAATGAATGTAGTTAGACTTTGACGAAGAAAATCGTGCTTTGTATACTTTAAGTAGACATCCAAAATAACACTGACAGCTTCAAGTGCAATTGAACGAATCCATTATTTGACAGCAAGGTATTATTGAAGTAAAAAATTGACAAATAATTATTTGTATCACATATCTAGAAACTGCACTGTTGCTCGTTATTTGAAATACAAACATTTATTTTGAAATACGAGCATTTCAATGTAATATTACATACTACTACAACTATATTTAAATATTTAAAAAGATAGGTTATGTAGCATACAGTTTGACGTTTCTGTCAAAATAAAATAGACCACAGGTCTACGTTAAATTTACTATTTACTTTTTAATTTATTTTTTTATTCAACTCGACGAGTTGCCTATTGGAAATACCACTCGACCTTCGGTCTCGTAGTGTTTCCAGGCAACACGTTTCGTATAATCGAGAATTTTCGATCGTCTTGTTGTATAATATATGAATATACTTGTAGAGGAAAATAATCCACATGGATTTGGAAAATAATGTTTTGAATAAAAAAATACGATACTTGACACCTATATACATTATTAATAGCTGTCATTCTAACAAGAGCTTCTATATCTGCTTGCCAGGACCAACAAAGTTACAGGACTGCTCGCGCCCTATGCAACATAAAATGAAAATGGCGAGAGGTACTGTTGCTGGCCACAACAGATTTTTTTACATACTAAGTAACAAAATAATATAATTAAAAGAATTACTTTGCACTTCAAATTGTAGCTTTTTTTTTGTTAAAGTATCCTCTGAAACAAAATAAATACAAATAAATCATTACCATGGTAGATTATACGAAAGAAATTTTAATTCGTCATGGAATAAATTTGGCTGCTACGCCATTTATTCAAAAATAAATTCTTCCTTTTTCCGTTTCACGGGAATAGTTTCTTGGGAGTAAAATTCGGTAACTTTGTCACTAAAAAAGAAAGATATTTCTGTATTTAGATTACAGTTGTATAAATCTGTGTCTTCCGTTATGATTTCTAAGACGGATTCAACAGAGAAAAATAGGTTTATAACGGTAGATGCCCACGTATAGTACGTAAATCTTCACAGTGCACATTAGAATTCATTCTATCTCGTTTACAATGTTGCAATTAGTTAAAAGCAAATATGTACTTTCTCTATTTGATACAGGATTTAATATCACTCATTAAATATAAAAAAATCAAATTAAATGTAGAAATTAATAGTAAAAGTTTGCAATAGTAAAATATTTACCTATTGCCGGATATATATTAAACAATGAATCATAATACGTCCTTTACTGTTTCTGTAATTATTAATTCAGCTAATTAAAATTTAACTGCAAACAGTTCAGTAATTAACAATGATGAAATTATTTCAACAATCTAAATAACCTCAATGTATTATTGAATTTCAAGAATTTTCACTATAAACAAACTGTAAGTTATTACTAACGATAAAGTTATCTGTTTACATTTTATTTTGTTGAGGTTGTTATCTATATTTGGCAAACATGGATATTACACGTGATAATGCCAACATATTTATAAAAATTACAACCAGAAATTGAGTTTAAATTGTGTAGATTTCCGTATTTAAATATTAAATTAAGTCATTAATAGTATAATTATTATATGGGATTATGGTAATTAAATTTCCATAACATTTTTCTCTTTTTTACCTCCTGCTACCCTTGGTAAGAGAGGTATAGGAATCATTCTAAAAATCGCATATCGAAATTTTAAAAATTGACTATACGTTTCAAGGTCCATAGAATCCAATTTTAACATTTTTACAATGATGTGTGTGGATGTGTGTGTGTGTGTGTGTGTGTGTGTGTGTGTGTGTGGATCTTCTGGACACTCTAGCTCAAATCAATAGCAGAATTTTGAAACCTTGTATTTTGATGTAAATCGAATAACTGGAAATCGCACTTCACTAGAAGCTCAAAATAGTTTTTCTTCCAAAAATAGCAAAATGTCATTTTTTCGCGTTATGTTATTATAAAAATTAAAGATTATTGACTTTTCTACAGGCGTGCATTAATAATTTTTCTATATATTTTATAGATAAATACAGGGTATAGTAAAATTTTTAAAAGATGTCCGATCAAGGGCATCTGTATCACGAACGAATTAACAAATTGGCATACCTATATATCTATTGAATACGAAGTATAAAATGCAATCAAATCGTTATACAAAGTTATAATAACATTAAATGTCAATAAATCAAATTTAACTGTTAAATATTCAAATGAGGCTACTTCCGGCTCTCCAATTATAACCAAAATCTAATCAGTTGATTTTCTGGATGTAAACTTGAGGAATACGAGAAAATATAATTTTTGGAATCGTGGTATTGAAGTTATGCGATTCGAAACTTTCGTCACATACACACACACACACATTCATACATACAGACATCATCGTAAAAATAGTAAAATCGTATTATAGGGACCCTAAAACATGCTTATTCACTGAAAACTCATCATTGAATTTTTTGACCAAAACCTTCCTTACCTAAAGGTGACGGAAGGTATAAAGCTGATTAATTGTATCCTTTAGTCATAAACTAATAATGAATTTAGTGAATCATAAAATGTTTTAAATATTTTTCAACCTTGAAGTTTCGTTTCAAGTCACCTGAGTTTCCTAAGCAATTTGTCAATATAACATTACAATGAAATCGATAATTTTGTAAAACAATATAAAAGTATTTTTGTTACATTTACTAAAATAAAAACAAATCACATTTTTTTATAATGACTATGTTGTATCAGAATTTCCATAAATGCATTTATATTACAGCTGTACAAGGTAAGAGTATTGATTGGAATACAATACGGGTAGTCTATAAAATAATTATATCACTGAATGTTTTAATTAATTTAAACAAATCTTATAATGGTTTTTGAAAGCGATGGTTCATATTTTTAAAAGAATTTTTCATATGCCGGATTTTAATTTTAAATCCACACATCTTGCAGATGGGTAAATGTTATACTCGTATTTAAACACAAATAGTATCTTACGCGTGTTTTATATTATTAATTTTTTGGTTAAATTCAATAACTAGTTTATTTTTTCTTGCTAGAAAGCATGTTAGTTTTCATCCAAATTAATAAATAAATAAATAAATAAATATTTCATCACGGCATATTACCCATTGCTGGGTGTGCCAATCTGCTTCATAAACAGATATCGGTAATGATGGAATATTTGTACCGTACGGGCGCTTACTAGGCGTCACCTCACGGGCACTCATTGCTGGCGTGGAGAGTGCGCCACAAGGGTCAATTTTGTGCCATTAAAATGCGATGTAATTTTTGGTGTCGGTCGGGATCGAACCCGGGTCCCCAGATTCGCGACCAGACACTCAGGCACACGGCCACGAGACCCCATATCCAAATTAATAAGGCTTCATTGTAACAAATCAGCTAATATATGACAACAATTTATTGAATTTATTTCCATATTGTTTGACGAAGTTTTTGACTTGCATGAAACAAAATAAAAAATCTGATGTGGCCAGCATAATACCTTCCTTCAATCCTGTGTATTATGTACAAATTCCATACATACATTTGCTTGCAAAAGATTCTAAATTATTTCATAAACGAACTATGTAAATTGCACTTGATACTGACATCTTCTTGTTCTTTAGCTTTTCCCATTCGTTAGGGGGCGCTATGTTTTATTTTTTTCTTCCACTCATTTCTGTTTTGCGTGTTGTCCTCATCTAGTTCCTTTTCGCTCAAGTCTTTCGCAATACAATCTCAACATCCTCATCTCATTCTCATAGGGCACTAGATAATAGCGAAAAACTAAATTTTTACTTCCTTGTACGTAAGTAAAGGAAGTATTGTAATCGCGAAAAATTTCGGTTTTCAGATTTCAGCGGAAATATCCATTTTGATCATCCCTGAATCCATTTTGACTAATTTCGTCGTGACGTCTGTACGTACGTACGTATCTCGCATAACTCAAAAACGGTAAGCCGTAGAAAGTTGAAATTTTGTATTTAGTACTGCTATAACATCTAGTTGTGCACCTCTCTTTCTGGTTATTACACAATTTCCAGAAGTGGCACTTTACATGAAGCCTATAATAGATTTTAATGAAAAACTGTTTTAAAATATAATCCAAAACTTTTCAAATTTGGTATACAAGACTTTTATGTCAATCGAAATAACATAATAGATTTTGGTTAAAATAGGCTAACCGGAAGTGGTACATTACTTGAAGTTGTTAACAGTTTTTCTTGAATAAAATGATTTTATTTTGATTTTAGAAATAAATGCTTCAAATAAAAGTTTTAGAGAATTAATTTCTGCGTCTAACACATCAAGTATTATTAAATTAGCCCTTTGTATAAGCGGGATATGTAAATTTAAAAATTATATACTTTTTTGTTTTTGTAATAAAGCTTGCTATAGATTAGGACAGAAACATAAAAAAATGTTCATGTGAAATTACGTTAAATACGTGCAATTTTATGATTCGTACAATAATAAATATTATATTTTTATTGTGAAATTAGTCATATTCATTGTTGTGATCAAATATTTCTTTGTTGTAATCAAAAACTCTTTAAAAAGAACCGGGTTAGATTATGGTCGCTATATATCTTACTGTTTTGAAGTTAAAATTAATATTTTGTAATTTATTTATTAAAAAAATATGTATAGTTTAATAATCGTACAAGGAAGTCGTGTGGTGTCCACATCAGATTTTTTTCTTTTACAATACTGTGATACAAACTAAGACGGCGGGTTGCGCTGTATGCACATTGATAGTTTCACGGTAGTTTCGGTTTTAAAATCAGGCAACCAATCAAATTGCTAGAACATGTTACGTCCTCCTAATTATTAATCGACTTCAATCGATTGTAGTTTACGAACTAATTTATATTTAAACAAAATTCTTTTACTAATACTCATTAATTAACGTATATTTTCGCATTCTTATCTAAAATAATTAAATTTGACTATGGTATTATAGTACCTCTTTGAAAAAATAAAATAAAAAATCTGATGTGGACACCACACGACTTCCTTGTACGATTATTAAACTATACATATTTTTTAATAAATAAATTACAAAATATTAATTTTAACTTCAAAACAGTAAGATATATAGCGACCATAATCTAACCCGGTTCTTTTTAAAGAGTTTTTGATTACAACAAAGAAATATTTGATCACAACAATGAATATGACTAATTTCACAATAAAAAAATAATATTTGTTATTGTACGAATCATAAAATTGCACGTATTTAACGTAATTTGACATGACCTTTTTTTATTTTTTTGTCCTAATCCATAGCAAGCTTTATTACAAAAACAAAAAGTATATAATTTTTAAATTTACATATCGCGCTTATACAAAGAGCTAATTTAATAATACTTGATGTGCTAGACGCAGAAATTAATTCTCTAAAACTTTTATTTGAAGCATTTATTTCTAAAATCAAAATAAAATCATTTTTTTCAAGAAAAACTGTTAACAACTTCAAGTAATGTACCACTTCCGGTTAGCCTATTTTAACCTAAATCTATTATGTTATTTAGATTGACATAAAAGTCTTGTATACCAAATTTGAAAAGTTTTGGATTATATTTTAAAACAGTTTTTCATTAAAATCTATTACAGGCTTCATGTAAAGTGCCACTTCTGGAAATTGTGTAATAACCAGAAAGGGAGGTGCACAACTAGATGTTATAGCAGTCCTAAATACAAAATTTCAACTTTCTACGGCTTACCGTTTTTGAGTTATGCGAGATACGTACGTTCGTACGTACAGACGTCACGACGAAATTAGTCAACATGGATTCAGGGATGATCAAAATGGATATTTCCGCTGAAATCTGAAAACCGAAATTTTTCGCGATTACAATACTTCCTTTACTTACGTACAAGGAAGTAAAAAGTTTCTAATATGAAACTTGGCTGCGTTCAATACTTTAGCCAAAAATGTATACTGTAAAACAGGCTTGACATTTAGATAGTATACATATTATATAATACACCAATTGGTTATTATTAAATTAATAAAGGTTAAGGTTAAAAATCTTTGCTGCAGAGGTTAAAAGGGTTCAATTAATTTTGTGGTAATTTTCCTTGTTCTATTTTATAACATTGTCATTATTTAAACTTCTTAAATGTTGCATAATATAGGAACATTAGCTATTTGTGTATTAAGAGAGCGCAAAATGCGGGGCATCTTTCGAAATCGACAATGTCCATTTTCGCTCGAAACACACTCAAGATTTTTTTCTACAGTCGCCACAGTGGGGTTTTCCGCCATAACAAAAAATCTGTTGTGGCCAGCACAATACCTCTCGCCACTTCCTTTTTTGGTTACATAAGTATAGGACGCGAACAATCATGTTACATTGTTGGCCTTGTGGGGGCCCGTTCAGAATGATAATTAGTAATTATGTACATAAATGGCAGAATTTTTCATTAAAAATTTCAAGATTTTCTAAATTCACGTAGTTAATTTGTCACCAGGAGTGTGGAATTTACTTGTCGAGGAAAATAAACCACATGGAATTGGAAAATCACTAAATTTAGAATGAGAAATTATGATATTTGACATCTATACACATAATTTCTAGCTATCATTCTGACATGAGCCCCCATATCTGCTTATCAAGGCCAACAAAGTCACATGGCTGCTCGCGCCCTATTGTATTTAACATTTCTTGTATACCTACACTCTACACCAAAAATTCTACTCCTTATATTTAGATTGTTTAATTTTAAATTCATTTTATGAAGAAATTTTGTCCTCTTCTAATTTTTCGAAATGTTTCCAATTCATTGTCAGGATTGGCAGTATTTTTGAAGGATATATTATGTAATATACCTAAAATTTTAAGTACTTAACTATTAATACAATAAGAAATAAAATGTATGTACTTCCCAGAAAAAAATTTCAGTAATGTTTCCGAATTTCTGACACTGACATTTATCCGTCAGTTACAAACAACTCAAATTTTCAACTATTTTCCATGGCATTCTTTCGGCTGTAAAATTTATTACAACAGATTATTTTATATATTATATTTCTTTTATCTGTAAATCTATAGAATATATAATAAAATATTTAAATGTATCAGATAGAGAATTTAATTTTCTTTAATATTACGAAGAATTTTTTTCAAAAAATATTATTTAGAAATTTTTTTTTCAAGAATCTTCTACTTCTGGTTGTCCAATTGTTACCAAAACCTTTTCAGATCTTCCCATGAATGTCCGATTGGGAAATACGTAGTTAAACAAATTTAAAGTCTTATAGTTTTTGAGTAATCGTCCTTCCAACATCCTACATACATACACACACACACATACATCCACACACACACACACACACCCACCTCTCTTAGCGAGAGGTAAAAAACGTAATAATTACTAATTATAATTATTTCAATTGTTTTAAATTTTGAAAAATTTGCATCCGCCGTTATTTTTTAAATTTGAACTCTTATTTCTTGACACGAATTTATTCTAATACCTACATTTTATTAAAGTATTTTTAATGTAGGTATTCGTTTGTATATTTTCCTAGCAGTTTCTGAATTTAGAATATCAAAATTATTGGACAAATATTACAAAATAAAAATTTATAAAAAAAATTCAGCTAGCTATTAGATATTATCACAGTCACTATTTTAAAAATACAAAATATATGTTCGTTCTTGAAAGTATATGGATATTACCTAACCTAAAGAACGAAAAAATGTACTAGTTCCATAAGTTCATTCTGGTGCAGCGTGAAACTCTGAATCATTATTTTATCAGTACTATGGCCTTTGATTACAGTGTAACATGTAACTGAGGTGACATCAAAGAAACTCGTGTTACCACAACTACATTTTAAAGCGCGTAAGTTGTCAGCTTGTAACGCTCGAGCGTGTTTTAATCAATCTGATGCTTCATTATTTGCTGACAAGTAGATTTCAACAAAGAAATAATTGGTTCGCCTCAACACTTATTTTAAATAAAATATTAGAATAATTTTAGCTGATATAAACAGAATAGTTATTTTTGAACGGGGAATTAGTGATTCTGAAAGGAATGCAAGATTTTTCAGAATCACATTTTCCGATTTCCGCAAAAACAATGACCCGTATTATGAGCACACTTTTATAATAAAAGCGCTTTTATGCAGCACGCTTTAACGTTATATTCTTATGAGTGTGCTTCATAAAAGCGCTTTTATTATAAACGTGCGCTCGTTATACGGACCAATATTTTTCCTGTATCGTCCAAAAATTTAAAAAATCTGTTGTGGCCAGCACAATACCTTCTGTCAATCCAGTGTATTATGTATAAATTTCCAATAAAATTATTTCATAAACAAACTATGCAAATTTCACTTGACACTAACATCTTCTTTTTTAGCTTTTCCCACTCGTTAGGTGTCGCTATTTTTTATTTTCTTCTTCCACTCATTTCTATTTTACGTGTCGTTCTCATTCACTTCCTTTTCTCTCAAGTCTTCCGCAATACAGTCCTTCCATCTTATTTTTGGTCTTCCTCTGTTTCTTCAACCTTCTATTACTAAGATATTCATTCTTCATCCAATATACTCTTCATTTCTCCTCATGACATTTTCAAACCAATGTAATCATCTCTCTTGTATCCATCTAGAAACTTCCTTACCTATCTTTACATGTCTTCCCCAACATCTACTTCAACATCCTCATCTCTGCCACATTAATTTATTTTTTATTGATACAGAAATCTGTCAATCTGAATATATTAACAATTTTCATGGTTAGCATAGCTGGCTGAATTATAAAATTTATTTTCTTTGTAATTCTTTAACTCTATATCTATTGAATATGAAGTATAAAATGCAATCAAATCGTATAGAGAATAATATGTTATAGCGTTAAATGTCAATAAATCAAATTTAACTGTTAAATCTTCAAATGAGGCTACTTCCGGTTCACCAATTATAACCAAAATCTAAATTTTTGGAATCGTGGTATTGAAGTTATGCCATCCGAAACTTTCGTCACACACACATACACACACACATACATACACACATACACACACACACATGCATACATATAGTAAAATTTTTGAAAGATGTCCGAACAAGGGCACCTGTATCACGAACGAATTAACAAATAGGCATACATTTATCTCTTTCTTTTGCAAAGGCTGTAAGAGTGTGTGATAAGGATGGATATAACACGCTTGTCTTTCAAAAATTCATATTGTTTCGACAAGTTAGGACATTCCATTTATAAACGATGCTCGTTGTTGATAATACTTTCGCTGTAACGTAAGTTTATTTATTAATTCAAATACATTACCTGGATTCATAGCCGTACGTATAACGTTATATTCTGTCAGAGTCACTGACACTGACATTGTGTCAGTATCTTATTTTTAACATATTTGGTTTTACATTTGCTTATAAACTTACTAGTTGACTTATTTTTGAATTTTGAATGTTTTCCTGTAATATATATTTTTATAATAATAAAATAACAGTAGTATCTTACGTACCCTCTAAAAAACTAAGCAAACGACACTACTGAATTTGTAGACAACCTTGATCGGACATCTTTCAAAAATTTTACTGTACATCATCGTAAAAATGGTAAAATCGTATAATTGCTCAGTTCGAAGCAAACAACTTGCTACATTATCATTATTGGTATACAGACAACCAATAGGAGTCCGTATCAATGATGTCACCAGAATCCTTACACAAGATAATTCCAGCTATTTTCCGTATTATTCGGTTGTCGTTTTTCAGAGCAAATGGATGTGTGTATGGTCTTTGAATTTTTTGTACGATGTTTAATAAATTAACTGAATGTTTTGTACGAATGTATTTGTGTACAATAAAAATTTTGAAAGATGTCCGATCAAGGTCATCTACGAATTGTATGAATTCAGATTTTTGCTCCGCCCATTCTGACAAATTCAGTAGTGTCGTTTGCTTAGTTTTTATGAGGGTACATAAGATACTACGGGTATTTTATTATTATAAAAATATGTTACAATAAAAGCAATTAAAATTCAAAAATGTATCAACTGGTATTAGCAGTATATTAGCATATGTGAAACCAAATATGTGAAAAATATGACGCTATGAATCAAGGTGATGTATCTGAATTAATAAATAAACTTACGTTACAGCGAAAGTATTATAAACAACGAACATCGTTTTGAGGTGGAATGTCGAAACAATACGATTTTTTGAAAAACAAGCGTGTTATATCCATCCTTAACTCATACGTTTATAGCCTTTGCAAACGAAGGAGAAATGTATGCCAATTTGTTATTCGTTCAAGATACAGATGACCTTGATCGGACAACTTTAAAAATACTGTACATAAATTGTAATAATTTGTAAGATCTTACTGTAAGTTGTACATATTATTTTTTATGTATTACATTTTTGTTGTATAATTGTTGTAGACCCGTTGGTATATAGTAAAAATAAATGCTGTTTGACTAAACTTTCGAGTAATTTTTAACACCTAATCCACATCACAATCGAAAAATTACCCACAATTAAATAATAATCACTTTTCTTAAGACGAATGTTTGTGCCATACGAGCTATTGTTTCTTACCACCATTGATTTGCTATATCGTAGGGGTGTTTTTAGTACACCCCTTTTCCATTTGTCTACCCTAAATCATTATTCAGAATAATGATTTCTGCACACATGTACTCTCTCATACGATCTAACATCTAACACAATGTTTAATTATTTATGTAGGTGTACTTATTCTCATGCAAAATTGCAAATATCTAATAAACTTATCCTTGAAAATGTTTTAGTGCATTGACTGTATGATTTGCTCAAAGTTTTGTTTACAATTTGAAGGTCGGATTTCCATCTTTAAATATAGTTCGCATATCTGGCGAACAATTTCTCGGTTAAATGAACAATAAATAATTTTATTGTTTTATACACTCAATTAGATCGTAATAACTGAAAAATTAAATAAATATAATACTTAAAATACAAGGAATTATATTTTCTACAGGATGTATCAAGATAATGAAGCAGTGCCATTTATTCGTGAATATGAAACGTTACACAAAAAAGTGATTAAGATATTTTGTAAAGCATAGAGGGGAACACATTTTGATAACCATTATTATTTTAAAGCCTGTGGTACTCAACTTATATGTCGAATTTTTTTTCGCCCTGTATCTTCGAAACAAAGCGGCTTTTCAAAAATCATCAAAGGACAAAATCATCTTAGAATGGTCCAGGGAATAATCCCTTCAATTTTTGCCCTATGTTTAATAAACACCCTGTATAGTACTCAGCACTTCCAAGAAAGAAATCTTGAAACTACTGACTCATATTTTAAAATACCGATAATTAAATATTGTAAATATATATAATTAAATATTGTAAACAATATGACGCACAAATATGCTAATGATGTAGTATGAAAGTCTAAGACAATTTTTGTCATAATAAGCGAATAATTAATTAAAATTTAAAAATTTGATGATATATTACTTCAGGAATGTATTTTCCAAAAATGTAAACCTCTCCGCATTATTAAAAGTTTATGAGTCATTCATGTTTGTTTGTACTCGAGACATAAAATTCTTCCGTTTCACAGATGTCTACTAGTTCTTTGTTAACAGTCTGTGAGTCCGTGGATCTTGACCCCATACATATGAATACTTAATATCAACGTCACATATCATCATTTCATGGTTAATTGAATACTACGTAAAATAAATTATTTAAAAATTTCTACTAGTATAATGTCAATACTGTACTTTACATAGTTAATGCACTAACTGACCAACGTATTGACTTTTCAATGTAGTTATATGTAAACAGCGCATTTTATACAATAAATATTTACATGAAATGCTTCAATAATATTTTGATTTAAAATAACTGTATAATATAGTTACAATAAATATCATGGGACACTGAGCTATATGTTAATAATTACAAAATACATTTTTAATTTTAAACTTCATAATCACAACGAAATTTTTAAATACTTTTCTCCGACACTATTTTGGAAACTACACATTCCACAACTCAAAATGATGTTGGAATTAATATTATCCAACAAACCGTGTGGAATAATTCCGCACGGCTTTCAACGAATCACAATCTACTTCGCCGCATATTAGCACGGTATATCGAATATCTTGGTTCGGTTGCTATGGTTATGACTCTTTGTTTTATATTTATTTATTTCTGTATTCGCGTTTGACGTTTTAAAGTTTTGAAAATTTTTAGAGTTCTTTGTTAAGTTTTACAGGTTTTTGGAGTTGTCCAGAGTAATAAGTTTATCTAAATAATAATGTATTACTGAAGACATTTTATAGAAAAATATATAAAGTGGAAATGAAGATATAGATATGGAATGTACTTCACCAGAAATAAGGGAACGTGCTATTGATACAGGAAGTCAGTTATTACCAAACAAATCAAAAGAAAAATATGAATGGAGTTATTATAAGCAATTTATGGACTGGCGTCAAAAAAAAATAATTAAAAAATGAATGGTATATGATAATATATTGTTATTATCAATCAACATATTATGTATAATTTCTAAAATTGTATAAAACATAATGTTTTGAATACTTTTTATGTACACCACAAATTCAAACTCACTCAAACGTCCATTTTACATTTGACAGATTGAAATTTATACGTCATTAGTATTTTAGCGATCCCCACATTTATGACGTCATGTACGAAATAGTTTTGAAAACATAATGAAACTGGTTCAACGCCAAAAAACGCTTTATGCCGGCGACGCACGATGCACGAAACATTGACCCACGCCACGTTCATAAAGACTATGAAAGTGTGAATTTGTTTGAGAAGTTCTGGTATATTTGGTGAATGTCTCATCGCTCTATGAATAACTAGGAGCTTGTTTTTCCTCGCGATCGCGAAGCCCCGTCATGGGTGCCAAAGTTGTAGGTAAATAGAGAATCAGCTGAGGCAGTCGCGTGCACGCGCGTTTGGGCGGTTGAGCCAGGCTGGCATTGAAGTCAGGGCCACGGGAATAACTGCGCGTTTGCGATTTCACGATTTCAGGTACTTGTTACACTGTTTTGCATCGAAAACTGACATTAGAATAATGAAATAATTAAATTATGACGTTCATGCATAATTTTGTTAATTTAATCAAATCATATTCATGAACACTTAACTTTCTGAGAGATATTTTGTATATAATTAAATTTAAAATTAATTCATGATAACAAAACATAACCGGGTTAGTTCAATATAATCACATTTGACCTCCCGCTACCCTTGGTAAGGGAGGTATAGGGATCGTGCTAAAAATCGTATATCGAGATTTTGGTAAATATTCACGTTTTAAGGTCCCTAGAAGCAATTTTAACATTTTCACGATGTCTGTGTGTATGTGTGTGTGTGTGGATCCTCTTTACGCTCGAACTCGAATACTATCGTTCAGAAAATTTTGAAATATTGTATTTCTACCTTATTCTTATATAATAAAAAATAGTGTTTCTCGAAAAATACCTTTAAATGTTATTTTTCGAGATTTGTTATTATAAAAATTAAAGTTTTTTAAATTTTCTGTAGGTTTGCATATACTTTTTGTACATATTTTATGCATAAATTTCTAAAATTATCTATATTTTTAATCCCGGAGCCTACACTTTAAACACAACTCCATGGTTACACAGTTCAGATCTTAAATGTATGTAACTGAAAGATATTTGTCGCTGTCAAAAAATTTCAAATAATTATAGTAACATTTTAGAAAGGAAATAGTAAATGAAACAATAATTATATGGAAAGGAACTTAATACAGTTTCCAGCATAAGTAAATATGTAGGAATATATGTGAGATAATAAAAATATATATCATCACGGCATATTACCTATAGCTGGGTGACCCAATCTGATTTGTACACAAATGTCGGTAATAATGATGACATATTTGTACCGTGTAGGCGTTTACCAAGCGTTACTTCACGCGAATTTGGGGAACCGGGTTCGATTCCAATCGACGCCAAATATTTTAGAATTTTAAATGGCACAAAATTGACCCTTGTAGTTCACTCTCCACGCCAGCAATGAATAGGTTTGGTTAGGTGGAAGAGCAGCCTTAGGCTGAACCTCGCCGTTGATATATGTCAATAAAGTAAATTTATTATTATTATTATTATGAATATAGGTAAAAATAAAATAAATATATCATCACGGCATGGGTCTGTCAATCTGCTTTGTACACAGATTTCGGTAACGATGATGACATATTTGTACCGTGCGGGCGTTTACCAGGTGTCACCCCACGAGCAATTATTGCTGGCGTGGAGAGTGCACCACAGGGGTAATTTTTGTGCCATTTAAAATTCGAAATATTTGGCATCGGTCGGGATCGAACGCGGTATTTAAATTTAATTTAATTTTAAGTATTTACATGAATTAAATTAAATTAAACGGGAGGTATTGTGTTGGCCACATCAGCTTTTTTTTACTCATTTTGGTCAGTACTATATGTCCTTAATTTTTTTTACATAATTTTTGGTCTCGTGGCCGTGTGCCTGAGTGTCTGGTCGCGAATCTGGGGACCCGGGTTCGATCCCGACCAACGCCAAAAATTACATCGCATTTTAATAGCACAAAATTGACCCCTGTGGCGCACTCTCCACGCCAGAAATGAGTGCCCGTGAGGTGACGTCTGGTAAGCGCCCACACGGTACAAATATTCCATCATTACCGATATCTGTGTACGAAGCAGATTGGCACACCCAGCAATGGGTAATATGTCGTGATGAAATATTTATTTTATATTTTTGAAGCAGCCTGTATAACTCAACAAGTTATAAAGTATAGATTTTGATAAATATATAAAAAAAATTGTTTCGAAAAAAAAATCGCAAAATGATAAACTTAAATTATTATTCTTCGTATGTATACGAAGTATTTTTTATACACAAATTTTCAGAACATTTAATCTATTACACCTTTACGTCGGCCCTAAACAATATACTTAGGATGTCCTGAACTTAACCAAGCCTAACCTTACTTACAAATTTACAAAGACGAGTCTATTATTCGTACATAATATAAACGAAAATAACTACTTTCTAGTTTTTGTTTGTTCACAGCAAGTATTGAGTAATAAAGTTAATTTTAATGAATAAAGCTCGGGAATATATTAATGAGGCATGACCTACATAACATTGAAAACATTTCCTTAATGATGTGAATTCAAAAGATATATCTATTTTTTTTAGTTCTGTACATTTTATAAGATTTTTCAATTAATTATTCATAATAGTTTTCAAATGAGGAAAGTTTGACAATAAGGATAATTTATGACTATTTTAAAAGCAACACTATAATATTTATTCTCTGTATTATGTATAATATAAAAACTTAATTTTCATGTCACAGCATAAGACTAAACACGCAATTAGATTAATTTTATAAAAATGGAAAATTTTATTTCTATTTCTCAATTTAAATCATCGCAAGAAACTGAAAAAACTAACGGTTAATGATTAACTGAAAATAAGATCTAAATTTTTAATAGTTTTTATTACGAGGATGGATTGAAACGTCTCTGGAATGACATGAGAAATAAATATATTTTTCTACAGTCTACATAGAAAGTAGCCATTTGCGCTCTCTTTGTCAACGGAAAATATCACTTTGCCGCTCTAGCACGACAAAGTAGAAAAAACGCTCGCTGTCCAAATTTCTAACTATACAATGTAGAGAAATGTCACTTGCCTACATTAATGGAAAGGTTTAGTCAGGAACTAATGGCACTGTAGTGAGTGACACATTTACCACCTTTACAAATCAATCTGATATATAACTGCTCTGTCGGTATGTTACATAACCAAAAAAAAAAAAAATGCCGCACTATTGTGAAAATAAAATAGGGCATTCATCCATTCATTTACAAAAACGAAAGTATAAGATGTTTAGATTAGATTGAAGCAATAGGTCAAGAAGAATGGGAAATAACGATAAATTAAATATAAGACGTTTTTTCTTTATATTAATCCTTATAATTGAGTAGTAGTGTAAGTACAAAGTGTACATTTTATTATTTTTTGTTATGGTGGAGGACCCCACTGTGGCGACTGTAGAAAAAATCTTGTGTGTGTTTCGAGCGCAAATGTACATTCTCAATCGACAATGTCCTATTTTGCGCTCTTAAAACACAAATAGCTATTAACACGGACTACATTTTATATTTCTACATAGTCCCCTCTGAGGTCAACACACTTGGTCCAACGTTGTTCTAACTTTTCAATTCCTTCCCGAAAATGGTTTTCTTTCAGGTCCTCAAAATAAGCATTTACTGCTTCGATGGCTTCTTCGTTGGATCGAAATCTCTTTCCAGCAAGGAACGTTTCGAGTTTCGGGAAAAGATGGAAGTCCGACGGTGGATGGGTGACGATTTCAAACCTCAGTTCGGTCAATTTTTGTTGAGCAATACGACTAGAATGAGCTGGCGCATTGTCGTGTAGGTGTAACAAGATGTTTTTCTTTGCCATTCCCGGGCGTTTTTCTTGAATTGCTGTTTTCGGCTTGTCTAAAAATGTGGCGTAGTATTGTCCAGTTATAGTTTTTCCTTTATCCAGATAATCAATTAGCAGATTTGGCGTTCCAAAAGACTGACGTCATCACCTTTCCTGCCGATTGAACTGACTTCGCTTTCTTCGGGGCCGACTCACCATGTCCAATCCACGCTTTCGACTGAATTTTCGTCGAACCTGGTCTTGATCTACGTTGCCGTCTTTCCTTCCAAATAAAATAAATTGATCACCGCACGAACTTCGTTTTTATCCATTAACGATTTAACGCTAGGTAGATCGACATAGACGTTTTTCACGATTAGACTGATAGACAGATTGTACAATTCATATGAAGTTAGACAAAACGTCATAATTTCCAGATTGTTTTCGAAAAACAAGGACTTCTCAATGATTCCGGAAACTTTTCAATCCAACCTCGTACATGACAGATTTATTCACTACTTTACCGGTTCTTAAACCGGTTAATAAAATCTTTCAGCAAATATAATTATATTAGGCCCAATATTTTCATCTCGGGTTAAACTGTTAAAACGACATCGATATTACAGCATAATAAGAATAAAAATTAGATATCTGTTGATTTTTCATTGCGACATTTTTCATTTAAGTATTCTTTCTACGCATGTTAAAAAGGTATTTTTCATTCATTGTAGCGTAAAAAATAGTAATTTCATTATTGTAAAAAATTTAAAAAGTGTGAAAGAAACACTTTCACCTTCTTATTAGAAACGTTTAAAAACCAGGTTTAAAAAATCTGATGTGGCCAGCACTATACCTTCCGTCAATCTTGTGTATTATGTACAGATTCCATACATAAATTTCATTGCAAAAGATACTAAATTTTCAGTAAAATTATTTCATAAACAAACTATGCAAATGGCACTTGACACTGGCATCTTCTTCTTTAGCTTTTCTCTGAAGTCTTCCGCAATACAGTCCTTCCATCTTATCTTTGGTCTTCCTCTGTTTCTTCAACCTTTTTATTAATAAGCTATTCATTCTTCTTCCAATATATTCTTTATCTCTCCTCATGACATGTTCAAACCAATGTAATCGTCTCTCTTGTATCTTTGTAGAAACTTTTAATACTCGAGTTATTTACGTTATTCTTTCCTTTTCGTGTTTTCCCCAACATCTATCTCAACATCCTCATCTCTGCCACATTCATTTTCTTTTCATTGACACTGACATCTGTCAGTTAGAATTTTCTTAATATAGTAGCTGTTTCCATGGTTATAATATAACTGGCTGATTTATAAAATTTAATTTCTTTATAATTCTTTAACTTTATATCTATTGAATATGAAATATAAAATGCAATCAATTCGTATAGATAATAGAATATTCTTTAATGTTTATAATAACATTAAATGTGTAAATAATATTTAAAAGTGTTATTTTCAAGAAAAACTGTTAAAATATTCAAATGAGGGTACTTCCGGTTGACCAATTATAACCGAAATCTAATCAAGTCTGCACATGGATGTAATGAAGAGCAATACGTAAGAATTGTAATGTTTGGGATTCTAGTATTGGAGATATCGCGGCCGAAACACACACATACACACACACATACAGACATCATCGTAAAAATAATAAAATCGTATTGTCGAGACCCTAAAACGTGATTATTCATTGAAAACTCACCACCGAATTTTTTAACCAAAGACAATACCTTCTTTACCTAGAGGTGACGGTTAAAGATAAACAGGTTGTGTTTTGTTTCGATACAGACCGACGACAAAATTATTTCGAATTTTAAATGGTTTAAAAATGACCCTTGTGTGCAGTCTTCACGCCAGCAATGAATGCCTGTGAGGTGACGCCGGATAAACGCACATACGGTATGCATATGTCATCATTACCTGTGTACAAAGCAAATTGGAACACCCAGCAATGGGTAATAGGCCATGATAATACATTTCATTTATTTATTAGTTAAAGGCTTTTTAGTAAATAAAAACATCGTTTTCGGTTTCAGTTCAAAATATGTGTTTAGACTTAAAAACAGGTTCCTTGTTCTGGTTTAAATTAATCAATTCTACAAAAATAGAAAATTCCGGAAACAAATATTACATTTACTATAGCGTCATTGAACGGTTTTGAACAAAAGATACATATTATTCCAACAAAAGAAAGTCATTCGTAGTGAAATAGTCCAGCCGAGGTCTGTTTTCTGCCTGTCCCACGCCATAAAAGGCAGTAAAATTGACTCTGAGGACACAATAACCTCTGTTTCTGCTCTATTGTAGAACTGGTATTAGTTCTCAGGTGATTTAACTACTTCCGGTCGATACAGTGAACGAGACCACTTCCGACCTCGTAATATATTTACAATTAACAAGAAATATACGTATATTCGTACATATTTAAGGTAGTTATATCGTGAAACCATTATATCAGAATTAATTGAAATTCTAAGTACATCTCAACTGAAGTATAATCTACATGCTCTCCAAGTTTTAAAACAATTGGCCACGCGGTACCTGAGATATTTGCAATTAAATTTGGCCTTTTTAACAAGTGAAGAATAGGAAATGGCAAAATAAACACAACATTTTAAATTATAACTTTTATATCCATAATGACATTTAATCGAGAAACTAGTATGTTATAGTAAACTAATTAACGGATTTTATGTAAAAATTAGAAAATTATTTACCACCCAGATTTAATTTTATTGCCTCTAGAAAATTATAATCTGAAAATACTATAAATAGGTAGAATTATACTTGACAACCATGTACAAGCGTTTCAGATGGAGTATCAGTTAAGTTAACACCCGCTTGGTATTAGCGAATAAGAGGTGATCTTTGGTTAAAGGAATTTCAGACGTACATTCGAAAGAAATATATTTTTTAAATTGGTATTTTACGTGAAAAGCATGAAAACTTTAAACAGTATAATACTACTTTTGTAATTTTAAGAAATAAATATATTAATTTGTTTTGCAGTTTCCATTTGTAGTATAGAATTAGTATTATATCTTAAAATATCTTATTATTTTTATACCCGAATGTACCAATAAATGTCTAGGTGCAACGATGCCACAGTTATTCTTCAACATTGAAATACGACACTTGTGTATGTGTTAGTGAGAGTGGTACAGTTAAAAAAAAAACTTTTCTACGGAAAAATAAAGAAAATTCATCTGTTACAGTGTTTGATATTAGCTTTTAACTATTTTGATGCAATCTGTGTATATAATATAATGTTAGAAAATATAAGTTATTGCAAATATAAATTGCATTAGATTAATTTTTATTTTGAACATAGAACAAGTTTTTGAATAGGTACACTCGAGTGACAACTACCTTAAATAAAATTACTATAATTTGTATGTGGATCATCAACTTTCACAAATATGTATTTGTAAATTTGCCGAGACATCTTAATAACGGATATATTTTTAACCTTGAGAAATAGTGTGTAGCTCAAATTTCAAGGGCAATAAACACGTACACATACGTGTTTGGTTAACATTCATATGAAAATAGAAAAATTGTTTTCCGGGAATATTAGGAACTGGTAATAAGAAGTTTCAACTTTTCTACACGGTTAGTCGATTGTTTCGTGTTTCGATATTATACCTATTTATAAAATAATAGTATCTTTAAAGTTGTTTCATTAAATTATTCGCAGACGGAAAATGTGAAGACAGACGAATTTTAAAATAAGGTTATTTGTTTCTATTAATATTTTTGATTGCTAAAAATGTAATTAAAAATTAATGAAAATTTCTAATTTCATTTCTATATTTTCATTTAAAACTGATTGGTTCTGAAAAATGATATTTAATAATTATCAAGAAAAAAACAGCGGTTACATGTCAAATGAAAAGTAATTTATGTATTTGTTTATTTAATAATTGTGTCATCGTATGTTTTGTTGTCCAAATCGTATTTGTTAATATTAATAAATAAAATTAATTAATACAAATAAGGTATGACTTTTCAATAATAACCTTGTTTTGCGAAAGTACCTTGATTACAAAAATTAGAAAATTTCGTGTTATTTATAGAACTTCAACCTCTTGTATTTTGGTAACTAGAAGGAATAGGACCTATGTTCATAATGACATTTTTGGCTCATAATGACCTCAGGAATAAGCTGTTAAAGTTTGTTACACTAGTCCTGAAACACCCTGTATAATAGTTCATTCATTTCAGAATCACTAAATTCTTGCACTTGTTCCAAAAATATGTAAAAAGATATAACCATTAATGAAAACCCGACATGAATATTCTTTATATTAAGCAAGATATGATTTTTTAAAGTTTTGCAATAAGTTTGTGGCGTTACAGGTGACGTAAAATAGCATAAGTACAAAATTCCTGGAATTAATTTAGAGAGTAGACATGCATTTTAAAATTTTAATATTTGCTGCATATAATTTTAACCGCAACATAACAATTAATCGATACTCATTCAAATTCAAATGGCAGTAGAAAGTTCACTTATAAAGGTCTAATTTGCAATTGAACCTATATAATGTCAAAGTCAACTACGAGTGTGATACCCTTATGTATGTTAATTACAGCTGAAAGGAAAAAAAAGAACTAAGGCCTTCGTTTTCAAAGAAATAATTAGTTTATAATGTAGAAATCTATTTTAATGGCTTATAGAGGTTGATATAGAAATATGTATATGGCTTCTGTTTTTCCTAATAATAAGTTTGAAATAACTGTTTTTCTCAGAAATATAAAAATGTGATTTATACCTTTTCTCCCGCATCCTTCAACTGTTTTATATTTACCTCCCGCTACCCTTCGTAAGGGAGATATAGGAATCGTGCTTAAAATCGCATATCGAGATTTTGGTAAATGACCACGTTTTAAGGTTCCTACAATCCAATTTTAACATTTTCACGATGAAGTCTGTGTGTGTATGTGTGGATCTTCTGGGTAACTCAAATACTATTATTCAGAAACTTTTGAAACCATGTATTTGTACCGTATTCTAATATGGAAAGAACCCATTCAATTTTGGTGTCAATCGGATAACCGGAAATGGCAGTTTACTTGAAGCTCAAAATAGTTTTTCTTCAAAAAATACCTTTAAATGTTATTTTTTCGCAATTTGTTATTATAAAAATTAAAGATTATTCCATTATCTACAGGTTTGCATTAATACTTTTTCTATATATTTTATAGATAAATTTATAAAGTACTATAAAAATTATATCTCCCAACTTATGTTATAAACACAACTCCATGGTTACACATTTCAGCTCAAATGTTTGTAACTGACAGATAAATGTCATTGTCAAAAAAATAATGATTTCAAATTAATTACAGTAAGTTTTAAAAAAGAAAATTGTAAATAGAAGAATAGTTATATGGACAGGACCTTAATATACATAATTTCTAGCATTAGTAAATATACAGGGTGTATCAAGATAATGGAACAGGGCCATTTATTCGTGAATATGAAAAGTTACACAAAAAAGTGATTAAGATATTTTGTAAAGCATAGAGGGGGACACATTTTGGCATAACTATTATTATTTTTGAGCCAGTGGTACACAACTTATGGATCAATGTTATATTTTTTTAAATGGCATCATATATTTTTCAATAACTTATTAAATAGACAATTTTCTTCTGAATTCAACAATATAATAATATCGTACCCTTACATTGCGAAAAAAATATTTCAAAGTTTATATTTTAATATTTTTAGTAGACTAAACAAACATTCTACTATTAAACCAAAAGAAAATTATGTCATTTTTGTATGTCATTGTTACGTATTATATTATTTTTTCGAAATGTTCCAAATTTCGTTATTTTTTTATTTCGCGTAATTACTATTTAGTCTTGCGTAATTAGGATAACTTTCTGCAAATAAATTGCATGCTAGGAATGCATTTTGATGGCTCTTGCATCAATAAATAAAATCAATATTTTTGTTGAATCTGCTGCCATTATTAAATTATTTATTACAAAGGTAACAAAAATTACCTTAATTATAAAAATGGATAACAATGAAATACGAAAATGACAGATAATTTTCTTTTGTTTCCACAATTTACTTAATTCTTTTTAAATTTAAATGAAATACTAACTTTGAATTAATTTTTATCAAATTTTTCGCAATGTAAGGGTATGATATTATTATATCGTAGAATTCAGTTAAAAAAATGTAACATTGATTCATAAGTTGGGTACCTCTGGCTTTAAAATAATAATGAGTACGTTAAAATGTGCCCCCCCCCTCTTTGCCTTAAAAATGTCATAATCACTTTTTGTGTAATTTTTCATGTACATGAATAAAAGGCACTGTTCCATTATCTTTATACACCCTGTATGCAGGTATATATTTAAATAAAAAAATAAATAAATAAATTATCAGCATATTACCCATTGCTGGATGTGCTGCTCTGCTTTGTACACAGATTTCGGTAATGATAGTGACATATTTATATCGTGCGGACATTTACCAAGCGTCGCCTCATTGCTGGCGTGGAGAGTGCAACACAGGGTACAATTTTGTGCCATTTAAAATTCGAAATATTTTGCGTTGATGGGGATCGAATCGGGTTTCCCAGATTCGCAACCAGACATCAGGTACGCGACAACAAGACCCCATAGGTAAATGGCGCGAGGTATTGTGTTGGTCACATCAGATTTTTATACCCAACTTGGAAACAACTAAAATGTAGCCATATGTTATAATTAAATCAGTTGATTTTCAAAAAATTAATTGAGAGGAAATATTATATGAATTTTCCAAATGAATGCAATTTTTTACCAAATTTATAACAGTACAGTTCACTTCAACTGACGTTGAAAATGTTGTAAATAATATTAATTATTACTAATTAATTACATGACATAGAATGAGTAAAGATGGAAATAGTAATTGCAATGTAACAATATGAATTACGCATAGTATAGGTAAATAATACTATTGAAACAATTACTGTTTATATATAGAAAGCATGATTAATAAATTATAATATAATAAGCACATATACATATAAATTACTATTCAACATTATACATGGTAAAAAAAAAATATATTGAAAACATAGCGGTATAGTATAATTTTTTTTACCTTCCGTCACCTTTAGGTAAGAAAGGTATTGTCTTTGGTCAAAAAATTCAATAATGAGTTTTTAGTGAATAAGCATGTTTTAGGGTCCATATAATACGATTTTACCATTTTTACGATGATGTCTGTATGTATATACGTGTGTCTGTGTGTGTGACAAAAGTTTCGGATTGCATAACTTCAATACCACGATTCCAAAAATTATAATTTTTTCGTATTCCTCAAGTTTACATCCAAAAGAACAAGTGATTAGATTTTGATTATAATTGGTGAACCGGAAGTAGCTTCTTTTGAAGATTTAACAGGTAAATATGATTTATTGTCATTTAACGTTATTATAACTTAAAGAATATATTATTCTCTGTACGATTTAATTGCATTTTATACTTCATATTCAATAGATATATTATAGTTAAAGAATTATAAAGATTTTCAATTTCATAAATCAGCCAGCTATGCTAACCATGGAAACTGCTAATATATTCAGATAATTCAAATTGACAGATGTCACTATCAATGAAAAGTAAATGAATGTGGCAGAAATGAGGATGTTGAGATAGATATTCGGGAAGACACAGAAAGATACGGCAAGGAATGAAAGAATAAAGGAAATAACTCCAGTTTTACAAGTTTCTAGAAAGATATAAGAGAGACGATTACATTGGTTTGAACATGTCATGAGGAGAGATGTAAAATATATTGGAAGAAGAACGAATAGATTAGTAATAGAAGGTAGACGAAACAGAGGAAGACCAAAGATACGATGGAAGGACTGTATTGCTGAAGGCTTGAGAGAAAAGGAACTGAATGAGAACGACACGTAAAACAGAAATGAGTGGAAGAAGGAAATAAAAAATAGCGACCCCTAACGAATGGGAAAAGCTAAAGAAGAAAAAGAACATGTCAGTGTCAAGTGCAATTTGCATAGTTTAAATGAAAATTTAGAATCTTTTGCAAGAAAATGTATGTATGGAATATATACATAATACACAGTATTGCCGGAAGGTATTGTGCTGACCACATCAGATTTTTTTATTACTCATATTGTTACTCGGACTACATGATTAAGTGAATA
The DNA here is from genome assembly GCA_951394225.1 of Harpalus rufipes. NCBI lineage: Eukaryota > Metazoa > Arthropoda > Insecta > Coleoptera > Carabidae > Harpalus > Harpalus rufipes. The sequence continues at coordinate 4,728,194 of OX596274.1, forward strand.
GTGCAAGATTGTGAATCCGGTTTAAGACCAGTTCTAAGTAACACAGTTTCTATTCTAACTGTTCCCTAAATTCTCGGGTGATATACTTATCATTTTGAGTATACAGGATGTCCCATGTAAAGTACGAATGCATTGGGATTGCGAGAACCGTAAAAGCTACGAGGTTGGCTAAATTAGGCAAAAGCTGCCACATTAGTGGGCCGTTTTAGTGGTGTTTAGATTGTCCGAAAAAATGCATAGATCACTAGATATTGACAAAAATGTAATTTTTCCATTTTCGTTTTTGCTTGTAACTTTTTTATGTAAATTCAAACTAAATTTTAACTTGCACTTTCTACAGACACTTTTGTACGTGGAATTCATAAGCGTCCCCAAAAAATAATTATCTCTTAGCATTTTCGAGATATTCATATTAACTTTCAATTTTCATATGGAGCTCAGAGTAGGCTGTGATGCCATTAAATAAACATTTTTTTTTCTTTTCAACGATATAAAACACTTTTACTTTAATTTTTAAATTATGTAAGAAATTACAAAATTAATGATATTTTACTTTTCATGTATTTTATTCAAGGAGGCTATGGAAAACAATGAAATCAAATATTTTAATTTCAATTTTTTTAAATAAATACATAACACTTGCGCAGCACCCGTGCTCTAATACGTAGAACCATAACAGCTTAGTATAAAATAACACCAGCGCAAAAGAAAAATTTAAAGACAGTTTTGACTCGAAATGGTAAAATCTAGTTAGGAGAAATCACCTGCTGTGTAAAGCAGCAAAAGCTGGTGCAGAATAAAGTCAAACCAGGTTATACTTTGAATTCGTTCAAAAGCGCAGAAAGGAACTTTATTACTTTATTATAAATGTGTGGAAAAACCAGAATGCTGAATAGAAACAAGCCCTACAATAATAAACTACGTATCAAATCCAGAAAGTATTATATCCTGCTGCGTAGTAAATTTTAGGTAGAGTTAATGGCGACCTTGTCTTTAGCACAGGATTATCTCTATTTAAGCAGGTAGAAATTCTATTCTATACGTATTCTAATATTTTGTACGAGTATAAAATGTTCGGAGATATTTCGTTATGGCCCTCTCAGCGGGTCTATTGTAAGGGATTTAAGCTTGATTTATAGGGGTGCAAGGACAGGTATGTATTGAATATTTCCCAATTTAATTTTACTTTTAATAATTTTATCACAATTTTCAACTGGTAAAACATCAGTATTGTCTTCTTCAAATGGTCGCCACATATTAAATACGTATATTGTTGACCTCAGTACGAGTTAGTATTACTACTGATTTTAATTTTTTTAAAACTCATTTATATACCTACTCACTATGTATGCCTTTGATATCTTAGTTTCCCTAATATCGGTCAAGGACGATTCTTATCTTATATTTCTAGTAATAGTAAAAGACTTAATTTAATTTTGCGAATTCATTATTATTTCAAGTAAATCTGAAATACGTAATGCGCACAGATTAGAGATTTCCGAATTTAAATATTTTGCAATCCTACCCTGAACGCCAACAGGTAGAATCTCTTGCTGTGTGCGGTTCACCACAGGCTTAGTAAGTTAAAGCCATAACGAAATATCTTTGAACAAGGTATACCTACAATAGTGCCCATAAACTGAAATCCTGCGTTTGCAAAATGTAAAAATCTGATGTGACCAACACAATACCTCCTGTTTAATTTAATTTTTATTCATGTAAATACTTAAAATTAAATTTAAATACCGGGTTCGATCCCGACGACGCCAAATATTTCGAATTTTAAATGGCACAAAAAATACCCGTGTGGTGCACTCTCCACGCCAGCAATAAGTGCTCGTGAGGTGGCACCTGGTAAACGCCCGCACGGTACAAATATGTCATCATCGTTACCGAAATCTGTGTACAAAGCAGATTGGCAATATGCCGTGATGATATATTTATTTATACACTTACCTATATTGACATTGCTGGCGTGGAGAGTGCACCCAGGGGTCAATTTTGTGCCATATCAAATTCTAAAATATTTGGCGTCGGTCGGAATCGAATCCGTTCCCAAGATTCGCGTGAATTGACGCCTGGTAAACGCCTGCACGGAACAAATATCATTATTACCAACATCTGCGTACAAAGCAGATTGACTCACCCATCAATGAGTAATATGCCGTGATGATATACTTTTTATTATCTTATCTATATTTTTACACATTTACTTATGCTGGAAACTGTATTAAGTTCCTTTCCATATAATTATTGTTCCATTTACTATTTTCTTTATAAAAAGTTAATATTGTTATTTGAAATGATTAGTTCATTGACAGTGACACATATCTGTCAGTTACAAACATTTGAGATCTGAATTGTGTAACCATGTGTATGAGTTGTGTTTAAAACGTAGGCTCCGGGTTTAAAATTATAGATAGTTTTATAAGTTTATCCGTAAAATATATAGAAAAGGTATTAATGCAAACCTGTAAAAAAAATAATAATCTTTAATTTTTATATAACATAAATCTCGAAAAAATAACATTTAAAGGTATTTTTCGAAGAAAAACTATTTTGAGCTTCCAGTAAAGTGCCATTTTCGGTTACCTGATTTACTCCAAAATCTAATGGCATCTTTCCATAAAAGAGTAAGGTAGAAATACAAGGTTTCAAAATTTTCTGAACGACAGTATTTGAGTTAGAGCGTAAAGAGGATCCACACACACATACACACAGACATCATCGTGAAAATGTTAAAATTGGATTGTAGGGACCTTAAAACGTGGTCATTTACCAAAATCTCGATATGCGATTCTTACCACGATCCCTATACCTCCCATGCCAAGGATAGCGGGGGGAAATCTGATGTGACCAACACAACCTACGGAGTCTGGTTGCCGCGTGCCCGATGTCTGGTTGCGAATCTGGGGAACCCGATTCGATCCCGATTAAAACCAAATAATTCGAATTTTAAATGGCACAAAATTAACCCCTGTGGTGCACTCTGCACGCCAGCAATGAGGTGACGCTTGGTAAACGCCCGCACGCCCAGCAATGGGAAAATACGCCGTGATGATATATTTATTTATTTATACTGAGTGATTCAGAATAATGTAATAAAATTAAGCAACTTAATTCAACATTAGAGTAAAATGGCATATAAACGTGGATCCTATTAAAAAAGTCAAAGTTTTATAAAAGACAGTTGTAGATTTTCAAATTTTGTTAATCGAGATACAAAACGATTATACTTCGTTTTTTTTCCTCCCGCTACCCTTGGTAAGGGAGATATAGGGATCGTGCTAAAAATCGCATATCGAGATTTTGGTGAATGACCACGTTTTAAGGTCCCTATAATTCAATTTCAACATTTTCACGATGATGTCTGTGTGTATGTATGTATGTGTGGATCCTGTTTACGCTCTAACTCAAATACTATCATTCAGAAAGTTTTGAAACCATTTATTTCTACCTTATTCTAATATGGAAATATCTGATTAGATTTTGGTGGCAATCGGATAACCGGAAATGGCAGTTTACTTGAAGCACAAGATAGTTTTTCTTCAAAAAATACCTTTAAATGTAATTTTTTCTCAATTTGTTATTATAAAAATTGAAGATTATTCCATTTTCTACAAGTTTGCTTTAATACTTTTTCTATATATTGTATGGATAAATTTATAAAGTAATATAAAAATTATATACATAGGTAAATGGCGGGAGGTAATGTGTTGGTCACATCAGATTTTTTAAATTGCCCTTGTACCTTGATTATAAATGTCATTATTTCACAATGAATGGTTTTAGTGGTATTAAATACGCAGACATAGTTTTTATTTATTGATTTTGTATTCAAGTTCATGGCGCACATTTTGAGCATAGATTGTAAAAAAATGTATAATTTTAAACATATTTTGTTACAATATTCTAATGTTTATTTTTGATTATCTTTATAATGTGTTTTTCTGTTTTTTGTTGCCCTTATCATGTTTTGTTTCTCCATGTTTTGTTCAGATACAAGTAATACGAATAAATACATGTTTTGTTTTTCAAAGTACCTGTTATTTATAAAACTTTGACTTCATGAATACTTATTTATGTGACAATTTTTACACAAACTGACCTGAAAAATAAGTTGTTAACCTGTGTTACACTGGTCCTGGATCACCCTGCATTTTAAAATTTATTTTCAAAGTAAATTTATTTAAATGAACCAATTCAATTCGATTCTCACGTCCTTTATTAATATAAAAAAAAATCGCTTGTTCATTTGTATAAATCATTAAATTTGCTGTGATGATTCTTTATAAAACTTTATATAAAAAAACGCATGTTAATGTAAACAGAATCTAACATACCTATAGGGGACCAGGATGATTAAAAAATAGGGGCAAATTTTTAGACCTATAGTTTATACATTTATTTACAAAAATAGCCATACTACAGGTCAAGGTCCCAATAACAGTACAGCAGTTATAATAAATTACACAAAACATTTTTCCTTCCGTCATCTTTAGGTAAAAAAGGTACATATAGTATTTGGTCAAAAAATTCAATGATGAGTTTTTAGTGAATAAGTACGTTTTAGGGTCCATATAATACGATTTTACCATTTTTACAATGATATCTGTATATATGTATGTATTTGTGTGGGTGTGTGTGTGTCTGTGTGACAAAAGTTTCATATCACATAACTTCAATACCAAGATTCTAAAAGTTATATTTTTTTCATATTTCTCAACATTACATCCAGAAGAACAAGTGATTAGATTTTTATTTGAGATCTGAACTGTGTAACCATAGAGTTGTCTTTAAAGCGTAGGCTATGGGATTAAAATAATAGATAATTATAGAAATTTATCCATAAAATATATACAAAAAGTATTAACGCGAACCTGTAGAAAATTTAAAAAACTATATCATCACTGCATATTACCCATTGCTGGGTGTGCCAATCTGTTTTGTACACAGATATCGGTAATGATGAAATATTTGTACCGTGCGGGCGCTTACCAGACGTCACCTCACGTTGTTTGTGTGGAGAGTGCACCGCAGGTGTCAATTTTGTACCATTAAAATTCGAAGTAATTTTTGGCGTCGGTCGGGATCGAACCCCATACTTTAATTTGTTAATCTCGAAAAAATAACATTTAAAGGTATTTTTCAAAGAAAAACTATTTTGAGCTTCCAGTAAAGTGCCATTTCCGGTTATCTGATTTACTCCAAAATCAAATGGCATCTTTCCATATAAGAGTAAGGTAGAAATACAAGGTTTCAAAATTTTCTGAACGATAATATTTGAGTTAGAGCGTAAAGAGGATCCACACATACACACACTCAGACATCATTGTGAAAATGTTAAAATTGGATTGTAGGGACTTTAAAACGTGGTCATTTACCAAAATCTCAATATGCGATTTTTAGCACGATCCCTATACCTCCCTTACCAAGGGTAGCGGGAGGTAAAAAAATACCCATTTGTCTCTATTTTTCAATCTCCCTATATTTAAAACTCTTTCAAAGGAGATGTACAATGTAATTGGCGTTCGTGGAAACATTTGCCCGAATAAAAACATCACAATACCCATGAGTTGCTCGTGCTTGAATTCTAGACGCAAGAGTGATATGCTGGCACGTGCACTTTTCACGTGTGCAGCGAGTCAGCCGCCAGATGTACGTACACCATGGCTTTGTGGATATAGGCCCATTACCGTCTATTTTTACTAGTCAAATGACCTCAGCTTTGCCAAAATTTAAGATACCAACGACAACGGTACAGGTCGCTCAATTCAACAAAGAATAACTGACGGATCTTAATCTTGGAATTTCGGTGCCGTTATACAAAATAATTTAAATATTTTTCAACGCAATATACAAAATTATTGGTATTCAAATTATACAGCGGTCTGGAAGTTTTCAAACAATATAAATTTTCTTTCTAAACTACGAAAACTAGATATCTGTAATGATTAAAATAATGACTATAATTTGAACTAATTCTTATTCCTTCATATGCAACATTGCATATTAAAATATCATAAATAATTAAGAAATTTATTAATAGAAAACCATAAACAAAGAAAAATATTAAAACAAAAAAAATAGTTATTTGTCAAACTAGAGAGGAAAAAGCGCTTTCTTCACGTACACATATTTTTTTGACGACATGTTTCTAAAAACGATTTTCTCGGACCTTAAATACACTTTAAGAAAAGATTAGTAGAATAAGGGTAATATTTTGTTTATTTGAATCAAAATAGTTTATATTGACATGACTAGTAGAATAAGGGTAATATTTTATTTATTTGAATCAATATATATTATTATTTATAATTTATATTTACACTTTCACAACACAACACACAACTGACACGTCAAAAGTTAGGTTATCAGACGCAGTGTTACCAATGAACCAATCTTAAATCTAAATTAAAGTTGTCAAATTGTGATTTAATCTAGAATAAGAAAAAATGACATAATTGTAAGATAATTTAAAGTATGTATATCACTAAAATAAGGATTTTCAATAAAATTAAGAATTTATTTATAATTTTTACAATATATTTTTTGTAAATAACATTCATATTGGTAACACTTCTATATTTTCCTCTCTAGAGAGAATAATCACATTATCCTCACTATTTCGGGAGAAGAAAGTTGTGCTTTCTGTGCATGCCGTGAAAAAAATTATTTATTTATGTATTTAAATGTACAAGAAGTACCTATACAGTCGTCAAAACTAATAATAGGTACAGTAAAATTTTTGAAAGATGTCCGATCAAGGTTATCTACGAATTGCATGAATTAAAATTCTGACAAATTCAGAAGTGTCATTTGCTTAGTTTTTATGAGGGTACATAAGATACTACTGTTATTTTATTATTATAAAAATATATGTTATAGTAAAATCATTCAAAATTCAAAAATAAGTCCACTGGTAAGTTTATTAGCAGATATAAAACCAACGTGCCAATGTCAGTAACACTGACAGAAAATAACGTGTTATTCGTACGGCTATGAATCAAGGTAATGTATTTGAATTAATAAATAAACTTACGTTACAGCGAAAGTATTATCAACAACGAGCATCGTTTTAATGTCCTAACTTAGTCGAAACAATATGAATTTTTGAAAGACAAGCGTGTTATATCCATCCTTATCGCCCACTCTTATAGACTTTGCAAAAGAAAGAGATAAATGTATGCCTATTTGTTAATTCGTTCATGATACAGATGAGCTTGATCGGAATATATTATTAAGATCACTTGGGCCTCTAGTGAGCAATGCTCAAACGAGACTAAACATATCTCTATCTCTAGTTGTCTCTGTCTGGCCAGCCGAACTCAAAACAAAGCAAATGAAGTTTTGTCTAGTTATATTTCGTCGTTGGTCGAAACAATCATAAACTAAGGATACATCAAATTCGCAACATGCAACATGAGGTAGACGGTGTATGAGGGTTTCGACGATATCTGTGTATTAATATTGTATTTATTTGGACAAGCATACGCGCGGTACTCACCTTATGTTGTATGTTACATATTGTTTTTGTTTCCTTGATGTACACCCGGCCTAAGAAATACAAATTTTATTAACTTAGATAACAGTTACTCCGTTAGAAGACTAATGTTGTACCGTTATTTAAAAAATTCATAGGTCACTAGATATAGGCGAAATGTAAATTTCGCAGTTTTTAATTAATGCAAACTGAATATTGGTTTACACCTCTTTAGTCCGGCCATTTTTTGTACTCTTTCGAATGGCGGTGCTCCGTTTTTTATCATCGTTGGATTTTAAGTTATGAGATCAAAGTTATAATTTTTATATGGATGCCATTGTGAAAAGTTACGTCATTGTGTGTTATGTTTCCTTAGGATATATATTTTATACAACAACTTATATTTCAACTTCGTTTATTATATAACTTGAAGAGAGTACAAAACAGTTTTTTACTATGATACACAAATTGGTTGATGTCACGCAGCAGTGTCTCGTGTGAAGTTGTTGTGGTTCAACTTCAGTGTTCATGACATCCCTCTTTTTCTTTAAAAGAATTTATTACAGGTCTAATTTTTGTGGTGGGATTATTTTTCGACCAGTTCTGGTTGTGTATGGATCGGTACCATAGCTGGTTAAATTATCTTTTACTTCTGGTTCTTTAATGGTTTCTTCTGTTTTCATGTTTTCGGTTTCCTTGACTTCTTGTTGCATTGTTTCGTTGCCTGGGCTACTTTTCTTTAAGTACCATGAGTTTCTTCTATACTGTTTACCATCAGGTGTTCGTATGATGTATGATTTCGGATATGGCGTTATTTTTTTAACTGTTGCTGGGAGCCATTCGTTTTTTCTATTTCTGTATAATATTTCTTCATTTTCTTCATATTGTGGTAACTCTTGTTTTCCTTTATCGTGTCCTTTCTTCTCCGTTTCCTTCATTTGTTTTAATCTTTCCGGAACGTTTTCAATTATTTTTGGTTTGAGTAATTTGTGACTTATTGGTATTAGAGTTTTAGTACGTCTACTCATTAGCCGTTGTACTGGTGATCCTAGATGATCACGAGGTGTGTTGCGATGATGTAATAACGCTAGTTGTATATTTGAGTTTTCGTTTAAGCATTTCTTTAATAAGTTTTTTCCTTCTTGCACGTAACGTTCAGCCAATCCGTTAGATCGGGGAAATTCTGGGCTGGATAGTCGATGTTCAAAATTCCAAGTGTTTTTAAAAGCTCGAAATTCTTCGGAAGTATATTGTGTTCCGTTGTCACTTAATAGTAAATCTGGTATTCCGTGGGCGGCGAACCAAATTTGCATTGCTTTAATTACAGATCTGCTAGTAATATTTTGCAGCTGTACAAAGTCGAAATATCCAGAGTATGCATCTGCTATTATTAAATACTGATTGCCATTTAATGTGAATATATCTGACGCAACTGTGGACCATGGTCTCAGTGGTACTTCCTGTAGTGTAATAGGTTCTTGAATGTTGTCTTTTTGTAATTTCTGGCATGTTTTGCAGTCCTTGACGTAGTTTGTGATGTCCTCTTTCATGTTAGGCCAAAACACACTATCTCTTGCTAAATGCAATGAACCTTGTATGCCTTTGTGTCCTAGATGACACTGTTTTATTACCAGTTGTTTCATTTCTTCTGGTATTAAGATTCTGTCGTTCTTGAATATTACACCTTCATATATCGATAGTTGTTCTCTGTAAGTCCAATATTTCTCTATTTCTGTTGATAATTCGCTTCTATTTTCTGGCCATCCGTCAGAAATGCATTTTTTTAATCGTTTTAATTCTTCATTTTTGTCGTTGTATAGTTTGACTTGATTTAATCTTTCCTTTGACATCGGTATTATGACAGTTACTTGGAATGTTTCTTCTGCATTTTCTTCTTCTTTCAATATGCAATCTCTGCTTAGCGTATCGGCTATGTATAGTTCCTTCCCTTTTTTGTACTGTATTGTTGGGTTGTATGGCATTATTTCCATAATCATTTTCTTTAGTCTTGCTGGAACTTCGTGAAGCGGCTTCTTGAAAATTACTTCTAGTGGTTTATGATCGGATTCGATGATAATTTCGGATTTTCCCCATATATATTCGTGGAACTTTTTACAAGCCGTGGCAATTGCTAATGTTTCTTTTTCTAGTTGACTGTAGTCACATTGGGTTTTTGTGAGAGCTTTTGCACTATACGCTATAGGTTGATCATTTTGCATTAATACTGCTCCCAGTGCGTAACTGCTAGCATCTACTGATAGTTTGACGTTTTGGTTAGGATCATAGTATCCTAAAGTTGGTGAATTTTTTAGACATTCTTTCAGTTGGTTGTATGCTGACCTCTGAGTTTCATCCCAACGCCATTCATTGTCCTTTTGCAGTAGTACTCGTAGATCTTTGGTTTTTTCAGCTAGGTTTGGTATGAACTTGGCTAGGTAGGTGATCATCCCTAGAAATCTTTGCAACTCCTTAACACAAGTAGGTTCTTTCATACTTGAAATGATACTTGCCTTCTCTGGGTCTGTTTGTAATCCTTGACTTGTTAACATGTGTCCGAGGAACTTAATTTGTTCTTGCTCGAATTTGCATTTCTCTTTATTTAATTTTAAACCGGCATTTACTAACGTTTTTATTACATCTTTAGTTCGGCTTTCTAGTTCCAACTTTGTAGGTGCATGAATTAGGATATCGTCCATACTGCACTCGACACCTGTTTTGTTTTTCAACAAATTTGACATTATTTGTTGAAATATTTCCGGTGCGGATGCTAGCCCGAACGGCATTCTTTTGCATCTATATCTGCCCCAGGGTGTCGAAAATGTGAGAAATTTAGATGTTTTTTCTGTTACTCTCACTTGCCAGAACCCTTTCTTGCAATCTAATAATGTAAAATAGTTGGAACCATGTATTCTGGACACTATCTCTTCTAATGTAAGCAGCGGGTAATGTCTTCTTTTTATGTTCTTGTTAAGTTCTGATGGATCAATACAAATGCGTATCTTTTTATTTTGTCTTACTACCACCATCGGTGAAACGACTGGTGTTGTTTCTGTGATAGGTTCAATTATCCCGTTTCTTGTCATGTTATCTAGCTCTTTTTTGACTTCGTCACGTATTGGATATGGAACCTTTCTTGCTGGGCATATTGGTAGTTTTGGATTGTCTACTAAGTCAATATCGTACATGTATCCTTTGAGACAGCCTATTCCTTTGAATACTTCACTATCTATCATGTCTACCCTTTTTATTAATTCTAGCTCTACACTGGAGTCTTTACCTAGAATAGGTTGTAATTTTTCTTTTACTACTAAGAATTTCAATTTCCTTTTGTTTTTGCTCGTTCTGATTTCTGTTGTACATTCTCCTTGTACAGTAATTTTGTGGTTAGAGAATGACAATAATGTTTTCGTTCTTGATGGTGTTATCTTCAGATCGGCATCCTTTGCTAACTCAGTTGTAATTACGTTACACTGAGCGCCTGAATCTAGTTTGAATTTGATTGCACTATTGTTCGGAAATGTTAGTGTTTCAAACCAGTCAGATTCCTTATTATTTCTGTTTTCCAGTGTATCTATGTATAATATTTGTTCATCTTCTACTGCATTTATTACTTTTGTCTTGCATAGTTTTGCGAAGTGACCTTTCTTTTTACATTTTGTACATATTTTGTTGAATGCGGGACATGCTTTCCTTCCATGCGTTTTACCACATCTGTTGCACTTGAATGTTTCGCTTTGTTCTTGCTTTTTGTTTTTTTCTTCTTCATCTTTTCCTTTTGCTTTGTATTTTTGTTTAATACTGTTTACTTGCAGACTATCTTGTTTTTCTTTTAATGTTTTTAGCTGTTTTCTAGCCTGTTCACTAGCTCTGCAAATATTAATAGCGCTTTCTAATGTAAGTTTGTCTTCAGCTAACAATCTTTCTCTAACTTGGTCGTTGTTGATTCCCACTACGATTCTATCGCAAATTAGACTATTTTCGAGTTTACCAAATGAACAATTTTTGCACTGTTGTCTCAATTTAGTGATGAACTCGTCAAATGTTTCATTCGTACCTTGTTCTACTTTATTGAATAAATATCTTTCATACGTTGTATTTATCTTAGGGACAAAGTATTCATCGAATTTCTTCTTTACTTTTTCAACGTCTTGGGAGTCCGTGTCGTTCAAGTTGAATGTATTGAATATTTTTGCTGCGTCTTGCCCGATAATTGACATAAACGTTGCTACTTGCACTTGAGCATCTTTGGATTTTAGGTTAGTTGCTACTTCAAACCATGTATATTGTTGTTTCCAGGCTTTCCACTCATTTGCCATATTTACTTCATTATTGATTTGTAAGTTTTTCGGTGGTCTCAAACCTGCGACGCTTGCTGCTTCTTGGGACATGTTTTTTTTTTCTTTCAGGTCCCGGGTTTCGGCACCATGTGTTATGTTTCCTTAGGATATATATTTTATACAACAACTTATATTTCAACTTCGTTTATTATATAACTTGAAGAGAGTACAAAACAGTTTTTTACTATGATACACAAATTGGTTGATGTCACGCAGCAGTGTCTCGTGTGAAGTTGTTGTGGTTCAACTTCAGTGTTCATGACACATTGGAAAGAATTTTTTTAGCTTTCCATCGATCTGTTATTTTTATTATCTACTATGACGTCCATAAAAAAATTAATTGTAATGCAGCAAACTATAAAACAAAATTCGTATTTGTTTACAATATATGACGCATATTAAAAAATATACTGTAATAAAATTCGCCATTTATTATGTAAATATTTCAAGAAAGTTATTTAAAATATTACATGATTCAAATCGACCTATTCACGCTTATATACTTAAAGCCGCAAATGTCGCTAATGTCGTTGTTTTACAGTGCTGGGATATGACATGTCAAAGTAACAGTTGATGATACTGACGCCGTGGACATAACCTTGTTTCTATTTATCAACTGTAATACAAAAAGTCGTTGCAAACTTGTTCAAACAAAAATAAATAAGTAAAAATATGTGCTAACTTGACAGCAATCTAACCTAACAAACAACTTCCCCTTACCCTGCAAGACATACGTCGCAAAATATCTTTGTCAACGGAAGCGGCAATAGATATGTTTTCAGTATTTTTTTCTCATTTAAAAACAAAAATTATGTAAAATAAAAAAATATGAAAAATTTAAATTTAAAAGTGCATGCTTCTAATAAAAAAATCAAAAAAGGCGAAACTACCCCATTGGCTAGGTATGAAGCGTCATAATGTTCATACATCGCTCTGTTCATTTCTTGTTTCGTTCAATTTCATAACGTTCAAATCTTGACCATGTAGTTAGCGTAGATGAACTTCGCGCGCTCACAATTTAAAAAGTACACTCCGTAGTACAATTTTTTTTTAAAATACTACCTACTCCAATTCAATAAATAATTTTCATGTATATTTTGTACTCCTGAGTGTACTTTTTACCTCCCGCTACCTTTGGTAAGGGAGGTATAGGGGATCGTGCTAAAAATCGCATATCGAGATTTTGGTAAATGACTACGTTTTAAGTTTTAAGGTCCATAGAATCCATTTTTAACATTTTCACCATGATGTCTTTGTCTATGTATGTAGGTGTGCGTATGAGTGTGTTTTGCAACCATGTATTTCTACCTTAATCTAATATGGAAAGAAATGATTTTGGTGGCAATCGGAGAACCGGAAATGACAGTTTACTTGAAGCTCAAGATAGTTTTTCTTCAAAAAATATCTTTAAATGTAATTTTTTCTCAATTTGTTATTATAAAAATTAAAGATTATTCCATTTTCTACATGTTTGCTGTAATACTTGCTCTATATATTTTATGGATAAATTTATAAAGTAATATAAAAATTATATCACGGAGCTTATGCTTTAAACACATCTCCGTGGTTACATAGTTCAGCTTAAATGTATGTAACTGACAGATAAATGTCACTGTCAAAATAATCATTTCAAATTAATAATAGTAGCGTTTTAAATGGAAAATTGTAAATAAAACAATAGTTTTATGGAAAGGAACTTAAAATACATCATTTCTAGCATTAGTAAATAAATATATTATAACGGCACATTATCCATTGCTGGGTGTGCTAATCTGATTTATACACACATTTCGGTAGTGATGATGACATTTGTATTGTGCGGGCGTTTACCATAAGGGTTAATTTTATGCCATTAAAAATTCGAATTATTTATTATTTGGCGTTGATCGGGATCGAAGCGGATTCCTCAAATTCGCGACCAGACATCACGCACGCGGCAACGAGACCACATAGGTAAATGGCGGGAGGTATTGTGTTGGTCACATCAGATTTTTTAGTAAAGTAATTGAAAAAGTAATTAAAATATCAATTACAATTAAAAATTAATTAGTAATTTAATTATATCTAGCAGTAATTATTTTTAAAAGTAATTTGAGTATATTTGGTTAAATTAATTGAACTCAATTACTTTTTGAAAGTAATTTGCCTAGCTCTGAATTAATATGGTATCCAAATTGTGGTATTTTTTTTCCATATTCGTAATGTAGTTATTTGTCAAACTAGAGAGGAAAGCGCTTCTTTTTCCCACTCGAGCTCGAAGTGGAAAAAGCGCTTGCTTCTCGTGTTAGACACAACATTTTTTTTACGACGTTTCTAAAAACGATTTACTCGGACCTTAAATACACTTTAAGAAAAGATTAGTAGAATAAGAGTAAATTTTGTTTATTTGAATCAAAATAGTTTATATTGATATTAGTAGAATAAGGGTAATATTTGAATCAATATATATATATTATTTATAATTTATATTTACACTTTGACAACACAACACGCAACTGACACTTCAAAAGTTAGGATAGGTTATCAGACGCAAGGCGGTGTATCAATGTTGCCAATGAACCAATCTTAAATCTAAATCAAAGTTGTAAATTGTGATTTAATACAGAAAAAGAAAAATATGACATAATTGTAAGATAATTTAAAGAATGTATATCACTAAAATAAGGATTTTCAATAGAATTAGGAATTTATGTATAATTTTTACAATATATTTTTTATAAATTCATGTTGGTGACACTTCTATATTTTCTTTAGAGAGGAAAATCACATTTTCCTCACTATTTTGGGAGAAGAAAGTTGAGCTTTCTGTGCATGTCGTGAAAAAACGATATTTTTATACTCTTCAGTAAATGCGTGAATACCTATTTAATCGAATATTTAATATTCGTGACATTCTATCAATAAATCTCTTTTATTTTATGTGTCTCGTGATAACATACAATGTTGTAGGTATCTAACTATAATAAAAAGTACTCTAAAAAGATTTATTCAATATTTCCCAGGGGCCATATCACCAAAATAAATTAAAAGTAGATGGGTAAAGTATACTGATATCTTTACAAATATTTATCTACTTTTCCAAACAAACTGTAACAAATGTATAAAAAATATTAACACAGAATAAAATTAGAATAAAGTTCTAACTTTCTTAGAAATTTCTACTTTCACTCATTTTGGCAAATTTTCATAAATATTAATATTTAAATCAAATTTTCTATACGAATATGTTCTTAAATAAAACTTTCCTAATTGCTTATGCAGTTATTTAAGAGTAAACAATTTCAAGTTCATATTAAATGTATTCCAATATATATTATAACTTAAATTACAGACTCTAAACATGAAATTTGATCCTATAATCAATAGAATCAATATAAACACTAATTGGAAAATTGGCTAGGCATTCATTATCATTACACACGCGCACAAGTCTATTCATCATTTGATAACATTGCATGTTTGAAAGAAAATCGTCTATGATGCATAGAAGTGTCACGTGAACTGTCACATAAGTATTGTATGTGACATTGTAAAAAAAGTGATTAAAAGTTTACCTGATAGTAGAAGACCAGTTATTTATCTCTTAAACTTAAATTCCACAACATTAAAAGAATAATAATAAAAATACAACATTGTCAAAGTTTCTTTTGACATTAGCAAAAACAAAAATTTCGTGTTTACGGCCGCTTACAAAAGTTTCAATTCTGTCACGATATCTTGATTGTTTGAAAATGCGATAATAGTGTATAAATAACAGATAATTAAATTGGACTCAACAAATTTTGAAACAACGATCTATAACTTAAACGCAAGATAAAAGATTTCATTTTAGGTATTATTTATAGGTAAATGTTTTTATTATTTAAATTAAGCTCTCATTAGTTTTGTTTATTCCAAGATTTTGGGAAACAAAAGAAAATCTTTGAAAGCGTGCATCAGTCGATATTTCAAGGGCATACGTGGGAAGTATGTACAACATAGGGAAGTCATTTCTAATAAAATAAAAGAGAAAACTACCTATAATTTTGAATATCATGTTGTATTAATATCACAACATTGAATATATTTATTTCATTACGTAAAATTTATTTACTATCAACAGTTGTTAAACAAAGATGGCACTAATCCAAGTTTTACGTGCGTATACAAAAAATAATTCTTGTAACTAAATTATAAACAAAAAATAAAAAAAATACTAGTTTTTAATCTTGGGTTCTAATTTAAATTTCACTTCCGCAGCGAGCAAACATGTAAAGTAATAAGCATGCGTAAAATCGAACCAGTGACCGTCATAATACTTAAATATCCCTTTCACAAACTACAAAGGTCAACAGTTTAATAAACTCACCTTTAAGGTCGCTGGGCCCTTTGCAAGGCAAGGGATCGCCAAAAAAATCTAAAAACAGAAAATTCGATTTTCGTTTATCATATAAATTCGTAATTTTAACTTTAAGGTTATAAAACATTAATTTATTCAATCCATTTCTATAGATTTCACTTTATATATAAATATTATAGATTAAACATAAAAATTGATTGTTATATTTCAAGGTTTTGTACTTTAGCAATTTCCTATATTTCTATATAAATATGATGAAATTCATTGAAATAAACTTTGTAATCGTAAAGAAATGTGCTTGTAGAAAGTTTTAAAATATAAATATTTTGGCAGATATAACATTATTCTTTGTGAACTGTAAACAATTAGTAATCAATGCCACTGTATATTCCACTAAAATAACTAAAACTGCAAAAATATTTGTATAAAAGCTACAATGATATAGTGAAGGTATAGGTCATTTTATATTTTTCTTTAGTACTTTACATTCTCCACGGATATTATTATTAATATGAAAGTATATCTATGTAGTGTTATTTTGTATTTATATTCATTTTATGATTCTCTAAAGAATGTAACATATTTTATAAGAAAAATTGAAATAAGTAATATTCTCCCATTACACCACAATGAAAAATAGTACGCAATAACCTTTTATCGAGTTATGACATGACAAAAGAATTTAACGAATATATGTGTATATTTATACAGCTCAAATCAAGAGAGGGTACATAAATGTCAATGCAGAAAACTCACCTACACGTTTTTCACATATCCATTTTCAATTTATTAAAACATGCGATAGTCAAATATCAGAGTCTTGGTGTAAAGAAAAGAAGTTATCACGAGTATTCACTTATTTTTCAACAACATTCACCTACGCTGCTTTCGCAAACGACTTTCAGCAATAACTAGCTGGCTGCTGGATGGCAAAACGACAGCAGCGACAGCGATCATAACGTATTAAAATTTTACTAACTTCTTGTCAAATCACGAGTTTTATGTTGGTATTAAATTAGCGCGTTTTTCAAAATAAATTCTATGGTTATCATAGCAAGCTATAACAAATAAATGTAAATCAATAAATTTGACTGATTGCAAAATGAATTTGAACACAATTTTAAATACTGTCGATTATGTAGGAAATAATGGTTTAATTCTTACTTTAGAAGAAGCAATTGTTCTTCATAATTCATTATTAATTCTTCAAAATGAAAACCATTTCAGAAATATTTTCTTTTGGGGTAAAATTCATGGCACAGTTCGTGATTATTATATCGCTTATGGGTATGTAAAAGATGTATTATTAGATCAAGTTTATTACTACAGCCTCAATTGTACCGACTGGGGTTTATTACCACCAGCAAGTGAACGAGCAAAACTTTTAACAAAATTATCAACAACGAATTTTCAAGGAGATCCAGCTTTAGTAGTAGATGTACTCTGCGAAAGGGATGACATTTTAGTGAATAAAATATTTGGAGACTACACTACAGCTCGTCCTTTGAAAGAAGAAGACAGACTATCAGCGACAATTTACTATATTAATGAAGAAGCAAGAGTGATTCCTAGAGGCGGGCTTTTTAAAAGACCAGACGCTGTAGTAGTTGAAAATCTAGCGTTTGAAGGTTTAACACCTCTAGAAAGCCGAGAACAAAAATCATATTTACACTTTCGTGAGGCTCGGGAAAAATGGAATACAAATTTACTAAACAGAAGAGATTATAACTATGCTTTAGATTTTCTGGATACTGCAGATTTGGACATACCAAATTGTTGTTGGACAATACAAATGCATGAAGGTAGAATAACATTGGTAAAATCACTTTATTATCCCGGAATGTTATTCTACCACTATTTTGATACTCCAAAATATGGGAATGTTTATATGGGCAACGGGAAATTAAATACAGATATACCTTTTATGTTACCTGTAATAGATGCATGAAAAATAAAATATTTAAAAGTCAAATATACCTTTAATAGTCACAAAATGAAAGTATATGTAGAAACTGAAATTAAAAAAAATCTGTTGTGGCCAGCACAATACCTCTCGCCACTTCCTTTTTTGGTTACGTAAGTATAGGGCACGAACAGTCATGTTTCATTGTTGGCCTTGACAAGCAAATGTGGGGGCCTGTTTCAGGATGATAATTAGTAATTATGTACATGGATGTCAATTGTCAATTTTTCATTCAGAATTTCAAGATTTTCTAAATACACGTAGTTAATTTGTTACCAGGAGTGTGGAATCTACTTGTCGAGGAAAATAAACCACATGGAATTGGAAAATCACTAAATTTAGAATGAGAAATTATGATACTTGACATCTATATACATAATTACTAGCTATCATTCTGACATGGGCCCCCATATCTGCTTGTCAAGGCCAACAAAATCACATGACTGCTCGCGCCCTATTGTATTTAACATTTCTTGTATACCTACACTCTATACCAAAAATTCTACTTACAGATATCTATTCCTTATATTTAGATTGTTTAATTTTAAATTCATTTTATGAAGAAATTTTGTCCTCTTCTAATTTTTCGAAATGTTTCCAATTCATTGTCAGGATTGACAGTATTTTTAAAGGATATATATGTAATATACCTATAATTTTAAATATTTAACTATTAATACATTAAAAAATAATATAATGTATGTACTTCCCAGAAAAAGTCTTCAGTAATGTCTCCGGATTTCTGACACTGACATTTATCTGTCAGTTACAAACAATTTAAATTTTCAACTATTTTCCATGGCCATTCTTTCGGCTGTAAAATTTATTATAACAGATTATTTTATATATTATATTTCTATTATCTCTAAATCTATAGAATATATTATAAAATATTTAAATGTATCAGATAGAGAATTTAATTTTCTTTAATATTACCAAGAAAAAATTTCAAAAAATATTATTTAGAAAATTATTTTTCAAGAATCTTCTACTTCCGGTTGCCCAATTGTTACCAAAACCTTTTCAGATCTTCCCATGAATGTCCGATTGGGAAATACGTAGTTAAACAAATTTAGTCTTAACAGTTTTTGAGTAATCGTCCAGAGATCACTGTCGTCCTTCCAACATCCTACATACATACACACACACACACATCCACACACACAGACATCATCGTAAAAATGTTAAAATCGGATTGTAGGGATCTTAAAACGTGCTTATTCAATAAAATCTGGATATGCGATTTTTAGCATGAATCCAATACCTCTCTTAGCAAGAGGTAAAAATCTGATGTGGCCGACACAATACCTCCCGTTTTATTTATATTCATGTAAATTTTTAAAATTAAATTTAAATACCGGGTTCGATCCCGACCGACGCCAAATATTTCGAATTTAAATGGCACAAAAATGACTCCTGTGTTGCACTCTCTTCGCGGTGATATGTGCCCGCACGGTACAAATATGTCATCATCGTTACCGAAATCTATGTACAAAGCAGATTGGCAGACCCAGCAATGGGTAATATGCCGTGATGATATATTTATATACTTACCTATATTCATTGCTGGCGTGGAGAGCGAACCACAGGGGTAAATTTTGTGCCATTTAAAATTCTAAAATATTTGGCGTCGGTCGGAATCGAACCCGGTTCCCCAGATTCGCGTGAAGTGACGCCTGGTAAACGCCCGTACGGTACAAATATGTCGTCATTATTACCGACATCTGTGTACAAAGCAGAATGGGTAATATGCCATGATGGTATATATTTTTATTATCTTTTTACTATCATTTACTATTTTCTTTATAAAACGTTACTATTATTATTTGAAATGATTAGTTTGTTGATAGTGACATATGTCTGTCAGTTACATACATTTGAGATCTGAACTGTGTAACCATAGAGTTATGTTTAAAGCGTAGGCTCCGGGATTAAAATTATAGATAATTTTAGAAATTTGTCCATAAAATATATACAAAAAGTATTAACGCAAATCTGTAGAAAATTTAAAAAAAACTAAGTTTAATAACAAATCTGGAAAAATAACATATAAAGGTATTTGTTGAAGAAAACTATTTTGAGCTTCCAGTAAAGTGCCATTTCCGGCTATCTAATTTACTCCAAAATCTAATGGCATCTTTCCATATAAGAGACATCATTATGAAAATGTTAAAATTGGATTCTAGGGATCTTAAAACTTGATCATTTACCAAAATCTCTATATGCGATTTAAAAAAAAAAACATTGATGAGCATTTACATAATAATTAGATATTTTTATATGACGTTTTAATGTTAAAAATAGTCACTTTGTTTTTCGCGCATCCGCAGTTGTCTTATTCACTACATTTCTAATGAAAATGTAATGAAAAGTTGGTTAATTTTGAAATGTATTAATGTAATGAAAACGTAGTTAAAATGAATAATGTGCTTGCATGAACACGTCCTATGATTTTCATTATTTTAACCAGGGCATCGAACCCACCAAAAACTGGGTTCGATTCAGGTTATTTTATTTTTTGAAATGGATTCGGGTTCGGTTCTGGTTCAAACATTAATAAAATTTGCGGTTTTGTTCCGGGTACAAGTTTGGTTCGACATAATGAAAACTGAATTAATGTTTTTGGAATAACAATCTTTATATAGAAATAATTTAAAATGCGAGCCGGAATTTATGCAAGACAAGAATACGAACACAATTTTCACAAAATGAACCAGAACCGGAGCTGAACCCTGAACCCAAATTTTAATACTCGGTTTGGTTTCGACTCGGATTCAATTGAAAAATATATTTGAGGTTCGGTTCTGGGTTTAGGTTCGCTAAAATGTTACGGTTTGGTTCCATGCCTTGAATTTAATTTTTTAGAATTAAAATGGATATTGCATAAATCTACCTTTACTTGTTGTGCTGGCCGGCTTCTGACGATGGCTTCATTGAAGTTGACTCAGAAGCTGTAAACTGGTGAAACATAACTTTGTAATATTTTTGTTAAATGTAGTTATTACATTTGTGTTAAACTATGAAAAATAAAATATTTAAAAGTCAAATAAACCTTTATTCCACATAATAGCCACAAAATGAAACTATATCTAGAAATTGAAAAAAAAATGCAATTCTATTATTAAAGATGAATATCGAAATTCATTTCTAGATATAAAAAACTTTGACATAGTTAAGTTGTTAAATGTAATTATTACATTTGACTATGAAAAATAAGATATAATTTGAAGAAATCGGGAGTGTTTAACGACAAAAATATGGAACTTCAACTCTCTGCTTCTTTCTTGATTCCATAGTAGAGAAGAATTCTCTAATATCTTCCTCTCGGACAATTTTTTTATTTTCGGCAAATTTTTGTAAATATTCTTTCAACTGATCCTTCATGCTATTGTACTCTGTGATCGCTTCAACTTGTTTCACTCTATCAAAAGATGATAACGCTTGCATTAATTTTTCATTTTGTGATTCGGTATTTTCCAATGCTTTGGCCTTCCCTTTTTCTTCATAGTGGTGAACTGTATCTTGTGTATCGATCAAATATTTCACTTTTTCTATTTCGTATAATTCTAAACAATCTTTACAAACACAAAGATGCTGCCGCCAGTTTTCTACCCAAAATTTGGCTACTATTTCATCACATTTTATTTTCGGCATCTTACACTCTTGTTCTTGTTCTTTAGCTTCTGCTGTCACATTTAAATTCTCAGTTTCTTCTTTGGTTATAGAAACATCAATTTCTGCTTTCACTTCCGGAGCAGAATCATTTTCTTTGTTTTCTTCTTCTTTAACGGTTGTTACTGTATAGCCTGAGTAATTTAATAAAAATTCATGTTTAGCAATACAACCTGAACAAATCATTTCAGAATAGGAATTCAAAGGAGGCAATGGGCTTCCTAAATGTCTGCAATGATACCAATCTTCGCATATTATGCACTGAATCATCTCGTCAACAACTTTATCCTCAGGGTCTGGATAAGGTCGTTCACAAGTACAATACAGTCCCGAGAAGTTGTGACTGTAGGTGTTTTCTTCATTTATTTCAGCCTTGTCGTTGTCCAAATTACACTGCTTTCCAGAGAACTTACTGTTGCCGCAATCGCAACGAAAATTTCTTCTTGTGTACAACTCAATCAAGTCGTGACCTTCATGACATGAGTAGCTACAAGCCAAACATACTCCTGCTCGTTTTGTAGGATCACTCTTTGATTCTGGGATGCAAGTTACACAAGCATAGAGAGCTTGCCGTTTCAGATAACCCTGTGATAATAATTTTAAATCATTGAAACACATTTACACAATTTTGTTTACCTTGGAATAGGTGCAATTCTTCTCATCAGATCCTCCTAATACTGCACAGGCATCAGCTTCGAGTTCTTGCTCTTCTTTCAAAACATCCACCATTGTTACAATTTCCATGTCTTCATTGTTTTCGGTAGTATTTGCATCAAACGATGTGTCTTGAACGTCAGCCATTATTTAAATATTTAAAAAAGAATTTACTTGCAGTAAACTAAAATAAAATATAACCGTCCAACAATTTTGAATAAGACAAATGTTAATCAAACAACAAAATGTTTCCAAAAACCCGTTAATTTGACAGTAGCACTATTTCTATGACTACAACTGCGACGAATTGCAAAAAGGAGGGAAAATTCTTCTTACTCTTTGCTATTACAGCGCTCAGTGGCCAGCTTTAAAACCAGATTCTTATGTGATACAAATTTAAAATTTAACCTTCCCGCTTAAAAACCAATATTAAAATTTTTAAATATCCATTGTGTCTTAATCCGCGTAATTAATTGTAAAATAAACTCATCAGTAACATTTCAAAAATTTGCGCACATTTATATAAATTAAAAAAATTAATCTTCTTACGCTACCAAAACTGTAAAAATATAGGTATGTAAACAAAGTATGAAAGAATTATTGGGCATAAAAAGTTTTACAAAAAGTCTGCGATAGTAAAAAAAGAAAAAATCTGACGTGGTCAACACAATACCTCCCGCCATTTAATTTTTATTAATTTCAATACATACCATTTTCGAGGCCGGGTGCCTATGTGTCTGGTTACAAATCTGGGTTGGGAAACTGGGTTCGATCCCGACCGACGCCAAATATTTTGAATTTTAAGTGGCACAATATTCAACGCTGTGGTGCACTCTCTACGCCATCAATGAGTGCCCGTGAGGTGATGTCTGCTCGCACGGTACAAATGTGCATAGGCGCCGACTTTTTTATTACTCAGAGGGAGCCAATTTTTTTTAATAAAAATAAAATTTGGTTACAAATATTTTTTTAGTTCATGAAATTTTTATCTTATTAATAATTACAGAAAAATAAATAAAATACAGTTTAGTTTAAGTACTTACGAATCTTTTGTTTACATATTTTATATTATTTTAAACATGTTCGCCTACATTTTTTTAAGCTATGTGAAATTTTATATAAATCGAGCTCATTTTTAATTTTTGCATGACAATTAACGATAACGACATGATTTAACCTGCCTTATGTCATTATTGAGTATGAAACTAAAATGAAAATTGTAAATATATATTTTTATATTAACGAGATCGAAGCATTAGCGAAATCTGTATACAAAGTAGATTGGCACACCCAACAATGGGTAATATGCCGCCATATAATTATTGTTCTATTTACTATTTTCTTTTTATAATGTTACTATTATTAATTTGAAATGATTAGTTTTTTGAAAGTCACATTTATCTATTAATTACATAGATTTGAGATCTGAACTGCGTAACCAAGGAGTTGGTGTTTAAAGCGTAGGCTCCTGGATTTAAATTATAGATTATTTTATAAATTAAGCTATAAGCTCAAATGTATGTAACTTACAGATAAATGTCACTGTCAAAAAAGTAACGATTTTAAATTAATAAGAGTAATGTTTTAAAACAAAAATTGTAAAGAGAATAATAGTTATATGGAAAGTAACTTAATATACATTATTTCTAGCATTAGTAATTATGAAAAACAATTGTAACTATTATTATTATTATTTACAGGTTGACATTTACCGTGTTACAATTGTTTTAATTAATTGTTTTATTTCAAGCCATGGTCATGGCTCACTATTCTCTTTTCGACTAGGTGTATAAAAAAGTGCCCGCCATTTTACTTTTTAATAATATAACATATGGATTATTTTACATGATTGTAAAGCAAATTTGATGTACTTTTCAAATTTGTAAAAAAATATAGTATGTTCCATTTGAAATTTCAAAGTTGATATTAATTACTAATAAACCGGAAGTGGTATCATGAATGTACATCCGTCATCAAGTAGCTTATATGTTGCTGTATAAATCATGTTATATGAAAGAAATTATTAACTTAAGCGAGATATTTGCTGGGTCCATTAAAATAGACGACACAGGGCACAATTTTGTGCCATTTAAAATTCGAAATATTTGGCGTTGATCGGGATCGAATCAGGTTCCTCAGATTCACAACTAGACATCAGGCACGCGGCAACGAGAACGAATGCCATTTAAATTAGTAAAAATTAAATGGCAGGAGGTATTGTGTATCATCAGATTTTTTAATTACAATACAAATTGTTCTAATAAAAGTATAATATCTATAGCGAATTATTTTACTTTAAAAAAATCTGGTGTGGACACCACACGACTTCCTTGTACGATTATTAAACTATACATATTTTTTTTAATAAATAAATTACAAAACATTAATTTTAACTTCAAAACAGTAAGATATATAGCGCCCATAAAGGGAGTTTTTAAAGAGAGTTTTGATTACAACAAAAAAATATTTGATTACAACAATGAATATAACTAAATTCACAATAAAAATATAATATTTGTTATTGTACGAATCATAAAATTGTACGTATTTAACGTAATTTGACATGAACTTTTTTTTTATTTTTTTGTCCTAGTCCATAGCAAGCTTTATTACAAAAAAATATTTTTTAAATTTACATATCTCGCTTATTTAAAGGGCTAATTTAATAATACTTGATGTGCTAGACGCAGAAATTAATTCTCTAAAACTTTTATTTGAAGCATTTATTTCTAAAATCAAAATAAAATCATTTTATTCAAGAAAAACTGTTAACAACTTCAAGTAAAGTACCACTTCCGGTTAGCCTATTTTAACCAAAATCTATTATGTTATTTCGATTGTCATAAAAGTCTTGTATACCAAATTTGAAAAGTTTTGGATTATATTTTAAAACAGTTTTTCATTAAAATCTATTATAGGCTTCATGTAAAGTACCACTTCTGGAAATTGTGTAATAACCAGAAAGGGAGGTGCACAACTAGATGTTATAGGAGTCCTAAATACAAAATTTCAACTTTCTACGGCTTACCGTTTTTGAGTTATGCGAGATACGTACGTACGTACGTACAGACGTCACGACGAAATTAGTCAAAATGGATTTAGGGATGATCAAAATGGATATTTCCGCTGAAATCTGAAAACCGAAATTTTTCGCGATTACAATACTTCCTTTACTTACGTACAAGGAAGTAAAAAAGTTTATGCTATAAAGTGCATTAAAAATATATTAATAATTAATTAATGAATGAGAAAAGGAAGAATACTTGTTACTATATTGTTTACAAAACATAATAATAAGAAATAAATCTTAAATCCGAATATAACTAGTTTATGAATAAAATAATCTCTTAACGGAATGCAGTTAGTATAGCTAACTTAAACTTGATGTTGAAACAATTGTATCTATGGTCAAATGATAACAGAGGGGTCAAATTTGTTTTGATCAATCACTTATAGCTCACTGTGATGTCATATTACTGCTCGAATAATCTTACGCTACAAACAGTTTTATTAAATAAACTCCTAAAGATACACCGTTACCATGTTCCGAGCTGCACCAAAAAATGTTTTTCTTAATAAAAAGCGTTGTTTCTTTAAAGATTTTAAAAAAAATTCTAGCAACGCTCCTGTGATACCTAGTTCTGCGGATGTTGTAATAATAGGTAAGTTTTTTTTTATATTTAAGAATACGAAGTAGTAGTAAATTTCTTGACTGTTGGCGTACATTAAGTGTTAAAAATTAATCGAAATCTCAAACATACAGTATTTATTATTACGAAAACCAAGTTTTGGTTTGAATGGACTTTACACCTTCATCTGGGTAAATATATAATACCAAAGCGCCGGTTATGTAAAAATACTCGTACATTTTGTATGTCAGTATGTCTGATATTTCGAGTACTTGTTAACAGCATAAAAATAATAATCGTCATCCTTCAATAATAATAATATTGATTTATACATATAATACAAATAATTTTATACATATCTACAGACAATGAATACAGTGTATAATAAAATATTTATTATTTTATTTAAGTACTATCTTATAACTTTCTTATAAATTTAATTTATTTATAAAATTATAAAACCCAATTTATTGTATACTTTAAAAAATATGATTTTGTAAGGTGGTGGTAACGTAGGCTGTAATACATTATACCAGCTTTCCAAAAGAGGTATAAAAACTGTACTTTTGGAAAGAAATAAAATTACCAGTGGTACAACATGGCACACTGCTGGTTTAATTTGGCGACAAAGACCTAATGACATCGAAACAACTATTTTGGCAAATACAACTAGAATTATTCATGAGGTGGGCGAAGAGACTGATATGGATCCAGGATGGATAAACAATGGAGGAATATTTATTGCCCACAATGAGGTAAACATAAATATAAATAAATACATCATCATGGCTTATTACCCATTTCTGGCAGATTTTGGTATTGATAATAGTATATTTGCTTACTAGACGTCGGCTCACAGTTATGGAAAGAGTACCATAAAGACCATAGGGGGTCACTCTTTTGTTATTATTATTTAAGAAAATTCTTATTATCACGATATAACAAATAATGTTATTACTCAATTTATTAAATATAATAATATTATAATTTTTCATTAAGATTATAAAATTATTGCATATATTTCATAATCATAATATTTATATAGCACGTGTTATAGAAGTTACAAAAACATATTTTCAAATGATAACACAATACAAGCTTTTTCTACTTATTGAACTGTAAATATATATAAAAAATCTGTTGTGGCCAGCACAATACCTTCCGTCAATCCTGTGTATAATGTATAAATTCCATACATAATTTTTCTTGCAAAAGATTCTAAATTTCCAGTAAAATTATTTCATAAAAAAACTATGCAAATGGCACTTCTTCTTCTTCTTTAACTTTTCCCATTCGTTAGGGGTCGTTATTTTTGCGTGTCGTTATCATTCAGTTCCTTTTCTCTCAAGTCTTCCGCAATACAGTCCTTCCATCTTATCTTTGGTTTTCCACTGTTTCTTCAACATCCTATTACTAAACTATTCATGCTTGTTCCAATATACTTCTTCATTTCTCCTCATGACATTTTCAAACCAATGTAATCATATTTCTTGTATCTTTCTAGAAACTTGTAATACTAGAGTTATTTTCTTACCGTATCTTTCCGTGTTTTCCCTAACATCTACTTCAACATCCTCATCTCTGCCACATTAATTTATTTTTATTGATACTGACATCTGTCAATTTGAATTATATGAATATATTAATAGTTTCCATGTTTAGCATAGCTGGCTGAATTATAAAATTTAATTTCTTTAAAATTCTTTAACTCTGTATCTATTGAATATGAAGTATAAAATGTAATCAAATCGTATAGAGAATAATATATTCTTTAAGTTATAATAACATTAAATGTCAATAAATCATATTTAACTGTTAAAATCTTCATATGAGGGTACTTCCGGTTGACCAATTATAACAAAAACTAATCACTTGTTCTTCTGAATGTAAACTTCAGGAATACGAAATAATATGATTTTTGGAATTGTGGTATTGAAGTTATGCGATCCGAAACTTTCATCACAAACACACAGACACACATACATACAGACATCATCGTAAAAATGTTAAAATCGTATTATATGGACCCTAAAATGTGCTTATTCACTATAAACTCATCACTGAATTTTTTGACCAAAGATAATACCTTCCTTACCTAAAGGTGACGGAAAGTAAAAAATCTGTTGTGGCCAGCACAATACCTTCCGTCAATCCTTTGTATAATGTATAAATTCCATACATATTTTTTCTTGCAAAAGATTCTAAATTTCCAGTAAAATTATTTCATAAACAAACTATTCAAATTGCACTTGACATCTTCTTCTTCTTTAACTTTTCCCATTCGTTAGGGGTCCCTATTTTTGCGTATCGTTCTCATTCTGTTCTTTTTCTCTCAAGTCTTCCGCAATACAGTCCTTCCATCTTATCTTTGGTCTTCCTATGTTTCTTCAACCTCCAATTACTAAACTACTCATTTTTGTTCAAATATAATTCTTCATTTCTCCTCATAACATGTTCAAACCAATGTAATCGTCTTTCTTGTATCTTTCTAGAAACTTGTAACACTAGAGTTATTTTCTTACCGTATCTTTTCGTGTCTTCCCCAATATCTACTTCAACATCCTTATCTGTGCCACATTAATTTATTTTTATTGATACTGGCATCTGTCAATTTGAATTATATGAATATATTAGTAGTTTCAATGTTTAGCATAGCTGGCTGAATTATAAAATTTAATTTCTTTAAAATTCTTTAACTCTGTATCTATTGAATATGAAGTATAAAATGCAATCAAATCGTATAAAGAATAATATATTCTTTAAGTTATAATAACATTAAATGCCAATAAATCATATTTAACTGTTAAAATCTTCATATGAGGGTACTTCCGGTTCACCAATTATAACCAAAATCTAATCACTTGTTCTTCTGGATGTAAACTTGAGGAATACGAAAAAATTATAATTTTTGGAATCGTGGTACTGAAGTTATGGGATCCGTAACTATTCTCACACACACAGACACACACACATACATACATACAGACATCATCGTAAAAATGGTAAAATCGTATTATAGGGACCCTAAAACATGCTTATTCATTAAAAATTCATCATTGAATTTTTTGACCAAAGACAATACCCTCCTTACCTGTGACGGAAGGTTAAAATATCGAATTTTTTTTAATTATTCATTTGAAAAATTGTTTGTGAAATATTTTCCAAAATTTTATTTCATGACAAACAAATTTGCGTGTTCTTTTTAACAAATTGTACAGATTTATTTTGTATTTATTGATAACAAATTATCATAAGAACAATTTTTATAATTCAGTTTATTATAAATAAACATTATGCATGTGTTAAAGACCTTCAATACTTTTATATCATTAAATATCATAATTATTAATGATAATAAATTGAAGAATTTAATGTGCAACAAAACTACAAGATAATATATAGATTTAAAATTATTATTTGATGTACAACGCATCTAAATTTGGAATAAATTTTCCAAATAATTGATATCTATTTAATTTTTATTTATTTATCGTAAATATTTACTAACATAAATGTAAATAAATATGTATTTGTTTGCGCAAAGCTATTTGACTCTATCAAAAAATTACGACGTTTGCATAATATTTTTATTTATCCATTTGTAATCGAATCAATATAAAATTACTACATACTTAGCACATTACTAATTATATGCATTTTTCTTGTAATATACTTATGTTGTTTAATATAATGACTCATTTCAGGAACGATTAAATGAATACCAACGATTTTCTACATTAGCTCATTTGTTTGAGCTGGAAAGTCACATTCTTGGGCCGGAAGAAACAGTGAAATTATTTCCTTTACTGGATCCTAATTCTTTCTATGGATCTCTGTACAGTCCTGCTGATGGTGTTGTAGATCCTTCCATGTTGTGTAACGCCTTAATAAAAGCTTCCATTAAAAGAGGAGGAGAAGTAAATATGACATCATATAATCTAATATTTTTTAAAAAGTTAAATTGTTTACTAATTAAAATTTAAGTCTAGCGAGATTTAATTATCCATCCGAAATAGCTATCGACAATGTTCATTTGCGCTCGAAACACACACAAGGTTTTTTCTACAGTCGCTACCATAACAAAAAATAATAAAATGTACACTTTGTACTTACATTACTACTCAATTAATAAGGATTAATATAAAGAAAAGACGTCTTTTATATTTAATTTTAATTTATCGTTATTTCCTATTCTTCTTGACCTATTGCTTCAATCTAATCTAAACATTGTATACTTTCGTTTTGGTAAATGAATGCCCTATTTTATTTTCACAACAGTGCGGTATTTTTTTTTTTTGGTTATGTAATATACCGACAGAGCAGTTATGTCAGATTTATTTGTAATGGTGGTAAATGTGTCACTACAGTGCCATTAGTTCCTGACTAAACGTTTCCATTAATAATGTAGACAAGTGACATTTCTCAACATTGTATAGTTAGTAATTTGGACAGCGAGCGTTTTTTCTACTTTGTCGCGCTAGAGCGGCAAAGTGACATTTTGCGTTGACAAAAGAGAGCGCAAATGGCTACTTTCTATGTAGACTGTAGAAAAATATTTTTATGTGAACGAGCACAGGCCAAATTTTCGTACCAAAGCACTTGATTTATGTTTTTATATTTGAAACAAATTTTCGTTATTAAAACCTACTGGCCTAAGATAAAACGACTAGTTCTAATTTAAATTTATTGGTGCTAAAGCATTTGAGTGATGCATAACAACGATTTTTTTACTTTGTGGAGTTAATCGATTTGGCAAATTACAGGCTATTAAATTAAAATACGATCCTTAACCTTGAATATTAGCCGTGTTCCTTTGGGCTGTGATTCGCAATCTAAATTATCAAAGTGATCATGATTAAGAAAAAGTATGTTTTTTCGTTTCCTATTCGTTATCTCCACTTTTTCATTTTGGGATCACTAGACAATCTTCCTCTTTCCTTTCTGAATCATCCTTTTTGAGTGATCACATGGATTCATTTCAAATATCTTCAAAAGTAAAAATCTGATGTGGACACCCCACGACTTCCTTGTACGATTATTAAACTATACATATTTTTTTAATAAATAAATTACAAAATATTAATTTTAATTTCAAAACAGTAAGATATATAGCGACCATAATCTAACCCGGTTCTTTTTAAAGAGAGTTTTGATTACAACAAAGAAATATTTGATTACAACAATGAATATGACTAATTTCACAATAAAAATATAATATTTGTTATTGTACGAATCAAAAAATTGCACGTATTTAACGTAATTTGATATGAACATTTTTTTTGTCCTAATCCATTGCAAGCTTTATTACAAAAACAAAAAAGTATATAATTTTTAAATTTACATATCTCGCTTATACAAAGGGCTAATTTAATAATACTTGATGTGCTAGACACAGAAATTAATTCTCTAAAACTTTTATTTGAAGCATTTATTTCTAAAATCAAAATAAAATCATTTTATTCAAGAACAACTGTTAACAACTTCAAGTAATGTACCACTTCCGGTTAGCCTATTTTAACCAAAATCTATTATGTTATTTCGATTGACATAAAAGTCTTGTATACCAAATTTGAAAAGTTTTGGATTATATTTTAAAATAGTTTTTCATTAAAATCTATTATAGGCTTCATGTAAAGTGCCACTTCTGGAAATTGTGTAATAACCAGAAAGGGAGGTGCACAACTAGATGTTATAGGAGTCCTAAATACAAAATTTCAATTCTCTACGGCGTACAGTTTTTGAGTTATGCGAGATACGTACGTACACGTAGAGACGTCACGACGAAATTAGTCAAAATGGATTCAGGGCTGATCAAAATGGATATTTCCGCTGAAATCTGAAAACCGAAATTTTTCGCGATTACAATACTTCCTTTACTTAAGTACAAGGAAGTAAAAATACATTGTGATTTTTTTTATTTGGGTATTGTTTAGCATAATGCACAATATTATAATTTTTTTACCCTAAATTTTACTACATTAGAATACCCCAATGGGGTACAAACTAGAAGTTTTTATTTTTAGCTCATCCAAAACTGCCCAGCAACATCAATTCTCACAGATTCTTCGTCTGGAGTTCGCCAGGTTAGTGGAGTGGAGACTCCATTCGGTATAATTTCCGCCAAGGTGGTAGTGAACGCCTGTGGGGCATGGTCTCGCGAATTAGTCCGCACCGTTGATCTGGATGTACCACTTGTGCCTATGAAACACGCATACGTCGTCACAGAATCCATGCCTGGAGTGAAAGGACTGCCGAATATTCGAGATCATGATTTCTCAGTCTATTTTAGAATACAAGGGGAGAGTATTTGTATGGGAGGATACGAAAAGAACCCCGAAATTCTTAAACATGTAAGAGATAAATATACGTATATGTATCACGAAAAGGCGTTTAACACGGGAAATCAGTTTTTCCGTGCGGCGCTCCCCTAATTATTTTAGACAAAAAGTCAAATGGATGTTGTAAAGCAAAAATTGCTACATCCGTATCAATAAAAAAAAACATTTTGGCTACTTCATAACTGCAGAAATAAAATTTGTAAATTCACGGAATTACAATTTAATAGTATTAGCCATGGAATTAGAAACAAGAGACGAACAAAAGCGTATTATTATTAAATTTCTATTTAGAAAATTAATATTTACTACGTAAAATATTTATTTTGACAATCATTATTCTAACACTGACGTAATAAAACGTTACGCTTTTGTTCGTCTCTTGTTTCTAAATCCATGGCTAATACTAATAAATTTAATTCCGTGAATTTTCAAATTTTATTTCTACAGTTATGAAATAGCCAAAATGAATATTTCTTTGTCTAAAATAATTAGGGGAGCAATGCGCACGAAAAAACCAAGAAACAACCCCTTTTTCTCATGTGTCCTATACTTTTGTTTTTTTTTTTGTTATTATTTTTCTGTAAGTAATATTAAAATAGAAATTCACGCTCTAAGTTCATGTTTGTGATTTTTGTATTTGAATTTTTGGTTTCAAAGTTTAATATGTACATAGTTTTATTTTTAACAACTACATTCAATATGTCTTTAAAAATTCCATATAACATTTTTGTTTTTATTTAGGTTGATCCAGATTTTCATTTTGGACTTTATGATTTAAACTATGATATATTTGGCGACCATATTAATCACGCATCTATATTGTGTCCTCCATTCGCTAAAGCTGGTATTAAATCTACAGTTTGTGGCCCTGAGAGTTTTACTCCAGATCATAAGCCTTTGGTTGGAGAAGATCCACGTCTTTCTGGTAAGTATCACTTTAATGTATACTAAGAGGCCTATTCTGTAAAATATTCACTTAACGAATCGTTATGAAAATCGTCATTTCTACTTAACGATAATCGTTATCTTCGTATCCGTATTCTGTAACACATTTTGAAAAATAATAAACTTGGGATCAAGATAAGAACTTTATTTCCTAAAATCAAGTTATAATTTTAAATGAAATATCTAAAATAATTCAATATAACTCAAAAAACTTCTAGGTTAGATTAGTTCTGGTGGGAGTCTGCTCTCAACCTGTCAGGTGTCGGATCCTTTCTTTTTCTTGTTGTAGGCTACTACCATCTGTAGACAAATTGGGAAGCTTGCGCTAGGCGCTACGAATAAAAACTTATTATTTTAATATTACCTTGCAGAAAACTGTAATATGACGGGTTTTTGAGGTCACTATTCAACATAATAGCAATTTTATTTTGTCATGAATAAAAATACTGACTTATTTACAATGTAACGAATGAATTTTTCCAGTCGTTAAAAAATAACGATATCGTTATCCTTTTTACTTCCTTGTACGTAAGTAAAGGAAGTATTGTAATCGCGAAAAATTTCGGTTTTCAGATTTCAGCGGAAATATCCATTTTGATCATCCCTGAATCCATTTTGACTAATTTCGTCGTGACGTCTGTACGTACGTACGTATCTCGCATAAATCAAAAATGGTAAACCGTAGAAAGTTGAAATTTTGTATTTAGGACTCCTATAACATCTAGTTGTGCACCTCCCTTTCTGGTTATTACACAATTTCCAGAAGTGGCACTTTGCATGAAGCCTATATTAGATTTTAATGAAAAACCATTTTAAAATATAATCCAAAACTTTTCAAATTTGGTATACAAGACTTTTATGTCAATCGAAATAACATAATAGATTTTGGTTAAAATAGGCTAACCGGAAGTGGTACATTACTTGAAGTTGTTAACAGTTTTTCTTGAATAATGATTTTATTTTGATTTTAGAAATAAATGCTTCAAATAAAATTAATTTCTGCGTCTACCACATCAAGTTAGCCCTTGTATAAGCGAGATATGTAAATTTAAAAATTGTATACTTTATTGTTTTTGTAATAAAGCTTGCTATGGATTAGGACAAAAAAATAAAAAAAAATGTTCATGTCAAATTACGTTAAATACGTGCAATTTTATGAATCGTACAATAACAAATATTATATTTTTATTGTGAAATTAGACATATTCATTGTTGTAATCAAATATTTCTTTGTTGTAATCCAAACTCTCTTTAAAAAGAACCGGGTTAGATTATGGTCGCTATATATCTTACTGTTTTGAAGTTAGAATTAATATTTTGTAATTTAGTTATTAAAAAAATATGTATAGTTTAATAATCGTACAAGGAAGTCGTGTGGTATCCACATCAGATTTTTTAGTTATGTAGAACTAAATTATTGTTTATAGAATACCACTTTAACGATTATCGTTATGATAACGATATAACAATGCATAATGTCATAACGATCGTTTACAGAATAAGCCTATTAAACAATTTTCGTTATTACCATGACGATATAACGTTTTAACGATTCGTTATGTCATAACGATGCTTACAGAATAGCCCTATAAGTCCAGTTATATAAAAATTAAACTAAAAGAATGTTTTTTTTTTGTTTTGTAGGTCTTTTCCATGCTTGCGGTTTCAACTCTGGAGGTATGCAACTTGGAGGAGGCTGTGCTGAACAGCTGGCACTCTGGATCACGCATGGTCGTCCTGATCTTCACCTCTACGCATATGATATCCGAAGGTTCACACGGGCAATGCGAAATGATATAAACTGGATCAAGCAACAGTCTCATGAAAACTACACCAGAACTTACAGTATCGAATGGCCGAATGATGCTCACTTAGCAGGAAGGAATTTAAAAAAGGACATGTTCCATGATGTAAATATTTAAATAAGGAAATTTCATTTATAATGGATTTCTACTCATAGTTTTTGAGTTTGATAGCTCTGTTTTACACAGATCCAGAAATAGAAAACATTTCATATGGTAAAAATATCATTTAAATTATTACACCTATGAACTATTAATGAGGACTAAATTTTGACGTCATCCGCGGTGAATCGGCAGCAGATCGCCCTGCACACAATTTAAAAAAATCTGTTGTGGCCAGCACAATACCTCTCGCCACTTCCTTTTTTTTGGTTACATAAGTATAGAGCACGAACAGTCATGTTACATTGTTGGCCTTAACAAGCAGATGTGGGGGCCCATTTCAGAATGATAATTAGTAATTATGTACATAGATGTCAAATGTGAGAATTTTTCATTAAAAATTTCAAGATTTTCTAAATTCACGTAGTTAATTTGTCACCAGGAGTGTGGAATTTACTTGTCGAGGAAAATAAACCACATGAAATTTGAAAATCTGACATGGGCCCCATATCTGCTTGTCAAGTCACATGACTGCTCGCGCGCTAATGTATTTAACATTTCTTGTATACCTCACTCTACACCAAAAATTCTACTTACATCTATTCCATATATTTAGATTATTTTAAATTTAAATTCATTCTATGAAGAAATTTTGTCCTACTCTTCCAATATTTCGAGATGTTTCCAATTCATTGTCGGAAGTAACGGTATTTCTGAAGGGTATGTGTAATATACCTGTAATGTTAAATATTTAACTATTAATACATTAAGAAATAATATAATGTATGTACTTCCCAAAAAAAGTCTTCAGTAATGTCTCCGGATTTCTGACACTGACATTTATCTGTCAGTTACAAACAATTTAAATTCTCAACTATTTTCCATGGCATTCTTTCGACTGTAAAATTTATTACAACAGATTATTTTATATATTATATTTCTTTTATCTCTAAATCTATAGAATATATAATAAAATATTTAAATGTATTGGATAGAGAATTTAATTTTCTTTAGTATTACCAAGAAAAAAATTCAAAAAATAATATTTTGAAGATTTTTTTTCAAGAATCTTCTACTTCCGGTTGTCCAATTGTTACCAAAACCTTTTCAGATCTACCCATGAATGTCCGATTGGGAAATACGTAGTTAAACAAATATAAAGTCTTATGGTTTTTGAGTAATCGTCCTTCCAACATCCCACACACACACATACACACACACACATACACACACACATCCACACAAAGAGACATCATCGTAAAAATGTTAAAATCGGATTGTATGGACCTTAAGACGTGATTTTAGCATGAATCCATTACCTCTCTTAGCGAGAGGTAAAAAGGACAAGAAATTTTTAGAATGAGCGAGGTGATATACCATGGCCGAGTCGATCAAATGCTCTCCCTCTCAGCATTTCTCACCGTTGATGGGTTTCCCGTGATTTATTTTTTAGTCAGCAAAGTTTGGTTAAGTTATTTTGTGTAGTACTCAGACCAAATTCAATTTACGTTTAATCTGAGGTGTAGTGCCTGTTATTAATTATTCCTCCTTTCAAAAAGCAGTTTTTGTGATAACATGGGAATACGTGGTGGATCACGTGATAAACGTCAAACTTAAGAGTTCAATCTTGCTCACTACAGAACTAATTATTTAACACTTCTTTTACACACTAGATGGCCATCGAAACATTTGAATTGTATAAGTCCCCATTTACGTCAATCACTATTACTATCTAAGACTGGATTGTTCAATGATTTTTATATGTTAATCTTGATTTTAAAAAAAATCTGTTGTGGCCAGCACAATACCTCTCGCCACCTCCGTTTTTGGTTACATAAGTATAGGCGCGAGGAGTCATGTTTTGACCTTGACAAGCAGATATGGGGGCCCGGGTCAAAATGACAATTAGTAATTGTGTACATCCCGTCTGTCATTCCAGAATTTCCTAGGCTTCATTTTCTAATTTAGGCTTTACAACAGAATATGTAAATTAAACAATAATGTATGTATTTATATTTTTTTGCAGGAAATGGTAGCGCAGGGTGCTGTGATGGACCAACAACAAGGCTGGGAGCGTCCTAGTTACTTCTTGAAAGAAGGAATCGCTCCGGTTCAATCGTACGACTGGTATGGAGCATATGGCTACGCTAAAAACACGGACACTCGATACGAAAAAGCCCTTGAATCTAATTATACATTTGGATTCCCAAAAAATCACACTATTGTAATGTTTTAAACGTGTATTTATGGTCAAAACAAAGAAACATAATGTTAATTTTATTGTAGGTTGCAGAGGAAGCTCTAGCTTGCCGGAATCGAGTAGCTTTATTTAATATGTCGTATTTTGCTAAATTTTATCTTACTGGACAAGATGCCCAAGAAGCTGCAAATTGGTTGTTCACAGCAAATACGAATGTACAAACTGAAAAGGTTGTGTACACTTGTGCTTTAAATTCTAAAGGGGGTGTGGAAGCTGATGTAACTGTTATACCCCTCAATGAAGGACTAGGAACTTTGGTTGGACCTATTTTGAAGGTAAAATGAGCTATTTGACTTAAATCAAATTTAGAGAAAATATTAATATATTATTAAAAATCTGATGTGGCTTCCATCAATCCTGTGTATTATGTACAAATTCCATACATAAATTTTCTTGCAAAAGATCCTATATTTCCAGTAAAATTATTTCATAAACAAACTATGCAAATTGCACATGACACTAATATCTTTTTTTTAGCTTTTTCCGTTCGTTGGGGATTGCTACTTTTTTTATTTTTTTCTTCCTTTTCTCTCAAGTCTTCCGCAATACAGGCCTTCCATTTTATCTTTGGCCTTCCTCTGTTTCTTCTACCTTCTACTACTAAGCTATTCATTCTTCTTCCAATATATTCTTCATCTTTTCTCATGACGCCTACTAAAAAAATACTATAAATCTAAAATTTATTTGTATTTAATTTACTTCTTTCAAGTGTTAGTATTTGAAAGAAGTAAATTGGTGACTGAGTGCAATGTGTTGGTGGATGGAGTGAAACTGGAGCAGGTAAATGAGTTTGTATATTTGGGTAGCATGATGTCGAGAGATGGTCGAATTGATCGAGAGATAGAAAGGAGAGTGAGTGCGGGATGTAAGGTAATGGGTGCTCTGGGTACGTTTGCACGAAATGTTAACGTATCAAGGGATGCTCGGTTGAGTGTATATAATGGAGTGCTAGTGCCTGCTTTGATGTATGGAAGTGAATGCTGGGCATGGACAGGGAAGCATAAAAAGAGAGTGACTGCCGTGGAAATGAGGTATTTACGTGGTGTATGTGGGTATGTCAGACGGGATCGCGTGAGGAATAATTTGGTGTATGAAGAATGTATGGTAAGCAACAATGTGATTAAGAGAGTTGGTGTGAGTCAGTTGAGATGGTTTGGGCATGTGGAGAGAATGGCGAGTGAACGGCTTGTTAAGCGTATATATCTTGGTGAAGTTGAGGGTTTTCGATTGCGTGGCCGGCCAGTGTGTAAGTGGATGGATGTGATTGGTAGGGTGCTTAAAGAGAGAGAGTTTCCAAGTGTGAAGAGAAGAAGAGCATGTATGAATTCGATTATGAGTGTGGCCGATGCGAAAGAAGTCTGCTTAGATAGGAATGTGTGGCGAAGGATGATTGTTTCCTAACTATTATTGTGATCCGGATGCGGTATTTCGCTACCGAAAATCGGTCACTTTAATATGTTAAGAGTAAGGATTTGTTGTATGATTGATGTTGTTCTTATTGTTATCGGGTTTGTGCGAACCCACTAAGTGGGACACGCGTGATTTTATGTATGTATGTATGTATGTGATGTAAGATCATAAAATAATTTGTACACAGATTGATATACCCAGAAATGGGTAATATGC
Organism: Harpalus rufipes; assembly: GCA_951394225.1. NCBI lineage: Eukaryota > Metazoa > Arthropoda > Insecta > Coleoptera > Carabidae > Harpalus > Harpalus rufipes. The sequence goes on from OX596274.1 coordinate 4,767,344, forward strand.
CGTGATATATTTATTCTTAATGAAATATCCCTTATCATTAAGAGTGCGAACCAAGTGGAAAAATTTTGAGCTAAAAACAAGGGAGCAATTTTATTTCATTCGTATGTTTTTATATACGCACGTAGTTTATATAGTGGAAAATAGACAATAGAACTAATATTTGCAATTAATTAAACTACTATTATCCAATATTTGCTGTAAAACTGTCCCTAAGAAAAAATAAAACTGTGAACATAACCTAACAACTATTAACTAAGGTATTTAAAATGAAAAATAATAATATATCGCTACAATTAATAAAACAGGATACGAGGCAATATATTCTACCTAAAATAATAATAAACACTGAGAGAAAAGTCAAAATACAAGAAGAATCAAAGAAAAACTATTGACAACAATGATACGCTTATGGATGTTACACAAAAGTGCTCTCTTGTTGAAGGTTTGATGTTGGTACACAACGCCATCTCTATACGTAATGAAATATTCCACATGGTTAAATTCAGAAAAAAATACTCTATCGAATGCGCCTAAAAAATATATAACAACCCATTTAAAAAAATATATTGTAACTTGAACATCACTGGTTTAACAAAAAACCTTCCCTAATGGGATGTCCCCCCTTCTATAAGATTGCCTTAAGTATAGAAATTATTTGAATTAGCTCGTTTATCTGTTACACATGTATATTGAAGAATTATGTTTACATGAAATATTTATTCTAGGGACAAGGATTTTACATCGTTGCAGGAGGTGCTAGTGGTTATCAGACTTATTCACATTTGAAATCTTCATTAGAAAAGAAAAAATTCCATTCCATTTTAACTGATGTTACCAAGAAAATGGGTGTTCTTTCAATTCAAGGACCTAAAAGGTATGAAACGAACAAGTTTCATATATCAATTAAAATGATACAACCTTTTTTAGTTTTTTTTTTTTTACCAAGAGTAATAATCTCAATCATTAGCCGTATTCTTTCGATGCATGTTACATGAATCAGTAAATTGCATGTTCTTTCGAATTCTGATCAGTATCCCCACCCCAATACCAAGTGATCCAGATCAGTGCATTCTACTCCAACCAAAACTTGGATTAGAAAGATCATATCACTTAACATTCAAAAATGGCGGAGGTTCTAAAAGAAATTTAAACAAGAATAAACTATGGTAAATATAGAAAATTGAAATTATTTTTTTCCGACTGAGTTTGACAGATACCTGCGTTCTTTTGAATAAATTCATCTGCGTCCACGTGACCTGATCTGATCTAATCCATACGATCAGATGGATCTGATCTGACCCAGCGAAAGAATACGGCTATTGTGACGGTCTAGGTCTAGATCTTAGTCGTGTATGGCTTCCTATATTAAATATTTTGTAATTGTCACCTTGGTTACCTGTTGCTAATGTTTTTGTTATTATTTATTTATATATTTGTTGATATGTTGTTCATTCTTGAAGAAGGCAGTAGTTAATACTGCCGAAACGTCGGTTTTTAAAAAAAGGTATCTTTGAATATATAATACATATAAGAATGGCAACGTAATGTATTTAGATTAAATATTTCGAGAGAAGGTGCCATCTATCCCTCCGTATACGAATTATTTCTGAGTTAGTTCAAAAAATACATAATAGGTGGATGTTGCACAGTGTTGCCACGTAGCTAGAACAGCAAGTTAAGATTTAATAAAGGTTTTTAAGTTTGCTACTGTAAAACAAGTATACATGTACATTGAAGATTCAAAATATATTATTTGGTTATTATGAAACAATATTTTTGAATTATTGATTATTGAATACCTCTAACAAATAGTATCTGGCAATGCTGTCAGCACGATTTACCGTAGTTCATAGTTTTGTGGTAGGAGTCACTAGCTATCTATAATAATTTTGTGAATAAAAAGAGACAGATATAGTATCTTGCTAGGCCATATGCGTTGCCGTTCTTATATGCATTATATATTCAAAGGTTGTATCATTTTAATTGAAATATGAGTTCTGAAAGATTTTTTAATAATTTAAGTTTCATATAGGTACAGTAAAAATTTTGAAAGATGTCCGATCAAGGTCATCTGTATCATGAACGAATTAACAAATAGGCATACATTTATCTCTTTCTTTTGCAAAGGCTATAACGATAAGGATGGATATAACACGCTTGTCTTTCAAAAATTTATATTGTTTCGACTAAGTTAGGACATTCCACTTTAAAACGATGCTCGTTGTTGATAATACTTTCGCTGTAACGTAAGTTTATTTATTAAGTCAGATACATTACCTGGATTCATAGCCGTGCGTATAAGAGTCACTGACATTGTGTCAATATCTTATTTTTAACATATTTGGTTTTACATTTGCTTATAAACTTACCAGTTGACTTATTTTTGAATTTTGAATGTTTTTACTGTAATATATATTTTTATAATAATAAAATAACAGTAGTATCTTACGCACCCTCATAAAAATTAAGCAAACGACACTACTGAATTTGTCATATTGGGCGGAGCAAAAAATCTGAATTCATACAATTCGTAGACGACCTTGATCGGACATCTTTCAAAAATTTTACTGTATATCAATTTATTTTCATTGTATATTTTCATTATTCTAGTGGAGAAGTTCTTCAAGCAATGACTGAAACTCCAATAACTGATGCACAATTTCCATATCTAATGTCCAAATTAGTTACTATTGATGGACACACGTGTCGTGCAATTAGAGTAAGTTTTGTTGGAGAATTAGGATATGAATTACACATTCCAATTGATTCTTGTCAAGCGGTTTATGCCAAATTGAAAAGAACTGGCAATAGTTTTGAAATGAAAAATGCTGGATTTAAAGCTCTATATGCTCTTAGCATGGAAAAAGGTTTGCAATAAATATTCAATGAAGTTTAAACATATTGAAATATTATTTTGAATACAGGATATCATTTGTGGGGTCAAGACTTAAGAATAGATGATAATCCAATTGAAGCAAATTTAGGAATGGTGTGTAGAAAATCAGGAGAATATCAAGGAATGGGGTGTGTTGAAAGAGTGAGAAAAGAAGGAATGAAAAAGAGAAGAGCCTTCTTTACATTAAATGATAAAGTTGCGTTGTATGGAAACGAACTCATTTGGAGGGATGACCAACCCGTTGGATTTTTAAGAAGAGGGGATTACGGATTTGCTTTAGATTGCAGTATTGGAATAGGGTAAGAAATAATATACAGAATGTAACAGAAATAATTACATTAAACTTAACCGGTGATCAGAGCTGGGCAAATTACATTCAAAAAGTAATTACTTTAACAAAAATATACTTAAATTACTTTTAAAAATAATTACAGCTATGTAATTAAATTAATAATTATTTTTGCATTGTAATTGACATTTTAATTACTTTTTCAATTACTTTACTAAAAAGAAACGAGGTAAAAGTTTGTATTTTAAAAATATGAAAATAATCGAGAAAAATAAGAATTGTAAAATAACAGAAATTATTTTTATTCAAATATTCTAGGTGGCTATGTGAAAATAAAAAGACATTTAATTACAACTTGTTGAACGAGTTTTTTAATAGTACATTAAGATACAAGTTTCATAAGACATGATTTTAGCGCATGCGTCTTTGTTAGAAACGAGCGGCTTGCCGCGAGTTTTCTAACGGGACAAGTGCGCTGAAATGTCTTATGAAACGTGTATTTTATACTATTTTTTCTATTTTGGTCCTTTTGTCAAAAAAATATTTACAAATATACCAGATTTCATTTTTAGGAATATTTTAATTTTTATTTGATTGTTGGTAACAGTAACAGTGATTGATATTCGTAACTATGTTTCATTGTTATTGTTTACAATTTAAATAATATTTACTTTCAAATGACAAATGTCTAGAAATGTAGGTACTACGTACCAACCTAACAGAAATTAGGTTTGAGTTCTTTTAAGAAGTACTTTATGACATCCAAATGGGTTTTATAAAGTACATATTAAAGAACCAAAATAGAAAATTAATTAATTTAAATGTGCACATAGCCACCTAAAATATTTGAATAAAAATAATTTCTAATATTTTTCAATGATAGGTTTGTTTCAATATGCAATCAAATCAGTACGGAACTGTCCGACGCATGCGCAATATTCAAATGGGAACGCAATTTTAATACTACGCATTCTTCGGCCAGTTCCGTACTGATTTGATTGTATGTTGGAACAAACCTTTTTCTCTTTTTACCTCTCGCTAAGAGAGGTATTGGATTCATGTTAAAAATCGCATATCCAGATTTTAATAAATGAATAAGTACGTTTTAAGGTCCCTACAATCCGATTTTAACATTTTTACAATGATGTCTGTGTGTGTGTGTGGAGGTACGTGTGTTTGTGCGTATGTGTGTGTGACGTTGGAAGGGCGATTACTCAAAAACTATAAGACTTAATATTTGTTTAACTACGTATTTTCCACTCGGACATTAATGGGAAGAGTTGAAAAGGTTTTGGTAACAATCGGACAACCGGAAGTAGCAGATTCTTGAAAAAAAATCTTCTAATTATAATTTTTTAGAAATAAACAACGCAGATAAACTACACTACGCCCGTATCCCGGGGATTCCCTCACTTCTTGGTTCAAAATAGTAATTAATATTTAAAAAACCAATTACTTTTTCAATTGTTTTAAAAAAATTCAAAAGTAATTGAGTACAATTACTTTTTCTTGCAAATTAATTAATTACAAATTACAATTTGGGAAAAAGTAATTAATTAGTAATTAATTACCAAAAGTAATTAATTACTGCCCAGCTCTGCTGGTGATAGAACTGGTCGAGAGCAACAATATTTCTTGATAACTTTTTTCGAAACTTTTTTAAATAAAAAAATTAAATTCTTCTTTTGAGTAATGACAAAAAAAATTCATTTTTTCAATATGATCATATTAATATTTTGTTTTTTATGTATTTATTAGGTATGTGTGCCCTCCAAATGGCGACCCAATTACTGCTGATTATTTGAAACGTGGACATTATCAAATAGAAGTAATGGGACAACGTTATGACGCAAAAGTATTTTTAAGTAGTCCATTTGACCCCAAAAGTCTAAGACCACTAGGACAATATGAACAAACTGTAGAAGAATTAACAAATTTTGACGATTGAATGATTCAAGTATTGTTGTATTCTTATTTTTTTGTACGATCGGGTTTTTTTATTGTTTACCGATAGGGTTTCCAAGGCAGGATAGGGTTTCCAAGGCAGTAGGTTTTATTTACAAATTACTGATTGGTGGTAAATAAAAACGATCAAAGCTCCAAATATTAAATTTTATTTATGTTATTAGCTCACGAAGCGCACAGAATCTGTTCGCTCGTTCTCTAACCATGGAGCAATGAGCAGTTGTCTGGCGCATGCGTATTTAGGCGCAAATTTAAAATGTTTGTCACCGACAATAATAGGTGCTTCAATGAAGCTAGCAAATCGAGCAAATGCTTACTTAGCATTTGCTATCTGCTAGAGCGTGCATTGAACGATCTGCTTGTTTTGCTACGATTGAACTGTCAGATGACTGTCAGTCAGCGAGGTTACGAAAATTGAAAACTTTCAAATATTGAATTTTTGCATAGAATAGAACACTGATATATTGAATGCAGTGTCAGATAAATAATAAATAAACTCTCAATGGTATTAATTACATGTATAATTTAATTTTATTAGGATATTCCACGCAAGTAAACTCAAGTACAAATATTTTATGTTACTTTTACGTAATTCATTAATTTTCATTGAAAATATATGCAAATATTACAAATGATATTTGAATTTGTGCGCCATATTTTTACATGCAGCAAAACAAGCGAGAAAATAGTCGCTTGCTTTGCTTACTTAGCAAATCGAGCAAATGCTAAGTTAGCAAGCCGTTCAGTACATTTTACTTCCGCTTTGCTCGATTTGCTAGCTTCATTGAACGCACCTAATGCAAGCAGTATCTATTTTATGTATGAATGCTGTCCTTTTCGTATATCAATCAAAAATGTTTGAAATGTATAAATTAGTCATTTTAGAAAATATTTCTCTATATAATTTTCCATAATTATTTCCACATTCGTAATCAGTATCATCCAAAAAACGTTCATAACTCGCGCACAGTACACATGTTAACAGTTCTTTATTATTTTCCGTTTTTATTTTGGCGCAAATTAATAAGTGTCAAGATGGCAGCTAAACACGCTCTATCCGTTCGGTTATTCAAGCTACAGATCAGAAATCGCAGATGAATCTGTCACGTGATTAAATTGCTCAGACTGCTCGACAGTTTTAAATACCGAACGCACCCATAATTGTGACGAGCCGACGTATTTCAAATATATGATTTTATTTCTTTATTAATATTCATTTTATTAAACATGTACTTTCCATTTTTTACTAATTTCTCTAGATTCGGTGGAAAAGCCCCCATTTTAATGCTTTAAAATTAATTTACTATTTAATGTTTTTTGAATTTTTAATTAATAATGGTTAACGCCTAATATATACATAGTCGAAAATTTTCCCACATTTAATTAATACTTGTTTAAAAAAAATATTAAATAAAAATTGGGCAAACCCACTCTAGTGGGCACATTTGTTTATGATACCCCTACCCACCCTTACCTACCCTGGACCCTTAGTCCGCCACTGTTGTATTGTTAGAAAATGTATTCCTTTATGTATGATTGGTTGTCTGAATTTTGTTAAATATATTTATTATAAATAAACAAAAATTGTTTTATTCAATTATTGTAAGCGTTAAACTTGAATAAAGGTTTTGTAGAGTAAATCAGAAAACGATTATTAGAAAATAAATTTGATTCTATTAAGTTTTTTAAGTTGGCAGGAATAGATGTCAACTGTCAGATTTAGAATTTTATTTGGATTTGGGTCAAATGTATTAATTTTTATTTTCATTTTCGGTATTAAAGCAGTACTAAATTGCTCAACAAACAATCCGTTCAGTATGGCTTGGAGATCACATGGAAAGACAAATGCGGAATTGGTACGAAATTTAAGAGGTAAGTGGGGTTAAGGATAAATTGTTTACAAATATTTCGAGTATGGAAGAGTAAAATAAGTAATTTTTAGCAAATGGAATTATACGTAGCGATGTAGTTCAGTCAGCAATGATGCGTACAGATAGGGGCAACTACGCAAAACATAATCCATATACAGATGCACCTCAGGGTATTGGATATGGGGTTACAATAAGTGCACCACATATGCATGCTCACGCCTTAGAGCTTCTCAAAGACCATCTGACAGATGGTGAGAAAGCTCTGGATGTCGGATGCGGAAGTGGCTACTTGACAGTTTGTATGGCTTTGATGGTTGGGGACACGGGCAGGGCAGTTGGTATCGACCATATTACGCAGCTAATAGAATTTGCGAGAAGTAATATTCAAAGTGATAAACCCGATTTACTAGATAATGAGCGTATTAAATTAATAGGTGATAAAAATATGTTTATATAAAATAAATATTTGTGTAATATATATTTGTAATAGTGGGAGATGGTAGACTCGGATATGCCGACGACGGGCCGTACAATGCTATTCATGTTGGAGCAGCAGCTGCTCAACTACCACAAGCTGTAATATAACGCGATAATAAATTTGCTCATAATTTAAGGTTATTTTCTTTTAGTTGGTTGACCAGTTGAAAGTAGGGGGACGATTGATTGTACCTGTAGGACCGGAAGGTGGTGATCAACAATTACTTCAAGTAGATAAAAATTCGGACGGATCTGTAACAAGAACACCCTTAATGGGTGTTGTTTACGTACCCTTAACTGACAAAAACCATCAGTGGCCAGGCAAGTGACAATTATGCAAAATAATAGTGTATTTAATTACTTCCATTATGTTTGTTGCTGTTATTTATAAATATTTGCGATATTATATACGTAAGCTTGCCTGATTCATCAAACCATTTTTGTAGCTTGGAGATACTAGTATTAAGAATGAAATGTGATCTATGGCTGTAATGGAGAAAATATCACCTTTGTAATACTGGCTGAACTGATTGTTATTGTAATTTATTTTAATTAATTTAATATTTATTTAATAAATATATTTCCTTCTGCTGTTATTTATCAGACTTTAATAAATTCATTTTATTTAAAGCTACAAATGTACAAATAAATTTTATTCATATTTGTTTTATTGTAGAAAGCAATAAATTTTAATTGTATAATAAATAAACATTTACTTTTTTTCGATCCAAGGCGCCTAGGGCAAACCCCCGGTTGCGTTCCTACATCCTACGAAATTACGTAATAAAGAAATTTTGTTAAATTGTTAAACAATACCTAGTGTTTTTATTTCTTTTTATAATCATGTTTCACGGAGTACCAACAGCTTCATCAATTAATTTTATTTATACCCAGTCGTTCCAAAACTCATAACCTTAAGGGGGTATCACACGTAAGCACATACGCGCAACTTGTCATGGATTTCCTGCAATTTTTGCGTAATTGCGTATGCTAAGAGACTGGTTTCATGCATCTAGTTTACGAACATGTTTGAAAACTTCGTAGACAAGTTGCAGATACGTGAGTACAAACGATGTACGCATGCGCGATAGAACTTAAAAGTTCCTAAAAACACGTGTGAAGTTTAAAAATGTGTTACACAGACAATTATTTGGATACATATTTGGAAACGGCGATAAATGTAATTTGAGATTTTCCAAAGTTATGGGATATGAAACGTATAGAAAAACGTATTGGGGCGTATACTACTGGTCCCGAGCTAGAGTGGGGATCTCGAGATATTTTTTTTTTTTTAAAAAGGAACTGATAATTATACTTCTTATGAAAATAAATTTATAGTAGACATATTAAATTACATTAGTAAATAATTACTCCTTTTATTCACTATAGTTTAAAAAAATCTGATGTCCGGAACGACCTTCCGTGAATTTTATCTATTTTATACAAATCTCATACAGAAAGTCTCTTCTAAAATATTATGTATTTCTAGTAAATTTATATCACGAAAATGAAATAACTCAAAAAAAACTTTGGTGTAAACAACGACGCAAAATGGCTACCACGCGGGAGAACAGTGTTTTTTTTTTTGGTCTGTGCACATGTGCACATATATGGCCCCGACTAGTGGGGAGCAGTCAGCTTCATTTGAGTTCGCATAAGCTACCACCAATTTACATCTTTAGTTCATAAAAATTTCACTGCGTGGCGCATTGAAAAATGAAGGTTTTTTGTTTATTCATTAAATAATATTATTGTTTCATTGATTATTTGAAGAAAATGGCAGATAATATTAAAGATATTGTGCCAGAGTTATAGTAATGATTATTTAATATTTCTTATGTTTGAAATTTATTTTTATGAGCAAATGATGAGTGATGCGGACAATTCTAACAGACAGTTCTACGGAATTTGTTGTTGTTCTTTTTACTTCACAAAAATCTCAACTTAGCTTATGTCAAACTCATTAGGTGAGGCAATTGATAAGAAGAACGCAACTATTATACCAATTCTTTTTCCTACTCCAATTATTCGCAGTACTCGGTACCAGGCTCGGTATTCTTCAATTCTTCATATTCTTGATTTTGGAACGCATCCCAGGGAGGTGATAGTATTTTGGTAACTAGCGCCATCACGATTTATTCTTCAACTACGATCTGTCAAATATTCTAGAAATATCCAAGCGGCGAACAATAAAATAAATCCTTTATTATTTGAACAATCTTACTGTGTTTTTAACGACTAAAAAGTGATTTTGAGAAAATGCCTGTTCCATCAGCAGCCGGTGACAACAAATCTCAAGGGATTGCATACAAAGATAAATCAAAACCTACTGATATAAGAAACAGTAACATCAATGCCGCTAAAGGTAATTATTGTGATAACACTTTATGTCAGCTTATCATTTACCTTTATTTGGGTGGTAAATTCATTGTTTCATATGTCATCGGGAAATTAATTAAGTCAAACAAGAAATTATATATTAGTAATGACATAACCTCAAAGCTTAGAGCAAGTGTTACAAGTTTTTAAATTTTTAGCTGTCAGTGATGCAATTCGTACGAGTTTGGGCCCTCGAGGCATGGACAAGATGGTAAATATCAAATATATACACTTTACATTTTATTTTTTGTATTGTATGTATTTGTTTCTGTCAAATGATGACTAACCACTCCCTAAAATATTTTATTTAGATTCAGGCAGCAAATGGTGAAGTTACTATTACGAATGATGGTGCTACAATCTTAAAACAGATGAATGTTATTCATCCAGCAGCAAAAATGGTAAAAAAATGTACTTACATTGTTTTTTTTTTTTAATTAAATTCCTGTTGCAGTTGGTTGAATTATCAAGGGCACAAGATATTGAGGCTGGTGACGGCACCACTTCAGTTGTAGTCATCGCTGGTGCTTTGTTAGATGCAGCTCAAAAGCTTCTGAATCGTGGATTGCACCCTACAGCAATTTCTGATGCTTTCCAGCGGGCTTCCGCCAAAGCAGTAAAAATTCTGAATGACATGTCCAAACCTATTGATTTGGCAGATCGCGAAAGCCTAATTAAAAGCGCTTCTACTTCTTTGAATTCGAAAGTTGTATCACAACAGTCTTCTCTTCTTGGACCAATTGCAGTAGATGCAGTTCTTAAGGTCACTGAAACTGGTCGTGAAGCAAGTGTAGATTTAAATGATATTAAAGTCATCAAAAAGTTAGGAGGTACTACTGAAGATACAGAATTAGTAGATGGCTTAGTATTTACTCAGAAATCGTGTAATGTTAACGGACCAAAAAGGATTGAAAAGGCTAAGATTGGATTGATCCAGTTCTGCATTTCTCCACCCAAAACTGATGTAAGTATTTTTCATTCATAAAATAGAATACTTTAGCTTTAATATTTAAATATTACAACGCCTAATTATTGTTTAATAAAGCAAAACAGTTAAATAGTTTTTTATAAAACAAAAATCGTCATCTAATGATATTCTATTTCATAATTTTCTGTTATCCGGAACAGGAAAATCGAAGAAATTACTGTTAATATTAATCAAATCAGTGGTGCCATGAAATAATAAACAAATGCGTATGCTAACAACTACTCTTTTTATTTGACATTTTGTTTTTGTCGTTAGCAATTACAATGAGCTATTCTAATCATTTTTTACCTCTCGCTAAGAGAGGTATGGGATTCATGCTAAAAATCTCATCGAGGTTTTAGTGAATAAGCACGTTTTAAAGTCCCTAGAATCCGATTATAACATTTTTACGATGATGTGCGTGTGTGCGTGTGTGTGTGTGTGTGTGTGTGTGTGTGTGTGTGTGTGTGTGTGAGGTTGTTGGAGAAACGATTTCTGTTACTGTTAGTAATCCAGAAAAATGTTCCAAATAAAGAAGTTAGATATTTTTATTCCCTAACCAGTGGCGTACAAAATAAATTTTTATATTCGTAAATTTCCGAGATATAATACAAAGTTATAGTTTTTTAAATGAAAACCATCTGATTTTAATCTCAAAAAAATACTTAATTTTTTCTCTTTTCGATGATGTAAGGGTTATTGTGTTACGTATTTGTTTAGCACTCAAAATTTAATATTTCACATTTTCCCGGATTTTGTAATTTCACAAAAAACATTATTTTTATTGATTATATTTTATTTGATTGATATAATTCATTTTATGACTTTTTTGCTCAATATTTTTATTTTAAATTCACAAGAGCAACCCAATAAAAAATATTTTTTGATTTGAATTTGATTGAATTTTTGGGCAAAATTTTCTAATGAAACAAATTATTTAAATAAAACGAATATTTCTCAATAGAATTCTTACCAATATTTCCAAAATAACACTAAATTTACTATAAAATAAAGAGAAAAATAAAATCTTTCCAATTCCATGTGGTTTATTTTCCTCGACAAGTAACTTCCACACTCCTGGTGACAAATTCTGACATTTTACATCTATGTACATAATTATCATTCTGACTCGGGCCCCCATATCTGCTTATCAAGGCCAACAGTGTCACATGACTGCTCGCGCCCTATACTTATGTAACCAAAAACGGAAGTGGCGAGAGTTATTGTGCTGGCCACAACAGATTTTTTTTTTGTTTTTTAAGAATGTATCCTACTCCTCAAACAAGTAACATCAAGTTCCTATTTAAAGAAAAAAATTAGTTACTGTCTTCTGAATGACAATTATTAATATTTTCATTCAAATTTTAATTTTCTCGTACATAATGTTTGAGTAAATGTATTTATTTATTTTTAGACACTTTTTCAGTGTTAATAAAACATGTGTTAATTTGTTTTTTACTAGTTTGCCTTGATGAAGCTGTACGTGGCAACGAAATGTTTGCGTCAGATAATTTAAAAAAATTTGGACTGCAATCCTGTTCATTTTTTCATCTGTTTTATATTTTTCGAAAATACGAACAAGTAAACTACATAAAATGTCACTATTTTGCATATATTCTATATTGGTGGAATACGCCGTTAAATTTCTTCGATTTTTCCTGTTTCGGATAACAGAAAAATATAATACTTTTAACTATTTTACTGTTTTCGTAAAAAATAATTAGGGTAAACAATATTTGAATATTCCGATTCACTCCTTGTATAAACGTATTATAAGGAAACACGAAAAAAAAATCTCCGCAATGAAAATGTTTAAAATTTTGTTTCTTTAAATTATCTAGATGGACCATAATGTGATTGTCTCCGACTATTCCGCTATGGACAGAGTTTTGAAGGAAGAACGTTCCTACATTTTAAATATTGTAAAACAAATCAAAAAGTCTGGTTGCAACATTCTGCTGGTTCAGAAATCAATTCTTCGTGATGCAATCAGCGACCTGGCAATTCACTTCTTAGACAAAATCAAATGCATGGTTATTAGAGACATCGAACGTGAAGACATTGAGTTCGTTTGCAAGACTCTTGGCTGCCGACCAATCGCAAGTTTAGATCACTTCTTGCCTGAAAACCTATGCCAAGCTGATTTAGTTGAAGAAGTGCAAACTGGATGCAGCAAATTTGTAAAGATAAGCGGAATTCAGAACCCGGGCCGTACTGTGACTGTTCTTGTCCGTGGATCAAACAAACTTGTTCTCGAGGAGGCTGAGCGTTCTCTCCATGATGCTTTGTGTGTGATTCGTTGTTTGGTGAAACAGAGGGCTATTATTGCTGGTGGCGGAGCTCCAGAAATAGAACTCGCGCTGAAATTAGCTGAACAATCTCAGCTGATTGAAGGTGTAGATGCATATTGTCTCCGGGCATATGCTAATGCTCTAGAAGTTATTCCATTCACTTTGGCTGAAAATGCCGGATTAAATCCAATTCAAACTGTTACTGAACTGCGAAGCAGACACGCACAAGGTGAAACCATGGCAGGAATTAATGTGCGTAAAGGGTGCATCACTAACATTTTGGAGGAAAATGTTGTTCAGCCGTTGTTGGTGTCTACTAGTGCGATTACTTTGGCTACGGAAACTGTTCGGAGTATTCTTAAAATTGATGATATTGTAAGCTTATTTATAAGTTTAAATTAAAGTAAATATTAATGTATTTTGTTTCAGGTCAACACAATGCAGTAATCGTTTTGTTTAATTCACTAAGCGAATTCTACGTTTTGCACCTAATGAAATAAACCATTTTTTCGTTAATCTCATAATGCTATTTAACTAGGCTTTCATAATAAATAATTTAATTAATCCAATATTTGTTTATTTATATTAAACCATACATTATTTCGTTTTATTTTATTTATAATAAGGTCATGCATGATTTTTCATTTTTACCTTTAATCAATACAGTAATGGAAAATAATAGGCCCGTATTTTTTATTTTTCCTCAAATCAATCTTTAGTAATGAAAAAATTGCAATTAAAATGACATTATTCAAAAAGCGGGTGATTTTCCCTCGTCTAGTGACGTCACATTTCAATATCAACAGCCATTTTGATTTTCACACTAGGTTCTAAACGTCAAAATGACATTCAAAGATAACCTGAAATTTACAAAAGTAATATAACAAGTGATATGATTATCATCGATGATATGCTCGAGTGAAACCGAGCTGTTTCGGTTTCACGAGCAATATCTTCGATTATTAATCATATCACGAGCTTATATTTAATGAGAGAATATAATGAATTTTTGTAACACATTATGTTAACCTAACTTTTGATAAACATATTCATAATGTATTAAAATATGGTACTTTTATTTAATATATCGGAGTTTGAATTATTGTTATTATTTATTTTATACTCAAAATTAACTGTCAATGTCGTAAATGAAAAAAAAAAACAAATCCCTTAGTAACGACTATAAATACGGTGATAATTTCTTTGTTTTTTATCATCGCTTTGATAGACATGTAACTAGGGAGATTCTGAATGTTGATTGGCGGAAAACATGTCACGTGACTAATGAATTATATTCTCAATTCAATGCCTGGAATGCGTTTCTATAGCTAAACAAACTTCTAGCGTCTAATCTCAAATCTTTACAGAGAAGCACAGCTGATGTGACGCGTGGATAACTTCAGGCCAAATGAAAATATATTTTTGCAATTATGAATTGAAATGTTAACTTTTCAATGTTATAACTACCTGTTTTTTTAATTGGTAAAATTTTTTTTACTAGTAATATAGATTTCGTTCTTCGAACTCGATCTATAATTTTTGCGACTCGTTAAAAAAACATTTTCATTTTACAACTTATAACATAAATAACTATTATAAAATTGAAAAGAATGTTATATTAATATATTATAGCATATTTAGATATGTAATTTACCTGTAGGTAAGGTAGGTATTGTCTTTGGTCAAAAATTTCGGTGGTGAGTTTTCATTGAATAAGCACGTTTTAGGGTTTTTACAATACGATTTTTACGATGATGTCTGTATGTGTGTTTGATCGCGGTTTCGGCAACGATATATCAAATACTAGAATTCCAAAAATTACAATTCTTACGTATTCCTTTTCCTTACAACCATATGCAGACTTGATTAGATTTTGGTTATAATTGGTCAACCGGAAGTATCCTCATTTGAACATTTTAATAGTTTTTCTTGAAAAAACTCAGTTAAATATTAAATTATTATAAAATCTTTCAGAACTCATATTTTATTAAGAATAATACAAGCTTTTTTAGTTTAGATTCTGTTTTATTTATTAAATTAACGACGTTTCGGCAATATACACTATTGCCTTCTTCCTGAAGAAGAACGTCGTTAATTTAATAAATAAAACAGAATCTAAACTAAAAAGGTTGTATTATTCAGTTAAATATTATTTACACATTTAATGTTATTGTAAATATTATAAAATATTCTATTATTTATACGATTTAATTGCATTTTATTCTTCATATTCAATGGATATAGAGTTAAAGAAATTAAATTTCAGAAAACAGCCAGCTATGCTATAACCATGAAAACAGCTACTATATTAAGAAAATTCTAATTGACAGATGTCAGTGTCAATGAAA
Organism: Harpalus rufipes; assembly: GCA_951394225.1. Taxonomy (NCBI): domain Eukaryota; kingdom Metazoa; phylum Arthropoda; class Insecta; order Coleoptera; family Carabidae; genus Harpalus; species Harpalus rufipes. Next base: position 4,782,827 of record OX596274.1, read on the forward strand.
AGAAAATTAATGTGGCAGAGATGAAGATGTTGGAGAAGACACGGAAAGATACGGTAAGCAATGAAAGAATAAGGGAAATAACGAGTATTAAAAGTTTCTAGAAAACAAGAGAGACGATTACATTGGTTTAAACATATGAGGAGAGATAAAGAATATACTGGAAGAAGAATGAATAGCTTAGTAATAGAAGGTGAAAGAAATAGAAGAAGACCACAGATAAGATAGAAGTACTGTATTGCGGAAAACTGGAGAGAAAAGGAACTGAATGAGGACGACACACAAAACAAATGAATTTCCTTACCGTATCTTCCTCAACATCCTCATCTCTGCCACATTCATTTACTTTTCATTGATACTGACATCTGTCAATTTGAATTACCTGAATATATTAGCAGTTTCCATGGTTAGCATAGCTTGCTGATTTATGAAATTTAATTTCTTTATAATTCATTAACTCTTATATATACTTAAATATTAAATGCAATCAAATCATATAGAGAATAATATATTCTTTAAGTTATAATAACGTTAAATGTCAATAAATCATATTTAACTGTTAACATCTTCAAATGAGGGTACTTCCGGCTGACCAATTATAACCAAAATCTAATCATATGTTCTTCACACACACACACACATACATACATCATCGTAAAAATCGTATTATAGGGACCCTAAAACATGCTTATTCACTAAAACTCATCATTGAATTTTTTGACCAAAGACAATACCTTCCTTACCTAAAGGTGATGGAAGGTTATAAAAAATACGGGTTTATTATTTTTCATTAATCGATTAAATGTAAAAATTAAAAATCGTACATAACGTCATTATTTATAATTGATAATATAAATATCTACAAGTATAAAATGTAAAATATTTAATCTAAAAACGTTCAATACTTAATAAAGGTTTTATTTTTTTGGAGCCCCGTAAGCATCTGGCATTCTTTCTATTGTGTATCTATGTTGGGATACATACATAATAGGCACTCCTGGAATTTTTCTTATCCTACGTTTGAGATCCTTGTCATTTGTAGCAACAATGTAGCATTTATGCTGAGTAACTCGTTGCACAAGGCAGTCATCAGCGTATGTACCTTTATGCATACACGGCAAGCGTTCAAATCTGTCGTCTTTGATTATTCTAAGAGCAACTCTATATTTTTGTCCTAATTTTTCTAATTCACCCATTACACAATCTGTAATATAAGGAATACATTTTGCGTATAAACAATCCATCATGTTCTGAATGATGTCAAGTTTGTTTTTAATGGAAAAATTGACGAAGTTGGTATCTATAAGAATGTGATACGGAGGCCCTAATTGTGTGTTATACTGGAAGAATAATGCAGAGCTAACTTGTGGAGCTTCTTTGATTTTCAGTTGCTGAGGATCTTCTGGTTTTTTCTTTCTCGGTGCAGCTCGAAGTGTCTCTTTTATTCGAGGGTCACTCGGACTAATCATTTTCTTCATTTTAGCATATCGCTTTTCAACGATTTTTCTTGTCTTTCTTTGCTTACCCTACAATGTTTTAAATAAATAGGATAAACGTAAAAAACTTTCTGAAAAAACATTTTCTTACCATTTTTACTTGTATGACAGTATAGGTTATGTACTAAATTATCAACACGTGTGTTTCGACGAAACAATGGGTTACTTTCAGTGTTGCCATGTGTAAAAAAAATTTGTAACCAGATTGGGTCAAAAAGTTACTAGATTTCACCAACCTGGAAAGCCATAAAAACCAACGACGAAATATAACTAGACAGAACTTCATTTGGTTTATTTTGATTTCGGCTGGCCAGACAGATACAACGTATTTACTTATGCGGAAACTGTATTAAGTTCCTTTTAATATAATTATTGTTCCATTTACTATTTTCTTTTTAAAACATTATTATTATTATTGTTTATTAGGATTTAATTTAACATTTCCTACGTTTCGGTTCCAAATGAACCATCCTCAGGGATAGTTACTGTGTAATTAGGATACAATTCATTACAAACGAAAATTTAAGTAAAAAAGGATGAAAATGTCGTCAAAGTATCAAGGTAATAAAAGCGTGTATACATCAGGAACAATTCAGTAAAACTGAAAAAAAAAATTATTATTATTTGCAATTAGTTTTATTATAGATAATTTTATAAATTTATCCATAAAATATATACAAAAAGTATTAACGCAAACCTGTAGAAAATTTAAAAAACTTTAATTTTTATAATAACAAACCTCGAAGCTTCATTGTTGTTGTTGTCCACTTTATTGATGTCTCCAGGTCCTCTTTCTTCTTCATCAGGTTCTTCAGCTTGGAAAATGGTGGTCCTAACAATCAAACAAAATATGTAATTAGTAATTTCAATTATTAAGAGGAATAATAGGAATTCCACAATTTTTTTTCCATCTGAAAGTATAAGTAAAAAAATCTGATGTGGCCAGCACAATACCTTCCGTTAGAGAATAATATATTCTTTAAGTATAATAACGTTAAGTGTCAATACATCATATTTAACTGTTAAATTTTCAAATGAGGCTACTTCCGGTTGACCAATTATAACCAAAATCTAATCACTTGTTCTTCTGGTTGTAAACTTGAGGAATACGAAAAAAATATAATTTTTGGAATCGTGGTATTGAAATTATGCACACATACAGACAGACATACATACAGACATCATCGTAAAAATGGTAAAATCGTATTATATGGACCCTAAAATGTGCTTATTCACTTAAAACTCATCATTGAATTTTTTGACCAAAGACAATATCTTCCTTACCTAAAGGTGACGGAAGGTAAAACGAAGCTAAAATCGCCAATGCAATTTTGCATTGCAAAATTATATTAAATGCAATGTCATATAAATATTCGAGTGTGTAATTTTTTATATTTTTATATAAAATTGTAGATAAATAAGGTCATTAGAATTACATTTCCAAAAATTTAATTAAAACGAAATAAAGTGAGTTATTAAAATATAGCGCATGAAAATTTTAAGAGCCCATTCAAGAAATATCATCTTCATGCCATAAAATTTTAAAGCATAAATATAAAATTTACTAAAATAAAGTTTTATTGTTTCTGAGATAAAATGTTTCGGTCGATGGCATGAATACACTGTACCCTCCCTTCCAGTTCTATATAAGTCCCCGAAAATGCGGAGCATTCCCTGGCAACTGTTTTTCACAATTCGCAATAATTTTATGTTCGGCACCAGACAGACCGCCTGACAGTTATACCGCCCGCGTTACGAGCCGTCGATCGGCGCTTGTTTTCGTTGTTTACCGATTCGCGATTCCCTCCTGTTTCCTTATTCACAAGCGTCTTCTTCTTTCATGAGATGACGTCATAAAAACTTGATGTCGATTTTCAAATGTTTGCCAACTTTAAAGACAAGACTGTAATTACAGAATACTGATGAATGTTTATTACAAAAAGTTTAATAATTTCGCTTTGCGGAAATTTCTCACTTTTCATATTTTAATCTTTAAATTTATTTTATTCATTAGGTAGTTGAAATAGAACGTAAAGCTTTCATTTGAAAATGTTTAAAGTTAATTATGTATTATGAGAACAGTAATAAAGTAAGAATAATACATATTTTATTTTATTGTTTCACTATTGTGTATAATATTATATTACGTATTTAGTCTGAAAAGTGCTGTTTCATGTCCATAATCATTATCGAAATTACAACTTACTTGAGAAGAATTTAATAGCTTTTTTACAGTTCAATGTTACTCTAGTCTACAGTGTTGGTGTACATTGTCCCATAATGTTTGAAACAAATTTAAATTCTTTAACCTATACTTGCCACCTCCGTAATATTTTACGTTGCAGAGTGGAGACCATCTTCACTTTCATCTTGTGTTTATAACATTTAAATATCGTCTTCCTTCGGGCTGTATTCTCACTTATATCTGTTCTTTATATATAGATGTTTTAAATTTAAATTCATTCTATGAAGAAATTTTGTGCTACTCTTCTAATTTTTCAAGATGTTTCCAATTCATTGTCGGGATTAACAGTATTTCTGAAGGGTATGTGTAATATACCTATAATTTTAAATATTTAACTATTAATACATTAATATTAATTATTAATTAATACATACACATATTCATACATACACACACACAGACATCATCGTAAAAATATTAAAATCGGATTGTAGGGACTTTAAAAGGTGCTTAATCATTAAAATCTGGATATGCGATTTTTAGTATGAATTCAATACCTCTCTTAGCGAGAAGTAAAAAATGTCCGAAAAATAAGCTTCTGAAAAGTAAATAATAATAAAAAAACAATTATGCGCGTTCGTTACAAACACAGTAATCGTGTGTGAATAAATGTTACATGCAGAACTACATTTCATGCCGCGTATCATACATATTTATCCTTTATATCCTTTGTTCTGGTTTAACAGTTTTGTACTTGCCAAGTATTCAAAGATCCCATTTAAAATTCCCATTCTGGCAGTTATACCAGTCTTATTCCACGATTAAATTTGATTCTCTGGCCGGTTGGATATAATACTTCCGCAATGAGGCGACATAAACGTCCGGCGCTATCTCACAAGTGCCAAATGTTGCCATCTTTATGAAACATTGGCCCACTTAGCCGCTACGCTGAAGATGAGAATTGCGAGACCGCACTTCGACTTACTCTACGCTCCTCCTGAATGTTTTCATTCTGAGAAACTTTTAGACATGATTCTTTAACATTGATCTTATAGCGTGGTCATTTACCAAAATCTCGATATGCGATTTTTAGCACGATCCTATACCTCCCTTACCAAGGGTAGCGGGAGGTAAAAAAGGCCACTAGCTATATATAAGACATGAATGTTAAAGCTTAAGCTATATTAATATTGTATTAATTAGCAGATTCAATATACTTTCCTTAAACCAAAGTATCCCCCGTTTTTTCCGAAAACTTATGTTACTGTGTAATCATGATGTGAGGATTTATTCTGCGTTCAACTCAGGTTTAATTAAATTTTTGCTCTTGGAAGTACACCTTGCAGCTATTAAGACAATTTTATTGCATAAAAATATGTGTTTAAATGAAATCAAGGGTATACGTTTACATTCCTGAAAAGATGTTAGTCTATTTGATAAAGGAAACTAATTATTGGTGAAACAAGAATCAGATCAATATGCAATGAATAACGCTGTCTAAACCCCAAGTATCTCGCTTTTACGTCCTCAATATATTTCTTTCTGCAATTCCCATTATGTGCTTAAGCTTTCTACTTATTTTTCCGGATTTCAACAAATTCTATTCCGTTTTTTAATTCTCTTTCCTTTTACATTCATTCGTACGTTTTATCTGGCTTATTATTTAGTGATCTGTGTTTTTTTTCTTTTTCTCATTATTATTCCAGTATAATACTTTTGTAAGATAAAAATAAATATATTATTACCTTCCATCCCTTTAGCTAAGGAAGGTATTGTCTCTGGTCAAAAAATTCAATGATGAATTTTTAGTGTGTGTGTGACGAAAGTTTCGGATCGCATAACTTCAATACCACGATTCCAAAAATTATAATTTTTTCGTATTCCTCAAGTTTATATCCAAAACAAGAGGTGATTAAATTTTAGTTATATTTGGTCAACCGAAAGTACCTTCATTTGAAGATTTTAACAGTTTTTCTTGAAAAAACGCAGTTAAATATCATTTATTGACATTTAACGTTATTATAACTTGAAGAATATATTATTATTTTTGATATTCAATAAATATAGAGTTAAGGAATTATAAAGACATTAAATTTCATAAAGTTTCATTAAAGTTTTATATTTACTCTTAGTTCGTCCCATTTTGTTATTTGCGTCTATTATCTGGTCGCCATATTTTCAATTGCATATAAAAAGATTTGAGACGGTTCAACACAAATTTTTCAGAATAGCGGCAACAAGAATGAATCTTCCTGACCCCTTCATTGCACATAATTACTCCAATATATCTTCTATGCTAAACATCCCATCTTTAGAATCATTACGTGAATCAAGCGACGTTAAATTCATTTATAAACTTTGTAATAGTATCATAGATAGCCCTGCATTGCTAAATGAATTGAGATTTAAGGTTCCTCTAAGAAATTCAAGGCAAAAGCCTATATTCGTGCTAAATTGCTATAAGTCTCTATATACTGGAAATAACCCCTTAACGAGAATGTGTAAGACAATTAATGATCTGGATATTGATATATTTAATATGAAAATGTATGATCTACTTAAAGTTATAAATAACAAAGTCCTGTCTTACGAGTGATATTATTATGTTGTTTTGTTATGTGGTAAAATGTATTACTCAGATTTATATATATTTCCTTTTTTTTGTTATTTAATTTTGTAAAATTGGACATTATGTCCGTGTATTGGAAATAAATAAATAAATAAATAAATAAATTAGCCAGATATGCTAACCATGGAAACTGCTAATATATTCAGATGTTTCATATTGACAGATGTCAATATCAATAGTTCAATGAAGTAAGCAATTCAAGCAAATGCTAGGGAAGCAAACTAGACTTGTTGCTTAGTACACTAAAAGATTTGCTAGCTATATGACGAATTGATATTCACAAATGTCATCGAGAAAGTTATACAGTTGTCAAATATAACATGTGTATCTCTCATATCCCTTTTATTGGTCTGAAAAGTTATACAAAATGAATTTATAGGTAGGTACAGTTATTTGCAGATAGTGGAATTAATTTTGAACATTTTTTTAGGTCTAAGAAAATATTTCAAATTTAATAATGTTATGAACATTCATCACAAAACTTTGAAAGCCTTTTTGACCTGTAATTGATATAAACACACCATAAAATGAGATAGAAACAGTACAAGTTAAATTCATTTATGTATAATTTGCATTTCCCGCCATTACATATCATAAGTTAGTAAGACAAGCGAGAAATTTGGCTCTTGGTTTGCTTGCGAGCAAATCAAGCAAATGCTAGGCTAGCAAAGTCGTTCAACCAATTTTACTTCCGATTGCTTGTTTTCCTGGGGTTTATTGAATGCACCTAATGAAAAGTAAATGAATGTGGCAGAGATGAGGATGTTGGGAAAGACACGGAAAGATACGGCAAGGAATGAAAGAATAAGAGAAATAACTCTAGTCTAGTTTTTAGAAAGATACAAGAGAGACGATTACATTGGTTTAAACATGTCATGAGGAGAGATGGAGAATATATTGGAAGGAACAGAGGAAGCAGGCCAAAGATAAGTTGGAAGGATTGTATTGCGGAAGACTTGAGAGAAAAGGAACTGAATGAAAACGACACGCAAAACAGAAATGAGTGGAAGAAGAAAATAAATAATAGCGACCCGTGACGAATGGGCTAAAAGCTTAAGAAGAACCAGATGTCAGTGTCAAGTGCAATTTGCATAGTTTGATAATGAAATAATTTTACTGGAACTTTAGAATCTTTTGCAAGAAAATTTATGTATGGAATTTATATATAATACACAGGATTGACGGAAGGTATTGTGCAGGCCACATCAGATTATTTTTATACAGCGTTTATTCAGTTTAAAATCTAAAAGATACACGAAATGATAAGAATTAAATAGACATTTGTATGAATTTTTAAAACGCAAACTAAACAAGATATTTTTATCCATATTATTTCAATAAAAGAGCATTTTTTTTTTTTTAGAATAATATGGAAAATATTTATTTAATCGATATGTTATTTTGGAACGTATTGAAGTAGAAAAACAAATAAATTCAGCTTGGAAATTCAAGATAAGGTCGCAGTTTAGTTATTTAATCTAATTACCTATTTCGAATACAATGGTATTAAAATTAGAATTGAATTTAAATTAAATTAGCAATTTGGCTAGAAGAGCTTTCAAACGAGTTGAACAGAAATTCTAATACAATACGTTACAAATAATTTCATAACATGTATCTGTTCGAGTGCAGATGCTGTAGAAAGGTAAAATTGTGTTTATCCTACATTAATTATTTTGAATTTGATTAAAATTTCAATTCTGCTTATTTCCATAGGTAGTAAAGCGTATATACAGTTAAATCAATATAGTGGTACGTGAAAATTTTTCTAACTGTAATGAAAATATAGTAAACGAAACGCAAATACGAATGAATTTCATTGTGCAAAAATTTAATAATATAGTTCTTCATTAAAAACTGTTGTGGGCTTCAAGGGAAGTATCTAATCAACTCTATAAAATTGCAGAAAGTTTAAATACGGAATATAGAATTTTTTGGAAGTTTAATATGAATTATCGTGGAAGAAAAAATCGTCACACACACACACTGAGAAAAAGGAATATTTGGAAGTAAACAGTATCATTAACAATTAATTTATAATCACTTTGAATATGGCGGAACGAATGAAGCTTTGTAAGTAAAGTATTATACGTTTAAAATATACGAGTATACAATATTTTAAGGAAATTTATAATTTAAATAAAACAATAAATACTTTTTTTCTAACATTGAATAAAGGTTTTCAGTAAAATATTGTTAGTTAATTGATAAAGTATGACGTTAATTTTCAAAAGATATTGGTAAGCTAATGATTATTTTACAGTTAAAAAATGTACTATTTTAAATAAAATAATATGTTTTTAAATAAACACAACATTTAATGGTTAATATATGGATCCCTTATACATGAATATTATATATAATCTGCAGTTGAATTATAGTATTAATAGCTCATAAATTACACCTTTAGGTAAGGAAGGTATTGTCTGGTCAAAAAATTCAATGATGAGTTTTTAGTGAATAAGCATGTTTTAGGGACCCTATAATAAATAGGATTTTACCATTTCTACGATGATGTCTGTATGTATGTATGTGTGTGTGTGTGTGTGTGTGTGTTTGTGTGTGCGCGTGTGTGTGTGTCTGTGTGTGTGTGTGTGTGTGTGTGTGTGTGTGTGTGTCTGTGTGTGTGTGTGTTTGTGTGTGATGAAAGTTTCGGATCGCATAACTTCAATACCACGATTCCAAAATAATATTTTTTTTGTATTCCTCAAGTTTACATCCAGAAGAACAAGTGATTAGATTTTGGTTATAATTGGTCAACCTGAAGTACCCTCATTTGAAGATTTTAACACTTAAATATGATTTATTGACACACCGTTATTATACTTTAAGAATATATTATTCTCTATACGATTTGATTGCATTTTAAACTTCATATTCAATAGGTATAGAGTAAAAGAATTATAAAGAAATTAAATTTTATAAATCAGCCAGCTATGCTAAACATGGAAACTACTAATATATTCATATAATTCTAATTGATTGATGTTAGTATAAATAAAAAGTAAATGAATGTGGTAGAGATGAGGATGTTGAAGTAGATGTTGGGGAAGACACGGAAAGAGATAGGTAAGGAAATAACTCTAGTGTTACAAGTTTCTAGAAAGATACAAGCGAGATGATTACATTGGTTTGAAAATGTTATGAGGAGAAATGAATATTGGATGAAGAATGAATAGCTTAGTAATAGAAGGTTGAAGAAACAGAGGAAGACCAAAGTTAAGATGGAAGGACTGTATTGTGGAAGACTTGAGTGAAAATGAACTGAATGAGAACGACACGCAAAACAGAAATGAGTGGAAGAAGAAAATAAAAAATATCGACCCCTAACGAATAGGAAAAGCTAAGGAAGAAGAAGTCAGTGTCAAGTGCAATTTGCATAGTTTTACTGGAAATTTAGAATCTTGCAAGAAAATTTATGTATGGAATTAATACATAATATACACGATTGACGGAAGGTATTGTGCTGGCCACATTCGATTTTTTTTTTAAATAAATAATTTCTACAAGTTTTATTTTTTTATAAGGTTTTTTTCAGATTGATGACGTGAGACTTCTGCCTAATCAATTTCACCATAAATATAATTTTGCTTTACATTCAATAATTATTTTCATTCATACCCAGGTACAGTAAAATTTTTGAAAGATGTCCGATCAAGGTTGTCTACGAATTGTATGAATTCAGATTTTTGCTCCGCCCATTCTGACAAATTCATTAGTGTCGTGTGCTTAGTTTTTATGAGGATACGTAAGATACTACTGTTATTTTATTATTATAAAAATATATTTTACAGGAAAAGCATTCAAAATTCAAAAATAAGTCAACTAGTAACTTTATAAGCAAATGTAAAACCAAATATGTTAAAAATAAGATACTGACACAATGTCAGTGTCAGTGACTCTGACAGAATATAACGTTATACGTACGGCTATGAATCCAGGTAATGTATCTGAATTAATAAATAAACTTAAGTTACAGCGAAAGTATTATCAACAACGAGCATCGTTTATAAATGGAATGTCCCAACTTAGTCGAACCAATATGAATTTTTGAAAGACAAGCGTGTTATATCCATCCTTATCACACACTCTTACAGCCTTTGCAAAAGAAAGAGATAAATGTATGCCTATTTGTTAGTTCGTTCGTGATACAGGTGCCCTTGATCGGACATCTTTCAAAATTTTTGCTGTAAGTATATTAGATAAAATTACCTCTTCGTATTTGTAAATATCTATGCAGTTCATAATGAGTGATAGAAAGATATGAGATTTGTCTACTATAACTACTTATCAGGGCATCGAACCCGCCAAAAACTGGGTTCGGTTCAGGTTAATTTATTTTTTGAGAGATGGGTTCGGGTGCGGTTCTGGTTCAAACATTAATAAAATTTGCGGTTTTGTTCCGGGTTCAGGTTTGGTGCGACCTAATGAAAATTGAATTAATGTTTTTTGAATAACAATCTTTATATAGAAATAATTTAAAATGCGAGCCAAATTTACAAAAATCAAGAACACCAACACATTTTTCACAAACAGACAACACAGGCGTCGATAATTGGCTGTATTACGATTACGCTTACGTTTCGTACTCAAAATGAATCCGAACCGGAGCTAAACCCTGAACCCGAATTTTAATATCCGGTTCGGTTCCAACTCGGGTTCAATTGAAAAATATATTTGAGGTTCGGTTCCGGGTTTGGGTTCGCCAAAATGTTACGATTTGGTTCGGTTCAGGTTCGGGTTCGAAGCCTTGCTAATCATCTTAAATTTTAATTCCGCCAAGAATTACGTAGATATATTTTTGAGTTGAAGTTATGCTCGTATCATTACCATATCTGGGACAGTTTTACTTCTTGTTCTTGGCGACGCCGGTCCATTCATATGACACTTATGATCAATATCGTAAATCGTAATGGTCATGTAGATCCCCCAATCCCCAGAACCACAGACAGTTGTTTGCTTGCTTTACCATTGCCATTGGTTATTCATATTCAGTGGCGTACATTACCGTGAATGATAAAAAAATATGTATTTTTACCTGTCGCCAAGAGAGGTATTGGATTCATGCTAAAAATCGCATATCCAGATTTTATTGAATAAGCACGTTTGAAGGTCCCTATAATCCGATTTTAACATTTTTACGATGATGTCTGTGTGTGTGTGTATGTGTGTGTGTGTGTGTGTGGGATGTTGGAAGGACGGTTACTCAAAAACTATAAGACTTTAAATTTGTTTTACTACGTATTTCCCAATCGGACATTCATGGGAAGATCTGAAAAGGTTTTGGTAACAATTGGACAACCGGAAGTAGAAGATTCTTGAAAAAATCTTCTAAATAATATTTTTTTAAAGTTTTTCTTGATAATATTAAAGAAAATTAAATTCTCTATCTGATACATTTAAATATTTTATTATATATATTCTATAGATTTAGAGATAAAAGAAATATAATATGTAAAATAATCTGTTATAATAAATTTTACAGCCGAAAGAATGGCCATGGAAAATAGTTGAAAATTTAAATTGTTTGTAACTGACAGATAAATGTCAGTGTCAGAAATCCGGAGACATTACTCAAGACTTTTTCTGGAAAGTACATACATTATATTATTTCTTAAAGTATTAATAGCTAAATATTTAATATTATAGGTATATTACATATATCCTTCAAAAATACTGTCAATCCTGACAATGAATTGGAAACATTTCGAAAAATTAGAAGAGGACAAAATTTCTTCATAAAATGAATTTAAAATAAAACAATGTAAATATAAGGAATAGATATATGCGTAAGTAGAATTTTTGGTGTAGAGTGTAGGTATACAAGAAATGTTAAATACAGTAGGGCGCGAGCAGTCATGTGATTTTGTTGGCCTTGACAAGCAGATATGGGGGCCCGTGTCAGAATGATAGCTAGTAATTATGTATATAGATGTCAAATATCATATTTCTCATTCTAAATTTAGTGATTTTCCAATTCCATGTATGGAGCAGAATTAAATGTTAAATATCTAAGGCATACGACAAGTAAATTTTAAACTCCTGGTGATAAATTAACTACGTAAATTTAGAAAATCTTGAAATTTTTAATGAAAAATTCTGACATTTGACATCTATGTACATAATTACTAATTATCATTCTAAAACGGGCCAACACATCTGCTTGTCAAGCCCAAAAATGTAACATTACTGTTCGCGCACTATACTTATGTAACCAAAAAAAGGAAGTGGCGAGAGGTATTGTGCTGGCCACAACATATTTTTTTTGCTACAAATAATAAAGATACTTCCATGTCGGTGGTATTTACTTGAATGTAAGTTGTTTGGAAGTTTCGAATCATTTATAAGTAACTAGAAAATTCTTTTAGAATATCTTATGAAGAGATCTATCCTTTGATATACACCTTTTCAAAAAAAATTACATTCACTACTACAAAAATGAAAACGTTAAATAAAACATGAATCCTTACAACTACAGCACAAGTAAGAGTTGCATGTAATGAAATTCGTACTTCACATAATACAATATCCTTCTTCAACAACTTTATATTTCTTTGATCCATAAAGACTCGGTACGAGCTGTTGAGGATGATTCCACCGGCGTTCATAAAAACTAATGGCGACAGAAAAGCTTTTAAACGCGGTTTGCTTGTTCGTACGACCCAGTGGCGGCTTGTCAGGGTAGGCAGGTGAGGCAGTGCCTCACCAGAAAAGAAATAAAGCTGCAAGTAAAGTAGCATGCAAATTAAATTTTAACTTATTTCGTTAATGATTGTCTTTATAAATATCAAAAGAATAATTTAAGCCACGACCATAACTAATATGTAATGCAGTTCACCTAATATTCACCCTATAAAGTGCTTCTCGAAATGAATAGTATAACTGCCTAATGTTTTTGATAAAGCATTCATTCCGGAAAGAAATACGTGCGCTAGACAAAGAGCTGTTTGAGGCACTGCTTCAAATGCTAAATGCAATGAGTGCGTAAAGGATAAAAGATAGTCGCTTTACCTTCCACGCGGCCCTATAGAGGCCGTTACCATACATGAATACAATCAACGCCACGTACTGATAAATTTTGTAAGTAGGTTCACAACATTACTGCATATTTTTGCAAGCAAGATTAAATAATATTAGCTGTATATTGCATTCGACAATAAACAAACATAACATAACCTGTCTTGTCTAGCATTTTTATTATAATAGGCTCTGGTTTGCGACTGATACGTATTGCAGTAAATATTTAATTCTTTTATTTTTTTCGTTGTTTTTATAGTTTACCCACGTAGTATTTTTGTAATTTGAATTTTAGTTGAAAACAAAATACAAATAATGACTTGGACTTCAACTTTAAAAGAATTGAGTGACAATATAAGGAATTCTCAAGATATTGTTAATTTTTTAATTAACAAAAATCCATTTAATCATCTGCCTTATGAAAATAAGCTATTTGTCAAAGAATTTCCTAAAATGTTCTGTGATCTGGCAATTTATTTTTGTACATGAAAGGGGAAAAATATGCATTTGCACATCCCTTGAAAAAAATTCAATTATAAGGCATATGACCTTGAATGAAAAAAAATGGCCGAGCCGCCACTGGTACGACCGCAATGTACAAAAAATATTGCAACGACATTCTCCGTGCTTATTGCCATTTGCTCACCTATAAACGCATGACAATAAATCGATGTTTTTACAATGTTGTAATTTTATGTTTACAACGAAATAATGAAAAGTTCTGATTACATATTTGTTTGGTCCATATTTGTGTCTGTTTTGTTTTCAGTTTTAATTTCGGATTATTCGAATGTCAGCAAATGAGCATCGACATAATCTATTTCGAATACGAATATGAAAATTTTTCTGTTATAAAAGTTTTGATTATTTTTTTTTAATGGAAATTAAAATAACTTCCACTAGATTGAAAATTGTAAATGAGTACATTGGTGCACTTCAATAATTGATTTTCGTTTTTACGGAATGAAAAATTTACATTTTTGTGTAGACAATAAAATAAAAATATGTATTACTAAATTTTACATGAGTATTACAAATTGAAAAGTACTTTATACGAGTACATACAAGTAACAAAATTTGTTAAAAAAAAAGAAACAAAAATAAATCTGTTGTGATCAGCAGAATACCTCTCGCCTCTTCCATTTTTAGTTACATAAGCATTGTATTTAACATTTCTTGTATATCTACACTAAGGTTGCCAGCTTTTGAAAATGCTTCGCGAGGACAATAAAGCAGTGCAATATTTCTGAGAAAAAAAAATGTGAAGCAAATTTAACAAATTCTTAAAAAATTAAAATCAATATTTTATAACGAAAATGCATAACGTACTAGCCTAGTACTACTAGGGTTGCCAACATTTGCCAATTACTCGCCTTGAACGTCACAATATTTTATTTATTCAACAATTATTTGCGAATGTAACATTAATTAATAAACCGATAAGTTTTAATATTAAACGATAAATAGGTAAAACATTCCTGGTGAAATTACTAGTAAAACTGGAGACTGGATAAATGTCACCAAAACTGGATTCTCCATGCGAAAATGACACGGTTGGCAACCCTAGTTCTGAGTTACAGATGGCATAATAAGAAATCACAAGTAAATTGATGTAACAAAAATTTATTTAAATAATTAGCATCTCTTACTAATTTTTGGTATACATTTTTGGTAACAATAAGGAACATTTATTTATGAATTATTAGCATAAAATAAAACTTAAAGCTTAAATAGGTTATAAGTAACAAATCCAATTTTAACATTTTCACGATGATGTCTGTGTGTGTACGTGTGTGTGTGTGTGTGTGTGTGTGTGTGTGTGTGTGTGTGTGTGTGTGTGTGTGTGTGAGTGTGTGTGTGTGGATCCTCTTTACGCTCTAACTCAAATACTATCGTTCAGAAAATTTTGAAACCTTATATTTCTACCTTACTCTTATACGAAAAGATGCCATTAGATTTTGGAGTAAATCAGATAACCGAAAATGGCACTTTAGTGGAAGCTCAAAATAGTTTTGCTTCGAAAAATACCTTTAAATGATATTTTTTCGATATTTATGTTACATAAAAATTAAAGATCATTAAATTTTCTACGGGTTGGCATTAATACTTCTTCTATATATTTTATGGATAAATTTATAAAACTATCTATAATTTTAATCCCGGACCATGTTTGTAACATTGTAACTGACAAATATATGTCACTGTCAACGAAATAATCATTTCAAATAATAATATTAATGTTTTATAAAGAAAATAATAAATGGAACAATAATTATATGGAAAGGAACTTAATACATTCCAGCATAAGTAAATATGTAAAAATATAGGTAAGATAATAAAAACATATATCATCACGGCATATTACCTATTGCTGGGTGAGTCAATCTGCTTTGTAAGCAGATGTAATAATGATGACATATTTGTTCCGTGCAGGCGTTTACCAGGCGTCACTTCACGCGAAGCTTTTGAACGGGTTCGGTTCCGACCGACGCCAAATATGTTAGAATTTGAAATGGCACAAAATTGACCCCTGTAGTGCACTCTCCATGCCAGTTATGAATATAGGTAAGTACATAAATAAAATAAATATATCATCACGGAATATTACCCATTGCTGGGTCTGCCACAAGGATCATTTTTGTGCCATTTAAAATTCGAAATATTTGGCGTCGCTCGGGATCGAACCCGGTATTTATATTTAATTTAATTTTAAGTATTTACATGGGTTAAAATTAAATTAAACGGGAGGTATTGTGTTGGCCACATCAGGTTATAAGTCGTGGGTACCTGTTATTCGTTCATAATTTTCTGTTTATCTATGTTACCCTCTTTTTGTAAACTTGTTGTCTTGACTACATGTACTTATTTACCTGATGAAAACAGCACTCTCGAACTGTCGTTAAATAATAAAATTTATACAGAACTAATCCCAAATATTGTTTTTATTTCATTGCATTATGTTTATTATTATGAAAATTAAAGACCAAAAACTTCACAGTAAACCTAAAATTAAATGCAGTGTCAAACTAGTAAAGTAAAGAAAGATGAACCAATTCATCTTCGCGTAGAGTGACAGAGAGAACTAGTCACTTTATAATCCATTATCGCTGATGTCTGACGCCGCGCCAAGCCGTATGCTGTGCCGCACGTCACGATAGACGCAAGGGTTGTCTGGCGCGCTTGTCGTTCAACTACTTTATCCTTCTACTGACAACAAAAAATGATGCTCTCCTATGTTTGATAACGGAAATGTATTTCTTGCGTGACGAGAACGGCACACACTCTGTAATGAATTGATGGATACTTTCATTAATACGTTTTATTCATAACTTTGCTCATAATAGTACAATTTTGAATCAATATTTGAATATATGCATTTGGATTTGTATAATTAAAGCCGTATGTTAAATGTTTAATGAGTTATCCGTTTATTATTTGTGAATGAAAGGTCTTCTATTTATATTAAATTATTTTTTATAAAACATCATACATTTGTTTATGTTTTTGTTTATTAAATTATAATTTTCGAAATTTTTATACCAAATTAGATTCTTAAAAAAAATCTTCTAAATATTATTTTATGAAAATTTTTGTGCCTGCAAATATTAAAAAAAAAAAAATTCTCTATCTGATACAATTAAATATTTTATTATATATTTTATTGATTTAGAGATAAAGAAATATAAGATATATAATAATCTGTTGTAATAAATCTCACAGCCCAAATAATGCCATGGAAAAGAATTGAAAAATTAAAATGTTTGTAACGGACAGATAAATGTCAGTGTCAGAAATACACAGACAAAGTTTCTTCATACATTGAATTTAAATTTAAAAAATCTATTGTGGCCAGCACAATACCTTCCGTCAATCCTGTGTATTATGTATAAATTCCATACATAAATTTTCTTGCAAAAGATTCTAAATTTCCAGTAAAATTATTTCATAAACAAACTACGCAAATTGCACTTGACACTAAAATCTTCTTCTTCTTTAGCTTTCCCCATTTGTTAGGGGTCGCTATGTTTTATTTTCTTCTTCCACTCATTTCTGTTTTGCGTGTCGTTCTTATTCAGTTCCTTTTCTCTCAAGTCTTCCGCAATACAGTCCTTCCATCGTATCCTTGGTCTTCCTCTGTTTCTTCAACCTTCTAATACTAAGCTATTCATTCTTCATCCAATATATTTTTCATTTCTCCTCATGACATTTTCAAACCAATGTAATCATCTCGCTTGTATCTTTCTAGAAACTTGTAACACTAGAGTTATTTTCTTACCGTATCTTTCCGTGTTTCCCCAACATCTACTTCAACATCCTCATCTCTGCCACATTAATTTACTTTTTATTGATACTGACATCTGTCAATTTTAATTATCTGAATATATTAATAATTTTCCTGGTTAGCATAGCTGGCTGATTTATAAAATTTAATTTCTTTATAATTCTTTAACTCTATATCTATTGAATATGAAGTAAATAATTCAATTAAATCGTATAGAGAATAATATATTCTTTAAGTTATAATAACGTTAAATGTCCATAAATCATATTTAAATGTAAAATCTTCAAATGAGGCTACTTCCGGTTCACCAATTAAAACCAAAATCTAATTATATTATAATTATAATTTTTGGAATCGTGGTATTGAAGTTATGCGATCCGAAACTTTTGTCACATATACACAGACACACACACACATATATATACATGCATACATACAGACATCATCGTAAAAATGGTAAAATCATATTATAGGGACCCTAAAACATGCTTATTCACTAAAAACTCATCATTGAATTTTTTGACCAAAAACAATACCTTCCTTACCTAAAGGTGACGGAAGGTAAAAAATATAATTTTGTTATAGTTTCAGAACCAAAGGTATTAAAAAAAAAAAACTTCAGTAAGTGAATGCCCCCCTCGATCTACTACAACTTTAATTAAATGATTTTCTTCTATTCCTAATAATAAACAAAATAATCGGTGTCCCTTATCCGTGAAACGCAGTGTATAAAGTACCAAGAAGCCTTATGTGATCAAATGTAGAGCTTCAGTGTTTTCAATACTTACGGAAATAAGAAAGAATGCACGAACTATAGATCAAGGTGAATAAGTCCGAGTTGGCATAGAAATCATCTTTTTTTGCGTGCGTTTTCCATTTGTCAGTAAATCGAAGACGTTCAGGCATGACAGAGACAAATACTCATATAATGCATCACGAATATGCGAGGCGCATTGTGATGGAAATTGATAGTCCCTATCTACGAATATTTCAATAGTTCTGTGCTGAACTTTTAGCCGAGATTTCAGCCGAGAAATCGGAATTTTAGTTATGAGAAGACATTTTTCTTGGAATAACTATAAAGAGCATTTGACTATATTTAACGCAAAAATGAATTATTTTTCCCTACTGTTGATACATACAGGGTGGTAACCGCGACCCCGGAACATAGGGCATAACATGTAAAATCATATAGTTTGGTTCACGAAAGAAGACTATTCAAGGTCATTTATTAACCGTATGGTATAATGTTACTAGCAGATAACTGCACTGCATTTCGTATACATGGACGTGCAACATGAAATTTTATGGATACATTTTAATGGGGACTTATACAATTCAAATATTTTGGTCGCCATCTAGTGTGTAAAAAAGTATTTAATAATTAGTTATGTTTAGCTCTAAGTTTGACGTTTATCACATGATCCACATTTGGTACCACGTGATCACAACAACCATTGTGTGAAAAGAAAGCCGTTAGGTTAGATAGTCTGTGATAAACATGTCTGAGACTGAACACGGAAGTTGAAATAATGTGAATTGAATATGAATTAGTAATGTATTTACAGGAACCTGTGATAAAAAAGGAAGTTTAATTATGTACCAAATTACAATAAAATGACGCAAACATATGTTTGTAAAGTGGACAAACATAATCAAACTTATTTTGGAAAAACAAGTACAGCAACTCAAGCAACTTTAATAAAGCTGTCTACTAATAAAGAGACACAGGTTTATATTAATAAAAACACATATAAAAATTGATAAGCAGAACAACTCCACACAAACAGAAATAAAGATTAATAAGGAGAGTAGTTAGTACCCAAACAGTCAACAATTATTATGTAAGAAAGTTATTTGGTGCTGTAGAGAGACATCGAGAAATGAAACTAAATTTGTCAATAATTGGAAACTATATTATAATTTATTAAGCAATGATGCTGTAAAATTTATATATTTCACCGGCTTATCAGTAGAACATTTTAATGTTCTATATGATTTGTTAAATCCCACAGTTATGCCAAAGTTGAAATACAGATATTTCCAAAAAACGCCAAAGAAAACTAAATTTAATAATTTAACTTTAATAAGATTAAGACGTGGATATACACTAAAAGAAATTTCATTATTTTTTTCCGTTTCTCTCAACAGTGGAATTTATAGTGTTTACATGGATTCAGTTCATGGTTTTTCAAATTGAAACGATGGAATCGAATTTGTTTTCCCTCCGTGAGAATCAGAAAGATTCGATTCCGCAATGTTTCATTAATAACATACACTACACATAATAACTTAACCAAACTTTGCTGACTAAATAACAATTTATGGGATCAACGGGGAGGTGCTGAAGAGGGAAAGCATTTGATCGACTCGGCCATGGTATATCACCTCGCTCTTTCTAAAAATTTCTTGCCCTTTCTAAATTGTGTGGAGGGAGGTCCGCTGCCGATCCGCCGCCGATGACGTCAAAATCATAAGTCCCCATTCCATGGTCCAATTTGTCAATCATGCATCATGTAGCCGGAGTTACTATTTTACGATAAATAATTCCTTATCATTGACAGGCCGGAGTCGAACTTGGCTTAGCATAACCACAAGCGTCAATAGAATTTAACGAAATGTTGTAAATAATAAATAGATGATTATTAGAAAAGGGAATATTTGAAACATTATCGATTGTGGGAAAATTCACAAATGAATGCGATTTGACACATATTTTTTACATCTTCGCTCAGCGAATATGAAATTTTATTAGTTCAGATCTGCCTACAAATGTCCAAATGTTCGAAATGTGTTCGAATACTTGGCATATTACATTTTGGGGTAACATATTGAAATACGATAGCGTACGTAACGTCTCTCTTTGCCATATCACGTGCTAATAGTCGTATATATTCAAAGCCTGGAGGGTGATATCAATCATATATGTGGTCGTTTCTACCTTAAATTAAATCATAAAATTTTATTTTCTTTTTTATTTTTATTCCCGGCAGTTCTTTAATATTTACGTTGCAGTTTCACAAAAGCTACAGATACAAATTTTGAATAATGACATTGTCATGTTCAAAAGGAAGACACAAAACTGGTTATTATCTCAACTTTATTATTTTCTCATTCTAATATTTTATAAAATAAAATTCAGTTTAAATTTTGTTTTTATAGATACTGTTCTGAACTGTAAGAATTCAAACATTTATGGAATTAATAATTAATAATAATGTTCTAGATTATGACTGTGCTTTTGTTAAAAGTAACTTTTAGTGCCAAAAAATATCACATAGCGGGTTTCTATATTTTGCTTTTATTAAAACGTAGTCGTAATAATTACTTTAATGCCCATTTGCATCGCTGACGTAAATTTTAAGCTAGGATTAAACAAAAAATACCTTCCGCCAATCCTGTGTATTATGTATAAATTCCATACATAAATTTTCTTGCAAAAGATTCTAAATTTCCAGTAGAATTATTTCATAAACAAACTATGAAAATTGCACTTGAAACTGACATCTTCTTCTTCTTTAGCTTTCCCCATTCGTTAGGGGTCGCTATTTTTTATTTTCTTCTACTCATTTCTATTTCCATCTTATCTTTGGTCTTCATCTGTTTCTTCAACCTTCTATTACTAAGCTATTCATTCTTCTTCCAATATATATTCTTCATATCTTCTCATGACGTGTTCAAACCAATGTAATCGTCTCTCTGGTATCTTTCCAAAAATTCTAACACTAGATTTATTTCCCTATTTTTTTCATTCCTTACCGTATCTTTCCGTGTCTTCCCCAACATCTATCTCAACATCCTTATCTCTGCCACATTCATTTACTTTTCATTGATACTGACATCTGTCAATTTGAATTATTTGAATATATTAGCAGTTTCCATGGTTAGCATAGCTGGCTGATTTATGAAATTTAATATATTTATAATTCTTTAACTCTATATCTATTGAATATGATGTATAAAATGCAATCCAATCATATAGAGAATAATAACATTAAATGTCAATAAATGATATTTAACTGCTGTTTTCAAGAAAAACTGTTAAAATCTTCAAATGAGGGTAGTTCCGGTTGGCCAATTGTAACCAAAATCTAATCACGTCTGCATTTGGATATAAATTCGAGGAATACGAAAAAAATATAATTTTTGGAATTGTGGTAATGGAGTTATGCGATCCGAAACGATTGTCACTCTATACTTATAACTTAAATAAAATAAATAAATATATCATCACGGCATATTACCCATTGCTGAGTGTGCCAATCTGCTTTATACACAGATTTCAGTAGTGATGTTATTATTCGTACCGTGTGGGCGTTTACCAGGCGTCATCTCACGGGCAATCATTGCTGGCGTGGAGAGTGCATCACAGGGGTTAGTTATGTTTGAAATATTTGATAGTGGGAATTGAATCCGGTTCCCCAGATGCTCCACCAGACACTCAGGCACACGGCCATGAGACCCCATAGGTATATCTATTTAAATTAATAAAAATTAAATGACGGGACGTTTTGTGTTGGCCACATCAGATTTTTTAAATTTAAATTCATGCTATGAAGAAACTTTCTCCTACTTTTCTAATTTTTCGAGATGTTTACAATTCACAGTCGGGAATGACAGTATTTGTTAAGGGTATATGTAATATACCTATAATTTTAAATATTTAACTATTAATACAATAAGAAATATGCATGTACTTCCCAGAAAAAAGTCTTCAGTAATGTCTTCGAATTTCTGACGCTGACATTTATCATTCCGTTAGAAATATTTTAATTTTTCAATTGTTTTCCATGGCATTATTTGTGCTGTGAGATTTATTACAACAGATTATTATATACCTTATATTTCTTTATCTCTAAATCACTAAAAGATATAATAAATATTTAAATGTATTAGAGAATTTAATCTTTTTTAATATTTGCAGGAACAAAAATTCAATAAAAGAAAACCATAAACAAATGCATGATGTTTTATAAAAAATAATTTAATATAATAAATATATTGTGTTTTTACTTTTATTATTACATTTACAACAAAATAAATTAATTTTGTTAATTAGTAGACCTTTCATTCACAAACAATAAACGAATAACTCATTAAACATGCAATGATATGACAGATATCAGATGTTCATGTCACATGTTGACATGAGAAACTGATTTCTTTAATAATAAGTTTAATTAACTAGTACATTTTAAATATATCAATCAATATTTACTTACAGAGGTTCATAAAAGTATCAAATTTAGTTTTAAAAAATCTTACCGTGAAATATGAGTGGTTTTTTATATCTATAGGTACTCGCAAAATATATTTATAAGAGTTGTAGGTAAAATTAAAATATTTGATTTATTTACTCCTAATACTTTGAGTAATGAAAGTTTCCCCACTCCTTCAACACCATTCCCTTTAATGAACCCTTATCTTAATTCATAACTAATCAAACATTTCCAAACTTATACCAACAAGTAACTATACAAGATCCTGCGTTCCAATCACAAAACATCAAGTCACCCACGTTTCGCCCCTCGTCCATTGACATCTGAGCATCGTGCATCGCAGGAAGACGCCAGGCGGCCATAAAGCGGCGTCGCGACGGCGCCCGCACGGATAAATTATGAGCATACAAAGTTGGACGCTGGGAAAGCTACAGAGAGGGGGTCATTCGTCAGGGAGACCATAGACGCGATTGATCCAGCCGATAGGGTAGTTCTAGTTATAACCAAGCCAAGGGTGAAGGAATGTAGACAAAGGCAATGGAAAGGGATACACCCTTCTGAAAAATTCACCCGCATATTTCAAGTATAATAAAAACATTCATGCATATACGGTTGAGTTGTTTAGTGTTCTACTCATCATAAGCATCAAAAAACCAAAAGTCATTATTATGATAATTTACAAGCATAATGATAAAAAATCTGATGTGTCGAACACAATACCTCCCGCCATTTAATTTTTATTTATTTAAATACATACCTATGGGGTCTCTTTGACGCATGCCTGATGTCTGGTTGCGAATCTGGGGAACCCGATTATATCCCGATCTACGCCAAATATTTCGAATTCTAAATAGCACAAAATTGACCCCTGTGGCGCACTCTTCACGCCAACAATGAGTGCCCGTGAGGTGACGCTTGGTAAACGCCCGCACGATGCAAATATATCATCATTACCAAAATCTGTGTACAAAGCAGATTAGCATACCCAGCAATGGGTAATATGCCGTGATATATATATATATATATATATATATATATATATATATATATATATATATATATATATATATATATATTATTTAAATACATACCTGCATATTTACTAATGCTTGAAATTATGTATCTTAAATTCCTTTCCATGTAACTATTGTTCTATTTACAATTTTCATTTTAAAACGTTATTGTTATTAATTTGAAATGATTATTTTTTTGACAGTGACAATTATCTGTCATTTTACATACATTTGAGCTGAACTATGTTGTGTTTAAAGCATAAGCTCCGAGATATAATTTTTATATATTATAAATTTAACCATGAAATATATAGAAAAAGTATTAATGCATACCTGTAGAAAATGAAATAATTTTTAATTTTTATAATAACAAATCGCGAAAAAATAACATTTAAAGGTGTTTTTTGAAGAAAACTATTTTGAGCTTCAAGTAAACTCCCTTTTCCGGTTATCCAATTTTGATATTTTTCAAATTATTAATCCAATAACAGCAGACAAGTTATGTGTCAAATTTGGGTTGAAATTGTGGGTGACTGTCTAACTGGAGCAGTATTTCTACCAGGAAGACTTACCAGCGAGGTGTATCGAAACTTTTTGGAACATACTCTACTCTTTCTGGAGGATTGGCACACACACACACACACACACACACACACACACACACACACACACGCACACACACACACACACGCAGACATCATCGTGAAAATGCTAAAATTGGATTATAGGGACATTAAATCGTAGTCATTTACCAAAATCTCGATATGCGATTTTTAGCACGATCGTATACCTCCCTCCGGGAGGTAATAGAAAAGTTATTTTGAGTGGCCCGATTTTCAGTGTCATCCTGTATAGCATTAAAACCCTTCATGATTTTACTCACATATCTACATTGGTTATTTTTGTTACAAGTATTTTTTTGTTTTACGACACCACAATGGTTTTTCATGAGGTATGCGCCTGTATTGCAAAAAATAACAATTGCGACTAGTTAAGTGTTATACCTCCTATGTTAATAAAATAAAATATTATTTGTATTATGCATATTCAATTAGGATATATGCGTCATTATATTTCTGTTACATTTTCCATTAATTCCATCACCAGCACACATAGCTAAATATTAATCATTATTTAGTAAACATAAACAATGATTCCAGTTAGAATAATGTACACAAGTATTTAATAATTTAATGAATGTAATAATCAATAACACATAATTAAATTATTATGTTTATCATTTTATTATTTTAAGAATTAGTTTAATTTATAATTATTTGTTATTTGTTAAAAAATCACAATATCAACTGAACATGGTGTAGCTCAAGGATCAGTACTTGGACCATTATTATTTCTCATATATATAAATGAACTTCCGAATTCTATGGCCTGCGATGATATAGTACTTTATGCAGATGACACAACATTCTTGGTAAAGGATACTAATCCCGCGCAAATGCAAGAAAACATTGGAGTTATACTGAATCAAGCTAAAGAATGGTACTCCAACAACATGCTTTTATTAAATGATAAGAAAACAGACGCTGATCTTCAATAAACATCGATCACAAGACGCAAACGAATCCGGAAAAGTTCTCGGACTCGAAATTGACCGCAACAGATCGTGGCTACAGCATATCTCTACTGCCGAAAATAGACTATCTAAATTAATATTTCTATTTCGTAACCTACGGCATTCTGTGAACCAAAGTTTTGTAATACTAGCCTACCATGGACTGTTTTAATCCATTCTATATTATGGGACAATATTGTGGTACCGTGATAAAAACTGTTATAGACTTTTTAAATTACAAAAGTGTGTTGTGTGTATTATAGACAATAAAGAGTTCCGCGACCACTGCAGACCGATTTTCATTAAATTGCAAATTTTAACTCTCCCCTCCATATATATAATGCAATGTTTTAACTACATTAAATTAAATTATAATAAATTCACGCAACATCAGAGCTGTCATAAATATGAAACCAGACATATCAAAAATTACAATATTCTCAAATTTGAAAATGAGAAGTTTATAAAATGTTATTTACATAATTGTATCAAACTATTTAATAAAATACCTGATCATATTAAAGAGCTATATCAGTACCAAAGTTCAAGCACTCTATAAAAACTTTGTTATTGAGACATGCATTTTATTCACTTGATCATTTTTTAATTGTGCCAATTATATATTTTAAGATTTGACTAAACTTATTGCTATCAATATATCTCAGTATTTTTTTGTGTGTATATTTATTTGACTTACGTTTTTGGTTACATAAGTATAGGGTGCGAGCAGTTATGTGACATTTCTAAATTTATAAAAGATATAATAAAAAAATTATATGTATCAGATAGAGAATTTACTCTTCCAGAACAAAATTTATCAAAAAATAATATTTAGATTTTTTTTTAAGAATATGCTCCTTTCAACCGACTCACATATACACATACACATACACACACACACACACACACACACACACACACACACACACACACACACACACACACACACACAGACATCATTGTGAAAATATTAAAATCGGATTGTAAGGACCTTAAAACGTGCTTAATCATTAAAATCTGGATATGCGATTTTTAGCATGAATTCAATACCTCTATTAGCGAGAGGTAACAATGGATGTATAACCTTTATTTGTGTTTGAAGCCATCAATACACACTTTATTCTTTTTAAAATTCCAGTTAATGTTATTGGATTTCAGTTAATAGTTTTGGAATTTTTGCTTTATATAATCAACCTTACCTTTAACAGGTTAATGCATTTTATTCACGACTGTCAAATAATATACCCATAATTCAACCGTTTTTTATCAATTAATGACCTTCGTTACTGTTGCTAATTGAATAATATTGACAGTTCGATGGAATTATATTATTCAATCGTTATTTCAAATTAAAATCTTACCTTACAAATAAATTACTTTTACTAAGTAACTTTTTCCACATAAAAAACCAATATACTAGTTTTTTCATTTTTTATAGTTTTATTTTCTTCTTAAGCTTAAAATGTAGCTGAATAGACAGTTTAAAATTTTCTGCTAAATGTCACTTCATAATTTTGTTATAACAAATACCTAGCGATCAACGCTAACTATGTTTATATTTGTAAATAAACAATTTTCTAAAATTTGTTTTTATTTAATTTTATAATAGTACAATATGTTATTATTTGACAGTTGTGGATAAAGTATAGTATTCTATTCGCATGTAATGGCTATTACTCATTCGAATGATTTACATTACTCGCCTTCCGGCTCGTGATGCAAACTTCATTCTCATGAGTAATACCATACATTACATGCTCATTGAATAACACGCTATTATTAAATTTTTAAATTAAAATTATAGTTTGCATGTTGCAGGAAACTTGTTTTTGAATTATGTCACTTCATCTAAACTCATATATTAAACTAGCTTGGAAATTTGACGGTAAAAAGATAAAGCTATTATATTCTTTAATCAACTGTATTACATATTCTGTGGTTATAACAGAAAATGTTTGTGAGAGGTAAAATAGGAATATAAAGTAATCGACATTATATTTCATTGTCCTTCGAATTAAAAAAGTTCTATAGTTGTATAAGTTTATTCGTCTGAAGTTTTTAGTGGTTTATTTTGCGTCTGGCTTCATTCCGAATTGGTGTGTAACATTTTCGTGAACATTTCACTGGAAAAGTGCTACTTCTACTTGCGATTCTTCTTTCGCGGGATCGTTGAACCCGGAGAGCGATTCGCATATAACAAGTTTCAGTTTTTGGCAGACTAGTGAGTTTCATTGTTGCGTTGTCATTTTTATTTATTTTATGGCCTGTTTTTGCACAGGGGCGGATTCAGGCGTGTTGTGGCGTCCGTGATATATGAAATGTAAGTTTGGCTAGATTTATTGGACGTTGGAACGTACAATTTTATGATTATATGGAGTGTTGTATGTGTTTATGGAAACCTGGGGGAAATTTATGTCGCATAGTAACATTTTTAATGTCAAAATTGTCTGATGCTTTCACATTAATTAAATGTTTTTCAAATTTATTTTCCCAGAAATTAATTACATTGCAATTACAGTGTGCAGGTAAATAATTATTTATTCTAATTAATTTCATTATTTAGACACAGGGACATTATATCGTATGTAGCCTTTATAATCAATAATTAAGTTTAAAACTGAATTTTCATTCCTTTTAGGAATCTATAGTACAATGTACAAATCCTTCTTCTAGTTTTAGTTTAAAATTTACTTGTCGAGGAAAATAAACTACATGGAATTTTAAAATCACTAAATTTAGAATGAGAAATTATGATATTTGACATCTATATACATAATTACTAGCTATCATTCTGACATGGGCCCCCATATCTGCTTGTCAGGGCCAACAAAGTCACATGACTGCTCGCGCCCTATTGTACTTAACATATCTTTTATGAAGAAATTTTGTCCTTTTTCGAAATGTTTCCAATTTATTGTCAGGATTGACAGTATTTTTGAAGGATATATGTAATATACCTGTAATTTTAAATATTTAACTATTAATACAATAAGAAATAAAATGTATGTACTTCCCAGAAAAAAATCTTCCGTATAGTCTCCGAATTTCTGACACTAACATGTATCTGTCAGTTACAAACGTTTTAAATTTTCAACTATTTTTCATGGCATTCTTTCGGCTGTAAAATTTATTACAACAGATTATTTTATATATTAATTCTCTTTTATGTCTAGTCTAAATCTATAAAATATATAATAAACTATTTAAATGTATCAGATAGAGAATTTAATTTTCTTTTCCGTCGACCGTTTATTAACAGGCTATCTTAATGTATAGAAAATCATTCATTAATGCACCCTATTAATGCATGATTTTTTATAAATAAACGATTTATTGGGTGCATTCACCACATGGAACACAGCATGTATTGCTAACGCTAAGTTGTAGCAAAAAGGTAGACAGAATTAAAAGTCATGCTTTTGACACTTACTAGCTAGGTATATTCACGTAGCATACCTTTAAAATGAATTTGAACCTCAAATAACATAAAAAACTGCTTGTGTTGTCTAGCATTAAGTAAACTGAACACACCCACTGAAAGCAATTGATGACAAAACTTATTGATTTTCTGACGTAAAATTTGACATTCGGTCAACCATTACTAACCTAAAAAACCTTCTACTTCCGGTTGTCCAATTGTTACCAAAACCTTTTCAGATCTTCCCATGAATGTCCGATTGGGAAATACGTAGTTAAACAAATATAAAGTCTTATAGTTTTTGAGTAATCGTCCTTCCAACTTCCCACATACATACAAACACACACACACACATCATCGTAAAAAATGTTAAAATCGGATTGTAGGGACCTTAAAACGTGCTTATTCACTAAAATCTGGATATGCAATTTTTAGCATGAATCCAATATCTCTTTTAGCGAGAGGTAAAAAGACGTAAGGATGAGCACCAAGCCAGAAGGTTATCAATATCCTTCTGAAGCTGATGGCAATTGATATTGATTGTCATGTTATAACTAGAATTTGATAAAATAATCAAAGTTTCTAATATTTCCACAATTTAATATCTGGCAAGTTTTTCTATTCCTGTAGCGTGTTTCATCTCGTATATTGGTTTTGTTGGTGAATGCCAGTGTTACGTCGACGCGGCTTTTGTTTGCGGTGTCAGACCCACCTTTACTAAAGATCTCGCGCCTCGAGCGCTTCTGATTGAAACTACCAAGAATAAAACATAGTCGAATGAACAAAAAACGCCCATAAGTATTATTATTTCTAGGGGTCAGGTGAACTACACCTTAAAAGAATTTAAATGGCCGCAGTAAAAAAACAAATAACATTGTATATAAAATAATACTTCGTACTCAAAAACCTTTAAAAATAAAACGTCTACAGTAAATTTTTTGAAAGATGTCCGATCAAGGTCATCTGTAATTAACAAATAGGCATACATTTATCTCTTTCTTTTGCAAAGTCTATAAGAGTGTGCGATAAGGATGAATATAACACGCTTGTCTTTCAAAAATTCTTATTGTTTCGACTAAGTTAGGACATTCCATTTCAAAACGATGCTCGTTGTTGATAATACTTTCGCTGTAACGTAAGTTTATTTATTAATTCAGATACATTACCTTGATTCATAGCCGTACAAATAACGTTATTTTCTGTCAAAGTCACTGACACTGACATTGTGTCATTATCTTATTTTTAACATATTTGGTTTTACATTTGCTTATAAACTTACCAGTTGAATTATTTTTGAATTTTGAATGCTTTTACTGTAATATATATTTTTATAATAATGAAATAACAGTAGTATCTTACGTACATAAAAACTAAGCAAACGACACTACTGAATTTGTCATAATGGGCGGAACAAAAATCTGAATTCATACAATTCCCAGACGACCTTGATCGGACATTTTTACTGTAAATAAATACATAGAATGACATTTTGTGAAAAAAAAGTACAGTAAAAATTTTGGAAGATGTCCGATCAAGGTCATCTGTATCATGAACGACTTAACAAACTGGCATACATTTATCTCCCTCCTTTACAAAGGCTATATAAGCGTGTGCGATAAGGATGGATATAACACGCTTGTCTTTCAAAAATTCATATTGTTTCGACTAAGTTAGGACATTCCATTTTAAAACGATGCTCGTTGTTGATAATACTTTCGCTGTAACGTAAGTTTATTTATTAATTCAGATACATTACCTTGATTCATAGCCGTACAAATAACGTTATTTTCTATCAGTATCATTGACATTGGCACTGTCAGAAATCAGTATCTTATTTTTCACATATTTGGTTTTACATTTGCTAATAAACTTACCAGTTGACTTATTTTTGAATTTTGAATGCTTTTACTGTAACATATATTTTTATAATAAAAAAAATAATAGTAGTATCTTATGTACCCTAACTAAGCAAACGACACTACTGAATTTGTCAAAATGGGCGGAACAAAAATCTTATTTCATACAATTCGTATATGACCTTGATCGGATATCTTTAAATAATTTTACTTTTCGTGTTCACTAGTAACGTTACTTATTTTTAAGTGACACATTGAAAAATACTAATCATCTTTTACATATTTTGCGTCTACAAGTTAAGTTTGTCAAAAACAGTGTTACAACCTTGAACTTTGTAAAATTTGTTTTTAGGAATATTTTTATTAGCGATGTTGATAATTAAATCTGAACGCGTGCTTCACAATAGACCGGGCATGAGAACGAGAATATTTCCAATATTTATTTTTAGCTTTTAAACAAATGTTTTTATAAAATATATAAAAAAAAGTTTCAGACAAACTTGAAGTACAAATAAATTATTTTTAGTTAATTTTAAATTCTTTTCAAAATGTCAAATGGTCAAATAATTTAAATAACAATTGTTTATAGAAACATTATTATTAAACAAGAAATATTAATATATTTTTTAATAAAAAATGTTTGTTTATTCTGACATATCCGCAAGATTTGACATTTCTGTAGATATTAAGATTCATGTTAAAAATCGCATATCCAGATTTTAATGGATAAGCACGTTTTAAGGTCCCTATAATTTATTGGATTTTTGACACTGACATTTATCTGTCAGTTACAAACATTTTAATTTTGAATTGGTTTCCATGACATTATTTGGGCTGTGAGATTTATTACAATAGATTGTTATATACCTTATATTTCTTTATCTCTAAATCTATACAAGATATAATAAAATATTTATATGTATCAGACAGAGAATTTATTCTTCTTGAATACTAGCAAGAATAAAAAAATAAAATTCCAAAATATAATATTTAGAAGATTTTTTTTAGAATCTGCTACTTCCGGTTGTCCAATTATTACCAAAACCTTTTCAGCTCTTTCCTGTAATGTCCGATTGAGAAATACGTAGTTAAATAGATATTAAGTATTATAGTTTTTGAGAAATCGTCCTTCCAACGTCCCACACACACACACTCACACACACACACACACATCATCGTAAAAATATTAAAATCGGATTGTAGGAACCTTAAAATGTGCTTAATCATTAAAATCTGGATATGCGATTTTTATCATGAATCCAATACCTCTCTTAGTGAGAGGTAAATACGGCAAGAGCTTTTTTTACGGAATCCTTTAGGTACAGAAAAATGTACTGATTAATTTATTATAAAATCTTTCAGAACTCATATTTTATTAAGAATAATACAACCTTGATTAAATGAACACCAGCGTTCGATCAGGTTGAACCAGCCAGAAAAATCTTCAGTTGCGGAGCATGCCCTGGAAGAATTCCACCATATAAAATTTGAAGATACAAAAATACTGGCGAGACCTACACACCTAAACAACAGGTTAATTAGAGAAGCCATTGAGATTTATAAAACCAAGAGTATTAATCTCAATCATTGTGACGGTCTAGATCTTAGTCGTGCATGGCTTCCTATTTGAAATATGTTGTAATTGTCACCTTAGTTACCTGTTGCTAATGTTTTGTTATTTATTTATTTGTATTTGTTGATTTGTTATTCATGTTCATTCCTGAAGAAGGAAATACTGTATATTGCCGAAACGTCGTTAATTAACCCTCTGTCTACCGTAAAAAAAACTTTCATTATCTACCGTACTGGGTCCAATGGACCCGTGTACAATATACGGTATATTTATTTACTTTGAACTTATATATTTAATAATTTTACAAGTAATATCTTTGTATTACGTATTTTTGCAGTAGGTACATAATTTATAATCTTATATATTATTATATATTATATATTAGTATATATGTATATAAAATAAAATTTGCATTTTGCTTACTCATTTGTATATTGTTGAAGTAAATGTTATAAAATACTTTTATTAAATACAGTTATTGCAGAATATTTTAGAATGTTCGCCACATACATATTGTTTACATTTTTGACAAGTTGTTCTAGTTTTTCTATCCTTTTTAAAAGGACACACGCTGCATCGACTTTTCCTTTTTTGGTGGTTCATGTGAACTACTAGTGGAAGCTACTACTTCTTCTAATCTTCTTTTCTCTTTACGCACCTGAGCTAGTTCCTTTCCTAATTCTATTATAAAATTTCGTCTTTTCCGTAACTTTTTGTCACAATTCCTGTTCAGAGATAACCACACTATATATGCATTCATAACACTAATATCTATCATATTATAAAACACGGTCATTGGCCATCTTCTTGTCATTCTTCTTACGCTATATGCTCTGGTCATTTGGTCCATAGTGTCGACACCACTTTTAATTTTATTGTAGTCTAGAATAACCTCGGGTTTCTTTTTTGCAGTATTATCCACTTTTTTGTCATCATGCAGTGTACTTAGTAATGTTACAATTTTTCCTTTTTTTGGGCAGTATGAAAGAATCATTCTATCATTTTGAAACCCAAACATTGTGGAAAAAGTCTCGCGATTTTTGGCATTTGTGAAAGAAGTAGGTAAATCGGGTTTATTTTTGCGAATTGTTCCAACCATAGTTAAGTTTTTAGACAGTAAATAGCTTCCAAGAGAATATCTATCACATCTATTTCTCCCTCATCGTCAGATGGAACATATTCACTGTCATCACTGTCGTATTCTATGTCACTCATTTCATTTATTATTTTCTCTACCTCTGCTGAACTCAAAGCTTTTCGACACTCCATCCTGTAAATTTTCAGACGCTAAAAGTATTCATCATCAATAAACAAAACAAATCATAAAATCTAATATTCTACCTGAATAAAAAAAAGCACTGAAACTGCAAAAACTATGTCCGAACAATGTAATTCTGCACGGTGCTTCAACTCAATCTGTACTGTTTACTTATTGTTACTGGAGATTTTAGACAAATATAGGGGAAACCCCGAAGCATTATCCAAACAAAGGATAAGAACCTAAATGTCGCATTAGCAGGGGAAACCCCTAAATACACTATCATATCTCAAGCAACCATATGGGTCCAATGGACCCCATCGGTAGTTTGCGATAGAAAATTTATACCACAAAACGTAGTAAATATAAAAAAAAACTTTTAGCTTTAAATAATAAAAAATAAGAAAAGTAACAAAGTCATGCAACCACAAGATCCCAAGAATTTTAAAAGTTTAAATAACCGCAGTATCTACATACACTCGGGTCCAATGGACCCGCTTGGTAGACAGAGGGTTAAATAAATAAAACAGAATCAAAACTAAAAAAGGTTGTATTGTACTGATTAACATATCAAAAATTCCCGGAAATCGGAGGCCAGGAATTCTCTGCAAATTTGCTAAAATGGAAGCGTATTTTTGAAGAAATAGAAGGGAACTTCTTTAGACATTCAAGAAAATATGAGCAAAATGACTTATTTTCAATTATTCTGGGGTGATAGGTTATTCATTGTAATGCATAGAATGTGTTTTTTAGAAGAATTCAACTATATTAAATGATAATAATTATAAAAATAGTTTCCTGTCATATATTTATTTGAACCCACCTGTTCTCACGATTTTCTCGTACTTCACCAAATTAACAATTCCTCCAATTAAAACTTTTCAACCGCGTTCATTACGGAGAGAAAAACTGGAAACTCTGGCGTGTTCATCCTTGTAACTTGCACCGTGTTTGTGGTTCGGCATGGGTGTTCCCTTTCTTTCCCCCCGCGTCTATTTTGCTCCTGGGCAACTGAATATTGCACGGCGCAGTGCAGCGCGCCAGATCGCCGGAGATTCACTGAATATTTAAGTGAGTTGTGTTGTTGAGGATGAGGATTTTACGTTGTAAGTGTTTTACGGTTTGGAAGAAGTATGCGACTTTTGCATTAGGGCTCTAGAAACAGCGTGAAGAAACACGCGGATATTTATAGCAATTGTTTCCACAAAGAAGATTTAAAAGTTCAACGTGGTGTAGGTATACTTAATAGAAACTTATCATCATAATAGATACACAGATTTTTGTCGATGGTTTCAACAGGATTTCAGTTGTATCAGGTGACTATTTGAAGGTTATAGACATAGACTCAAATCAACTATTTTTACCTCCCGCTATCCTTGGTAAAGGAGGTATAGGGATCGTGCTAAAAATCGCATATCGAGAGTTTGGTAAATGACCACGTTTTAAGGTCCCTAGAATGCAATTTTAACATTTTCACGATGTGTGTGTGTGTGTGTGTGTGTGTGTGTGTGTGTG
Source organism: Harpalus rufipes (assembly GCA_951394225.1). Taxonomy (NCBI): domain Eukaryota; kingdom Metazoa; phylum Arthropoda; class Insecta; order Coleoptera; family Carabidae; genus Harpalus; species Harpalus rufipes. The sequence continues at coordinate 4,817,858 of OX596274.1, forward strand.
TGTGTGTGTGTGTGTGTGTGTGTGTGTGTTTGTGTGCGTGTGTGTATGTGTGTGGATCCTCTTTACGCTTCTAACTCCAATACTATCGTTCAAAAAGTTTTGAAACCTTGTATTTCATCCTTACTCTTATATGGAAAGATGCCATTAGATTTTGGAGTAAATGAGATAACCAGAAATGGCACTTTACTGGAAGCTCAAAATAGTTTTTGTTCGAAAAATACCTTTAAATGTTATTTTATCGAGATTTATTAATATAAAAATTAAAGTTTTTACCTTCCGTCACCTTTAGGTAAGGAAGGTATTGTCTTTGGTCAAAAAATTCAATGATAAGTTTTTACTGTGCAACTGGACACCAACTAAAAATTAAACATTTCGCAGACTCAATACGTATGTATGAAATTGGATTTCGCGGCCGCTCTTATGGTACCGACCATGAAATTAATAACAGTGACGTTTCTAAAATATGACAACAATAAATTTCTTGGTTCATTTTTCCTTCCGTCACTTTTAGGTAAGGAAGGTATTGTCTTTTGTCAAAAAAATCAATGATGAGGTTTTAGTGAATAAGCATGTTTTAGGGTCCCTATAATACGATTTTACCATTTTTACGATGATGTCTGTATGTATGTCTGTATGTATGTATGTGTGGCTGTGTGTCTGTGACAAAAGTTCCGGATCGCATAAGTTCAATACCACGATTCCAAAAATTATAATTTTTTCGTATTTCTCAAGTTTACATCCAAAAGAACAAGTGATTAGATTTTGGTTATAATTGGTGAGCCGAAAGTAGCCTCATTTGAAGATTTAACAGTTAAATTTGATTTATTGACATTTAACGTTATTATAACTTAAAGAATATATTATTCTCTATACGATTTGATTACATTTTATACTTCATATTCAATACATACAGAGTTAAAGAATTTTAAAGAAATTAAATTTTATAATTCATTCATATTGTCTATTTAATAATTGTGTCATCGTATGTTTTGTTGTCTAAATCGTATTCGTTAATATTAATAAATAAAATTAATTAATACAAATAAGGTATGACTTTTCAATAATAACCCTTGTTTTCCGAAAGTACCTTGATTACAAAAATTAGAAAATTTCGTGTTATTTATAAAACTTCAACCACTTGTATTTTGGTAACTAGAAGGAATAGGACCTATGTTCATATGACATTTTTGGCTCAAAATGACCTCAGGAATAAGCTGTTAAAGTTTGTTACACTAGTCCTGAAACACCCTGTATAGTTTCTTACAGGAATTTAAAAAGAAATTAAATAAAGTAGTGGAATACCCTATTGCTCCGACCAAAATATTTGGCAGGGATAACTTTATATAAGACTTTTATGAATTAATAAAAAACCAAAAATAATTTTATATTTATGTACTCATTGATACATTATAACATTTTAACTTTATATTAGGTAGTAGGTACATTCTGTATACATATGTGTATTAAGTAATAAAATATATACAACATATAAAAATTAAATAGAAATAACATTAGCTGTATTTTTTTTCGAATATTTTTTTCAAAATAGCAAAATTTCTTGATTATCTTTCTTATTCACTTGTGAACATTAGTATAGGATGTATTCATGGAAGTGAAGATAACTTAAATGATGTTGTTGCTAACATTTATAAAACTAACCTCGTTTTGAAACAAAGTTTTCTTTGAAATATAATGAATAAATCTTGAAAGTACACAAGACGGATATATTAATTTATAATTTTCTGATCCACGCACTGTATTATTATCTTTTTTCATCTTGTCAAGCATATTTTTAATGTAAACACGAACTTTTCGTTTACGCCGGAATTCGTGACAACATAATTTATTGCCTTTCTAACGTGACAATGTTCACGCAAGTAAGCAGCAATAATTGTTACTCATATTACAATATATATGTCAATTTAGATACATAAATACGTATAATATTTAACAAATTTCTAATATTACATACTTTAATAACAAGTCAATCTGTAGTTCATTATTTTGTCACCAGATGTCATATCGCTTAGCAATACTTGCCAATTCATACTATTCGTTTCCATAGTCATAATCGTCGTTCGTTTGGCCCTGAAATAAGTTGAGCGAACAGAGATTTGGACCAAAAAGAATACAGCTATTAATTTTACAGAATTTGTGACAAAATTTCCATTTACAATAAAACTGTAATTGGAAGTAAACACAATAAAATACTGACAGCATTACCGGGAGAAGATGATCTAATAGTAGTATATGATAACTTTTCAAAAATATTTTCAACTTCTTCAGTGTTAACTGCCTCATTTTCAGTGGATCGAGTTTGTTCTTTAATTGTTATATATACTGAAGCATCTACACAATTTTCACAGTCTTCCACAAGACAGCTGTACCTTCCAGATTCTTCTTTACGTACGTTGTGCAGGGTTAATGTTGAAATAATTTGACTGTGTTTATAATACCTAGGGGCTATCACTCTGTTATTTAATGTCCAGGTTATGTTAGATATAAAACAATATTGACACTGTAAAACCAAATGATCTTCTTCATTGATTTCAGAGTAAGCAGGAAAAACAGCAGGTGTAAAATCTTTTAACTGAAGTTGGTTCCACTTCTTGCCGTTTAAAAGTTCGGGAGAGGAGCAAGTGGTTTCTTTGTTTTCATTAAGTAACTTCCGGCGATTGACGTTATTTATTATGTTACATAATGAATCATCACAGTGCCAAGGATTGTTGTGTAAATAAAAAGAATTCAATTTTGGAAAATTATCCAAATTTAATTTTAAGGTTTTCAATAAATTAAATTGTAGGTGAACTTCTTCCAATGATGGCAAATTGGCAAAGCATCTTTCTTCCACTACGGATATTTCATTTTCGAATAAATAAATTTCTTTTAATAATAATAAGTTTGTAAACAAATTGCTTTGAAGTTTTGTTATTTTATTTTTATCTACCCTAAATAATATCAAATTAGGTGCATTATGAAATAGTTCAGTAGGTAATTCAGATATATTGTTTCCACCCAGGTAAATATATTTGAAATTTTTGCCCTTGAAAACGTTTTTATGTAAACTGTTAATTGTATTGTTAATCGCGTAGATAACTTGCAGTTGTTTGTAAAACGATACATCATTTTCTTCCAGTCGATTTAAAGAATGACCTAAAAATTAAAAGTATTAATAGCATTTCTCTTGAAAATAGGACAAATATAGTATTTTCTTTATTATTTGAAAAATTTAAATAGCAGAAAATAACACAAATACTATTCTAATATGTTCAAAATTCTTCAAATTCATTGACAGTATTAGCGGTATTTCTTAAGGGTATATGTATTATTAACATAAATGTATTCGTACCTCCCAGAAAAATCTGATTTTTGAACTGACATTTTGCATTTATCTGTCAATTACAAACGTTTGAATATCTCAACTGTTTTTTGGGCAATGAGATTTATTACAACAGATTATATATCTCCAAACCTATACGAGATATAATAAAAAAAAATGTCAGATTGAGAATTTAATTTTCTTTAATATTACTAAGAAAAAATTTCAAAAAATATTTAGAAGATTTTTTTTCAAGAATCTGCTACTTCCGGTTGTCCAATTGTTACCAAAACCTTTTCAGCTCTTCCCATTAATGTCCGATTGAGAAATACGTAGTTAAATATTAAGTCTTATAGTTTTAGAGTAATCGTCCTTCCAACGTCCCACACACATACACATATACCACACATATATATCCACACACATACACACACAGACATCATCGTAAAAATGTTAAAATCGTATTGTAGGGATCTTAAAATGTGCTTATTCACTAAAATCTGGATTTTTAGCATAATCTAATACCTCTCTTAGCGAGAGGTAAAAATTGTATCAGCGGTTCCCAAAGTTTGGGACAAAATATATTTTTTTAAATGGAACCATATTTTTTTTTATTCTTTTATAGGAAAGAGTTTCTTTTTCTGTATAATTTTGTTGTTATTTATATATTTGTACCAAGAAAATTAAAAAATAGTTATAAATAAAAAAGTTATTTTGAGTGGCCCGTTTTTAAGTGTCATTTTATTTTTGAAAATTTTTTTCAGGATATCCTGAGTAATATTAATAATAAAGGAAAAACATTTGCAGAGTCCAGGGTCAAATTGTTGAGACTAATTTAATAATCACTACAGGAAGTTTCTATCGTATTTTATTTTTGAGCTACAGGATAAATTTGTATTGCGCTTATTTTGAAAATACCATATACAGTAAAAATTTTGAAAGATGTCCGATCAAGGTTATCTACGAATTGTATGAAATAAGATTTTTGTTTCGCCCACTTTAACAAATTCAGTAGTGTCGTTTGCTTAATTTTTATGAGGGTAAGATACTACTGTTATTTTATTATTATAAAAATATATGTTACAGTAAAAGCATTCAAAATTCAAAAATAAGTCAACTGGTAAGTTTATTAGCAAATGTAAAACGAAATATGTGAAAAATAAGATACTGATTAGATTACTGACATTGTCAATGTCAGTGACACTGACAGAAAATAACGTTATTCGTACGGCTATGAATCAAGCTAATGTATCTGAATTAATAAATAAACTTACGTTACAGCGAAAGTATTATCAACAACGAGCATCGTTTTGAAATGGAATGTCCTAACTTAGTCGAAACAATATGATTTTTTGGAAGACAAGCGTGCTATATCCATCATAATCGCACATGCTTTTAGTCTTTGTAAAGGAGGGAGATAAATGTATGCCAATTTGTTAATTCGTTCATGATACAGATGACCTTGATCGGACATCTTTCAAAATTTTTACTGTATCTCGGTTATTATGTGAGATTATGAAGAAATGTTTTACTTAGATAATTTTCATATTTTTCCTTAACTTAATAATTCTCGGGATATAAACATTTACATAACTGGAATTTATTATTATTTTATAAACATTTAAAAGATACATAACACGTATACATTATTTTGTTTTAAACATAAATAAAATAAGTATTAAAAATATTTTGTTGTAAAAAAATTTAAACTGTAATGAAATAAATGAAAAAATAAATAACAGTCCATAATTTGTCGTTTCTATTATTTTCTGCATTTTTACTCATATACCACTAAGTAAAAAATCTGTTGTGGCCAGCACAATATCTGTCGCCACTTTCATTGTTGGCCTTGTTAAGCAGATATGGGGGCCCGTGTCAGAATGACAATTAGTACTTTTGTACATAGATATGAAATGTCAGAATTTTTGATTAAAAATTTCAAGATTTTCACCAGGAATTTGGAATTTACTTGTCGAGGAAAATAAACCACATAGACATGGAAAATCATTAAATTTAGAATAAAAAAATATGATATTTGACATCTATGTACATAATTACTAGCTATCATTCAGACACGGGCCCCCATATCTGCTAGTCAAGACCAATAAAATCATATGACTGCTCGCGCCCTATTGTATTTAACATTTCTTGTATACCTACACTCTACAACAAAAATTCTACTTATATTTATTCCTTATATTTGGATTGTTTAATTTTAAATTCATTCTATGAAGAAACTTTGTCCTATTCTTCTAATTTTTCAAAATGTTTCTAATGTTTTCTAATGTTTCTATTGGCGGGATTGACAGTATTTTTGAAAGGTATATGTAATAAACCTATAATTTTAAATATTTAACTATTAATACAATAAGAAATAATATAATATATGTACTTCCCAGAAAAAATCTTCAGTAATGTCTTTGGATTTTTGACACTGACATTTATCTGTCAGTTACAAACATTATTAGAGATTTATTACAACATATACCTTATATTTCATTATCTCTAAATCTATAAAAGATATAATAAAATATTTATATGTATCAGATAGAGAATTTACTCTTCTTTAATACTAGCAAGAATAAAATTTTTCAAAAAATAATATTTAGAAGATTTTTTTAAGAATTTGGTTGTCCAATTATTACCAAGACCTTTTCAGCTCTCCAAGTAATGTCCGATTGGAACATACGTAGTACATATTAAGTATTATAGTTTTTGATATATCGTCCTTCCAATATGCACACACATACACACAAATACATCCACACACACACACAGACATCATCGTAAAAATATTAAAATCAGATTGTAGAGACCTTACAACGTGCTTATTCATTAAAATCTGGATTAGTTTCTGACGAGATGATCAAGACGAGAAACTACGTTGTCTCGTCTCGTCTAGAAAGCCAAAAAATCTAGTCTCGTCTCGATTTTTTCTCGTCTCGAACAACGGAATCTCGTCTCGGCCGAGAATCTCGACGAGATTTCTCTATTTTTTTTTTAATAAATCCAATATTCATTTTAAACTGATATATAACCGAAACACAAATAATATACAGAGTCATTATTTAATAAGTTTGAGTCAAACAACTATTTTCTTCACTATCAATTTTATACCTAGAGTACAAACAGATACGGTTGAGCTGGGAAGTTTCATTGGCGCGAAAATTCAAAATAAGAAAAAATAAAGAAGAGCGTATAAAACAAATAAATAAGCTTTTTTACAAATCAAAAGTGTTCAATAAACAAATTGTATACATTGCACATGGCAAAATGATATTTAATCCATGTTTTATGTTTCATCTCTTTCTAATATTCATATTCATGCATCTTTGTTTTATGTAATGTCAATTTTGTAAGTGTATCTTTTGCTTATTTAAACATTATTTATTAAAAATAATCCCTATAAATAATGAATTATTAAAATAAAATAAATATATCATCACGCTTTTTACCCATTACTGGGTGTGACACTTATAGTTTGGTTCACGAAAGATGACAATTCAAGGTCATTTTCTAACCATCTGGTATAATATTACTTGCAAATAACTTCACTACATTCCATACACATAGGCGTGCACCAGGTATAATATGTGTGGATACATTTTAATCATTCAAAATCCCGTTGAAAATATTCGTGTTCATTATGCACAAATTGAATAGCTTGCCTTCGCAAAGTTTTTCCTTTCTCTCCCATGATTATGTTCAATAAAATCGCGGAACAAAATTAGAAACTTATTCGTTGATTTTGATTAAACGTCAAATCGTGCGTCAAATTCAAAAAACAAACTCCGCCACTGGATTTGATTTAACGTAGAGGGCAGTTTAATAGATAATTGCATACCAGCAACTCATCGACATACGTTCCTATTACTTTTAGTGTGTTAGAGAGCAATATGAATATGGAACGTATATCTGTCATATAGCATAAATCACGTAGACATACGTCAAATAAACTATCTCTTTCTAATACATAATGTTGCTATACTACAAGTATATAAAATATTGTTTATTCTTTCTTCGAACAAATGGCCTTGAATTGTCATCTTTCGTGAACCAAACTATAGTCGGTAAGTGAACAAGAATACTATGACGTAAGGAAAGTAGGAAGTAGTTGTATTTTAAGAAATTTTAGCGATTCTGTTTAGATTTATAATTACAAAAATATAAAAAAAATCTGTTGTGGCCAGCACAATACCTCTCGCCACTTCCTTTTTTTGGTTACATAAGTATAGGGCGCGAACAGTAATGTTACATTTTTGAGCTTGACAAGCAGATGTGTGGGCCCGTTTCAGAATGATAATTAGTAATTATGTACATAGATGTCAAATGTTAGAATTTTTCATTAAAAATTTCAAGATTTTCTAAATTTACGTAGTTAATTTATCACCAGGAGTTTAAAGTTTACTTGTATGCCTTAGATATTTAACATTTAATTCTGCTCCACATGGAATTGGAAAATCACTAAATTTAGAATGAGAAATTATATTTGACATCTATATACATAATTATTAGCTATCATTCTGACATGGGCCCCCATATCTGCTTGTCAAGGCCAACAAAATCATATGACTGCTCGCTCCCTATTGTATTTAACATTTCTTGTATACCTACACTCTACACCAAAAATTCTACTTACGCATATATCTATTCCACATATGTTTAGATTGTTTAATTTTAAATTCATTTTTGATGAAGAAATTTTGTCCTCTTCTAATTTTTCGAAATGTTTCCAATTCTATTAATACATTAAGAAATAATATAATGTATGTACTTCCCAGAAAAAGTCTTCAGTAATGTCTTCGGATTTCTGACACTGACATTTATCTGTCAGTTAGAAAAAAATTAAATTTTCAACTATTTTCCATGGCCATTCTTTCGGCTGTAAAATTTATTATAACAGATTATTTTACATATTATATTTCTTTTATCTCTAAATCTATAGAATATATTGTAAAATATTTAAATGTATCAGAATGAGAATTTATTTTTCTTTAATATTATCAAGATAAAATTTCAAAAAATATTATTTAAAAGATTTTCTTTCAAGAATCTTCTACTTCCGGTTGTTCAATTGTTACCAAAACCTTTTCAGATCTTCCCATGAATGTCCGATTGGGAAATACGTAGTTAAAAAAATTTAAAGTCTTATAGTTTTTGAGTAACCGTCCTTCCAACATCCCACACACATACACACATACACACACACACACACATCCACACACACACACACACACACACACACACACACACACACACACACAGACATCATTGTAAAAATGTTAAAATCGGATTGTAGGGACCTTAAAACGTGCTTATTCAATAAAATCTGGATATGCGATTTTTAGCATGAATGCAATACCTCTCTTAGCGAGAGGTAAAAATACAAAATGTCCCAATAATTTTTTTAAAAAATATATATTTTTAAAAATAAAAAAAATGTCGAGAAATCTCGGAATAATATAAGTCTCGTCTCGTCTCGTCTCGTGAGTTCAAAAAGCTTTCTCGTCTCGGCGAGACTACAAATTTCGAGACGAGACGAGACGAGATTCGAGAGTGTCTCGTCTCGTCCGAAACACTAATCTGGATATGCGATTTTTAGCACGAATCCAGGTAAAAATAACTGAGCAACAGGTTAGTATCCAATGCATGCAGGTTTTTATACATTTTTTGTATTTCTATTTTTGGTCTAATTTAATTAGGTACATAAATCAATTCTACACCCAGTATGTATATTTACATATATGAAAATTTAAATATAATAGGTAAGTACATGTGTTATTACCTGATAAAACAAGTCCTCCAATATCACTATCAAGACTTTTAGGTACGGTCTTTAATGTAGGTATGTCTCTGCAGTCTCCAATTTTCAAATTGGTCCATATACCATTCCAATTCCATTTTCCACATGAACAAGGTGAACACGTGTGGGAAATTCTACAAAAATATATTAATAAAATTACTGCACTTCTCATTTCGGATGTGCGATGTGCGTTTAGCTTGATTAAAACTAACTGACAAGAAACTTCCTAGTATATTTATTATATTATCATATCGAAACACAGTTTTTGTTTTCTACTACTCAGATAAAAATTAACATTTGTTTTGTTTCCCAGAATTAACATTGCAAAAATAATTTATAAGAGATAAAAAGGAATAGTATTTTTCGATTAATATGAAATGAAAAAAATTAATGGAGTTTCAGTCTCATATGTAGATTGATTTTATTAAAATGAAATTTTGTTTCATAAACACCGACGTTTCAATTCCAAATGAACCATCTTCAGATTTATGTTATAATGTAGAAGTTTTGAAACATATAATAACAAAGATGAAGATATCGTCAAATGTAGTTAAAAGTTTAATATGTTTTAATTTGACTGATTTTACATTTATAGCCCTGGGCTAAAATAAAACTAGCGGGCCCCTCTAGGGTTACACTAATTGAAAATGTGAAAAAAAGGACGTCGAGCAAAGCGATATGCCAAAACCGCTGGAGGCATTTTTTTTTATAAAGGGCGTGCTTGAATTTTATGCAATTGTATTAGCACAATTGATAAACATTGCAAAAAATCTGATGTGGCCAGCACATAACCTCTCGCCGTATATTTTACCTGGCTGTATGCATAAAGCAAAGATTATTTTTATAAATACAAATAATATATTCATATAAATCTATGACGTATAAACTTCTTTATTATTCAATAATAGCATGTCTCAACATGAAGATATTTTACCATAAATTATGTTACAATAAATTACTAAGTAGAGTTTACCATATATAAATATTAGGCTGGTAACAGCAATTTTCAATTCGAACAACTTTGTTTACTTTCTCTTCATATTCTTCTAGTAAAAACATTAATTTTGGGCGGTCTAAAATGTATATATCTGGATTGTGCATCTATTCTTATATATCTTCTTTTACATTTTATTTTTTCATACTTGTTATATCTAAATAACCTTAATTCCCTTTAATAAAATGACGGATAGATTGCACTCCGATTTTGTCAATATTTACAACTTACTTGAGAAGAATTTGATAGCTTTTTCGCAATTCAAAGTTACTCTAGTCTACAGTACTGGTGTACATTGTCCCATAATGTTTGAAACAAATTTAAGTCCTTCAACCTAGACTTGTCATCTCCATAATAGTCACAGATCAAGAACTAAGGGATTCTCCAAGTACATTTTTAATTCATTACTCATTATTTCTGACACTGACATTTATCTGTCAGTTACAAATAATTTAAATTATCAACTATTTTTCATGGCATTCTTTCGGCTGTCAAATTTATTACAACAGATTATTTTATATATTATACTTCTTTTATCGCTAAATCTATGGAATATATAATAAAATATTTAAATGTATCAGATAGAGAATTTAATTTTCTTTAATATTACCACGAAAAATTTTCAAAAAATAATATTTAAAAGATTTTTTTTCAAGAATCTTCTACTTCCGGTTGTCCAATTATTACCAAAACCTTTTCAGATCTTCCCATGAATGTCCGATTGGGAAATACGTTGTTAAACAAATTTTAAGTCTTATAGTTTTTGAGTAACCGTCCTTCCAACATCCCACACACATACACACATACACACACACACACACACACACACACACATCCACACACACACACACACACACAGACATCATCGTAAAAATGTTAAAATCGGATTGTAGAGACCTTAAAACGTGCTTATTCAATAAAATCTGGATATGCGATTTTTAGCATGAATGCAATACCTCTCTTAGCGAGAGGTAAAAAAGAGTCACAACTTTATTTGATATATACAGCCTGTATGCATATATATCAATAGAAAGATAAAAACATTCTGCATAAACTGATATCAAGTGTATGTAAATTTGTAATATTTTAGGCTCAAAATTAATTATTAAATTTATTCAATTTCTTATTAATAACGATAGCCATAATGGCATTTGAACAAAATGACAAACAAATGTTTGGCATTTTATCTGTCAGGATTCGTTATAACTTTTAGCTAGTGCGATATTATTATTTTTATATTTTTTATTTTCATGCCATTTCTAATCTGTTACAAACTTTCTTTAATAAATGTAAAATAAATAAATTTCAATGTCTAAACTACATTTAATAAAACGTTATATTTTAAGTATTCGCCAGGTAATTTTCGTTACCTTTGTAATAATTAATTTAATAATGGCAGCAGATTCAACAAATACTGATTTTATTTATTGATGCAAGACTCATCAAAATGCATTCCTAGCATGCAATTTATTTGCAGAAAATTATCCTAATTACGCAAGACTAAATAGTAATTACGCGAAATAAAAAAATAACGAAATTTGGAACATTTCGATAAATAATATAATACTTAACAATGACATGCAAAAATGACAGATATTTTTCTTTTGTTTTAATGATTGCACAACCTGCTTAAAAAATCTGTTGTGGCCCGCACAATACCTTCCGTCAATCCTGTGTATAATGTATAAATTCCATACATAATTTTTCTTGCAAAAGATTCTAAATTTCCAGTAAAATTATTTCATAAACAAACTATTCAAATTGCATTTGACATTGACATCTTCCTCTTTAGCTTTTCCCATTCGTTATGGGTCGATATTTTTGCGTGTCGTTCTCATTCGGTTCTTTTTCTCTCAAGTCTTCCGCAATACAGTCCTTCCATCTTATCTTTGGTCTTCCTCTGCTTCTTCAACCTCCCATTACTAAACTACTCATTCTTGTTCAAATATAATTATTCATTTCTCCTCATGACATGTTCAAACCAATGTAATCGTCTTTCTTGTATCTTTCTAGAAAATTGTAACACTAGAGTTATTTTATTACCGTATCTTTCCATGTGTTCCCCAACATCTACTTCAACATCGTGTAGAGAATAATATATTCTTTAAGTTATAATATCGTTAAATATCAATAAATCAAATTTAACTGTTAAATCTTCAAATGAGGCTACTTCCGGTTCACCAATTATAACCAAAATCTAATCAGTTGTTCTTCTGGATGTAAATTTAAGGAATACGAAAAAAATATAATTCTTGGAATCGTGGTATTGAAGTTATGGGATCCGGAACTTTTGTCACACACACATATATACAGACATCATCGTAAAAATGGTAAAATCGTATTATAGGGACCCTAAATCATGCTTATTCACTAAAAACTCATCATTGAATTTTTTGACCAAAGACAATACCTTCCTTACCTAAAGGTGACGGAAGGTAAAAAGAGTCACAATTTTATTTGGTATATAATGACAGCCTGTATACACATATACAGTGTATATATATTCGTGGTGCCGGACTTACGCCTGTATATGTAACTAAAACCGACCACCGCCATTATTTTCTTTATTATTATAGTTACAAAAGAATAATATGGAAAAAAGTTACAGGAGATCAAGGGGGGGGGGCATCTCAATAAAGAAGACAATTTTTTTTTAAAACAGTGGTTCTAAAGTTGCAACACAAAGTTATATTTTTTCAAATGGTATTATACGCATATTTGTTATGCTTGTCCGGTAGCGTATTTTTTTCTGCATTCAACCATACATTAGTTTTATATCAAATCAAAATTTCAATTGAATTTTTCTCAATATTTTTTTTAAGTAAGGATACAAAATAATCACATGGTTGAATTTTTCTATTTTGTTATTGCCCCATACATATTTTCTTGCAGAGTAGAGTAAAATAAAGTAAGTAAAGCCGCAGACAAAATTGTTTTTAGTTTACCGAACAGCAATTTCGAACCGGTAATCGGTAAAATCTTCCAATCATGCCACTAACCTTAAATTCTAAAACACTTTAACGATTGGAACCGGAGGCGGATAACGGTACGACGACTTCTTTTATTCCGACCATAACACAAGAATTTATTTCGCGTAAGTTTGTTCAGTCAGTCTTTTTGTTTCTCTGGACTGATAAGACAACGCTGGACCTGCTACTTTATGTAAGTCCGGGACGTGGTCGAAGCGGTAAACGATCGATTTGCGCCGTTCTGGAACGTTTCGAAATAAAATGGGTAAATATTTTCAGCAGGATCGGACTCGGTTTTTTAGGTAACAAGTATATGAATTGATATTAACTTTACTAAAAATGATAACTCAGTTAACCAGTTCACATTTTCTGATTTAAGGTAGTTGTCACTCGAGTGTACCTATTCAAAAACTTGTTCTATGTTCAAAATAAAAATTAAGCTAATGCAGTTTATATGTGCAATAGCTTATATTTTTTAACATTATATTATATACATAGATTGCATCAAAATAGTTACAAGCTAATATCAAACACTGTCGCACCTGGACATTTATTGGTACATTCGGGTATAAAAGTAATAAAATACTTTGAGATATAATACTAATTCTAAACTACAAATGGAAACTCTAAAACAAATGAATATATTACTTTCTTAAAATTACAAAAGTAGTATTATACTGTTTAAAGTTTTCATGCTTTTCACGTAAAATACCAATTTAAAAAATATTTCCTTCGAATGTACGTCTGAAATTCCTTTAACCAAAGATCACCTCTTGTCAAGTATAATTCTACCTATTTATGTTGTCCAATTGTTACCAAAATCTTTTCAGCTCTTCCCATGAATGTCCGGTTGGGAAATACGTAGTTAAACAAAAAGTTTTTGAGAAATCGTCTTTCCAACGTCCCACACACATACACACACACACACACACACACACACACACATATATATATATATATATATATATATATATATATATATATATATATATATACTCCAGTTAAAAATTAAACACTTACAGAATAGGTTTGATTGATTTATACCTCCCGCTACCCTTGGTAAGGGAGGTATAGGGATCGTGCTAAAAATCGCATATCGAGATTTTGGTAAATGACCACGTTTTAAGGTCCCTACAATCCATTTTTAACATTTTCACGATGATGTCTGTATGTATGTATGTATGTATGTATTTATGTATGTATGTGTGGATCCTGTATATTGTATATGCTCTAACTCAAATACTATCATTCAGAAAGTTTTGAAACCATGTATTTCTACCTTATTCTAATATGGATATATTTGATTATATTTTGGTGGCAATCGGATAACCGGAAATGGCAGTTTGCTTGAAGCTCAAGATAGGTTTTCTTCAAAAAATACCTTTAAATGTAATTTTTTCTCAATTTGTTACTATAAAAATTAAAGATTATTTCATTTTCTACAAGTTTGCTTTAATACTTTTTCTATATATTGTATGGATAAATTTATAAAGTAATATAAAAATTATATACATAGGTATATGGCGGGAGGTACTGTGTTGGTCACATCAGATTTTTTAATATATGATTGAAAATAGATAAATACTACCATGTTTATTTTGTAAATTATATTTATGGATGCAATAATTTTTGTTTTACATTTACTCTGACATATTTTTAAAAGAAAAATATGTATTTGAAAAGTATCACACATGAGTTATTATTTGAAAGAAATTATTTTTAAAACAATACGTAAAGCAATATTGAATTTAGCTGAAAATATGTATTCATTTGTTTTACTAGAGCCAACCCTGTTTTTTTCTTCTGCAAGCAGTTTGCATGGAATATAACCCTCAAGCCAATCTGACTGAATTAGCCAATATGAAGTTGGTTCTGATAATATAATAAATGAACAAAATATTACAAATTTTAGTTGAAATGAAAATTGAAACTTTAGTGAACAGTACTGCCTTTGTTTGGTTTTTCTCTTTATTTGTATGAGAAATTTTATATAAAATATTTCTTTACTTTAGCTTTAGAGCAAACACAATACGTACAAAATATGGAATTATTACGTTATTCGCATGTACTCGTACAAGTATTTAATTTTAATGATATATAAATTGTATATATTTGTGAACAAATGTTTAAATGAGTTCATTAAAATTAATTTTATTTTGCATTTAGAAATATAAGATAATGAGTTTATTAAATGTTCTCTAATTAATACTGTGAGACAGAAAAGTGAAACAATTTATTTATGCGTTGTAATTATAATTCTACATTATTAAACGTAAATTTCATTTTATTTAGATTTATATTCAACGATATTTAATCTTTAGTAAGAGACGAAATTAAAATAATAATAGAAAAGAAATAGATGTATAGGGTGTAAATTGAAAAGCGGGCCACAGATGTTTAACAAGGGAAATCAGTTTTTCTTTGCACAAACGTATGCAAAAATATTTCAAATAAAAGTTATAATATACATTTTTGAAGGGTAATATATCTATAAGTTTAAATATTTAACTATTAATAAAATAAGAAATAATATAATGTACATACTTCCCAGAAAAAATCTTCAATAATGTTTCTGGAATTTTGACATGGACAGTTACAAACATTTTAATTATTTAATTGGTTTCCATGACATTATTTGAGCTGTGAGATTTATTCCAACAGATTATTACATAGTTTATATGTCTTTATCTCTAAATCGATAAAAGATATAATAAAATATTTATATGTATCAGATAGAGAATTTACTCTTCAAAAAAATTATCAAAAAATAATATTTAAAAGAATTTTTTTAACATTGTTGGCCTTGACAAGCAGATATGGGAGCCCGTGTCAGAATGACAATTAGTAATTATGTACATAGATGTCAAATATCAGAATTTTGCAATAAAATTTTTAAGGTTTTCTAAATTCACATAGTTAATTTGTCACCATTAGTGTGGAATTTACTTGTTGAGGAAAATAAACCACATGGAATTGGAAATCTACTAAAGTAGCAGATTTAAACAAATTTAAAGTCTTATAGTTTTTGAGTAATCGTCCTTCCAACATCCTACATACATACATACACACATACGCACACACATAGATCCACACACACACACACAAGAGCTGCATTCTCAAGCAACCCACCTAAATATATAAACGGTCACTACAGGCCTGGCACCCTCTATGGGCGAATGGCCCCCTTCAAGAAGGACTTGGACGCGCACATCATCGTAAAAATGTTAAAATCGGATTGTAGGGACCTTAAAACGTGCTTATTCAATAAAATCTGGATATGCGATTTTTAGCATGAATCCAATACCTCTCTTAGCGAGAGGTAAAAACAACAAAATATTTTAGAAAACATATCTTGCTAGGTGTCACTAGTACAACAAAATGTCTGTAATATTAATGAAAATTGGCGATATGTTACTTTTTATTTGTGTCATAAATTAACTAAATAAAATGAATATAATGCGGATGGGCCAACTGATGTGGGACGGAGCTCGTAATAAGACTTTTTACTGTCTCTTCATTTAACAAAAATTTCCACTAATGTGTGAAATGAAACATCAATAACAATAACCGTATTTCGATGAGAATTGATGACACAATGGAAATAGCTAACATAATGGCGAGTTAATCCGCAATATTATGGGTGAAATGTCGGGAAACTATTCCTGTCCACAATGTCTGGACAGTTGGCGTCTTGCGCGTGCAACTTCAGCACACCTCCGGCTTATCTGAAACTTGATTTCCCTATACCAACACCGCCAACTTGTTCTCGCTAAAGCAATTAATAGTTTCTGCATTATCGCTGAACTATTAGCTGCTGGCGTTACTAACCAATATATCGCAACTATGAAGGTGGAATCGAATAGAATATAATTACTTCTGCATTCATGCCAACTAATAATATTGTTGACTGTTATTTGCCGTTTAATCTTATGGGATTTCAGAAACTGAATTGGTGTTGTACAGTTATCTCTCTCAAAATAAACAATAGAATCGATTTTGTTGTTAATTTTGAAGGCGAACAGGCGTGTCTTTATTTTTTGTACAATATTTGAAAACTGAATGTTTAAAAATCTGTAAGATTTTACCCCTATACGTACACAATTTTTGGAATCATGGTGTTGGAGTTATGCGATCGTCACATACACACACATACACACACATACATACAGACATCATCGTAAAAATAGTAAATTGGTATTCTAAACATGCTTATTAACTAGAAACTCGCTATCAAATACCTTGGTACATTTTACTTTGGTTTATTATATTCTACAACTTAAGTATATATTTGGTAAGTTGAAAATTTTGTAGCTAATTATTGCCCGAACGCTTATTATAAAGATAGATATATCCATTCGTTACGGGCCGATATTTTTTATTTTCTTCTTCCACTCATTTCTCTTTTGCGTGGCATACTCATTCAGTTCCTTTTCTCTCAAGTCTTCCGCAATACAGTCCTTCCATCTTTAGTCTTCTGTTTCATCAACCTTCTATTACTAAGCTATTCTTCATCCAATATATTCTTCATTTCTCCTCATGACATGTTCAAACCAATGTAATCGTCTCTCTTGTATCTTCTAGAAACTTCTTTCACTAGTGTTATTTCCTTATTCTTTCATTCCTTACCGTATCTTTTCCAACATCTATCTCAACATTTTCATCTCGCCCACATTAATTTACTTTTCATTGTTACTGATATCTGACAATTTGAATTATCTGAATATATTAGCAGTTTCCATGGTTAGCATAGCTTGCTGATTTATGAAATTTAATATCTTTATAATTCTTTCACTCTATATCTATTGAATATGAAGTATAAAATGCAATCAAATCGTATAGAGAATAATATATTCTTTAAGTTATAATAACGTTAAATGTCAATAAATCATATTTAACTGTTAAAATCTTCAAATGAGGGTACTTCTGGTTGACCAATTATAACCAAAATATAATAATAAGTTGTTCTTCTGGATGTAAACTTGAGGAATACGAAAAAAATATAATTTTTGGAATCGTGGTATTGAAGTTAAGCGATCCGAAACTTTCGTCACATACACACACATACATACATACAGCCATCATCGTAAACATGGTAAATTCGTATTATATGGACCCTAAAACGTGCTTATTCACTAAAAACTCATCATTGATTTTTTTGACAAGACAATACCTTCCTTATCTAAAGGAGACGGAAGGAAAAATGAACCAAGAAATTTATTGTTGTCATATTTTAGAAACGTCACTGTTATTAATTTCATGGCCGGTACTATAAGAGCGGCCGCGAAATCCAATTTCATACATACAGGCCGTATTGAGTTTGCGAAATGCTTAATTTTTAGTTGGTGTCCAGTTGCACAAAAATTATATTTACTAATAAATTGCGAAGGAAGCCTTTAGATACTAATAAAAGAACGGATCTGGAATTAACGGACAGTTCTTAAATAGTTAAATATACATCTTATTGTGACGTGCGCCCGTGACTTAAGAGTTCACGAGTGCCGCTACTGGTAGAATATTCCGAGCGATGACGTAATCCCCTCGGGGAAAACCCATACGCGTTCAGACTGGTTAATTACCACCGGTGGGGTGATTCTTTTGTGTTCGATGATGGTCGCGTCAGAAAGTTCCAGAAGGATAATGGGCTGTATAAATACCGTCCGAAGGACAGCGGAGAGATAGTCTGATATATAGAAGCAACGAGCAAAGCAGTTGGTGATATAAATAAACAGTCTACAAGTTGTGAACTTAAATAAATGTAGTGATATAAATATTGTTTAAATAATTAATCTTAGTGTTTATAATTATTTAATCATAGTGTTAGTTATTTTTATTATCTTTTCAATATTTATCCTAATTATTTATCGTTTAATAATAGTACATTAAAACACAAGTATCATAAGGCAATCTGTTAACGTACGAGTCCAAGTTTGGAAAACGAGCCGCTAGGCGAGTTTTACAAAGGACGAGTGCGTCAACAGGCCTTATGATACGTGTTTTTTATACTATTTTTTCTATTGAGGTAATTTTACGATTAAATTTATTTAAATTGCGACGTCAAATTATGACTAGGTATTTTTTTATTAGTTATGTTTATGTTGGTAACGCTTCTCGCTAACAATAGAAATTTCATATTTTGTCAACTATTGATTAATTAGTGTATTGCAAGGTGTATTGTATTTATGATTCAAGGTCTGATTCTGGTTGTGAAATTAATATTATATTTCGTTCTAGTCCTATCACCTAAAGAAAGTATAAAAATCCATAATTAAAAGTAATATGTTGAAATATTATCAACAACTTACCATTTTGAGGTTACCTGTCATCTGTCAGTTATGAAAGCATGACTACCAACTCTAGAACATGAAAGGCGCCAAAAATAGTACGCTTATAGATCTTCTAAACGTCGTGTTTGCAGTACAAAACAGTGCGTTTATAGAAACATAAGAACACCGAAATAGAAAAACGTATTATTTTAATTAATAATATTTCTTTGACTTTTACAATTCATCCATATAAATAAATGTTACAATATGTTCATATTGTGTATTTTCATGTTACATTTTAGGCTTTTGGAATTAAGAAAATAAAAACAAAAACAAGCCGATTAGTATTACCATCATCGAAAAAACAAAAACAAGGTTTTGCACAATATCTTTCCTCATTTTGTTCTTTGCTGTTTTAATTTAAATAAATAAATAATAATTTGAACAAAGAATGATGTCTACAAGTAAAAAAGGAAGTAATAACAAAAAGATAATGAAGCGAATTGTTTTCGTGACTTTGACACGTGTGTGGATTCCCACGTGTTTGCCAGTGGCGTGTATGCGGGTGGGGAGTTAAATATTCCGCGGGCTGTGTTAAAAGCGATGCAGCCTGTACTACTGAAGTGTATCGATTCCACCCCACCGTGCGACAACGCAGATTTATGAGATCCAATTCCAAAACACAGGGGATGAAAAGTTGGTGGACACTTCGCAGTTCTACCCAATTTAGATACGTATTGATTTTACAGATATTAGCGAATTTGTCATCTACACTAAACATATTAAATTGCGGAACAGATTAATTTAACTCGGTGAAAATGAAAATTATTTAGAGTAAAATTTTTGAAAGATGTTCGATCAAGGTCATTTGTATCATAAACAAATTAACAAATTGGCATACATTTATCTCCCTCCTTTACAAAGCCTATAAGCGTGTGCGATAAGGATGGATATAACACGCTTGTCTTTCAATAATTCATATTGGTTCGACTTAGTTAGGACATTCCACTTTAAAACGATGCTCGCTGTTGATAATATTTTCACTGTAACGTAAGTTTATTTATTAATTCAGATACATTACCTTGATTCATAGCCGTACGAATAACGTTATTTTCTATCAGTGTCACTGACGCTGGCATCGTGTCAGTATCTTATTTTTCACATATTTGGTTTTACATTTGTTAAGAAACTTACCAGTTGACTTATTTTTGAATTTTGAATGCTTTTATTGTAACATATATTTTTATAATAATAAAATAACAGTAGTATCTTATGTACCCTCATAAAAACTAAGCAAATGACAGTACTGAATTTGTCAGATTGGGCGGAGCAAAAATCTGAATTCATACAATTCGTAATGAATTATCATTCTTTTATTTTATTCGTCAGTTAGCGTATTATGAGGATAAGGGCGATATAAATTATCTTTATTTGTAACAAAAAAAAAAAATCGAGACCGATTTTTAAAGAAAACATTATATTTTTTGAAAAAAAAAGAAAAATGTATAACTTAGTTTTACACTTCCATTGGAATAGCATCGCAAAAAGTTGTGATTTTACCTCCCGCTACCCTTGGTAAGGGAGGTATAGGGATCGTGCTAAAAATCGCATATCGAGATTTTGGTAAATAACCACGTTTTAGGGTCCCTGCAATCCGATTTAAACATTTTCACGATGATGTCTGTGGGTGTGTGTGTGTATGTGTGTGTACAGTATTTTTTTTAAAGATGTCCGATCAAGGTTATCTGTATCATGAACGAATTCACAAATTGGCATACATTTATCTCTCTCCTTTGCAAAGGCTATAAACATGTGCGATAAGGATGGATATAACACGCTTGTCTTTCAATAATTCATATTGGTTCGACTAAGTTAGGACACTCCATTTTAAAATGATGCTCGTTGTTGATAATACTTTCGTTATAACGTAAGTTTATTTATTAATTCAGATACATTACCTTGATTCATAGCCGTACGAATAACGTTATTTTCTGTCAGTGTCGCTGACACTGACATTGTGTCATTATCTTATTTTTCACATATTTGGTTTTACATTTGCTAATAAACTTACTAGTTGACTTATTTTTGAATTTTGAATGCTTTTACTGTAACATATATTTTTATAATAATAAAATAACAGTAGTATCTTATGTACCATCATAAAAACTAAGCAAACGACACTACTGAATTTGTCAGATTGGACGAAACAAAAATCTTAATCCATACAATTCGTAGATGACCTTGATCGGACATCTTTCAAGAAATTTACTGTACATATTATTGTTTCTATGATCGTGCAAAAAATTGACGTAAAATATGCATTTTGACAAATGAGGTAAAAAAAATGTCCTTTTAACCTTCCGTCATCTTTAGGTAAAGAAGGTTTACTAGGTGTTACCTCACTAGCACTTATTGCTGGCGTGGAGAGTGCACCACGGGGTCATTTTTGTGCCATTTAAAATTCGAAATATTTGGCGTCGGCTGGGTTCGAACCCGGTATTTAAATTTAATTTTAAGTATTTACATGAATAAAAATTCATTTAAACGGGAGGTATTGTGTTGGCCACATCAGATTTTTTACTTTCTATATTCATGCATTCCAGAAAATTGCTAATATCAGAGAATATGAAGTATACATATATGTATATAGTTTACAATTGGAGAATTTGAGATAATGTGTAGGAAGTACTCGTAGATACGGGAAGAATGAGAATGATAGTTGAATATAGAGAGCCTGACAATAAAATAACAAATAAATTAGTAAGCATATAACGTTTTCACTATCGCCTACGGATAAAGTAAATAAAAACATTAAAAAACATTTTTTTGCTAATTGATAAAATGTTTTCCATTGTTTGTCTATTAATAAGTTTCCTTAGGGACAGTTTTACAATCTGCGGTTAAATTTTTTTAACTGTCAGTATGCCAGTTAAATAAACAATATTGAAACAAAATAAACTGACAAATGACAAGTTGATCATTACATTCAATAATCCGTGTTATACTGTTTATTTAACTTACAGTGAAAATTCTAACTGGAGATTGTAAAACTGGCCCTTATTAAAATCGCATATCAAGATTTTGTTAAATGAGTACGTTTTAAGGTCCCTAGAATCCAATTTTAATATTTTCACGATGATGTCTGTGTGTATGTGTGTGTGGATCCTCTTTACGTTCTAACTCAAATACTATCGCTCAGAAAATTTTGAAACCTTGTATTTCTTCTTTACTCTTATATGGAAAGAGCTATTAGATTTTGGAGTATATCAAATAACCAGAAATGCCACTTTACTGGAAGCTCAAAATAGTTTTTCCTCGAAAAATACCTTTAAATGTTATATTTTCTAGCTTTGTTATAATAAAAATTAAAGTTTTTTAAATTTTCTACAGGATTACATTAATACTTTTTGTATATATTTTATGGATAAATTTATAAAATTATCTATTGTTTTAATTCCGGAGCGTACGTTTTAAACACAACTCATACACATGGTTACACAGTTCAGATCTCAAATGTTTGCAACAGACATATATATGTCACTGTCAACAAACTCATCATTTAAAATAATAATATTTACGTTTTAAAAAGAAAATAGTAAATGGAATAATAATTATATGCAAAAGAACTTAATACAATTTTCATCATAAATAAATATGTAAAAATATAAGTAAGATAGCCAATCTACTTTGTGCACAGATGTCGGTAATAATGAGGACATATTTCTAACGTGCAGGCGTTTACCAGGCGTACCGAGTAACCAGTGAATTCGTATTCTAGGAACTCTAAAATGTGCTTAATTATTAAAAACTCACCATCGAATTTTTTGATCAACGACAATACCTTTCCTTACCTATAGGTAACGGAAGGTAAAAATACATTCGTTTTAACATTTAGATTTTTAACACCATACAAAAATTCATACGTCTTTTCCTCCCAAATTCAACAACAAAATTTTAGTATTTTCAATTTGTACATTTTTACCTCTCGCTAAGAGAGGTATTGCATTCATGCTAAAAATCGCATACCCAGATTTTATTGTGTAAGCACGTTTTAAGGTCCCTACAATCCGATTTTAACATTTTTACGATGATGTCTGTGTGTGTGTGTGTGTGTGTGTGTGTGTGTGTGTGTGTGTGTGTGGATGTATGTGTGTGTGTGTGTGTATGTATGTAGGATGTTGGAAGGACGGTTACTCAAAAACTATAAGACTTTAAATTTGTTTAACTACGTATTTCCCAATCGGACATTCATGGGAAAATCTGAAAAGGTTTTGGTAACAATTGGACAACCGGAAGTAGAAGATTCTTGAAAAAAAATCTTTTAAATATTATTTTTTGAAAATTTTTCTTGATAATATTAAAGAAAAATAAATTCTCTTTCTGATACATTTAAATATTTTTATATATATTCTATTGATTTAGAGATAAAAGGAATATAATATATAAAATAATCTGTTGTAATTAATTTTACAACCGAAAGGATGCCATGAAAAATAGTTGAAAATTTAAATTATTTGTTGAAGGACTTAAATTTGTTTCAAACATTATGGGACAATGTACACCAGCACTGTAGACTAGAGTAACTTTGAATTGCGAAAAAGCTATCAAATTCTTCTCAAATAAGTTGTAAATATTGACAAAATTACACATCGATATAAGAATAATCGGAGTGCAATCTATCCGTCACTTTATTAAAGGGAATTAGTGTTATTTAGATATAACAAGTATGAAAAAATAAAATGTAAAAGAAGATATGTAAGAATAGATGCACAATTCAGATTATACATTTTAGCCGCCCAAAATTAATGTTTTTACTAGAAGAATATGAAGAGAAAGTAAACAAGGTTGTTCGAATTGAAAATTGCTGTTACCAGCCTAATATTTATATATGGTAAACTCTACTTTGTAATTTATTGTAACATAATTTATGGTAAAATATCTTTATGTTGAGACATGCTATTATTGAATAATGAAGAAGTTTATACGTCATAGATTTATATGAATATATTATTTGTATTTATAAAAATATTCTTTGCTTTATGCATACAGCCAGGTAAAATATACGGCGAGAGGTTATGTGCTTACCACATCAGATTTTTTTGAATGTTTCTGGGGTATTGAAAATTAATTATAATCTTAGTAGAAGAATAATTAAATTAACAGCAAACACCATCTAATAATCACATTCAATGCTACTGATTTTTTTGGTCGTTAAACTGGAAGTTGATTTTAAGAGATTTTTACGTCTACATAAATTGAAATTCTATCCTGAGATCATTTGTAACCTTTGTTCCCAAAATTGTCTCCTCAAATTGATCTGAAACAAAAAGATTCAATTTCGCTTACAAATCTATCAAGTATCATCTGCACTCTTAAATCTACTTTTCTTGTTATAGCGACTTCGTTTTTGCTCGTTTTGTCTTTTTCTTATGCGTAGGATTTGGTGCGAAGGATTGTAGAAATCATCGACAGCACAGCGTCGATGGTGCCGGCTAGCAACGACGATGAGAAGTCGTTTATCACTGGTAATGGTCGAGCTTTACGACTGCGTTACCTGTGACACTGCCCACCGTGGGGAGACGGTTTGTACTTTGCCTAAACATCCTCTAATGTACTTCGTTAAATGTCAAATAAATTGTTCTTATAAATTAGAACAGTTTTTAGTCTAATAGTAGGTATCGAAATATATCATAATCGAGTCCTTTTTATCTCCAGCTACCTTTGATAAGGGAGGTATAGGGATTGCGCTAAAAATAGCATATCGAGTTTTTGGTAAATGACCACATTTTAAGCTCCCTACAATCCAATTTTAACATTTTCACGATGATGTCAGTGGGTGAGTGTAGGTGTGTGTGTGCGTGTGTCGATCTTCTTGACGCTCAAATACTATCATACAGAAATTTTTAAACCATGTATTTCTACCTTATTCTAAATATGGATAGAAGCCATTAGATTTTGGTGTCAATCGGATAACAGGAAAAGGACTTTAATTGAAGCTCAAAATAGTTTTTCTTCAAAAAATACCTTTGGATATTATTTTTTTTCAATTTATGTTATTAAAAAATTAGATTATTAAATTTTTTATATGTTTGCACTAATACTTTTTCTATATATTTTATGGATAAATTTGTAAAATAATATAAAAATGATGTCCCGGAGACTATACTTTAAACACAACTCTATGACTCTACAGTTCAGCTCAAATGTATGTAACTGACAGAAAATTGTAAATAGAACAATAGTTATATGTAAAGGAACTTAATAAAGTTTCCAGCATTAATAAATATGCAGGTATGTATTTAAATAATAAAATAATAAATATATCATCACGACATATTACCCATTGCTGGGTGTGTTAATCTGTTTTTTACAAAAATTTCGGTAATGATGATATATTTGTATTGTGCGGGCATTTAACAAGCGTCACCTCACGGGCACTCATTGCTGGTGTGAACAGTGCACCACAGACGTCAATTTTGTATCATTTAAAATTCGAAAATGAAATGGAGGTATTGTGATGGTCACATCAGATTTTTAATTAATGAGCTCCATGCTCAAACATAGAAACAAATTTGAAAATTGGTTATTTATCTTAAATTAAAATTAATCCTTAAAACTATTGCCTATATCGCCTTTTTACTTCCCGCAGCTTTGTTAAGGGAGGTATAGGGATCGTGCTAAAAATTGCATATCGAGATTTTGGTACATGACCACGTTTTAAGGTCCCTATAATCCAATTTTAACATTTTCACGATGATGTCTGTGGGTATATATGTATGTATGTGTGTGTATGTGTGTGTGTGTGTGTGTTTGTGCGCGCGCGCATGTGTGTATGTGTTTATGTGTGTATGTGTGTTTGTGTGTATGTGTGTATGTATGTATGTGTGTGTCTGTGTGGGACTGCTGGGCACTCTAGCTCAAATACCAGCATTCAGAAACTTTTGAAACCATGTTTTTCTACCTTATTCTAATATGGAAAGAAGCCATTAGATTTTGGTGTCAATCGGATAAACGGAAATGGCAGTTAAAATAAAAATTAAATATTATTAAGGTTTGCATTAATACTTTTTGTATATATTTTATGGATAAATTTATAAAACTATCTATAATTTTAATCCCGGAGCCTACGTTTTAAACACAACTCATACACATGGTTACACAATTCATATCTCAAATGTTTGTAACTGACAGATATATGTCACTGTCAAAAAACTAATCATTTCAAATAATAATATTAACGTTTTAAAAAGAAAATGATAATGGAATAACAATAATTATATGGAAAGGAACTTATTCAGTTTCCAGCATAAGTAAATATGTAAAAATATAGGTAAGATAATAAAAACATATATCATCACGGCATATTACCCATTCATGGGTGAGCCAATCTGCTTTGTACGCAGATGTCGGTAATAATGATGCGAATCTTGGGAACAGGTTCGATTCCGACCGTCGCCAAATATTTTATAATTTGAAATGTCACAAAATTGACCCGTGTGGTGCACTCTCCACGCTAGCAATGAATATAGGTAAGTATATAAATAAATATATCATCATGGCATATTACCCGTTGCTGGGTCTGCTAATCTGCTTTGTACACAGATTTCGGTAACGATGATGACATATTTGTACCGTGCGAGCGTTTACCAAGAGTCACCTCACGAGCACTTATTGCTGGCGTGGAGAGTGCACTACAGGGGCCATTTATGTGCCATTTAAAATTCGAAATATTTGGCGTAATTTTAAGTATTTATATGGATAAAAATTAAATTAAACGGGAGGTATTGTATTGGCCACATCAGATTTTTTCATTATGTATTCATTACAATGAGATCTTCAATTTCACTTTTATGTCGTTAATAAATTATATTCTTTATCTTGTATTGCGTATTTTTGGGGCTATAAAACTTAATTTTTATTATTGCGGAGCACCTGCTATCATGACAAACATTCAAACATTTACATTTGTAGGAGCGCATTACGAAGTATTTAATTAAATATATTTTTTCAAAATCAACCTAAACTAATCTAATAAATCAAATAAATTGCAATGAATTTTAATAATTTATATTTTTGAGAAACATTCTATTCTGTAGAACGTACTGTAACGTTTATTTATTTGTGTGAAGTGTAAAAATCAGAGAAATATTAATAATAATTTTTTTTCCTGTGGCCAGCACATTACCTGCCATCAATTCTATGTATTATGTACATATTCCATATATAATCCTGTATATTATGTACAAATTCCATATGGCGCGAGCAGTCACGTGACTTTACTGACCTAGGAAATCAGATATGGGGGCCCGCATCAGAATGATGGCTATTAATTATGTCCATAACTGACAAATGTTATAATTTTTCAATTAAAATTTCATTTTTTCTTATTGTATGATTTTTTTCTCTGTACTCCTGATAACAAATAAACTACATGAAATACGAAAATCATGAAATTTTGAATGAAAAATTATGACATTTGTCAGTTATGGACATAATGAATAGATGTCATTTTGACACGGGTTCCCATATCTGCTTGCCAAGGTCAGCAAAGTCAGATAGACTGCTCGCGCCCTATACATAAATTTTCTTGCAAATGATTCTGTTTTTCCAGCAAAATTATTTCATAAACAATGCAAATTGCGCTGGACACTGACATCTTCTTCTTCTGTAGCTTTTCCCATTCGTTAGGGGTCGCTATTTTTTTATTTTATTCTTCCACTCATTTCTGTTTCTCATTCAGTTCTTTTTACCTTCCGTCACCTATAGGTAAGGAAGGTATTGTCTTTGGTCAAAAAATTCGGTGGTGAGTTTTCATTGAATAAGCACGTTTTAGGGTCTTTACAATACGATTTTACTATTTTTACGATGATGTCTGTATGTGTGTGTGTGTGTGTTCGTATGTGCGTGTGTGTGTGTATGTGTGTATGTGTGTATGTGTGTGTGTGTGTGTGTGTGTGTGTGTGTATGTGACCGCTTTTTCGTGCACGATATCTCCAATACTAGAATTCCAAAAATTACAATTCTTGCGTATTCCTCTTCCTTACAACCATATGCAGACATGTTTAGATTTTGGTTATAATTGGTCAACCGGAAGTACCCTCATTTGAAGATTTTAACAGTTTTTCTTGAAAAACTCAGTTAAATGTTATTATAACTTAAAGAATATATTATTCTCTATACGATTTGATTGCATTTTATATTTCATATTCAACAGATATAGAGTTAAAGAATAATAAAGATAAAAAAAATCGTATAAATTTCATAATTCAGCCAGCTATGCTAACATAACCATGGAAACTGCTAATATATTCAGGTAATTCAAATTGACAGATGTCAGTATCAATAAAAAGCAAGTAATTGAATGAAAAAATAAGGGAAGTAATTCTAGTGTTAGAAGTTTTTAGATATAATAGAGACGATTACATTGGTTTGAACATGTCATGAGGAGAGATGAATAAATTAATAGAAGGTGGAAGAAACATAGGAAGACCAAATATAAGATGAAAACACTGTATTGCAGAAGACTTGAGAGAAAAGGAACTGGATGAGGACGACACGCAAAACAAAAATTAGTGGAAGAAGAAAATAAAAAATAGCGACCCCCTAACGATTAGGAAAACTGAAGAAGAAGAAGATGTCAGTGTCAAGTGCAATTTGCATAGTTTGTTTATGAAATAACTTTACTGGAAATATAGGATCTTTTGCAAAAAAATTATGTATAGGGCGCGTGCAGTGACATGACTTTGCTGCCTTTGGCAAGCAGATATGGAGACCCGTATCAAAATGACAGCAATTAATTATGTCCATAACTGACAAGTGTCATAATTTTTCATTCAAAATTTCATGATTTTCTTATTTCATGTGATTTGTTTGTTATCAGGAGTATGGAATTTCGTTGCCGAGAAAGGGAATCATAAAATACCAAAAATTTAGAATCTTTTGCAAGAAAATTTATGTATGGAATTTGTACATAATACACAGGATTGACGGAAGGTATTGTGCTGGCCACATCAGATTTTTTTCTCAAGTCTTCGCAATACAGTTCTTTCACCTTATCTTTGGTCTTCCTCTTTTTCTTTTATTCTACTATGAAGCTATTCATTCTTCTTCCAATATATATTTCATCTCTCCTCATGATATGTTACATATATCGATAACATTCAAACACATAAATTATTAAATAGATAATATGGTATTACATGCAATTAATTAAATCATAATAGCAATTATGTTGTTATCTAATATGCATTAAGGGTTGATGCAAAATTAATAAATTATCGTAGTAGGATGAATGTCTGGTACAGTAAAATTTTTGAAAGATGTCCGATCAAGGTCATCTACGAATTGTATGAATTCAGATTTTTGCTCCGCCCATTCTGACAAATTCAGTAGTGTCGTTTGCTTAGTTTTTGTGAGGGTACATAAGATACTAATGTTATTTTAGTATTATAAAATTATATGTTACAATAACAGCATTCAAAATTCAAAAATAAATTAACTGGCAAGTTTATTAGCAAATGTAAAATCAAATAATATGTGAAAATTAATATACTGTCACAATGTCAGTGTCAGTGACACTGACAGAAAATAACATTATTCGTACGGCTATGAATCAAGGTAATGTATCTGAATTAATATATAAACTTACGTTACAGCGAAAGTATTATCAACAACGAGCATCGTTTTAAAATAAAATGTCCTAACTTAATCGAAACAATACGAATTTTTGAAAGACAAGCGTGTTATATCCATCCTTATCGCACACGCTTAAAGCCTTTGTAAAGGAGGGGGATAAATGTATGCCAATTTGTTAATTCGTTCATAATACAGATGACCTTGATCGGACATCTTTCAATAAGTTTACTGTATGTATATTCACATCACATGACTGCTCGCGTCCTATACATAAATTTTCTTGCAAAGGTCCTATATTTCCAGTAAAATTATTTCATAAACAAACTATGCAAATTGCACATGACACTGACATTTTCTTCTTCTTTAGCTGTTCCCAATCGTTAGGGGTCGCTATTTTTTATTTTCTTCCACTCATTTCTGTTTTGTGTGTCGTCCTTCTTCAGTTCCTTTTCTCTCAAGTCTTACGCAATAAAGTCCTTCCATCTTATCTTTGGTCTTCCTCTTTCTTTTACCGTCTACTACTAAGCTATTTATTCTTCTTCCGTCCTCATCATATGTTCAAACGAGTTCAATCGTCTCTCTTGTATCTTTCTAGAAACTCATCACCTGAGCCATTTCCCTTATCCTTTAATTACTACCTGTCTTTCACACTTACATCTGTCAGTTAGAATTTTCTTAATATTTGACTGTTTCCATGGTTATAGCATAGCTGGCTGATTTATAAAATTTAATTTCTTTATAATTCTTTAACTCTATATCCAATATAAAATGCAATCAATCATTAAAAGTCAAAAAATTATATTTAACAGCGTTTTTTCAAGAAAAACTGGTAAAATCTGCAAATGAGAGTACTTCCGGTTGACCAATTATAACCAAAACAGATAATAATTTAAATCTTGAGTACAAACCAGCAGGTCAAAAACTCAGTCAGGTACTGTATAGTTTCTAGGGTAGCACTGTAACCCAAGCGTCGTGTCTCGTGTCCTACAATCCTGGATAATTAATAATTAATGTTCCGGGTTCCGACACGGACCGGGATTCGGAGACGGCCAGTTGTGCACGTGTTCCTGATTACTGATTAATTTGTCCTGCGATATTTGATTGCTATTGAATTGCCAAGTTGTTACAGGGTAATGAATTATTATTCTTTCATTTTATTCGTCAGTTAGCGTATTATGAGGATAAGGACGATATAAATTATCTTTATTTGTAACAAAAAAAAGAAAAAATCGAGACCGATTTTTAAAGACAACAGTTCCTGAAAACTTACTTAAGGTTACACTTTCTTCCATTGGAATAGCATCGCAAAAAGTTGTGATTTTACCTCCCGCTACCCTTGGTAAGGGAGGTATAGAGATCGTGCTAAAAATCGCATATCAAGATTTTGGTAAATGACTGCGTTTTAGGGTCCCTGCAATCCGATTTTAACATTTTTACGATGATGTTTGTGGTTGTGTATGTGTGTGTGTGTATGTGTATGTGTGTGTATGTGTGTGAGTGTGTATCTCCTGGGCGCTCTCAAATACTATCATTCAGAACATTTTGAAACCATATCTTTCTAATATGGAAAGAATCCATTAGATTTTGGTGTCAATCGGATAAGCGGAAATGGCACTTTACTTGTAGCCCAAATAGTTTTTCTTCAAAAAATACCTTTAAAGGTTGTTTTTTCGCAATTTGTTATTATAAAAATTAAAGATTATTTCATTTTCTATAGGTTTGTGAGTCAATAATTCATAAAGTGATATTAAATAAATCATTATCAGTTGTGTAATATTCTTTATCTAATTCCGTTTTAAAATGTTGAATTTATGTAAAGGATAACAAGCTTCTAATTTATGTCGTTATAGAACATGTAAAATTATTTTTGTTTATTGATTTGGACGTAAAATTGTATGCTCTAAAACTTATTTGAAGCTTTCTTATCGAAAATATTCCGGTGTCGGGGTCAACATACATCCTTTCATACATCTCCTTTCCTTACTTGGAAACTTTCTCTCTTTAAGCACCCTACCAACCACATCTATCCACTTACACACTGGTCGGCCACGCAATCGAAAACCCTCAACTTCACCAAGATATATACGCTTAACAAGCCGTTCATTCGCCATTCTCTCTACATGCCTAAACCATCTCACACCAGCTCTCTTAATCACATTATTCCTAACCATACATTCTTCATACACCAACTTATTCCTCACGCGATCCAGTCTTACATACCCATATACACCACGTAAATACCTCATTTCCACGGCAGTCACTCTCTTTTTATGCTTTCCCGTTCATGCCCAGCATTCGCTTCCATCCAAGTAATCGAGCATCCCTTGATATGTTAACGTTTCGTGCAAACGTACCCATTACCTTACATCCCGCACTCACTCTCCTTTCTATCTCTCGATCAATTCGACCATCCCTCGACATCATGCTACCCAAATATACAAACTCATTTACCTGCTCCAGTTTCACACCATCCACCAACACATTCACTCAGTCACCAATTTACTCCTTTCAAATACTAACACTTTGGATTTATCAACATTCATACTTCTTCCAACTTCATGTATTCTCTCTATCATTGCTCTTCATTTTCTCCTAAACAACTACATCACCTATGGAAAAATGAATTTTAACATGTGTACTTATTTATTTAAAAATACTTTTTAATCATTAATTATAGTTAATTATTTAATATTATTTATATATTATTACATATATAGATAAAACGAGTAAAATAGTTAATTATACGAAAAAGAAAACTGTAAAACAACAAGAATGTTTATTTGTAGTGTTTATTTTATAGTGTAACAAAAACTAAACCAATAAAATATAAAGTAGGAGCATGTGTAGTTTCATAAAACATAATAGGTTAAATATTAATAAACTGATAAGTGAACACAGGTTATTATGAATTATGAATATGCTTCCCTCATGTATCGGTAATATTATTAGATAGAGTCAAATAGATTTGAACTGAATTGAAAGCTGTCATTTGGTCAATCAGTTATGCAAATGTCAATTCATTACTAAAACAATGAGGATTATTCATTCGGGTTTATTTAATTTTAATGAAATTATTTTATGAAATATTTATTTATATTCTACTCTCGGTAATATTAATAATTTCAAATGTTTAAAATCAATCATAATTAAATATAAATTAAAAATTTCATTGAATTTTACTGAAATATTTATTTCCTTGATTTTACCGAGTCCATATGTTCTTTAATCGCGATATAGAAAATTTATAGTCTCATTTCCAGCTATTTTGCGTATAAAGCTATAAAAATGATGTTTTAATGACGGTATTAATTAACATACGGACGTTTTTCTTTCTTATCTTTTGATACGTCGCATGAGTACGTAGATTATATTATTTTCTTATATGCGAGTATATTTTTATACTCGTCGTCTGTTACGTGAAACTATTAAATATAAATGAGAATTTACTAACTCTACTCTGACGTTTCTATTTGAAGAGTAATGTTGAGAGAGTATTTCACTGTCGACTCTAAAAGTGTAAGTCTAGTCTGGGTAGATAAGTATACGGATTATGAATAGTTTATTCGAAAATAAAAGCTTACTGTTTATTGTAAATACTATAAACTTGCAAACAGTATAAGAGTAATGAGTTTTGTTTTAGAATTGTTTGCAAATAATAAAAAAAAATGATGTTTATATGTATGTAAAATATAAAGAGAAAGAAATATTCCTTAATATTTATTATAATATTAATAATAATAGGTATTTTTGTATTAAGGGCTGCTGTAAAGGTTATTATAGCTCTTATGGCCGGTTGCATAGACAGAAAAGTTCATCAAATTGAAATGTTATAATAACAAGGAAATTGATTCGAATTTGTTCATTTTGAATTAAACATTGCGTTGATGAACGTTTCTACAACCAGGTATTAGTCTTAATAGGCCGTGGTACGCATAATGGTTTCGCCGTAGGTATTAAATCACTTTAAAAATTATGTTATGTTCAGTATTTGAAGGTAAAAATTACAAAATCGTAGACGTCGTTGTCATATATACAGGCTGTTATTTTTTAGTGGACCTATATATCTCGCTTATTTATTTAGTAATTTCCTTTATATAGCATGATTTATACAGCAACATGTAAGCTACTTGATGACGGATGTACATTCATGATACCACTTCCGGTTTATTAGTAATTAATATCAACTTTGAAATTTTAAATTGAACATACTATATTTATTTTCCAAATTTGAAAAATACATCAAATTTGCTTTACAATCATGTAAAATAATCTATATGTTACATTATTAAAAAGTAAAATGGCGGGCACTTTTTATACACTTAGTCGAAAAGAGAATAGTGAGCCATGACTGTGGCTTGAAATAAAACAATGAACTAAAACAATTGTAACTATTATTATTAAACGAAATAATAACAATTACCGTGTTACAACTGTTTTAGTTAATTATTTTATTTCAAGCCATAGGCATAGCTCACTATGCTGTTGTCGACTAGGTGTATAAAAAAGTGCCCGCCATTTTACTTTTTAAACAATGTAACATATGGATTATTTTACATGATTGTAAAGAAAATTTGATGTACTTTTCAAATTTGTAAAAAAATATAGTATGTTCCATTTGAAATTTCAAAGTTGATATTAATTACTAATAAACCGGAAATGGTATCATGAATGTACATCCGTCATTAAGTAGCTTACATGTTGTGTATAAATCATGTTATATGAAAGAAATTACTAACTTATTAAATAAGCGAGATATTTGCTGGGTCCATTAAAATATAACATCCTGTATATATATATATTGAAATGTTTCCGGAATCACTGAGAAGGCCTTGTTTTTTTTTCGAAAATAATCTTATATCGTTGTTTTGTTTAAATCTTCATATGAACTGTCAAGAAACTTCAATACAATCTATCTATCAGTCTAATCGTGAAAAAGCATATGTGTCGATCTACCTAGCGTTAAATTGATAATGGATAAATACGAAGTTTGTGCGGTGATCAAGTTTTTTTATTTGGAAGAAAAGACGGCAACATTTTCCACGGTGTTTCTTGGTTTCGGAATTTAAGCGTGGCCGAACACACATCTGTGACGAGCCACGTTCAGGTCGCGGCTACCACACCGGAAATTGTGGATAAAGTCCATGATATGATTCTGGAAAATCACCGAATGAAAGTGCGTGAGATTGAGGAACTTGGAGTTCATATTTTACATAATGAGCTGGGCATGAGAAAAATGTGCGCCAGGTGGTGCCGCGTGCCGCATTTGCTTAGTTCGGAGCAAAAGCGTATTCGGGCAAGAACTTCAGCCGAAAATTTGGAGTAGTTTAAAAAAAATCCGGTCGATTTTAAAAGACGTTTCATAACTATGGATGAAACTTGGATACACTACTACACTCCAGAGACGAACATTTAGTCGAAAGCGTGGAATGGACATGGTCAAGGTGATGGCGTCAGTCTATTGGGACGTCAAAGGCATTCTACTAATTGATTATTGCAACAATTCAAGAAAAACTCCTGGGAATGGCAAAGAAAAAGATCTTGTTTCACCACGCCAATGCGCCAGCTCATTCAAGTAGTATTGCTCAACAAAAATTGACCGAACTGAGGTTTGAAATAGGCCCTTATCCACCGTACTCGCCCGATTTGGCTCCCTCGGACTTCCATCTTTTCCCGAAACTCAAAACGTTCCTGACGGGAAAGAGATTTCAATCCAACGAAGAAGTCATCGAAGTAGTAAATGC
Source organism: Harpalus rufipes (assembly GCA_951394225.1). Taxonomy (NCBI): domain Eukaryota; kingdom Metazoa; phylum Arthropoda; class Insecta; order Coleoptera; family Carabidae; genus Harpalus; species Harpalus rufipes. Next base: position 4,853,582 of record OX596274.1, read on the forward strand.
TTATTGAGTGAGGGAATTCATTCTGAAAAAGTAAATCAGGGTAACCAACTTCAAAAATAATGAATGTTTAGTTGTACTACTGAGGATATAAATTAGATATACTATAATTAAATAATCATTGGTAAAAATCAAACATGGAGACAATGGTGTGTGGAAATATGATAGATTATATTTTAATGAATTTCATTGTTTTGTTCTCAATTTACAGTATGAAAATACACAGTTTTTATTGTTAACAACAAATTGAACAATGTATTGTGTAATACAAATAGGGGTTTTATTCGTTTTATTGTTTAGGAAAAAAATTAAACACGAATATTGAACAAAAATGAAAAATGCGCGCGTAGAAAATTGTAAATACAAACTCAAACTGTATTTAATATTAAATGTCTATATTTTACTTCCTAGTTCTACTTGAGAGTATGTCTTTCATTTTAAATAATGACTGGTGGTGGTGGAAAATTACCATAAATTGAAGGTCAGTTCAGCCTCACAATTAGCTAATTTTTCACCATTCATCAATATAGCAGCAGGCGTCGTTCCATAAATCAAATTCTAATTATAAAGACAATTTCGTGTAACAGGGTGGTGCGTTACTGCGCGTGCGCCAGCGTGCACGCCAACTATGAACCATTCTTGATAGCTGACGTTGTGGTAAGTAGTTTATAGCTACTTCTCACTAGCATTAAATGGACTTTATGCATAGAGAATGCAAAACAAATAAGATATTAATGTGAACGTTGGAAGGAATTTTAAATGCCAAGGAAATATTTAAGAATGTAATATATTTGTAAAAATCTGTTGTAGCCAGCACAATACCTCTCGCCACTTTCGTTTTTGTCAATTAGTAATTATGTACATAGATGTCAAATGTCAGAATTTTTCATTAAAAATTTCAAGATTTTATAAATTCATGTAGTTAATTTGATACCAGGAGTGTAGAATTTACTTGTTGAGGAAAATAAACCACATGGATTTGGAAAACCACTAAATTTAGAATGAAAAATTATGATATTTGACATCTATGTGCATAATTACTAGCGACCTACATTCTACACCAAAAATTCTACTTTAAAATTTAAATTTTAAATTCATTCTATGAAGAAATTTTGTCCTGTTCTAATTTTTCGAAATGTTTCCAATTCATTGTTGGGATTGACAGTATTTTTGAAGGGTATATGTATACCTATAATTTTAAATATTTAACTATTAATACAATAATAATATAAAGAATGTACTTCCCAGAAAAAAATTTCAGTAATGTCTTTGGATTTTTGACACTGACACTTGTCTGTCAGACACAAACATTTTAATATTTCAATTGGTTTCCAAGACATTATTTGGGCTGTGAGATTTGAAACAGATTGTTGTATACCTTATATTTATTTATCTCTAAATCTATAAAAGATATAATAAAATATTTATATGTATCAGATAGAAAATTTACTCTTCTTTAATAAGCAAGAACAAAAATTTTCATAAAATTATATTTAGAAGATTTTTTTAAGAATCTGCTACTTCCGGTTGTCCAATTATTACTACAACTTTTTAAGATCGTCCCAGTAATACGTAGAAATACGTAGTTAAACAGATTTTAAGTATTACAGTTTCCGAGAAATCGTCCTTTCAACCTCCCCATACACATATAGACACACACACACACACACACACACAGACATTATCGTGAAAATATTAAATTCGGATTGTAGGGACCTTAAAACGTGTATAATCATATATTATACAAGACGATTGAAAATTCTCGATTATATGAAACGTGTTGCCTGGAAACATCACGAGACCGAAGGTCGAGTGGTATTTCCATTAGGCAACTCGTTGAGTATGTCGTGAATTTTCTGTTGTCGAGTTGTATACAGGTACTCTATATCATGAATAAAAAATAAATTAAAAAGTAAATAGTAAATTTAACGTAGACCTGTCGTCTATTTTACTTTGGCAGAAACGCCAAACTATATGCTAAATAACCTATCTTTTTAAATATAGTTATAGTAGTATGTAGTTTTACATTGAAATGCTCGTATTTCAAAGTAAATGTTTGTATTTCAAATTAACCAGCAATAGTGAAGTTCCAGATTTGTGATCCAAATAATTATTTGTTTACTTGTCAAATTTTTACTTCCATAATTCCTTGCTGTCAAATAATAGATGCGTTCAATTATTTGGTTCGGTGCACTTGGAGCAGTCAGTGTGATTTTAAATGTCTACTTAAAGCATACAACGCACGATTTTCTTCCTCAAAGTCTAACTACAGATTCATTTATACTCGTATACTCGATACTGTGTTCGAAGGAAAAAGATCATGTCCGTAAATATAATTAAAAATGACATTGCCAGTTCTGAGTACATAGAACAAAATAACCAAACGCACTAAAGTGAATATACGAAGGTAGGTATACTCGAATATACCAAGGTTCGTATATTCGTTCACCATGGTTACTCAATAATAACCGCTGTAATATGTGGTAGCTAATGAAAATCACACATTCTTATTGGTTTATACCTTAATGAATGATATAGTCATTAATATCGGGATATGCGATTTTTTGCATAAATCCAATACCTCTCTTAACGAGAGGTAAAAATACGTCGTGTGGATTATTTAGTTTTCTGGAATCTGGAATCCGTCGTAATTCAAAGTGTAGTCAATAAAGGCAAAGTTCTAACGAAAGAGCGACTAGACTTATACTATACCCTGTTTTTAAACTAAGAGGAGTACTTTAAATTTTAAGCGCCGAAACTGACGCTTCTGATTGGCTAGTGCTTCGTCAGGTTTACACTGCACAAATATTTTACATTTGATGTATTAGCTGTCATTCGTTTGGAGGTTATCTTTTTCTGTTTTGGTTTTTCGCATTTCTGTGACTTTAAAATAAATCAGTTCTTTTAAGAACTAATAATATTGATTGTATCGATATTATAATGGACGACTTAATAGAACCATTCATTATTTCGGTTGGCAATGGTGACTCCAGCTCATCGGAGAGTTCTTCTGATGAAGATTGTTAATGTCTGTGCACAAAATTTCCCCTTATTGATATTATAATACACAGTTTCAATTTATGTTCAATTTTAAACGAATTAAATGTAATATTTTTTGTATTTTGTTCCTTTGGTATTGTATTCTATGGTATAAATTTTTAAATAATAAATTATATATAGGTTTTGTGCATTTTATCGCTATGTTCAATTAAAAAATATAGATATAAATCAAGTAAGAGTGTTTATTTAGATTACATATTATCTTTATTCACATAATCAAATATGCGGCGTGAAAAATAAGAGCCTAAAATGTCAGTTTTATTTTAAAATAAGTTCCATGCGAAGTATACAGTATTGATGTGTACGGAATTTTTGTATTTCGCGCGAAAAAAAATCTAGTAACTTTTTCTGGTAACTTTCTATAGTGTAAATCAGACTTTCGTATCTACTCCTCCTAGTTTAAAAATAGAGTATAGTCACTATTGAATATCCATTTCTAATCCCTTTGACCTTTCTGTTAAAATATTTTACAGTTAGACTTTCAATTTCAGTTTGTACATAAAAACACTTTTATTTTCGCACAATCGGTTACTTAGCCCACACTATCCCGCGACACTATTTGCATCTCGTATTTTTTTATGGTGTAAATATAACATTCACATTTATTTCGCTTGGTATAAAAATGGCTTGTAAATGGATTTATCTGTATATCATTCATATTTATTTAAACATAAATTAATATCGCCAGTTCAATGAAAAGGTCTCATAATTCAATTTTGCTTGGATTATCGACTAAAATAATATTTACATTTACATATAAAATATAACATGGGTAGATTATATATAATTTTTTCCAACATTTATTTTCAAAATGGCATTTTTACTATTGGAATTTAGTTACTAACGTAAAGTAGCCTTTAGTAATGAGTACGGATATTTTTTGTTTGCTCTACATTATAATACCACAGGGAATAATAATTAATTGGTTTCCATGACATTATTTGGACTGTGAGATTTATTACAACAGATTATTATATACCTTATATTTCTTTATCTCTAAATCTATTAAAGATATAATAAAATATTTATATGTATCAGATAGAGAATTTACTCTTCTTTAATACAAGCAAGAATAAAAATTTTCAAAAAATTATATTGATAAGAATTTTTTTAAAAACCTGCAAAAGTCAGCAAAAAAAAATTTCCCTTGTTAATCTCCTATGTACGTAAGCACACTTCGAAAAAAAAGTTAAATTTTCATAATAAGGGCGGTTGCATATTGGTACCACCACTTTTTTAACTTCCGTCACCTTTAGGTAAGGATGGTATTGTCTTTGGTCAAAAAAATTAATGAGTTTTTAGTGAATAAGCATGTTTTAGGGTCCCTATAATACGATTTTACCATTTTTACGATGATGTCTGTATGTATGTATGTGTGTGTGTGTGTGTATGTGTGTGTGTGTATCTTCAATACCATGATTCCAAAAATTATAATTTTTTCGTATTCCTCAAGTTTACATCGAGAAGAACAACTGATTAGATTTTGGTTATAATTGGTGAACCGGAAGTAGCCTCATTTGAAGATTTAACAGTTAAATTTGATTTATTGACATTTAACGTTATTATAACTTAAAGAATATATTATTCTCTATACGATTTGATTACATTTTATACTTCATATTCAGAGTTAAAGAATTTTAAAGAAATTAAATTTTATAAATCAGCCAGCTATGCTAAACTAATATATTCATATAATTCAAATTGACAGATGTCAGTATAAATAAAAAGTAAATTATTGTGGCAGAGATGAGGATGTTGAAGTAGATGTTGGGGAAGACATGGAAAGATAGGTAAGGAAATAACTCTAGTGTTACAAGTTTCTAGAAAGATACAAGCAAGATAATCATCTCTTGGTTTGAAAATGTCATGAGGAGAAATGAATATATTGGAAGAAGAATGAATAGCTTAGTAATAGAAGGTTGAAGAAACAGAGGAAGACCAAAGATAAGAAGGAAGGACTGTATTGCAGAAGACTTGATAGAAAAGGATCGGAATGAGAACGACACGTAAAACAGAAATGAGTGGAAGAAAATAAAAAATAGCTACCCCTAACGAATGGGAAAAGCTAAAGAAGAAGAAGATGTCAGTGTCAAGTGCAATTTGCATAGTTTGTTTATGAATAATTTTACTGGAAATTTAGAATCTTTTGTACTATAATTTATGTAAGGAATTTATACATAATACATAGGATTGACGGAAGGTATTGTGCTGGCCACAACAGATTTTTTTCTTCTCAAACGGATGGTCCACTCATAACTCAATTAGTATTCAAATCTGGTAAGTTTTTTATTTACTATTTACCTACCTAGGGTAACTGGAACTGGGAATAAAATTTAAAAGTTTATGCGAAATTCGAGGTGCCAGAACATTTTACACTGGAAAATATTATTTTGTGATTTTCTTCTAATTCCTTTTAAGAATGCAGAGACCCCTACAATTTTTATCCTAGTTGGAACTACAATTCATCTCTCTGAATATTATTTGCGGGCCAAGCTTACAAACACAGAGATCCGCTTTAGTAAGCCGGAGCTTGGTTCACGGTCAATTTAGTTAAGTGGTCCAGCGCATAAAGAATTTAAAAACACAACGTAGTGGGAGACGGGTACAGCACATCGGAGTTTCCCAGCTCTGTCAGAATGTGATATGCACATACGGACTTTAAACGTTCTCTGTTTGTGAAATTTCTCGAACAAATGATGAGAATTATTTACTTGGCTGTTGTTGAACATGTTTCCTTTACAAAGAAATGTTTGAAGATATTCGGTGTTTTGCGAGATTTTCTACTTTTGTGCAATTGTAAAATTTTATGAAAGAAAAGTGTGTTATATATTTTTCTGTTTATAATAAAAGGAAAATATGGAAGACTCCGACAAAGTTTAGTTGCAGTAACATTTTATTTACATCTGAAATAATTTTATTTGGTTTATTTACTAGAAAATATTATACGGACGTTTATTAAATATATATCTAACTTGTGCTTGAACATAATATTTATTTTTGTGTTTCTATATTTATGTTTGAAAATATAAATCCAGTATTTACATGATCTTCCCCTCATAAATATTGAATTAATATGAAATAATACTTTCTTTTTGTTAAAATCTAATAAAAATTATGATAAAATATTAATAATTAAATAAATAAATATATCATCACGGCATTTTACCCATTGCTGAGTGTGCCAATCTGCTTTGTACACAGATATCGATAATGATAAAACATTTGTACCGTGTGGGCGCTTACCAGGCGTCACCTCATGGGCACGCAATGTTGGCGTGGAGAGTGCACCACAGGGATCAATTTAGTGCCATTAAAATTCGAAGTAATTTTTGGCGTCGGTCGGGATCGAACCCGGGTCCCCAGAATCGCGACCAAACACTCAGGCACACGGCCACGAGACCCCATTAATATTATATTATTAATTTAGCAGTTTTAAATTTTTACCTCTCGCTAAGAGAGGTATTGGATTCATGCTAAAAATCGCATATCCAGATTTTATTGAATAAGCACATTTTAAGGTCCCTCCAATCCGATTTAAACATTTTTACGATGATGTCTGCGTGTGTGTGTGTGTGTGTTTGTGTGTGTGTGTGTGGATGTATGTGTGTGTATGTGTGTGCGTTGGTGTGTGGGACGTTGGAAGGACTATTATTCAAAAACTATAAGACTTAATACTTGTATAACTACGTATTTCCCAATCGGACATTACTGGGAGGAACTGCAAAGGTTTTGGTAAAAATTGGACAACCGGAAGTAGTAGATTCTTGAAAAAAAATCTTCTAAACATTATTTATTGGAATTTTTTCTTGATACTCTTAAAGAAAATTAAATTCTCAATCCGACACATTTTTATATTTTATTATATTTCGTATAGGTTGGGAGATGTAGTATATAATAATATAGAATAATCTGTTGTAATAAATCTCCTTGCCCAAAAAACAGTTGAGATATTTAAATATTTGTGACAGATAAATTTCAAGTGTCAGTATCAAAAATCAGATTTTTCTGGCAGGTACGAGTACATTTAATATATATTATTATATTATTAATTAAATATGTATTTAAATTATGTATGTTAATATTACATATATCCTTAAAAAATATCGCTAATACTGTCAATGAAGTTGAAGAATTTTGAACATATTAGAATAGTAGGACAAAATATCTCATAGAACGAAAAAAGAAATACAATTTCAATTATTTGTGTATATATAAAATGTGTAATTCGTTACTTATAGGGCGTGAGCAGTCATGTGACTTTGTTGGCCTTGGCAAGCAGATGAGGATCCGTGTCAGAATGACGGCTAGTAGTTATTTACATAGATGTCACAATTGTCATGTGTCATAATTTATCATTAAAAATTTCAAAATATTCTGATGTTTATTTGTCAAAACCTTTTCAGCTCTTCCCGTTAATGACCGATTGCGAAATACGTAGTTAAACAAATATTAAGTCTTATAGTTACACACACACACACACACACACACACACACACACACACACACACACACACACACACACACACACACACACAAACACACACACACACACACACACATCCACACACATACACACACACACACACACACACACGCACGCACACGCACACACACACACACACACACACACACAAAATTCACCCAACTGGTGGGATCGAAAACATTCCAAATATCACTTGAACGATACGATAATTGATCCACTTTGACACGCACAGTACGAGAGTTAAATTCTCACCAGCCCCGCTTATTCCAACTTATTCCAAAATAAGTAATAATTAACAAAGAATTAATGTTTTACAAGTTCGATACATGCTGCCATCATTTTTACTTTTCCTACTTACAACTAAAAATTAAATAATATGGAAGAAGACAAGTATAGTGACAAGATCAAGGAAATAGTTTATATCTTTTTCCTTAAAATGATAATAACATATTCAAATAACAAATGGTATTTAATGCGGAACAATTCCTACGTGTAATCAATTACACGTCTGGCCACCACATGCTATCAAGTTAATTTCACACACATCAACGTTAACCACAATTCATTATTGTTGAAAACAAAATTACATTACGCGATTAAATGTGGCCGAATCAATGTCAAATAATTCACTCTATGCATTACAACTAATGGGAACGGTGGACAGACAAGCTTAGCTATTTATAATTCAAGTGATAATATTCCGTTGGGCTTAGCCGCACTCCCGTGAGATGGCAGCATGAGCTCATGTATCACGTCACGCAATTAGCTCCGGACTCTGGGCATGGTGTGTAATTTAGGCGTCTATACGCAGATTAGCTAAATCTCGTTGGATTATAGATGTGTGACAATAGCTTTTTAATTTGATTGGGGATTTCCACAAAAAGGTGATGGGTTTTTGTTTGTTGATTGGATATATTCCACTATTCAAATATTCCAATACTATTACGTGTCTTTTGTTACCATGTTGAATGATGGTATTTTTGTTTAGTTTTATATACAGAGGAAAGCTTAACTCTATATTGATTCAGTAAATTAATAAAAGATGTTCGATGCGATTTTTTTTTAAGCAATACATTAAATTTATTTTGTACATGTTTTAAATACAGTATTGGAACAAATATGTAGGGTTTCATCAAGTCAAGTAGCTTGATGTTTTTGTAAATTACTTGACTTGACTTGAAAATCAAGCTTTTCAATAATTCATTACTTGACTTGACTTGATTTTCTATCGTTACTACTTGGCTTGATCAAGCAATTTCAAGCAAATTCAAGCTACTTGATATCGAACCGATTATGTACGAAAACGCGCGAATCAGTAGAATCGTGATCTAGTTGTGTGTGGTACGGCGTGCCGCGCCATATGCTGTGCTTATTCATTACTGCAAGTTAAAATTTCTGCAGAGGTTTAAAAAAATCACTCAATATTGACATATGTACTAGAATGACCCAAGAATATGTCAACAAAATTTGAAGTCTTAATCATTATTATTAAGATAACTGTAGATGGTTAAATTATCGCACAAAAGCCCAAAAAGCTATAAGTACTCCATTCGAATTAAGAATATTAATTGGGACTTCAGATTTTGGGTCATTCTAGTATATATTCCAATAAAGAATGGATTTTTTAAACTTCTTAATATCTCGAAGAAAAATAAAGTTCCAAAATGTGCCAAAACCGAATGTTATTTAAATGGGGAAAAATCAAGTGCATTTAGGCACAGTCAAATATTAAAATTAAGCGGAAAGCGATTTTAACATTTTTACAATGATGTCTATGTGTGTGTGTGTGTGTGTGTGTGTGTGTGTGTGTGTGTGTGTGTGTGTGTGTGTGTGTGTGTGTGTGTGTGTGTGTGTGTGTGTATGTGTGTGTATGTGTGTGGATGTGTGTGTGTGTGTGTGAGGTTGTTGGAGGCACGATTTCTCAAATTCTATAACCCTAAAGACCTGTTTGACTACGGATTCCTCAATCTAACAATAATGGGAAGAGTTGAATAGGTTCTGGTAACAATTGGACAACCGGAAGTGGTAGTTTCTAAAAAAAAAAAAATCTAAATATTATTTTTTGAAAATTTGTTACTACAAACATTAAAGATAATTAAATTCTCAATCTAATACATTTAAATTTTTTATTCTATCTCGTATAGGTTTGGAGATATAGTATATAATAATATAGAATACTCTGTTGTATTAAATCTCGTTGCCCGAAAAACAGTTGCGATATTTAAATTTTTGTAATTGACAAATAAATGCAAAATGTCAGTGTCAGATTTTTCTGGGAGGTATGAGTACATTTAATATATATTATTGTATTATTAATTAATTATGTATTTAAATTTCAGGTATGTTAATATTACATATATCCTTAAGAAATACCGCTAATACCGTCAATGAATTTGAAGAATTTTGAACATATTAGGATAAAATTTCTCATAGAACGAAAGAGAAACAATTTCAATTATTTGTGTGTACTTATAGGGCGCGAGCAGTTATGTGACTTTGTTGGCCTTGGCAAGCAGATATGAGGATCCGTGTCAAAATGACGGCTAGTAGTTATTCACATAGACGTCACAATTGTCATATGTCATAATTTTTCATTCAAAATTTCAAAATATTATGATGTTTATTTGTCATCCATTAGTATGGAATATACTTGTCGATGAAAATAATCCACATGGATTTGGAAAATCATAATGTTTCGAATGAAAACTTATGTATATTGCTAGCCTCATTCTGACACGGGCCCCCACATCTGCTTGCCAAGGCCAACTGCTCGCGCCCTATGCAACATAAAATGAAAATGGCGAGAGGTATTGTGCTGGCCACAACAGATTTTTATTTATTTATTTGGAACCACTTAAGGGGGCAGCCCAGTTAAAATTCTACTTGCCCTCTTTTAAGGTCCACATATACTATAAATAGTTTGTTAGTTTTATTATTACTTTTAAATCTTTTTTTTTAAATTTTTAAATGTATGATTTATTTTTAGGAATAAAAGTCTATATTTCAAGGTATATTATTGATATTGTTATAAAACATAAGGAAGTATATGAAAATGGAATGTTGTCTTGAAGAACTTCATGATTTTTCTCGTAATAAAAATAATAACTACTTGATTTTTTCAAGTAATTGAAAAATAACTACTTGATTTTTCAAGTACTTGAAATTTTAACTACTTGACTCGACTTGATTTTCGGCTACTATTACTTGACTTGAGCTTGGCATAATTTCAAGTCAAGTCAAGTAACTTGAATATCAAGTCAAGCCGTGAAACTCTACAAATATGTCTTCTGCAGCTACATTAAATTTTACTAAGTGTACTTTTAATTAGTGTGTTTTTAATATTATCTATTCTATCTTACTCAATTTAGGACACCTGTATACGTTTTCTAGAAATAGCAATATAGGTATTACATTTTGATTATATTTTCCTGAAATACTGTCTACGTTCAATTGTATTGCATGATATTGCATACACCGTGTAATTCAATTGCATTCCGTAGAAAATCTACCTTTGAAAATTGTATATAGCTAATGTTGAATTCTGTTCCCTGTAAGTATGTACATTGTAACTTGTAACCAGGGGTGGCTGTCCATAATTCTGGCCAAAATTATAGGCTTAAAATAATTAAGGAAGCAGGAAATTACAAAAGTATGATTTTACATGTAGGTATCTTCGGAAGTACAGGTCCTATTCACCACCCTGTATACTGTTGCATGTAACTACATATTGTGACGTGCGCCCCTGACTTAAGAGTATACGAGTGCCGCTACTGGTAGAATATTCCGAGCGATGACGTATCCCCTCGCCGGAATAACCCCGATGACATAATCCCCTCAGGGAAAACCCATACGTGTTCAGACTGGTTAATTACATTCGGAGGGGTGATTCTTTTGTGTTCGATGATGGTCGCGTCAGAGATACTGAGCTGTATAAATACCGTCCGAAGGACAGCGGAGAGATAGTCTGATATATAGAAGCAACGAGCAATGAACAATGGGTGATATAAATAAACAGTCTACGAGTTGTTAACAAATAAATGTAGTAATATAAATAATTGCAGTGATATAAATATTGTTTAAATAAATAATCTTAGTGTTTAAGCATTTAATAATGTTCTTAGTCTTAAATTATTGTTTATAATTATTTAATCATAGTGTTGGTTTTTTACCTTCCGTCACCTCTAGGTAAGGAAGGTATTGTCTTTGGTCAAAAAATTCGGTGGTTAGTTTTCATTGAATAAGCACGTTTTAGGGTCTTTACAATACGATTTTACTATTTTTACGATGATGTCTGTATGTGTGTGTGTGTGTGTGTTCGTGTGTGCGTGTGTGTGTGTGTGTGTATGTGTGTGTGTATTTGTGTGTGTGTCCCCGCCTTTTCGGACACGATATCTCCAATACTAGAATTCCAAAAATTACAATTCTTGCGTATTCCTCTTCCTTACAACCATATGCAGACCTGTTTAGATTTTGGTTATAATTGGTCAACCGGAAGTACCCTCATTTGAAGATTTTAACAGTTTTTCTTGGAAAACTCAGTTAAATGTTATTATAACTTAAAGAATATATTATCTATACGATTTGATTGCATTTTATATTTGTTATTCAACAGATATAGAGTTAAAGAAGAATAAAGATAATAAATTTGATATAAATTTCATAATTCAGCCAGCTATGCTAACTTAACCATGGAAACTGGTAATATATTCAGGTAATTCAAATTGACAGATGTCAGTATCAATAAAATGTAAATCAATGAAAGAAAAAGGGAAGTAACTCTAGTGTTAGAAGTGTCTAGGTATAAGAGAGACGATTACATTGGTTTGAACATGAGGAGAGATGAATATATTAATAGAAGGTGGAAGAAACATAGGAAGACCAAATATAAGATGAAAAGACTGTATTGCAGAAGACTTGAGAGAAAAGGAACTGATTGAGGACGACACGGAAAACAAAAATGAGTGGAAGAAGAAAATAAAAAATAGCGACCCCCTAACGAATGGGAAAACTAAAGAAGAAGATGTCAGTGTCTAGTGCAATTTGCATAGTTTGTTTATGAAATAACTTTACTGGAAATATAGGATCTTTTGCAAGAAAAATTATGTATGGGGCCGCGTGCAGTAACATGATTTTCTGACTTTGGCAAGCAGATATGGGGACCTGTGTCAAAATGACAGCAATTAATTATGTCCATAACTGACAAGTGTTATAATTTTTCATTCAAAATTTCATAATTTTCTTATTTCATGTGGTTTGTTTGTTATCATGAGTATGGAATTCAGTTGCCGAGAAAGAGAATCACATAATACCAAAAATTTAGAATCTTTCGCAAGGAAATTTATGTATGGAATTTGTACATAATACACAGGATTGACGGAAGGTATTGTGCTGGCCACATCAGATTTTTTTATTATCTTTTTAATATTCATTCTATCTATTTATCGTTTAATAAACGTATTATTTTAATTAATAACATTTCTTTGATTTTTACACTTCACCCATATAAATAAACGTTACAATATGTATACCTATATGTACTTATGGTACTTACATACGTAGATAGAAGCTTCCTTTGGCAACGAAACTCTAGTAAATTAACCAAATAGATATATAATTATAGCAGTATGAAAAATGTTCTTGGAGTGAAAAAGAAATAAAAATTAAAATGAAATTCTGTGCGCGAAAGATTTATGTGCATTATATTGATTAATACGGTCATGAATTTGAGAGATGAGATCCTTGTTGTTGCTGGTTTCGTTATCTTAGTAAAATGAAGTATGCGTGTAATGGAAAATATGAACTTCATAATCTATGCTTTGTTTTTAGGGATTCTTTATATTTTTAAATAAATTATACAAATAAGTTGTACAAGAGTTCAAAATCAATATGACCATTTATTATTATTATTATTAATGTTATTATTAATGTTATTATTATTATTATTAAGAATAGATGCACATATCAAGATATATACATTTTAGACCGCCCAAAATCAATGTTTTTTACTAGAAGAATATGAAGAGAAAGTAAACAAGAACATTGTTCGAATTGAAAATCCCTGTTACCAGCCTAAAATTTATATATGGTAAACTCTACTTTGTAATTTATTGTATATAATTTATGGCAAAATATCCTATAGATTTTGTAAATACACGTGAAAATAGTTTTGTGTTCAGACATGCTCTTATTGAATAATAAAGAAGTTTATACGTCATGGACTTATATGAATATATTATTTGTATTTTTAAAAATATTTTTTGCTTTATGCATACAGCCAGGTAAAATGTACGGCGAGAGGTTATGTGCTGGCCACATCATTTTTACCTTTCGCTAAGAGAGGTATTGAATTCATGCTAAAAATCGCATATCCAGATTTTATTGAATAAGCACGTTTTAAGGTGCCTACAATCCGATTTTAACATTTTTACGATGATGTCTCTGTGTGTGTCTGTGTGTGTGTGTGTGTGTGTGTGTGTGTGTGTGTGTGTGTGTGTGTGTGTGTGTGTGTGTGTGTGTGTATGCATGTGGGATGTTGGAAGGACGATTACTCAAAAACTATAAGATTTAATATTTGTTTAACTACGTGTTTCCCAATCGGACATTCATGGGTAGATCTGAAAAGGTTTTGGTAACAATTGGACAACAGGAAGTAGCAGATTCTTGAAAAAAAATCTTCTAAATACTATTTTTTGAAATTTTATTCTCAATCTAACACTTTTAATTTTATATAATAATATAGAATAATCTGTTGTAAAAAAATAATCTTGTTGCCTAAAAAACAGTTGAGATATTTAAATGTTTGTAATTGACAGATAAATGTAAAATGTCAGTGTCAAAAATCAGATTTTTCTGGGAGGTACGAGCACATTTAATGAATATATTATTGAATTATTAATTAAATATGTATTTAGATTATAGGTATATTACATGTATCCTTAAGAAATACCGCTAATACTGTCAATAAATTTGAAGAATTTTGAACATATGAGAAGAGTAGGACAAAATTCCTCATAGAACGAAAGAAGAGATACAATTTCAATTATTTGTGTGTACAAAAAATGTTAAGTTCGTTACTTATGATATTTGACACCTATGTACATTATTACTAGATATCATTCTAACATGGACCCCCATATCTGCTTGCCAAGACCAAGAAAGTCACATGACTGCTCGCGCCCTATGCAATATAAAATAAAATGGCGAGACGTATTGTGCTGGCCACAACAGATTTTTTTTCTTTTTGTACTTGTACGTTTTGACAGGCCATTGTTCTACGTTTTTTTTTTGTATTTTATATTTTATAGCGAATAACTTGTTATTATTAAAATCAACAAATAATAGTAAATGAAAAATAATTATTACATATTCACAAAAATTTCAATATGTATATGATTTTTAATGGAATAAGGAAGGGGATAAATATGATAGTAGATAAAACGTTATAATCAAATTTATGCTGTGTTCAACATATTAATAACTTCATATGTAATATTATTTAGTGATATTTTAGGATTACAACACAATTAATAATAATTTGGTAAAATTCATACCTGTTTAATTAAATTATTTTGTAATCAGCGAATGCATGAAGTTGAAATGATAGATGATAGTTTATCAGCAGGTACTTGGTGGCTGCGTGGCGCTTCTCTTCATCGCGCATGTCTAATAGTGAAAGACTAACGCGTACATCCGTTGAGCTAAGAAGCTTGAATGTCATTTAAAAATCCTCGCATCGCATCTCCCAGCCTCTTCAATCACAAACACATTTTTCATAATGATTGACGAGATGGTTACATGATAAATGAACGCTCGTACATTTAAGATGTGAACAAGTCATCTCCGAGATGGTCGAAATATTTTTCTGAAGAAAGACGCAAGCTCTGCTTTTCATAATGACGGAATACAGACCGTTGCTCGTTTTATCTGAAAAACATCATCTGCGTTGAATCGGGAACAAATTAAAATACCCTGGCCTAGATGTTTTTTTAGGTTAAAAGTTAACTTTTTGTTCGTGAATTAAAAAAAAACGGTGGAGTTATGTTCATACATATTTATAATTAACATGGAAATTGTGGAAAACATAAAGTAATGTTGCATAGGGCGCGAGCAATTATGCGCCTTTGTTGGCCTTGGCATTCAAAACATTGTGATTTTCCAAATCCATGTGGATTATTTTTCTCGGCAAGTATATTCCATACTATGGATGACAAATAAACGTCAGAATATTTTGAAATTTTGAATGACTATATCATTCATTAAGTTATAAACCAATAAGAATGTGTGATTTTCCTTAGCTACCACGTATTACAGCGGTTATTTTGAGTAACCATGGTAAACGAATATATGAACATTGGTATATTCGAATATACCTACCTTCGTATATTCACTTATAAGTGCGTTTGGTTATTTTGTTCTATGTACTCAGAACTGGCAATGTCATTTTTAATTATATTTACGGACATGATCTTTTTCATTCGATCACAGTATCGAGTATACGAGTATAAATGAATCTGTAGTTAGACTTTGAGGAAGAAAATCGTGCGTTGTATGCTTTAAGTAGACATTTAAAATCACACTGACTGCTCCAAGTGCACCGAACCAAATAATTGAACGCATCTATTATTTGACAGCAAGGAATTATGGCAGTAACAATTTGACAAGTAAACAAATAATTATTTGGATCACAAATCTGGAACTGCACTATTGCTAGTTTATTTGAAATACAAACATTTATTTTGAAATACGAGCATTTCAATGTAAAATTACATACTACTATAACTATATTTAAAAAGATAGGTTATGTAGCATATAGTTTGACGTTTCTGTCAAAATAAAATAGACCACAGGTCTACGTTAAATTTACTATTTATTTTTTAATTTATTTTTTATTCATGATATAGTCTACCTGTATACAACTCGACAATAGAAAATTCACGACATACTCAACGAGTTGCCTATTGGAAATACCACTCGACCTTTGGTCTCGTGGTTTTTCCAGGCAACACGTTTCGTATAATCGAGAATTTTCAATCGTCTTGTTGTATAATATATGAAAAGTTATGACATATGAAATTATGACATTTATATGAATAACTACTTACCGTCATTCTGACACGGATCCTCATAATATCTGCTTGCCAAGGCCAACTAAGTCACATGACTGCTCGCGCCCTATAATTAACGAATTTAACATTTCTTGTACACACAAATAATTGAAATTGTATTTCTTCTTTCGTTCTTTGAGAAATTTTGTCCTACTATTCTAATATGTTCAAAATCCTTCAAATTCATTGACAGTATTAGCGGTACTTCTTAAGGATATATGTAATATTACCATAACTATAATTTAAATACATATTTAATTAATAATACAATAATATATATTAAATGTATTCGTACCTCTAATATATTCATATAACTAAAATTGAAAGATGTCAGTATAAAAAAAAAGTAAATGAATGTGGCAAAGATGAGGATGTTGAAGTAGATATTGGGGAAGACACGGAAAGATAGGTAAGTGTTACAAGTATCTAGAAAGATACAAGCTAGATGATTACATTGGTTTGAAAATGTCATGAGGAGAAATGAAGAGTATATTGGATGAAGAATGAATAGCTTAGTAATAGAAGGTTGAAGAAACAGAGAAAGACCAAAAATAAAATGGAAGGACTGTATTGCGGAAGGCTTGAGAGACAAGGAACTGAATGAGAACGACACGTAAAACAGAAATTGTGGAAGAAGGAAATAAAAAATAGCGA
Source organism: Harpalus rufipes (assembly GCA_951394225.1). Lineage (NCBI taxonomy): Eukaryota > Metazoa > Arthropoda > Insecta > Coleoptera > Carabidae > Harpalus > Harpalus rufipes. The sequence continues at coordinate 4,870,880 of OX596274.1, forward strand.
CCCCTAACGAATGGGAAAAGCTAAATAAGAAGAAGAAGATGTTAGTGTCAAGTGAAATTTGTATAGTTTGTTTATGAAATAATTTTACTGGAAATTTAGAATCTTTGGAAGAAAAATTATGAATGGAATTTATACATATTACACAGGATTGACGGAAGGTATTGTGGTGGCCACAACAGACAATAAAGTCGACATGAAATTTAATACAAATTGTAGCAATGCACTTGATTTGTGTAATTAATACGCGTCAACTTCAAGACGTAGTGGGCTCCTACAAAGCCCTAAAATCTAATTTGTAATATCCTAAATAAAGGCATATAAATTTAGAATTTAAACATTGTGATAAAAGTGCTACTTCGAACACAGCCAAAGTTGTTAATGAAATATGAAAATATATTGTATTAATTCTTTATGTTGTGTCGTTTTTCTGCATTCACTAATGTTACAAAAATCTCAGTTGCATTTTATCCTTGCGTTATAATGGTACAATAAATTTGCAAACGATAGTTTTGCGTGATGTAAAAATAATGATATTTCGAAGGCCACACATGGATTTTGCTGCAAAGCCATCAAGTCATTGTTCTTGTTTTAAAGCTGATATTTCTTTTATAAGGCATTGTGATTTAAAATGTTCCGCATAAACAAACGTGAAGTACAAAGCGGTTAATTTATTCCTTTATTTGCAGTTGGTATCCCTTTCAATGAACTTGAATATTAAATCGATTCTATGATCACCACCGCAAAATGTCAGCTGCAAATTTTCAAAAGAAGCAAACATTGATTCGAATTGAATTACATTTGTAAGGTTATTAACTCTCCCACTTTTGTTTGTTTTGTTCGTCTTGCTCAGCAACTAAGAAATTTTATGCATGACAGTTTAAACATAGGCTGTTATCGCATTCTGAACAGAATAGAATTTATTTGGTAAATTTCAGAACGCCGGTTTGTCGCCAAAGTTCTCTGTTATCTAAATGGAGTTTGTGTTGCTCCTTTAAGCGTTTCAAATCCTTGCACAAATGAATATTTACCATTTGTTTTAGTTTTCATATTTGGAGAATAATAACACCCCCATATTCTCATACGTTCCAGGCGTTGTATCTGAGATTATCTGTATAGCTAGGTACTGTTCAGAATAATAATTAGTTTCACCTTATAATATAATAATAATAATATAGTTTCCTATGGACTACAAATCATTTTTACCTTCCGTCACCTCTAGGTAAGGAAGGTATTGTCTTTGGTCAAAAAATTCGGTGGTGAGTTTTCATTGAATAAGCACGTTTTAGGGTCTTTACAATACGATTTTACTATTTTTCCGATGATGTCTGTATGTGTGTGTGTGTGTTCGTGTGTGCGTGTGTGTGTATGTGTGTGTGTGTATGTGACCGCTTTTTCGTGGACGATATCTCCAATACTAGAATTCCAAAAATTACAATTCTTGCGTATTCCTCTTCCTTACAACCATATGCAGACTTGATTAGAGTACCCTCATTTGAAGATTTTAACAGTTTTTCTTTAAAAACTCAGTTAAATGTTATTATAACTTAATAGTACATTAAAACACAAGTATCATAAGGCAATCTGTTAACGTACGAGTCCAAGTTTGGAAAACGAGCCGCTAGGCGAGTTTTACAAAGGACGAGTGCGTCAACAGGCCTTATGATACGTGTTTTTTATACTATTTTTTCTATTGAGGTAATTTTACGATTAAATTTATTTAAATTGCGACGTCAAATTATGACTAGGTATTTTTTGTTAGTTATGTTTATGTTGGTAACGTTTCTCGCTAACAATTGAAATTTCATATTTTGTCAACTATTGATTAATTAGTGTATTGCAAGGTGTATTGTATTTATGATTCAAGGTCTGATTCTGGTTGTAAAATTAATATTATATTTCTTTCTAGTCCTATCACCTAAAGAAAGTATAAAAATCCATAATTAAAAGTAATATGTTGAAATATTATCAACAATTTACCATTTTGAGGTTACCTGTCATCTGTCAGTTATGAAAGCATAACTACCAACTAGAGAACATAAAAGGCGCCAAAAATAGTACGCTTATAGATCTTCTAAACGTCGTGTTTGCAGTACAAAACAGTGCGTTTATAGAAACATAAGAACACCGAAATAGAAAAAGAATATATTATTCTCTATACGATTTGATTGCATTTTATATTTCATATTCAACAGATATAGAGTTAAAGAATAATAAAGATAAAAAATTCGTATAAATTTCATAATTCAGCCAGCTATGCTAACATAACCATGGAAACTGCTAATATATTCAGGTAATTCAAATTGACAGATGTCAGTATCAATAAAAAGCAAGTAATTGAATGAAAAAATAAGGGAAGTAATTCTAGTGTTAGAAGTTTTTAGATATAATAGAGACGATTACATTGGTTTGAACATGTCATGAGAAGAGATGAATAAATTAATAGAAGGTGGAAGAAACATAGGAAGACCAAATATAAGATGAAAAGACTGTATTGCAGAAGACTTGAGAGAAAAGGAACTGAATGAGGACGACACGCAAAACAAAAATTAGTGGAAGAAGAAAATAATAAATAGCGACCCCCTAACGAATGGGAAAACTAAAGAAGAAGAAGATGTCAGTGTCAAGTGCAATTTGCATAGTTTGTTTATGAAATAACTTTACTGGAAATATAGGATCTTTTGCAAAAAAAATATGTATAGGGCGCGTGCAGTGACATGACTTTGCTGCCTTTGGCAAGCAGATATGGGGACCCGTATCAAAATAACAGCAATTAATTAAGTCCATAACTGACAAGTGTCATAATTTTTCATTCAAAATTTCAAGATTTTCTTATTTCATGTGATTTGTTCGTTATCAGGAGTATGGAATTCCGTTGCCGAGAAAGGGAATCATAAAATACCAAAAATTTAGAATCTTTTGCAAGAAAATTTATGTATGGAATTTTTACATAATACACAGGATTGACGGAAGGTATTGTGCTGGCCACAGATTTTTTATCTCTCGCCAAGAGAGGTATTGGATTCATGATAAAAATCGCATATCCAGATTTTAATGATTAAGCACGGTTTAAGGTCCCTACAATTCGATTTTAACATTTTTACGATGATGTCTGTGTGTGTGTGTATGTGTGTGTGTGTGTGTGTGTGTGTGTGTATGTGTGGATGTATGTGTGTGTGTATGTGTGTGAGACGTTGGAAGGACGATTACTCAAAAGCTATAAGACTTAAATTTGTTTAACTACGTATTTCCCAATCGGACATTACTGGGAAGATCTGAAAAGGTTTTGGTAACAATTAGACAACCGGAAGTAGAAGATTCTTAAAAAAAATCTTCTAAATATTATTTTTTGAATTTTTTTCTTAGTAATATTAAAGAAAAATATATTCTCAATCTTACACATTTAAAATTTCTATTACATCTCGTATAGGTTTGGAGATATATTATATAATAATATAAAATATTCTGTTGTAAAGAAATCTCGCCCAAAAAACAGTTGAGATATTTAAATGTTTGTAATTGACAGATAAATGCAAAATTTCAGAGTCAAAAATCAGATTTTTCTGGGAGGTACGAATACATTCAATTTATTATTAATTAAATATGTATTTAAATTATAGGTATGTTAATATTACATATATCCTTAAGAAGTACTGCTAATACTGTCAATGAATTTGAAGAATTTTGAACATATTAGAATAGTAGGACAAAATTTCCCAAAGAACGAAAGAAGAAATACAATTTCAATTATTTGTGTGTACAAGAAATGTTAAATTCGTTACTTATAGGGCGTGAGCAGTCATGTGACTTTGTTGGCATAGGCAAGCAGAAGATGTTCGAATGAGGGTTAGTAATTATTTACATAGATGTCACAGTTGTCATCAATAGTATGCACTATACTTGTCGAGGTAAATAATCCACATGGATTTGGAAAATCATAATGTTTTAAATGAAAACTTATGATACTTGACACCTATGTACAATATTACTAGCTGTCATTTTGACACGGGTCCCCATATCTGCTTGCCAAAGTTAACAAAATCACATAACTGCTCGCGTCCTGTGCAACATAAAATGAAAATGGCGAGAGGTATAGTGCTGGCCACAACATATTTTTTGTAGTTAATTCGAGGATATACTACAACTCCTTGGCAGACCACTTGAAAATATCTCAAGTATTTGACATATCTGTGAGCAGTTTGAATTTTGAGTTTATGCCACTTGTTTACTAGCTAAGCTAGTGAACACGCTATATTTGAAAATTGCAAAACTTGTAATCAACGAAATTTTTAAATATTCAAAACAAGACAATAGAAACAAATTTTGTTTCAAAATTTTTAAGTCGTATTTCAATTTTATTACTACATAATTACAAAATTTTCCTGGTGAAATACGAAGTTGCAAACATGTGTATAAATTTACGATAAAATGTAAACAATATGTGTGTTAATTTATATTGTAAAATAAATTATAATTATTCAGTAATATTACAGACGTACACACATAAATATTGTTTAATACAATGAAGACTAGCCTAAATTATTATTCTAAACAACATTTATATTCATGTATGTTCAGCGCAAAGTTTTTTTTTTTACCTTCCGTCACCTTTAGGTAAGGAAAGTATTGTCTTTGGTCAAACAAGTCAATAGTTTCTAATGAATAAGCACGTTTTGGGGTACGAATTTACTATTTTTACGATGATGTCTGTATGTGTGTGTTTGTGAGTGTGTGTGTGTGTGTATGTGACGATCATTTCGGATCGCATAAGTCACATCTTTTAATGTATTAAAAAGTTTCGGCTGTGAATCCACTTATCATCAGCTGAATATAACATTTTACAATAGGTTATTTACATATATATCATCACGGCATATTACCCATTGCTGGGTATGCCAATCTGCTTTGTACACAGATATCGGTAATGATGAAATATTTGTACCGTGTGGGCGCTTACCAGGCGTCACCTCACGGGTCAATTTTGTACTATTAAAATTCGAAGTAATTTTGGCGTCGGTCGCAATCGAACCCGGGTCCTCATATTCGCGACCAGACACGCGGACACATGGCCACGAAACCCCATATACATATATATATATATATATATATATATATATATATATATATATATATATATATATATACAGTGTGTCCGCGGATGGGGGTACCCATTAGGGAAAAAATCTTTATTATTCATTTTACGACAAAAAGTCATTCTTTCTAAAAATGAAGAAAATTTTAGATCACATGTACAGGGTGTTAATAAATTAGGAAACTATGAAAATGCTTCAAGGGACAAGTAGGCACCATTATTTATTATTTTTTACAAAAAAAATATAAAACAAAGTTGTTTATAAACGTAAAGTCTGAATACAAATTTTGAAATAAAAATTCGAATTTTTAAAAATAAAATAACAGCAGTGGTTTTTATTTATTTGCATTTTACCAAAAAATCAAGATAGCCGATTTTGTATGATCTGAACCATTCGTAAAGTGTACGGTAGATTTATTAAGTTAGCGGAAAAGTGTGTCGAGTTGGGAAGTAGCTATGTAGAATAATTTTTAAAAATTACACACACACACACACACACACACACACACACACACATACATACATACATACATACAGATATCATCGTAAAAATGGTAAAATCGTATTATAGGGACCCTAAAACATTCACTAAAAACCCATCATTGAATTTTTTGACCAAAGACAATACCTTCCTTACCTAATGGTGACGGAAGGTAAAAACACGGAGAGTGTTACGACGTTTAATATTTATAGGCAAGGATTCCTGCACTCATGCAGAAAAGGTAGTCAGCAGCTATGCGAAGCCACGTGCTTCATTTGAATTCTTTGAAGATTCCAGCTTTGTACGTTGATATTTGCCTTGCTGTCATTCGTTCTTTTTAATCTCTGTTTTCATACTCCGTATATTTCACACCGTTTTTGACATTTTATTTATCATATGCATGCACTTCTTTGTTCTTTTGTTGTCCTTTATTCTTTATCATAGCGATGTGCACGTTATTCCTCCTTTTTCGTTTGTGATTTCGTCTCTTCCGGTCTGAAATGAAAAATTTAATGTCGCGGCATCGAAGGTGAAGATGTTTGGCAAATTAGCCGGAGGTGAAGATGATGTAGATTCAATTTTATATTTGAGGAATATATTGTTTACCATCGTCTGAAAATAGAAATTTTATATTAAATTTTATCCTGCAGATGTTCATCTTATCAGCAACAACGTTTTCCATTATGCTGCGGGGATCTTACAATGATTGTTTTGTATATTTTTGTATTATTTTGAAATCGTTCCATAACTTGTAATCGTAAAGTTATGTTGCTTCTTTTATTATCTATATATATTTTATGTGCAACTCATATAATATACGAATACGTACATTTTGATTTTGAATTAAAAAAATCTGTTGTGGCCAGCACAATACCTTCCGTCAATCCTGTGTATAATGTGTAAATTCCATACATAATTTTTCTTGCAAAAGAATCTAAATTTCCAGTAAAATTATTTCATAAACAAACTATTCAAATTGCACTTGACCCTGACATCTTCCTCTTTAGCTTTTCCCATTCGTTAGGGGTCGATATTTTTGCGTGTCGTTCTCATTCGGTTCTTTTTCTCTCAAGTCTTCCGCAATACAGTTCTTCCATCTTATCTTTGGTCTTCATCTGCTTCTTCAACCTCCCATTTACTAAACTACTCATTCTTGTTCAAATATAATTATTCATTTCTCCTCATGGCATGTTCAAACCAATGTAATCGTCTTTCTAGAAAATTGTAACCTAGAGTTATTTTCTTACCGTATCTTTCCGTGTTTCCCCAACATCTACTTCAACATCCTCATCTCTGCCACATTAATTTACTTTTTACTCATACTGACATCTGTCAATTTGAATTATATGAATATATTAGCAGTTTCCATATTTAGCATAGCTAGCTGAATTATAAAATTTTAATTTCTTTAAAATTCTTTAACTCTGTATCTATTAAATATGAAGTATAAAATGTAAACAAATCGGATAGAGAATAATATATTCTTTAAGTTATAATAATATTAAATGTCAATAAATCAAATTTAACTGTTAAATCTTCAAATGTGGCAACTTCCGGTTCACCAATTATAACCAAAATCTAATCACTTGTTCTTCTGGATGTAAACTTGAGGAATACGAAAAAATTATAATTTTTGGAATCGTGGTATTGAAGTTATGGGATCCGGAACTTTTGTCACACACACACAGACACACACACAGACACACATACATACATACAGACATCATCGTAAAAATGGTAAAATCGTATTATAGGGACCCTAAAACATGCTTATTCAGTAAAAACTCATCACTGAATTTTTTGACCAAAGACAATACCTTCCTTACCTAAAGGTGACGGAAGGTAAAAAGTGACATTAATTTAATTAAGATCCCAAAATTACAATTTGGAAATTACGGGTATTTAATTTTCCGTTATTTTTAATAGACCTTATTATTCGCTATCAGTTTATCAAGGAAAAATCGTCGCCTGAAAAATTCTTAATTTTTATTAAATAACGTTAATATGACGAATAAATTCTTGTTGAGGAATTTAATCTAGTGACAACTTTTTCTGTGGATAATTGTACGAACATGTTCGACGTAGACCTGTTCGCAAAAAAGTTTTACTTATAAAGGTGAACGTCATTACGACAAATTGGGATTTATTAAATATTTCTTTAATGAAAAAAACAACGTGTACCTAACGTTCAAAAGTTTTAATTAAAAGTTGTGAGAAAAAGACAATTTTAAATAAATTATTAATCTGAGTAAATTTTTGAAATAATAATAAACACAATATGATTTGAAAGAAATAGTACAAAAAACGACTTGAAAATGAAATTGTAGAATATTTATTGATTTAGGTCCGGTATTTCTACCTGTGTAGTTTAGTGCAATTAATATAGGACAGGATAGGATTCATTTCCAGACGGTAAATCGAAATTGGATTATAGAATATTTTTTTCCCCAACATCTATTTCAACATCCTCATCTCTACCATATTCATTTTCTTTTCATTGATACTGACATTTGTCAATTTGAATTATCTGTATATACAGGCTGTGTAGAAAACAGAACTACAGTTAAATATTGAGATATTGTTTCATATTTTACTGCTATAAACTAAAACTACACCGCAGCATTTCTGCCCTCTGATGTAAATACCTCTGAAATGAAGTATTTGCGAGATTTAGCTTACATAATATTACCCACTTACTTTTAGATCTTTTATTTAAATTAAATTTGGATGTTTAATCTTAGAACACTCTGTATGTGCCTTATATACTTCACGAAAGATGACTATTCAAGGTATCTTGTTCGAAGAAAGAATAAACAGCACTTTATTCAGAAGTAGCTTAGCAACATTTCATGTTAGAAAGAGAAAGATTATTTGATGTATGTCTATATAGTTCATGTTGTGTGACACATTACGTAAATGGTGACATTACTTTCCAACACATTACAAATAATAATGACGTATGTCGTAGAGGTACAGATATCTAATTATCTACTACACTGCCCTCTGTCCTAATAGTTACCCAGTGACGTTGACATTTAAATCAAATTATTATTCCATGGTTTTTGTCAACTCTGTGTTTTTGGGCTTTGCTAAAACGTAGGTGAAGAGCATAAATCTTTGAAAAAGGCATTATTTAAAGAGAAACATAATTTTCAAATAAATTACACTTATTTTTACTTCCTTGTACGTAAGTAAAGGAAGTATTGTAATCGCGAAAAAATTCGGTTTTCAGATTTCAGCGGAAATATTTTGACTAATTTCGTCGTGAGGTCGTACGTCGTACACATGTATCTCGCATAATTAAAAAACGGTAAGCCGTAGAAAGATGAAATTTTGTATTTAGGACTGCTATAACATCTAGTTGTGCACTTCCCTTTCTGGTTATTACACAATTTCCAGAAGTGGCACTTTACATGAAGCCTATAATAGATTTTAGTGAAAAACTGTTTTAAAATATAATCCAAAACTTTTCAAATTTGGTATACAAGACTTTTATGTCAATCGAAATAACATAATAGATTTTGGTTAAAATAGGCTAACCGGAAGTGTTAACAGTTTTTCTTGAATAAATTGATTTTATTTTGATTTTAGAAATAAATGCTTCAAATAAAAGTTTTAGAGAATTAATTTCTGCGTCTAGTACATTAAATTAGCCCTTTGTATAAGCGAGATATGTAAATTTCAAAATTATATACTTTTTTGTTTTTGTAATAAAACTTGCTATGGATTAGGACAAAAAAATAAAAAAAAATTTCATGTCAAATAACGTTAAATACGTGCAATTTTATGATTCGTACAATAACAAATATTATATTTTTATTGTGAAATTAGTCATATTCATTGTTGTAATCAAATATTTCTTTGTTGTAATGAAAACTCTCTTAAAAAAGAACCGGGTTAGATTAATGTTAATTTAAGAATGATAGTAATAAATGAATTATTTTTTGTTCTACATCAAAATATTTCTCGGGCTTGGCTTAAGTCTGTCAATATTTTGTAATTTAATTATTAAAAAAGTATGTATAGTTTAATAATCGTACAAGGAATTCGTGTGGTGTCTACATCAGATTTTTTTCAGTTAAAATGTATCCATAAATATTTCATATTGCACGTCTATGTATACGAAATGCAGTGAAGATATCTGCTAGTAATATTAATAAATGACCTTGAATTTAAACTTTGTCAGTTTATATTTATATCTAGCGACAAGATATATGATTGTATACATTCGTAATTTTCAAATTCGTCATAAACTGAAACTATAATTTGTAAATTTTAAATCAGAATTTTTAAATTAAATCCATCATAAATCAGTATTACTGAAATCTACGCAGAACGAGATTGTTACAATATGTATCGGTTAAAATGCGTGATGACTTATTTTTTGATATATTTATTTATGGTTTTTACTGTAGGTACATTTATTTGAGATGATATTTTAATTGATTTTCATAAAATCAACATCGTTATTATTCTTGTATGTTACAATTCGCACAAAAACAATACTTGGGGTCCGCCTGGTATATAATTTATATTCAGGGCATGTGGAATAAATTACATTTCAAAGTTCTGTATTTAATTAAAGAACAATCTGGATGAAAAATCCCCGGAGTGTGCGGCTATGGCGCGGAGCAAGTTTGTGGGCAGAGTAACTCGTCGTTCGTCGGTTCGTGTAAATTACGAGCTTTTAGCTTGAACAAGTGAGGCTCGCGACCTTTGGCACCGGGCAAAGGGTGCCGGGTTCATGGCTGACACTTGTTTAAGCTGTCAGCTCACGTACGCCACTGAGCCTATCGCAACACAACAAAGAAAACTTCACTACATGATGAATCTACTTTCACTCAACCGCTGAAACTCAATTCACATACTTTTGCTCTATCTCAAATATAGATTTATTTTATCGTTCCTGCACGTCTAGATATATACAGAGGTTGAGCCATTTTTTATCTTTTCAACGATGTATTAGTTCTTATTAATTTGTTTGAAAATATGCGAAAAAAATGTGACCAACACAATACCTCCCGCCATTTACTTATGGGGTTTCGTTGCCGCGTGCCTGATGTCTGGTCGCGAATCTGGGGAATCCGATTCGATCCCGATCAACACCAAAGTAATTCGAATTTTAAATGGCATAAAATTAACCCTTGTGGTAAGCGCCCGCACAATACAAATATGCCATCATCATTACCGAAATGTATGTACAAATTAGATTAGCACACCCAGCAATGGATAAAATGCCGTGATAATATATTTATTTGTTTCTTTATTTAAATATATACCTGTATATTTACTAATGCTAGAAATTATGTATTTTAAGTTCCTTTCCATAAAACTATTGTTCTATTTACAATTTTCCTTTTAAAATGTCACTATTATTAATTTGAAATGATTATTTTTTTGACAGTGATAAATAATTTTTTTATTACTATATTATATATATATATATATATATATATATATATATATATATATATATATATATATATATATATACTAAATTTCTCCATAAAATATAAGCAAACCTGTAGAAAATGGAATAATCCTTAATTTTTATAATAACAAATTGCGAAAAACTTACATTTTGAGCGTTAAGTAAACTGCCACTTCCGGTTATCCGATTACCACCAAAATCTAATGGCTTCCTTCCATATTAGAATAAGGTAGAAATATAATAAAAACTAATACATCATTGAAATATAATATCAGACAAAATTTCAAAAAATAATATTTAGATTTTTTCTCAAGAAACTGCTACTTTTGGTTGTCCAATTGCTACCAAAACCTTTTCAGCTCTTCCCATGAATGTCGGATTGGGAAATATGTAGTTAAACAAATATAAAGTCTTATAGTTTTCGAGTAATCCTAAAATGAAAAGGAGGTAAAAATAGTGGAATCACCCATAAGTTGAGACAGGTTATACTTGTCCACAAAAAGGTGACATTTATTATATTTCAAATGTTTTCTAAATTTGCATTCAGAAAATAATCAATTAGATTTAATAACTTTTATTAAATACTATACAGAGGAATTTTACTCTTGTATTGTCTTTTCAAAATTTCAAATATACCTATTTCTTTTATATGCATTCATTTCACGGGTACAAATTTCATTAGTCAAAATTACGGCTAATCATTCAAATTATTCGTTTACAGTTCTCATCTAAGCATTTTTATGAAAAATCCATTACCAAAATATTGCAACATGGATTAAACAGGCTTTTGATTAAACTCAGTCACCATCTGCGCTATATTGTTTATCAAAAAATATTTGTATTCTAAAAAGTAAACAGAATAATATATTCAAATTTTAATAATAATTTTTTATAAATTTTCAAATAGGTTTAACTAAAAAAAAGTAAATTTTAAAGAATATAATAAAACATGACCTTAAAGTAAGAACGCGAGAAGAATACAAATATTTGACAAAACAAGAAAATTCATCATATCTAATAACGTGAGATATCAAGGCATGTCAGATTTATGTGAAACGTAAAAAAAAAATTCTGATGATTTTTATTTTAAATCTTTCATTACGCAAGTTGTATTGCTATAAATATATAAAATTTTCATCTTGATTGTTAAATATTCCATTATTTAAACTAAATGAAACTACTTGTAGAGATCGTGGACGTCTTATAGAGAAAATGCGTTCAAAATATTATTAAAAAAATCTGATGTAGCCAGCACAATACCTTCCGCCAATCCTTTGTATTATGTATAAATTCCATACATAAATTTTCTTGCAAAAGATTCTAAATTGCCATTAAAATTATTTCATAAACAAACTGTACAAATTGCACTTGACACTAACATAGTCTTCTTCTTTAGCTTTTCTATTACTAAGCTATTCATTCTTCATCCAATATATTCTTCATTTCTCATCATGACATTGTCAAACTAATGTAATCAACTTTCTTGTATCTTTCTAGAAACTTGTAACACTAGAGTTATTTCCTTACCTATCTTTCTGTGTCTTCCCAACATCTACTTCAACATCCTCATCTCTGCCACATTAATTTACTTTTTATTGATACTGACATCTGTCAATTTGAATTATATGAATATATTAATAGTTTCCATGTTTAGCATAGGCTGGCTGATTTATAAAATTGAATTTCTTTAAAATTCTTTAACTCTATATTTATTGAATATGAAGTATAAAATGCAATCAAATCGTATAGAGAATAATATATTCTTTAAGTTATAATAACGTTAAATGTCAATAAATCATATTTAACTGTTAAGTCTTCAAATGAAGCGGTTCACCAATTATAACCAAAATCTAATCAGTTGTTCTTCTTGGATGTAAACTTGAGGAATACGAAAAAAATACAATTTTTGGCCACACACACACATACACACACACACACACACACACACACACATACATACAGACAACATCGTAAAACTGGTAAAATCGTATTATAGGGACCCTAATGCCTGCCTAGTGCACACGGAGAAACTTTTAGCTAAGTTTCCGGAAATTTGTTTCCCAAGAAAAAGAAGTATGAAAAGTTGCCCGAAAGTTAACGGCGCCATTAAAACTCGAGAGGCTTTGTGGAAACTTTTTGACGTGCACCTAACTTCTCATCTATTATGATACTTGTAAAGAAACAGAGCTTAGGATCACAGAAATTTTGATTTTTGGCGTCGATTACAATAATTCTTATTTATTTAAATTGGTTTATTTCAGTGTAGTTTATTCAGAAATCTTATGTAGTTTAGTTTACTTCATAAATTTAGTTTTGTTAGAATTCTTAGTTATAAGCACATATAGTTTAGTTTATTTCTCCATTTACTTTTAGTTAAATTTAATTCCTACATGTAATTTTGTGTACTTCTTGTTCTCTTTCGAAAAAATAATTCTCCAAGAGCCTATAGATTCAGAAAAAAATTACCAGTTTTGAGGAAACTTTTATTTTTCTCGTGTGAACACACGGTAGGTAGATGCAAAAGTTTCTCCAAAACTTCTTCTTCTTCGGGAAACAAATTTCAGGGAACTTTACTAAAAGTTTCTCCGTGTGCACTAGGCATAAAACATGATTGTTCAGTAAAAAACTCATCATTGAATTTTTTGACCAAAGACAATACCTTCCTTGCCTAAAGGTGACGGAAGGTATTGTAACTATGAAAGCAAAATATTTTTCCAGGCATTTAAAAACAAAATAGAATAACGACTCTCCAAATTCCATCATTAATTCTTTAATTAAAAAGGGTTAATTTAAAAAGGAATTAGACCTGGGGGGTGTTATTTAGCTCGCGCAGTCTCGTCCGCGTGACGGCAGGTCGCAGTTTTTAAATCTCCTTTCTCGACGACCCGGATAACGTCTGTCGCCCCTCTAGAGGTATACAAATGAACGGGATTATTTATAAATTTCGATTAATTACAGTAAAACACAAATTGTGTAACGACCTTTTTCAAATATAGAACAAATTAAAATTAAGCTTAATTCCTCAAATCATTCAATGCAGCAATAATAATATAAAAAAACAATATAAGCATTTATGTATGAATATATTTCATGACTAATAAAAATATTCCTCATTCGTATTACAACGTGAACAAAAAATCTGATGTGACCAACACAGTACCTCCCGCCATTTACCTATGTATATAATTTTTATATTACTTTATAAATTTATCCATACAATATATAGAAAAATCTGATGTGGCCAGCACATAACCTCTCGCCGTATATTTTACCTGGCTGTATGCATAAAGCAAAGAATATTTTTATAAATACAAATAATATATTCATATAAATCTATGACGTATAAACTTCTTTATTATTCAATAATAGCATGTCTCAACATGAAGATATTTTAACATAAATTATGTTACAATAAATTACAAAGTAGAGTTTACCATATATAAATATTAGGCTGGTAACTGCAATTTTCAATTCGAACAACGTTGTTTACTTTCTCTTCATATTCTTCTAGTAAAAACATTAATTTTGGGCGGTCTAAAATGTATATATGGATTGTGCATCTATTCTTACATATCTTCTTTTACATTTTATTTTTTCATACATGTTATATCTAAATAACACTAATTCCCTTTAATAAAGTGACGGATAGATTGCACTCCGATTATTCTTATATCGATGTGTAATTTTGTCAATATTTACAACTTACTTGAGAAGAATTTGATAGCTTTTTCGCAATTCAAAGTTACTCTAGTCTATAGTACTGGTGTACATTGTCCCATAATGTTTGAAACAAATTTAAGTCCTTCAACCTAGACTTGTCATCTCCATAATAGTCACAGATCAAGAACTAAGGGATTCTCCAAGTACATTTTTCTTTCATTACTCATTATTTCTGACACTGACATTTATCTGTCAGTTACAAATAATTTAAATTATCAACTATTTTTCATGCCATTCTTTCGGCTGTCAAATTTATTACAACAGATTATTTTATATATTATACTTCTTTTATCTCTAAATCTATGGAATATATAATAAAATATTTAAATGTATCAGATAGAGAATTTAATTTTCTTTAATATTACCACGAAAAATTTTCAAAAAATAATATTTAGAAGATTTTTTTTCAAGAATCTTCTACTTCCGGTTGTCCAATTATTACCAAAACCTTTTCAGATCTTCCCATGAATGTCCGATTGGGAAATACGTTGTTAAACAAATTTTAAGTCTTATAGTTTTTGAGTAACCGTCCTTCCAACATCCCACACACACACACACACACACACACACACATCCACACACACACACACACAGACATCATCGTAAAAATGTTAAAATCGGATTGTAGGGACCTTAAAACGTGCTTATTCAATAAAATCTGGATATGCGATTTTTAGCATGAATGCAATACCTCTCTTAGCGAGAGGTAAAAAGTATTAAAGCAAACTTGTAGAAAATGAAATAATCTTTAATTTTTATAGTAACAAATTGAGAAAAAATTACATTTAAAGGTATTTTTTGAAAAAAAACTATCTTGAGCTTCAAGTAAACTGCCATTTCCGGTTATCCGATTGCCACCAAAATCTAATCAGATATTTCCATATTAGAATAATAACTTTCTGAATGATAGTATTTGAATTAGAGCGTTTACACTATACAGGATCCACACATACATACATACATACATACATACTGACATCATCGTGAAAATGTTAAAAATGGATTGTAGGGACCTTAAAACGTGGTCATTTACCAAAATCTCGATATGCGATTTTAGCACGATCCCTATACCTCCCTTACCAAGGGTAGCGGGAGGTAAAAATCTGATGTGTACACCACACGACTTCCTTGTACGATTATTAAACTATACATATTTTTTTAATAAATAAATTACAAAATATTAATTTTAACTTCAAAACAGTAAGATATATAGCGACCATAAAGGAAGTTTTTAAAGAGAGTTTTGATTATAACAAAGAAATATTTGATTACAACAATGAATATGACTAGGGACTCTAAAACATGCTTATTCACTAAAAACTCATCATTGATTTTTTTGACCAAAGGCAATACCTTCCATACCTCAAGGTGACGGAAGTATATCTAAAAATTTGAAAGAAAAACTGTTTCATTTAGAAAATATTTTTTAAGAATCTGCTACTTCCAGTTTTTCACTTATTACGAAAACCTTTTCAGATCTTCCCAGAAATGTCCGATTGAGAAAAACGTAGTTAAATAGATATTAAGTATTATAGTTTTTGAGAAATCGTCTTTCCAACCGACCTACATATACACTTTCATACACACACACTCACACGCATACACACATACACACACCCACACATCATCGTAAAAATATTAAAATCGGATTGTAGGGACCTTAAAACGTGCTTATTCAATAAAATCTGGATATGCAATTTTTAGCATGAATCTCTCCTAGCGAGAGGTAAAAATATTTAAAAGAAAATCAATACAATGAGTAGTAAATTGCGTTATAGACATATACATTTACAACAAGAGCCCTATACTATAAAGATGATTTATTTTTAAATTTGACAACATAAAAAAAAACCTATTAAAGTAATGCTATTAATGCGGATACAAAGTTAAGGAAAAGTATAAAATGTATACGCACCGTAAAGAAATTATGCATTGTCACGTCGCGACGCGAAAAATGATAAAAACGGGTGACAAAACATCTGCTGTTAAAGTATCGCTAAATTCACCACTCCCCTCTTTCATCACTCTTTTGTTTTTGCTTATAAACTGCCACGCAAATTTCATTTTTGAGATAAATTCACTTCTTTTACTTTGTTTTACTTTCTTTTTAACTTAACAAATTTCAGAAAAAGCTTGCCTGGCTTGCAATAAAAACTTCGCTGCTATAAAAATTTAATTACAAGTGTAGTGAAAAATGAGTGTTTCCGTAATGAAAACTATAGTGGGGAAATCTGGTATTGTAATGCAGTTGCAAGGGAAACGACATTGTTTTCCTCGGAGCGCAGATAATGTTTCACTAATCGCACGAGCGAAACATTAACCGGTACACAAAAGTCTCTGTAGCATTGTGAACCTAATTAAGCTTCGTGCACTGCTGTCGTCTGAAATAATTCCACGTGACACTTACACGACTACTGCGCCAGGATTATCTTACCGAACGGAAGACATTACTGGAGATGTATATTATTCATTTATACTATTCCAATGCTATAGATTCTAATTTAAAATGATATTCTTTAAAGAAATACAGAGCGGGTGGATTTTGATGGGCCCGTGCCCTAAAGGTTGCTTACATTTATAATCAGGTTTTCGAGATTGTAAAAAAATCTGATGTGGCCAGCCAGTGGCGGATTAAAGGAAAAAGGCCCAGGGCGCAAAGTATTTGAGGGTCCAGGTAGTTACGCAGTTGGACCTTACTTTTTTCTTTTCTAATCTCTAAAAAAATGCGCAGGCGAATTTTTTTTTTCATTCAAGAGATGTGCAAATACATGTGGGCCCAAGCCTATTTTAACATTTCTGGTAGGGTTGGATGGAAAATGCATGATAAAAAAATATATGCGAGGCAGGCGATTTTTTGAAAATTTTGAAGGTCAAACGTGTTTTAATGCAATGTAAGATAATATAGAGTTTTTTACAATGAAGCAAATTTAACAAATTCTTAAAAATTAAAATCAATATTTTATGACGAAAACGTGTATGTACGCTCCAAAAGCGTATAGTTGCCCCTTTTACTAGACTTTATGATGCGAGAAAAACAGAAAATACAATGTTGCATTAAATTAAAATATTATATTACATGAGTAGCAGCAATATCATTATTCTATTGAACTGCGCAAAATAAAATGTATAATAATTAAATGTTAATTAAATTGCGATCCTCACAAAATACGGGACAACTGGGCGTCCCGAACAGTACTTTACGGGACGCTCAAATGTTAGCTGAAATAGGGGACAATCCCATACATACGCCTGGCAATCGTGTTCCCACCGGCATTGCGGCCCATTTTTGGTTTTCATTTTAAGTAGGTACATAATCCCGCAATTTTGTAAGAAAATTATATCCAGCTTCATATCAAACGTGGCAAAATATAACCGATGGGGGGGGAAGTTTGAACCTCCAACCCCCCACCCCCCTCCCTCCCGCATATATACGTCGGTGGTAATACTTACAATAGCTACAGTACCACCGAAAACAATTCTACATGAAGGAGACTTGCGCACAGTGCAATTGCACATTGCAATGCAATGGAAACCCACAGTTCATTTCATACGTCATATTAATTAAACATGAAAAATGAGCATTTCTTATTTACATTTTATTTTGCTCAATGAAAATATATTTATTTGTAAATTTTATGTTTGATGATGGCCCGATGCCTTTTCAGATGAGGGCCCTTCGGACGAGGGCCCAGGGAGCAAGTGTCCCGATGCTTACCGTTAAATCCGCCACTGTGGCCAGCACAATACCTTCCGTCAATCCTGTGTATGTACAAATTCCATACATAAATTTTCTTGCAAAAGATTCTAAATTTTTGGTATTTTATGATTCCCTTTCTCGGCAACTGAATTCCATACTCCTGATAACAAACAAACCACATGAAATAAGAAAATCATGAAATTTTGAATGAAAAATTATGACACTTGTCAGTTATGGACATAATTAATTGCTGTCATTTTGACACATTTGGTCTCCATATCTGCTTGCCAAAGTCAGCAAAGTCACGCCACTGCACGCGCCCTATACATAAATTTTCTTGCAAAAGATCTTATATTTCCAGTAAAATTATTTCATAAACAAACTATGCAAATTGCACTTTACACTGATATCTTCTTCTTTAGTTTTTCCCATTTGTTAGGAGTCGCTATTTTTTATTTTCTTCTTCCACTCATTTTTGTTTTGCGTGTCGTCCTCATTCAGTTCCTTTTCTGTCAAGTCTTCCGAAATACAGTCCTTCCATCTTATATTTAGTCTTCCTAAGTTTTTTCAACCTTCTATTACTAAACCTTTCATTTTTCTTCCAATATATTCTTCGTCTCTTATATCTTTCTTGAAACAGAGTTATTTCCTTTATTCTTTCATTCATTTAATTTTTATTGATACTGACATCTATCAATTTGAATTACCTGAATATATTAGCAATTTCCATGGTTAAATTAGCATAGCTGGCTGATTTATGAAATTTATTATCTTTGTAATTCTTTAACTATATATCTGCTGAATATGAAATATAAAATGCAATCAAATCGTATAGAGAATAATATATTCTTTAACTTATAATAATATTGAACTGAGTTTTTCAAGAAAAACTGTTAAAATCTTCAAATGAGGATACTTCCGGTTGACCAATTATAACCAAAATGTAACCAAATCTGCATATGGTTGTAAGGAAGAGGAATACGCAAGAATTGTAATTTTTGGAATTCTAGTATTGGAGATATCGCGGCCGAAACCGCGGTCACACACACACACACACGCACACACGTCCACACACACATAGAGACATCATCGTAAAAATAGTAAAATAGTATTGTAAAGACTCTAAAACGTGCTTATTCAATGAAAACTCATCACCGAATTTTTTGACCACAGACAATACTTTCCTTATCTAGAGGTGACGGAAGGTAAAAATATACTAGTATTAAATAAACTTATATATTAATTAATTTACAATTATTTCTAAGTCATTCAGTGAATCAAGGTAATGTATCTGAATTAATAAATAAACAGCGAATTTATTATCAACAACGAGCATCGTTTTAAAGTGGAATATCCTCCTAACTTAGTCGAAACAATATGAATATACGTAGTGTATTTATACTTTTATATGTACATTAATATTCTTTTCCGTAGACCGTTTATTAATAGGCTATCTTAATGTATAGAATATCATTCATTAATGCATGATTTTTATTAATAAACGATTTATTGGGTGCGTTCACCACATGGAACACAGCATGTATTGCTAACGCTAAGTTGTAGCAAAAAGGTAGACAGAATTAAAAGTCATGCTTTTGACACTTACTAGCTAGGTATATTCACGTAGCATACCTTTAAAATGAATTTGAAAGAATAAAATTCCTCAAATAACATAAAAAACCGCTTGCGTTGTCTAGCATTAAGTACACTGAACGCACCCACTGAAAACAATTGATGACAAAACTTATTGATTTTCTGACGTAAAATTTGACGTTCGGTCAACCATTACTAACCTAAAAAAAATTGTCATGGAATAAAATTAGATTTTCCATTTAAGTAAGATACGGTCAACGAAAAAATATTGTAACTAACACGTGTGTTAATTGGCGATTAATGATCGAGACATTTTAACGCGTGAGCGTAGCGAACGCGTTAATTGTTGACACACTTGATAGTTAAATAACTATTTCCGTCGACCATTTATTAATAGGCTATCTTAATGTATAGAAAATCATTCATTAATGACCCCTATTAATGCATGATTTTTTATTAATAAACGATTTATTGGGTGCGTTCACCACATGGAACACAGCATGTATTGCTAACGCTAAGTTGTAGCAAAAAGGTAGACAGAATTAAAAGTCATGCTTTTGACACTTACTAGCTAGGTATATTTACGTAGCATACCTTTAAAAAGAATTTGAAAGAATAAAATTCCTCAAATAACATAAAAAACCGTTTGTGTTGTCTAGCATTAAGTAAACTGAACGCACCCACTGAAAACAATTGATGACAACACTGACGTAAAATTTGACGTTCGGTCAACCATGACTAACCTAAAAAAAATTGTCATGGAATAAAATTAGATTTTCCATTTAAGTACGATACGGTCAACGAAAAAATATTGTAACTAACACGTGTCTTAATTGGCGATTAACACACTTGATAGTTAAATTACAATAAGGATGTAATTTGTGAGTTATTAAAAACACGGTGTACAAAAAAATTAAATTCCTATACTGGTATTTATTTAATCATTTTCCTTCAATTTGAATCATCTTAGAGTGGACAGGTTATGAGAGGTAGATATATAAATTTAGTTCAAATAAATTATTATATATCCAATAGTAATGAAATAAATTGAGCGTAATTAAAATAATTCTTAATGTAATTAAATGTATAGTTCTCATGAAATAGAAGACATAATTGATCTCAATATATATTTATTTGAGACAAATAAATGCTTCAAACAAATTATTACATTCCATTAATTGTAGATATATTTGGATCTATACTACAGGGTGTTATTTAAAGTAAGTGTACAACGCGTAATCGATGATAGAACTAATCCCATAGATAGTAAATATGGCAATAATTTTTGTTGTGAAGCAACTTTGCTGAAAGGATCGTTAGTTCTTCTCTTATAAAGTTTTTGAGTAATTCTTATTCTCCAAACAATGAAATTACGAAGAATCCAAAACTAAAACTTAATTGCGTCGACTATAAATTTAAATTTAGATTTATTCATCCATTTAACGAGGCTTTTTATAATTACTCAGGTACTCTGTGTAGTAACAAGTTTTACAAACATTTATTTAACGCCGCTAGGTCCGTTTTTGCATGCGAGCAGTTAGCAGTTGAAACATCCAACATTTATGAAATAAAAAGAATGATATAGCAGCAAGACAGTTGTTCTCTCGCCTCGTTAAATATCACACTAAGTCCTGGAACCGTTCGCTGTACATTGAACAAATGAGAAGCGCGCGGCACACGTATACAATTGGTATTTTATTTTAATTTATGAAAACGGAACTTCTTTTGTTTTGCCGAATAATTAGTTTTCTGCTAATAAAGTTGTCGTTTTCAAGATAAGTTTGATGTTCTTTATTATTCTAAAGGGAGGAGCAAATTTTCTTTATTTTTTGAATTGTTATCAAGAACTTTTATTAAAGTCATTCAATTTTTTATGCGATAAAAGGTTTTTATTTGCAATGAACTGCTTTAATGCTACGGTAAGACAATGCTTTTTAAATTATTAAATTTGTTTGAAACTTATAATTTGAGCACTATTTACAAACATGTCTAGGTAATTATTAATACATATACAAGTTAGAAATTCACATGATCACATGCAAAGAATGACGAAGTAGAAAGGTACTATGCCATAAAAAAAATATTTAATTGAACTCCATTGCAAAACTTCTTGACTGGAATGGTGAATGGGAAGAAGAAATTACTGGATATCAGTCAATTATTATTTACATTCCGCCTCTACCGGTTTCGACACCTGATGTGTCTTCGTCAGGAGCTACAACAGTTATTACAGTTTTTACTTCCTTGTACGTAAGTACAGGACGTATTGTAATCGCGAAGATTTCAGCGGAAATATCCATTTTAATCATCCCTGAATCCATTTTGACTAATTTCGTCGTGACGTCTGTACGTACGTACGTATCTCGCATAACTCAAAAACGGTAAGCCGTAGAAAGTTGAAATTTTGTATTTAGGACTCCTATAACATCTAGTTGTGCACCTCCCTTTCTGGTTATTACACAATTTCCAGAAGTGGCACTTTACATGAAGCCTATAATAGATTTTAATGAAAAACTGTTTTAAAATATAATACAAAACTTTTCAAATTTGGTATACAAGACTTTTATGTTAATCGAAATAACATAATAGATTTTGGTTAAAATAGGCTAACCGGAAGTGGTACATTACTTGAAGTTTAGAAATAAATGCTTCAAATAAAAGTATTAGAGAATTAATTTCTGCGTCTAGCACATCAAGTATTATTAAATTAGCCCTTTGTATAAGCGAGATATGTAAATTTAAAAATTATTTTTTTGTAATAAAGCTTGCTATGGATTAGGACAAAAAAAATGTTCATGTCAAATTACGTTAAATACGTGAAATTTTATGATTCGTACAATAACAAATATTATATTTTTATTGTGAAATTAGTCATATTCATTGTTGTAATCAAATATTTTTTTGTTGTAATCAAAACTCTCTTTAAAAAGAACCGGGTTAGATTATGGTCGCTATATGTCTTACCGTTTTGAAGTTAAAATTAATATTTAGTAATTTAGTTATTAAAAAAATATGTATAGTTTAATAATTGTACAAGGAAGTCGTGTGGTGTCCACATCAGATTTTTTTAAAAGTTGAAGGACATATATGTGTATAACTTAAATTTAGAAAAATTCTCTATCTGATAGATATAAATATTTTATTATATCTTTTATGGATTTAGATATAAAGAAATACAAGGTATATTGTATTAAATCTCACAACTCAAATAATGTCATGGAAACTAATTGAAAAATTAAAATGTTTGTAACTGACAGATACATGTCAGTGTCAAAAATCTAAAGACATTACTGAAGATTTTTTGTTGGAACTTAAAATTAAAAAATCTAAATATAAAGAATAGATGTAAGTAGAATTTTTGGTGTAGAGTCTAGGTACACAAGAAATGTTAAATACAATAGGGCACGAGCAGTCATGTGACTTTGTTGGCCTTGACAAGCGGATTATGGGGCCCGTGTCAGAATTATAGCTAGTAATTATGTACATAGATGTCAAATATCATATTTTTTCACTCTAAATTTAGTGATTTTCCAATTCCATGTGCTTTATTTTCCTCGACAAGTAAATTCCACACTCCTGGTGACAAATTAACTATGTGAATTTAGAAAATCTTGAAATTTTTAATGAAAAATTCTGACATTTGACATCTATGTACATAATTACTAATTGTCATTCTAGCACGGGCTCTCATATCTGCTTGTCAAGGCCAACAATGTCATAAGACTGCTTGTGCCTTATACTTATTTAACCAAAAACGGAAGCGGCGAGAGGTATTGTACTGGCCACAACAGATTTTATTCTTGTATTTTTGTAAAATTGTTTATTTATTGGCTTCAAGTAAAGTACCACTTCAGGTTGTTTATTTATATAAATGCAGAAATCTTAAATATGGAAAATACACCCACACGGACATACACAAAAATAAAAAAAATTCATTACGGCATATTATCCATTGCTGGGTGTGCTAATCTGCTTTATACACCAGATTTCAGTAATGATGACATATTTGTATCGTGTGGGCATTTACCAGGCGTCACCTCACAGACACTCATTGCTGGCATGGAAAGTGCATCACGTAGGTCAATTTCGTCCCAATTTAAATTCGAAATTTTTGACGTCAGTCGGGATCGAACCCGCTGGTTCCCCAGATTCGCGACATACAACCAGGCACGCGGCCACGAGACTACATCATTAAGAATAAAAACGTCGTGTGGGGACCCTAATTCATGCTTATTCACTGAAAAGTCACTATAGAATCTGAAAACATTACCTCCCTAGGTATGAAGGTTGGCGGGAGGTAAAAATGAAATATAATCATATATTATACAACAAGACGATTGAAAATTCTCGATTATACGAAACGTGTTGCCTGGAAACACCACGAGACCAAAGGTCGAGTGGTATTTCCAATAGGCAACTCGTTGAGTATTTCGAGAATTTTCTATTGTCGAGTTGTATACAGGTAGACTATATCATGAATAAAAAATAAATTAAAAAGTAAATAGTAAATTTAACGTAGACCTGTGGTCTACTTTATTTTGACAGAAATGTCAAACTGTATGCTACATAACCTATCTTTTTGAATATCGTTGTAGTAAGTAGTATGTAATATGATATTGAAATGCTCGTATTTTAAAATAAATGCTTGTATTTCAAATAAACTAGCAACAGTGCAGTTTCTAAATTTGTGATCCAAATAATTATTTGTTTACTTGTCAAATTTTTACTTCAATAATGTCTTGCTGTCAAATAATAGATGCGTTCAATTATTTGTTTCGGTGCACTTGGAGCTGTCAGTGTGATTTTAAATGTCTACTTAAAGCATACAACGTACGATTTGCCTCCTCAAAGTCTAACTACAGATTCATTTATACACCCGATACTGTGTTCGAAGGAAAAAGATCATGTCCGTAAATATAACTAAAAATGGCATTGTCAGTTCTGAGTACATAGAACAGAATAACCAAACGCACCTATAAGTGAATATACGAAGGTAGGTATATTCGAATATACAAAGGTTCGTATATTCGTTCACCATGGTTACTTAATAATAACCGCTGAAATACGTGGTAACTAAGGAAAATCACGCAATCTTATTGGTTTATAACTTAATGAATGATATAGTCTTATCTATTCATAAAATAAAATTTGAAAAAATCGAAATTTTATAGATATTTCCATATCTATTGATATCACTGTATAAATATCAACTATTTTTGACAGTGGTAGAATTTTTTTTTTATTAAAACAAAATAAAGTAAATATTTATTTTTGTCTTTTAATAATAAGTACATAATATTGACTACAATTATTTCACTCTGTAATTACATTTAAATAAATGCTGAAAATTTTACAGAAAATAAATTATATTATTCATTAATTACAGTAAATTAATTTGCAAATAGAATTTAATGATGTTTGTGTGTTTGTACATTCATACGTACTTAAATGTTAAATGAAATGCAACACATATGAAATATTAAAATGAGAAACGAGCAAAATCATTATTTTACTCCAATATAATATAGCTAAAAGATTTAAATATATGAACAGACGTACTGGCTATAAAATAAAATTCCTCTCATTTACATGTAAAGAAATAAGGATAAAGTGGTTCGTTCAGTTGAAATTATTCACGAGAGTAAGATTTCAGTTCAGTATTAGTATTAAATTTTTACCTCTCGCTAAGAGAGGTATTGGATTTATGCTAAAAATCGCATATCCAGATTTTAGTGAATAAGTACGTTTTAAGGTCCGTACAATCCGATTATGACATTCTTACGATGATGTATGTGTGTGTATGTGTGTGTGTGTGTGTGTGTGTGTGTGTGTGTGTGTGTGTGTGGATGTGTGTGGGGTTGTTGGAGGTACGATTTCTTAAATTCTATAAGACTAAAGACTTATGTAACTACGGATTCCTCAATCTAACAATGGGAAGAGTTGAATAGGTTCTGGTAACAATTGGATGACCGGAAGTAGTAGTATTTTAACAAAAATCTTCTAAATATTATTTTTTGAAAATTTGTATTATTACAAATATTAAAAATATTGTATTTAACATTTCTTGTACACACAAAAAATTCTAATTAACCTTATCTTTATATTTACGTATTTTCTATAATTTTAAATTCATTCTATGAGCAAGTTTTCTCCATTTCTTCTATATGTTCGAAGTTTTTCCAATTCATTAACGTGATTGGCGTTGTTTCTGAAGGGTTCATGTAATATATCTATAATTTTAAATATATACTTAATAATACAATAAGAAATATAAAACATCGTTCCCAGAAAAAGCCTGCAGTACTATCTCTGAATTTTTGACACAGAAATTAGTGACATTTATCTGACAATTAACATTTAAATTTCTCAAGTAGTTACCATGTTGTTTGGGCTCTGACTAGGCTGTAAGATTTACTACAACAGATTATTTTATAGAGAATATAATTCCATAGTCACGTGACATGTTTTCCGCCAATCAACATTCAGAATCTCCCTAGCTACGCGTTTTATCACAGCGATGATAAAAAACAAGGAAATAAACATCGTATTTATAGTCGTTACTAAGGGATTTGTTTTCTTTATTTATGACATTGACAGTTAATTTTGAGTATAAAACTAAATAATAACAATAATTCAAACTCCGAAATATTAAATAAAACTCGTAAGTACCATGTTTTAATACATTATGAATATGTATATCAAAAGTTAGGTTAGGTTAGATTGCAAAAATTCATTATATTCTCTCATTAAATATAAGCTCGTGATATGATTAATAATCGAAGATATTGCTCGTGAAACCGAAGCAGCACATTTCACTCGTCCTTCGGACTCGTGAAATCTGCAGCTCGGTTCCACTCGAGAATATCATCGATGATAATTATATCACTTGTTATATTACGTATGATTATATTTCTATATCTTTAAATCTATAAAAGACATAATAAAAAATTTAAATGTGTCGGATAGAGAATTTTGTTTTTTAATATTTGTAATAACATAAATATTCAAAAACTAATATTTAGAAGATTTTTGTTAAAATACTACTACTTCCGGTTATCCAATTGTTACCAGAACCTATTCAACTCTTTCCATTACTGTTAGATTGAGGAATCCGTAGTTACATCGTAAAAATGTTATAGGTAAAAAACAAAATTCTCTATCCGACACAGTTAATTTTTTTATTATATCTTCTATAGATTTAAATATATAGAAATATAATCATACGTAATATAACAAGTGATATGATTATCATCGATGATATTCTCGAGTGAAACCGAGCTGCAGATTTCACGAGTCCGAAGGACGAGTTGAAATGTGCTGTTTCGGTTTCACGAACAATATCTTCGATAATTAATCATATCACGAGCTTATATTTAATGAGAGAATATAATGAACTTTTGCAATCTAACCTAACTTTTGATATACATATTCATATTGTATTAAAACATGGTACTTACGAGTTTTATTTAATATTTCGGAGTTTGAATTATTGTTATTATTTATTTTTATACTCAAAATTAACTGTCAATGTCATAAATAAAGAAAACAAATCCCTTAGTAACGACTATAAATACGGTGATAATTTCCTTGTTTTTTATCATCGCTGTGATAAACGTGTAGCTAGGGAGATTCTGAATGTTGATTGGCGGAAAACATGTCACGTTACTAAGGAATTATATTCTCTATAAAATAATCTGTTGTAATAAATCTCACAGCCTACTCACAGCCCAAACATATCAGTAAGTATACTTGAGTAATTTAAATGTGTGTAATTGATAGATAAATGTCACTAATGTCAGTGTCAAAAATTCAGATATAGTACTGCAGGCTTTTTCTGAGAACGATATGTAATATTTTTTATTCTATTATTAATTATATATTTAAAATTATAGGTATATTACATGAACCCTTCAGAAATACCGCCAATCCCGTTAATGAATTGAAAAAACCTCGAACATTTAGAAGAAATAGAAAAACTTGCTCATATAATGAATTTAAAATTATAGAAAATACGCAAATAAGGTGTAATTAGAATTTTTGTGTGTACAAGAAATGTTAAATACAATACTTATATATACCACAATGGAAAGGGCGAGAGGTATTGTGATGGCCACAACAGATTTTTTATTATAGAACATACAAAAAGGAACGAACAGAAAATACATGAAAATATTTAAAAAATGATAATAAATTGTGTAGTACATTTACTACATTTATTTAACATAAAATATTATTAAAATCGTTTAAACAGTGGCGACTCATAGTTTTGGTATAATATGAAGTAAGATAATATAAAACCTATACCTCTAACCTCTAATTTTGTTCGATACGAGATGTTATTTCAGCATTCGCGCACTGTGGGAAGTACCTATGTCTTCCCGCATAATTTGCACATAACTATTATCTAACGAAGATCCAATCTTAAATACTCGCATATTTGCATAAGCTCATAATCATTATAAAAATGGACTGAGGTTGATATTATGGTAACGTTCATACCTTAATTAACACATAATATTAGTGCAGTGCTTTATCAACATTTTTTTTATCACTGTAGAAAAAATCTGATGTGGACACCACACGACTTCCTTGTACGATTATTAAACTATACATATTTTATTAATAAATAAATTACAAAATATTAATTTTAACTTCAAAACAGTAAGATATATAGCGAACATAATTTAACCCGGTTCTTTTTAAAGAGAGTTTTGATTACAACAAAGAAATATTTGATTACAACAATGAATATGACTAATTTCACAATAAAAATATATTTGTTATTGTACGAATCATAAAATTGCACGTATGTAACGTAATTTGACAGGAACATTTTATTTTTTTGTCCTAATCCATAGCAAGCTTTATTACAAAAAATAATTTTTAAATTTACATATCTCGCTTATAAAAAGGGCCAATTTAATAATACTTGATGTGCTAGACGCAGAAATTAATTCTCTAAAACTTTTATTTGAAGCATTTATTTCTAAAATCAAAATAAAATCATTTTATTCAAGAAAAACTGTTAACAACTTCAAGTAATGTACCACTTCCGGTTAGCCTATTTTAACCAAAATCTATTATGTTATTTCAATTGACATAAAAGTCTTGTATACCAAATTTGAAAAATTTTGGATTATATTTTAAAACAGTTTTTCATTAAAATCTATTATAGGCTTCATGTAAATGCCACTTCTGGAAATTGTGTAATAACCAGAAAGGGAGGTACACAACTAGATGTTATAGCAGTCCTAAATACAAAATATTAACTTTCTACGGCTTACCGTTTTTGAGTTATGCGAGATACGTACGTACGTACAGACGTCACGACGAAATTAGTCAAAATGGATTCAGGGATGATCAAAATGGATATTTCCGCTGAAATCTGAAAACCGAAATTTTTCGCGATTACAATACTTCCTTTACTTACGTACAAGGAAGTAAAAATAGCAAAAATAAAGAGGCTAAGAAGCCTCCTTTGACGAGCCGCCACTGTTGTAGCTTATGCAAATTATTACATATTTAATAGATTTCAGAAAAGATAAAATATGTAAATATTTTACTTTTAAGTCCAGTTCAATTAATTCTTTTATACTTGTTCCTGTAGTGATAATTAAAGTTGTTTAAACGACACCATTACAGCAAATGAGTTTTCCTAGTTCTGTCAATTGTCGTATAAGTGGTGTCTAAAAAATCATTAGACAAGTGTTGGCGGCGCCAGGAGAATTAATGTGAGTGTCGCCAGACTGCAGTGAAATGAAAACTGCATTGATTGCACGAAACTGCACTACTTTGCGGGAACTACGCTGACGCATCACTCAGATTACGCCACTGAGAGAAACTTTTAAAACTGTTTACTTTTTCCCGTACTACTGGCGTACTGTATTACGTAGGGATTAATTAAAACTTGATGAAAATAGTAAATTTTATCAATTGTAATAACACAAGACCAGCCGTGGTAGCGTTGCTCCTTTTTAACCTTACCGTAAACATTAGCACGAGACTTAGTTTACAAAGCGTATGTGCCAAATTGAAATGAAAGGCGCAAAATTTAAACAATAAAAATCTGATGTGACCAACACAATACCTCCCGCTATTTACCTATAGAGTCTCGATGCCGCGTGCCTGATGTCTGGTCGCGAATCTGGGGATTCCGATTCGATCCCGATCAACGCCAAATAATTCAAATTTTAAATGACAGAATTAACCTTGTGGTAAACGCCCGCACAATACAAATATGTCATCATCATTACCGAAATGTGTGTACAAATCAGATTAGCACACCCAGCAATGGATAATATGCCGTGATAATATATTTCTTTATTTAAATACATACCTGCATATTTACTAATGCAAGAAATTATGTATATTAAGTTCCTTTCCATAAAACTATTGTTCTATTTACAATTTTTCTTTTAAAACGTTACTATTATTAATTTGAAATGATTATTTTTTTGACAGTGACATTTATGTCAGTTACATACATTTGAGCTGAACTATGTAACCATGGGGATGTGTTTAAAGCATAAGCTCCGAGATATAATAAATTTTTATATTACTTTATAAATTTATCCATAAAATATATAGAAAAATCTGTTGTGGCCAGCACAATACCTCTCGCCACTTTCGTTTTTGGTTATATACGTATAAGGTGCGAGCAGTCATGTGACATTGTTTGCCTTGACAAGCAGATATGGGGGTTCGTGTCAAAATGACAATTAGTAATTTTGTATATAGATGTCAAATGTCAAAATTTTTCATCAAAAATTTCAAGATTTTCTAAATTCACGTAGTTACTAGCTGTCATTCTAACTTGGGCCCCCATATTTGCTTGTCAAATCCAACAAAGTCACATGCCTGCTCGCGCTCTACAGGGTGTCCCTTAACTTCGAGCAAAAACTTTAAGGGCATATAGTACTGCCCAAAATGAATAAAAAAGCTTCATCAACATAGGAATGATCTTCAACTGTTTCCGAGAAAAGCGAAAAATCTAAGAAAAACTGACAAAGATAACGATCGAATAAAATTTTGTCTATGTCAGTAAAAAGACTATAAAAAACAATAAAATTTTATATGAAACATTTTTCTCAATTTCTTATAGTTACGTAGTTATATGAAAATTAAATATTGACCAAGGTCGCCACAACATTTCACTTTTGATTTTTATAAAATAACAAAAGGCCATCTAAGATTACCTCTCAAAGGTAAACAAAAAGTCTCAATTAATCAAAATCGTAATTCTTATAGTTTTTGAGATAGCAAAGGTAAATCTCGTAAAAACTCATTTTTCACTGCGTTATATCTGGGAAACTATTAAAGATCGGACACATTTTGACTAAGCTTTTTTTACTCATTTTGATCAGTATTATATGCCCTTAAAGTTTGTGCACCAAGTTAAGGGACACCCTGTATAAATTTCTCATGTCTTTTCTTTATGTTTAGATTATTTTTATAATTTTAAATTGATTTTTTGAGGAAGTTTTCTCCTATACTTCTAAATGTTCGAATTTCTTCCAATTGACGAGATTTCTGATGGGTATATGTATATAGCTATAATTTTAAATATTTAATTGTTATTATTGTTATACAACAAGTAATAGTAAACTTACCAATATCACAGAAAAAATCTTCAATAATGTCAGTTAAACTTCCTCATTTAACGTAAAAAAAATAATATCTAAGATTTATTTTCAGCTAAAATCTATATAAAACCATATTCGTACTATGAAAAATTCTGAATCGGTTCTTATCCACTGTCATGTGTTTAGTTAAAATAGACTTAAGGTCAAGTTTTAGAATTGAGCTGCCAATACCGCCTAAATAGGTTTATGAACTACTGTTGGTTTGACATTTTTCTGTCGATAGAAGACATAAAAGAGAATTCGCGGCGAGTACTGAAGTCGATTCGTGAAAATGCGTTTAAAAAATGTTTTCATGATTGGATTATTCGTTGGCATAAGTCTATTATTTCGGATTTCGGAAGGGGCCTACTTTCAAGGCGATAAAATAAATTTGGATGAATAATGCATATTTTGTGTTTTCAATTCCCCGTACTTTTTTCACATAGTATAGTAGTATATTAGATAGCAGATAGATAGAATCTCGACCGACGCCAAAATTTTAATGACACAAAATTGACCTCTGTGTGTACTTTCCACGACAGCAATGAGTGCCCGTGAGATGACGCCTGGTAATCGCCCACATGGTACAAATAATTCATCATTTACCGTATCTGAGTACAAAGCAGATTGGCACACCCAGCAATGGGTAATATGCTGTGATGATATATTTATTTGTATAACATAAAATGAAAATAGCGAGAGGCCATGTGTTATTTTTCAAAGTTCATATGTAGTCTTGAACCTGTAGTAATTTTGATGCAATCATGAGGACGAAGATAATAGCCCTGTCTCTTTCTCGTTATTTCTTTCTATAATTATTTTTTCTTATATATTTTTCTATATTTAGCCAACATGACGTCACGTTATTGAATGTTGTTTTTTTGAATTCTGATAACATTCGAGTTATTTAAAAATATGAGAAATATTTAAATTTAAAATTAGATGGATAAGTAAAAATAGGTCACAAACGCAATTACCTGCGAAACGAATACATAAATCCTCAAGATAAAATCAATTTGGTTTTTGTAATTATAGTATTTGTCGATTAAATGTATTTTTTTTTGTTTTATAATTTGTATATGAGTATATCCGGATAAATAGTACCTATAGTAGCGCGCGCCGGCCCGACGCGCCGAATGCTTGCGCCGCTACTGATAGCATGTTCGCGAACGATTTTGTGTTCGATGATGGTCGCGTCAAAGAGTTCTAGAAGGATAATGGGCTGTATAAATACCGGCCGAAAGAAAGCGGAGAGATAGTCTGATATATAGAAGCAACGAGTAATGAAGTTAGTGATATAAATAAACAGTCTACGAGTTGTTAACATAAATAAATGTATTTATATAAATAAGTGTAGTGATATAGATATTGGCTAAATAAATAATCTTAGTATTTAAGTGTTTCATAATATTCTTTTTCTACAGTCTACATAGAAAGTAGCCATTTGCACTCTCTTTTGTCAACGCAAAATGTCACTTTGCCGCTCTAGCGCGACAAAGTAGAAAAAACGCGCGCTGTCCAAATTGCTAACTATACAATGTTGAGAAATGTCACTTGTCTACATTCTTAATGGAAACGTTTAGTCAGGAACTAATGGCACTGTAGTGACACATTAACTACCTTTACAAATCAATCTGACATATAACTGTTCTGTCGGTATATTACATAACCAAAAAAAAAATGCCGCACTATTGTGAAAATAAAGTAGGGCATTCATTTACAAAAACGAAAGTATAAAATGTTTAGATTAGATTGAAACAATAAGTTAAGAAGAATGGGAAATAACGTTAAATTAAAATTAAATATAAAAGACGTTTTTTGTTTATATTAATCCTTATTAATTGAGTAGTAATGTAAGGACAAAGTGTACATTTTATTATTTTTTGTTATGGTAGCGACTGTAGAATTTTTTTTGTGTGTTTTGAGCGCAAATGGACATTGTTGCCGCGCTCCTGCGTCGCGCGGCAACAACCTCTCAATCGACAATGTCCTATTTTGCGCTCTTAATACACAAATAGCTATAGTGTTTATAATTATTTAATCATAGTGTTAGTTACTTTTATCATCTTCTTAATATTTAATCTTAATTATTTATCGTTTAATAAACGTATTATTTTAATTAATAATATCTGTCTTATGTTTACACTTCACTCATAAATAAAATGTTACACTATATTAATTTAGTTCTACCTAATTATTAAAATGTAGCAAAAAAGTAATTAATTACTGTTTTTAATATACTAAGTGAAATCAACATTTATCTAGTATAAATCTTCTATAACGATAGTTCTTGAAGATAGTTGGTTGAGGCAAGAAGTTACTTTGTGTCAGACAAGTTTAGAATGTTTCCTAACTTTGATCCAAAGATACGAAACTTCAGTTTCCAGTTCCAGTTGTTATTTTCTACAATAAATGTTTTATTTGTTTTCCTGTGTTTATGTTATTAAAACAATTGTATATAAAGTTAGAAGTTTGGTAGATCAATAAAAAAACTTATCCACTCCTTTAATAAGTGCAGAAATTTTAAAATTATGCTTAAGTAGTATATTTTGATTCATATTACAAGCAATTACTCAATGGGATTTTCAAAAAAGGATTGTCTTCGGTTAATCAGAACTTGTTGGTAAGCCGACAAACTTCGTTCAACATCACAGGATGTGACAGGAGCATTCTTATATTTTACCATAACTTCTGGAGTTAATTCAACCCCATTGAATAAATGCAAAGGCACAGAAGAATTGCCACCTAAAATTGTAGACAAGTATATCTGGATTTTTATTTTTCTGTGTATATTTTCCTGCGTTTCCAGATACGTTTGACAGAGATTGTTTATTCACAAAAAACTCATCATTGAATTTTTTGACCAAAGACAATAATACCTTCCTTACCTAAAGGTGACGGAAGGTAAAAAGTTTGAATATAGGCAATTGCCTAAAAATTCTAGCCTTACTTATTATAGCTTAAATAACTATTTGTGTACTTGACTTGATCAAGCAATTTCAAGCAAATTCAAGCTACTTGATTACAAACCGATTGTGTACGAAAACGCGAGAATCAGTAGTATAGCTGTGTGTGTGTGTGTGTGTGTGTGTGTGTGATACAGCGTGGCGCGCCATATGCTATGCTGATTCTTTACTGGAAATATCTGTGCAAAGGTTTAAAAAATTCATCTAATATTGGAATACATACAATATATACTAGAATAACCCGAGAATATGTCGACAAAATTTGAATTATTAAGATAACTGTAAATGGTTCTACTATATATTCCAATAATGAATGGATTTTTTAAATCTCTTAATATCTCGGAGGAAAATAAAGTGTCAAAATGTGCCAAAATCAAATGTTATTTAAATGGGGAAAAATCAAATGCATTTAGGCACGGTCAGATATTAAAATTAAGCGGAATCATTGCCAGTATAATATTTTTCATTTATTTGGAACCATTTTAGGCGGCGTTCCGGTTAAAATTCGACTTCCTCCCTTTTAAGGTCCACCATAATACATATACTATAAATATTTCATGTTAATTCATATATTATACTTTTAAATCTTTTTTTTTTAATTTTTAAATTTGATTTATTTTTATGAATAGAGGTCTATATTTCAAGGTATAAATTATTCATATTATTATAAAACATAAGGAACTATATGAAAATGAAATGTAATCTTGAAGAACTTTGATTTTTTTGGTAATTAAAAAAATAACTACTTGATTTTTTCAAGTAATTGAAAAATACAGTAAAATTTTTGAAAGATGTCCGATCAAGGGCACCTGTATCACGAACGAATTAACAAATAGGCACACATTTATCTCTTTCTTTTGCAAAGGCTGTAAGAGTGTGTGATAAGGATGGATATAACACACTTGTCTTTAAAAAAATTATATTGTTTCGACTAAGTTAGGACATTCCATTTATAAACGATGCTCGTTGTTGATAATACTTTCGCTGTAACGTAAGTTTATTTATTAATACAGATACATTACCTGGATTCATAGCCGTACGTATAACGTTATATTCTGTCAGAGTCACTGACACTGACATTCTGTCAGTATCTTATTTTTAACATATTTGGTTTTACATTTGCTTATAAACTTACTAGTTGACTTATTTTTGAATTTTGAATGTTTTTCCTGTAATATATATTTTTATAATAATAAAATAACAGTAGTATCTTACGTACCCTCATAAAAACTAAGCAAACGACACTACTGAATTTGTCATGATGGGCGGAGCAAAAATCTGAATTCATACAATTCGTAGGCAACCTTGATCGGACATCTTTCAAAATTTTTACTGTAACTGCTTTCAAGTACTTGAAATTGTAACTACTTGACTTGACTTGACTTTCGGCTACTATTACTTGACTTTAGCTTGGCTTGATTTCAAGTCTAGTCAAGTCAAGTAACTTGAATATCAAGATAAGCCGTGAAACCCTAGATATTAATAAAAAATTCTGTAGATACATTATATTGTGGGTCATACGTATGAAATTTATACTCATTTATTTCTTTGAAGTATCTATATTTATATTATTTATGTAGAAATCAGAAAATCTTGAGTTATTGTGGACTTATATCAAGAAGAAAATTTGCGTTGGTGTTAATATAATTAACCTTTTTACCTATCGTAAGAAATGAGGATAAATCCTAATTAGACTTGTAAACATGTAGCTCGTGGGCGCGAGAGATTTTTCGCTGCCTCGGCATACAAACGCTGCCCACTTGGGCAGTAGGTTATGAAGAAGATTGTGGAATCGAGATCTGCTCGCTTGAGACTTCTACTCACAAACTTTTATGTGTCTATCTCGCTTTACCTTGTAGGTGGGTTATTTTCAGAGATACAGTAGCCAGCGAATCAGAGCGGAACGAAAATATTCCCTAAAAATAAGGACATTTGAAGGTATTATGATGACCTAAATAAACAAAATATATACGTGTATTAAATTAGACTACTTTATTCGAAAAAAAATCCCATTTAAGGAAATATAATAAATTTAACACAGTTTCAAAAATAAAATCAAAGTTATAAGCTGACTACACCGTAAATAAATCGGATGTGACCAACACAATACCTCCCGCCATTTATTTTTTATTAATTTAAATACATACCTATGGGGTCTCGTGTTGTCGCGTGCCTGATATCTGGTTGCGAATCTGGGGAACCCGATTCGATCCCGATCAACGCTAAATATTCCGCACGATATAAATATGTCACTATCATTACCGAAATCTGTGTACAAAGCAGTGTAGCACTCCCAGCAATAGGTAATATGCTGTAATAATATATTTATTTATTTTTTTATTTAAATACATACCTGCACATTTACTAATGCTAGAAATTATGTATATTAAATTTCTTTCCATTAAACTATTGTTCTCTTTACAATTTTCGTTCTAAAGCCTGTTTTACACAATCATATATTTACAATTAAATTTACATGCAAAATATTTTCATTTTTACATAATAATTTTTGATCAAAATCTTTTCGTTTTACACGGCCAAATATTTGTGACATGTTTGATTGTTGCCAACTTAAGTACATTTTTATATTTTGGTAACAGTTTACTACTACGGTTTACTAACTTCTCAAATGTTTACAGCTGATGTTTTCATCTGTGTGTCGCGCTAGTTTTTATAAACTAAATTGTGGAGTAAGTGCAAAAATATAATTTTTATATTTTTCAGTGTCTTCGTCAACAATTCATTGTGTACTAAATTTAGTATACTTCTATTTTGTCGCCTTTGAATCCACGGCTTGATCCAAATTTGTTTCAAAATCTTTTTCGTGCATTAACAAATGCGACAATTACAAATATTTTTTTAATTTTTCTATTCATTGTTCTTCATTTGAACTTGACGTTTGGTTTTGTGAAAAGTTTCATAGAACAGAGTAGCCAATTACCTACAACTACACATGAAATGTAAACTTTTGTTTAATGGAAACCCTAAATATCACCAAAATGTGAAACAAATGACCCTCAAAATTAGAACATGCCCTATTTGCGAATTTTTTACAACATCGTTGTAAAAATGCATGTAAATTTATGATAATGTAAAACAGGCTTAAAACGTTGTTATTATTAATTTGAAATGATGTATATGAAGTTCCTTTCCATATAACTATTGTTCTATTTACAATTTTCTTTTTAAAACTGACATTTTGACAAGGGCCCCATATCTGCTTGCAAGGCCAACAATGTCACATGACTGCTCGCGCTCTAAACTTATGTAACCAAAAACGGAAGTGGCGAGAGGTATTGTGCTGGTCACAACAGATTTTTTTTATAATTATTTTCAAGTTTTTACATTCCAGTGTAAATTACCGGGCACAAAATGTTTGCTTAAATCCTTTTGTATATTAATTTTATAATTTGAAATCCGAAAATTTATTTCCATTTTGAAATTATGTACCCAACAGATAAAAACTTCACTGGTTGGTGAATTTAATTTACATCACGAATAGCGATTGTTTTTATTTGTATTTACTCGTATTTTAATTGCGTATGTTTATACTTTTGGATGTTTTTACAAAAATGGGGATCATATTGTTTTTTTTTTAATTACAGTATGAATAGTGAATGGTTTTATTTGCATTGCTCTTATTTGGTTATGTATCAATGTAATATTCACGTATATACAAATAGTGTTTTTATACTGGTTTTCTAATATAATAAGAATTTAATAAATAACAGCTTCATATTAGCTGACGAAATTTAATATCAAGTTTTAATTAAAAATAAGTATTTAAAAAATATTCATTGAAGTCTTTCATAAAGTTTTTATTACATACTTTAACTAAGAATATGTTACAATATGTTCATTAATTTTAATATTAAAATTAAACAGATCACATTTTTACCTCTCGCTACGAGAGGTATTGAATTCATGATAAAAATCACATATCCAGATTTTAATGATTAAGCACGTTTTAAGGTCCCTACAAACCGACTTTAATATTTTTACGATGATGTCTATATAATACTTAATATCTGTATAACTATGTATTTCTCAATCAGACATTACTGCGAAGAGCTGAAAAGGTTTTGGTAATAATTGACCAACCGGAAGTAACAAGTAACAAGAAGAGTAAATTCTCAATCTGATACATATAAATATTTTATCATATATTTTATATATGGAAACCAATTGAAGAAAAATGTTTGTAAATGACAGATAAATGTCAGTATCAAAAATACAGAGACAATTCTGAAGATTTTTTTTGGGAAGTACATACCCTATATTATTTATTGTATTAATAGTTAAATATTTAAAATTATAGGTATATTACATATACCCTTCAAAAATACTGTCAATCCCGACAATGAATTGGATACACATTTCGAAAAATTAGAAGCGTAGGACAAAATTTCTTCATAGAATGAATTTAAAATTAAAAAATCTAAATATAAAGAAAAGATGTAAGTAGAATTTTTGTCGTGTCAGAATGATAGCTAATAATTATGTACATAGATGTCAAATATCATAATTTTTCATTCTAAATTTAGTGATTTTTCCAATTCCATGTGGTTTATTTTCCTCGACAAGTAAATTCTGACATTTGACAGTTAACAGGCCCCCATATCTGCTTGTCAAGGCCAACAATGTCACATGACTGCTCGCGCCCTATATTTATGTAACCAAAAACGGAAGTGCCGTAACATTTTTTTGTCTATTATTTAGTCAATTGTAGAAGGAAATTTAACTTTTATTGCAACAATAGCACCGATTACTTCGGTATTTTAAAAGCAAATGGCTATTGTATAACATCAAAAATAAGCTCAATGGTCCGTCATATTCACCGAACTT
This sequence comes from Harpalus rufipes, assembly GCA_951394225.1. Lineage (NCBI taxonomy): Eukaryota > Metazoa > Arthropoda > Insecta > Coleoptera > Carabidae > Harpalus > Harpalus rufipes. Next base: position 4,910,323 of record OX596274.1, read on the forward strand.
AAATCCGATTGTGCAAGTGCAGGAATTTATTAAAAGAAACGAGAATACATCATAATAAAATATAGTTTCATAATTGACCAAAAAATTTGAAAATTCAATGCTCATTACTTACTTGTAGCTGATGTTACAAAAGCGAGAGGAAGCTCAACACGAAAGAAGGAATGAACGAATGATTATTACTTATTAAGTAATTATTTAAAAAGGGTTATTTGTTCTTTCTTTGGACGTCTAAGTAATATAAGATTTTTCATTGTTTCTTTCTAGGGGTAAAGTTTATTATTTCGAGAGAAGTATTCGACATTGACAATAAAATGTCGCATTCTGTGCTTCCAATAAACTGCGTCACTAGAAGGCTGCAATCTACAATGGAAAATCTTTACACTGCGTAGATATTCCATTCTTTTTATTCTCTTGGAATCTTCTGTAGCTGTTGCATTCGGCAGATTTTTACTTTGTTTATTTCATAAATGAAAATACCAAATGTTCTTTTCATTTACTAGTTTCTGTACAATAAAATTAAACTAATTTATACACGGAATAATTTTTATTGAATCATTTATATAAAACGTTTCATATTCAAAAATCTATGTGGCCAACACATTACCTCTCACCATTTCCATTTTATGTTATATAAATAAATAATAAATAAATATATCATCACGGCAATGATGAAATATTTGTACCGTGTGGGCGCTTACCAGGCATCACCTTACGGGCACTCATTGCTGTCGTGGAAAGTGCACCACATGGGTCAATTATGTGCCATTAAAATACGAAGTAATTTTTGGCGTCGGTCGGGACCGAACCCGGGTCATTATTAACGATTTTTACATTTCTTGTATATAATAATAATTCTTTATTGTATTTATAGTTACATCGAACTTATTACAATTGATACATGGGGGGTGTTATTTTGCTTAATATTTTTATAACTTTTACATTATATACATTTCATTGATGAAGATGAAATGATGAAAGACACACACAACAACCATGCCTTACCCGGGATTCGAACCCAGGACCCTTGGAGCGTGAAGCGATTGCGCTACCGCTACTCCACCTGGGTCGGCGGATATAGAAATAATTCAAATTGTATCTATTCTTTCGTTCTATGAGAAATTTTCTCCTACTCTTCTAATATATTTAAAATTCACTTATGGTATTAGCGGCATTTTTTAAGGATATATGTAATATTAATATACCTAAATATTTAAATAATAAAACAATAAGAAATTTTAAATGTACTACTTCCCAGAAAAAGCTTTCTGTAATGTTAATAAAACTGTTGAATATTGACATTTTGGATTTATCTGTCAATTATAAACATTTAAATATCTCAAATAGTTTCCATGGAGTTGTTTGGGCAGCGAGATATATTACAACAGATTATTCTATATTATTATATAATATATCTCTTAATATGTAGAAGAAATAATAATTTTTTTTAAATGTATCAGATTGATAATTTAAAGATCCTTACTATTGTATTAACATAAATTTTCAAAAAATAATATTTAGAAGTTTTTTTTTAAGAAACTACTACTTCCGGTTGTTACCAAAACCTATTCAACTCTTCCCATTAATGTTAGATTGAGGAATCCGTAGTTAAACAGATCTTTAGTTGTATAGAATTTGAGAAATCGTACTACAACATCCTACACACACACACACACACACACACACACACACACATATATATATATATATATATATATATATATATATATATATATATATATATATATAGACATCATCGTAAAAATGTTAAAATCGTATTTTAGGGATCTGAAAACGTGCTAAAAAATAAATAAATAAATATTTCATCACGGCATATTACCCATTGCTGGGTGTGCCAATCTGCTTCATACACAGATATCGGTAATGATGGAATATTTGTACCGTGCGGGCGCTTACCAGGCGTCACCTCACGGGCAGTCAATGCTGGCGTGGAGAGTGCACCACAGGGATCAATTTTGTGCCATTAAAATTCGATGTAATTTTTGGCTTCGGTCGAGATCGAACCCGAGTTCCCAGATTCGCGACCAGACACTCAAGCACACGGCCACGAGCTTATTCAATAAAATGCGGATATGTCATTTTTAGCATGAATCCAATACATCTCTTTGCGAGAGGTAAAAAGAAGGTGGAAATTAATCTAGATAATCGATGAAAAACTGGTTTGCTTAAACTGGATAAATAATGTAACTATGTAACTACTTCAAACACAAATTCTTAAGATGTGGAGCTAAAATTTAATTTTCTTAAAAGTTTAAAACTTGACAATTGTATTTATTTTTATTTTTAAAAATAATTGCACTTGGATTACAGTTTTTAATTTAGGAAATATCTTAGAATGTAAGATCTTTCTCACAATTTTAATTTGACTGATGGATTGTGAAGAATTCGTTTAAATTTATTACATTCTTAGACATATTTTACATTTCTTGCAAGTTGAATTTTAAAATTCGCACATTATGAAATTGCACTCGTAGTTATGTTTTCCTACAGATTTAAACGAATTTATAAACATTTATATTCATGTTATCTTCACTTTGTTTAATTAATTTACGTAGATTATAGTGATATTTTTAAATGCATGACTTTTATTTTTATTCTAATTTACATAAAACAAAAGTATAATTATGCTTTTATACAGATATGTATCACGTGCATTAATTGTTCCTTCCTTACAATGGTAACCTTCAGATATGAGTGTTTACGTTGTAACCTTGAAACTTCAGTTTCAGACTGATGAAGTGCGTGTTGGTAAATACTTTTCTTCTTTGATTAAATTATATTTTTGTGAACAAGTTTAAGCGATAGAAACTGATAGGAAATAAAACTTTTAATGTAAAAAATATCTACAATTTATTTTACATGTTGGTGCTTTTGAAGTTTTAACATTACATTTCTAATGTATCACACTAATTGGACTATCAATTCACTCATAATTCTATAGCCTTACTGGGTAAAACTTTTCATATGTATTACTACTATTGTCTATATACATATATGACATTTTTTACCTCTCGCTAAGAGAGGTATTGGATTCATGCTAAAAATCTCATATCCAGATTTTAGTGAATAAGCACATTTTAAGGTCCCCTAGAAACCGATTATAACAATTTTACGATGATGTCTGTGTGTATGTGTGTGTGTATGTGTGTGTGTGTGTGTGTGTGTGTGTGTGTGTGTGTGTGTGTGTGTGTGTGTATGTGAGGATATTGTAGATACGATATCTCAAATTCTATAAGACTAAAGATCTGTGTAAGTACGGATTCTTCAATCTAACAGTAATGAGAAGAGTTCAATAGAAATTCTAAATATTATTTTTTGACACTTTTTACCTTCCGTCACCTTTAGGTAAGAAAGGTATACGATTTTACCATTTTTACGATGATGTCTGTATGTATGTGTGTCTGTGTCTGTGTGTGTGTGTGTGTGTGACAAAAGTTCCGGATCCCATAACGTCAATACAACGATTCCAAAAATTATAATTTTTTCGTATTCCTCAAGTTTACATCCAGAAGAACAAGTGATTAGATTTTGGTTATAATTGGTGAACCGGAAGTACCCTCATTTGAAGATTTAACAGTTAAATTTGATTTATTGACATTTAACGTTATTATAACTTAAAGAATATATTATTCTCTTTACGATTTGATTACATTTTATACTTCATATTCAATAGATACAGAGTTAAAGAATTTTAAAGAAATTAAATTTTATAATTTAGCCAGCTATGCTAAACATGGAATATATTAATATATTCATATAATTCAGATTGACAGATGTCAGTATTAATAAAAAGTAAATTAATGTGGCAGAGATGAGAATGTTGAAGTAGATGTTGGGAAAAACACGGAAAGATACGGTAAGAAAATAACTCTAGTATTACAAGTTTCTAGATAGATACAAGAAAGATGATTACATTGGTTTGAACATGTCATGAGGAGAAATGAAGAATTATATTGGAACAAAAATGAATAGTTTAGTAATAGGATGTTGAAGAAACAGAGGAAGACCAAAGATAAGATGGAAGGACTGTATTGCGGAAGACTTGAGAGAAAAGGAACTGAATGATAACGACACGCAAAAATAGCGACCCCTAACGAATGGGAAAAGTTAAAGAAGAAGATGTCAGTGTCAAGTGCAATTTGAATAGTTTTTTTATGAAATAATTTTACTGGAAATTTAGAATCTTTTGCAAGAAAAATTATGTATGGAATTTATACATTATACACAGGATTGACGGAATGTATTGTGCTGGCCACAACAGATTTTTTTTTATTATATCTCCTATAGGTTTGGAGATATAGTATATAATAATATAGAATAATCTGTAGTAATAAATCTCGTTGATCAAAAAACTCCATGGAAACCAGTTGAGATATTTAAATGTTTGTGATTAATAAATAAATGCATGCACACACACACACACACACACACACAGACATCATCGTAAAAATGTTAAAATCGGATTGTAGGGACCTTAAAACCTGCTTATTCATTAAAATCTAGATATGCGATTTTTAGCATGAATTCAATACCTCTCTTAGCGAGATGTAAAAAAAAAATATTTTGAGTGTCCCGTTTTTCAGTATAACTCTGTTTATCAACGAACTTGATTGGTTAATTTTTTTAATCAGTTGTTCAAAATTGACCATTCATTTATTCTTTAGCCTACTTCGACGATAAAGATGAAAAAAAAAATCATTTAAGATTTATATCTTTGAATATATAATACATATAAGGTAAGAACGGCAACGTAATGTATTTAGATTAAATATTTCGAGAGAAGGTGCCATCTGTCCCTCCGTATACGAATTATTTCTGAGTTAGTTCAAAAAATATATAATAGGTGGATGTTGCACAGTGTTGCCACGTAGCTAGAACAGCAAGATAAGATTTTATAAAGGTTTTTAAGTTTGCTACTGTAAAACAAGTATACATGTACATTGAAGATTCAAAATATATTATCTGGTTATTATGAAACAATATTTTTGAATTTTTGATTATTGAATACCTCTAACAAATAGTATCTGGCAATGCTGTCAATACGATTTACCGTAGTTCATAGTTTTGTGGTAGGAGTCACTAGCTATCTATAATAATTTTGTGAATAAAAAGAAACAGATATAGTATCTTGCTAGGCCATATGCGTTACCGTTCTTATATGTATTATACAGGGTGAGTCATCGAAATCGCCGTCTTCGATATCTCCCTTGTCGTTAGAAATACAGCATACGTTTATTAACAGAATTTATTCGACTACTCAAGGAGCATAACGTAAAATTATTTTCACATATACAGGGTGTTGCATTACGGCTCGGCGAGAATAGTTTCTCTTTTTTTAAATGGAACACCCTATATATTTTTATATATTTTGAATTGTATTTTATTCACCTATACGAACATATGAATTTTGTTTTAGTTTTCCACGGCGTTGCCAAGTTATTCCGTTTTTTCTCTAAAAAAGACCGAATACACGCATTGCTTTATAAAGGCTTACTGAAGTTATTTTAATAGTAAGAATTAAGAATTTTCTTTTCTGTATAACTGTAATTATACTCTATGTTCTGACATATTTTTTTTTAAATGTAATTATACAGGCTGTGCAATAAAGCGAATCAAATGTGCTCAATTTCAAATGACTATAACTCGTCATTTTCAAATGGAACACCCTATATTTTATTATTCAGTTGTGTGTATTTTTGTATTATCTTCATATGTTATTAAGGGTATCCCATGCCTAAAACCAATAATTTCGGAGATTTTCACCATTTTTCTCTAAATTTATATATTTAACTAAAAATTAAATCTAGTATACCATGGGTATTGTTTTTTGAATAAGAAACAATTGCAGTAATGATAGTATTTTCATTAGCCAGGTTGTTATTAATAACAGACGGATTAAGTAAATTAATTTATTAATATGAGTCTCTCACAAGAAGAACTTACGAATATGGTGTACGCACTTAGAGAAGCGGAAAGAAACCCTCTATTGTCGTACTGAACATGACCAGTTCTTTCAAACCTTTCCCTTAGTTTTTTAAAAGAACGCGGATTTGGATGTCGTCTTCCCGGAAACCGTTGTGAATAAATTATTGATGCCAAAAGAGAGTTTGTTTCCGCTGCTTCAAGTGTGTACACCATATTCCTAAGTTCTTCTTGCGCACTCTCCACGCCAGGATTGAGTGCCCGTGAGGTGACGCCTGGCCTGACCAGCATACACCATATTCGTAAGTTCTTCTTGTGAGAGACTCATATTAATAAATTAATTTACTTAATCCCTCTGTTATTAATAACAACCTGGCTAATGAAATACTATCATTACTGCAATTGTTTCTTATTCAAAAAACAATACCCATGATATACTAGATTTAATTTTTAGTTAAATATATAAATTTAGAGAAAAATGGTGAAAATCTCCGAAATTATTGGTTTTAGGCATGGGATACCCTTAATAACATATGAAGATAATACAAAAATACACACAACTGAATAATAAAATATAGGGTGTTCCATTTGAAAATGACGAGTTATAGTCATTTGAAATTGAGCACATTTGATTCGCTTTATTGCACAGCCTGTATAATTACATTTAAAAAAAAATATGTCAGAACATAGAGTATAATTACAGTTACACAGAAAAGAAAATTCTTAATTCTTACTATTAAAATAACTTCAGTAAGCCTTTATAAAGCAATGCGTGTATTCGGTCTTTTTTAGAGAAAAAACGGAATAACTTGGCAACGCCGTGGAAAACTAAAACAAAATTCATATGTTCGTATAGGTGAATAAAATACAATTCAAAATATATAAAAATATATAGGGTGTTCCATTTAAAAAAAGAGAAACTATTCTCGCCGAGCCGTAATGCAACACCCTGTATATGTGAAAATAATTTTACGTTATGCTCCTTGAGTAGTCGAATAAATTCTGTTAATAAACGTATGCTGTATTTCTAACGACAAGGGAGATATCGAAGACGGCGATTTCAGTGACTCAGCCTGTATATTCAAAGTTTATATTTAATTCTTGTTGATGGAGATAAACTAATGGAAGTTACATTTATAGAGTGCTTAGAATTCAAACCCGAAGCTATAGATATTTCAACATAATTGCTAACTTAGTACGTTTAAATACTATTTCTTTAATTAATTTGAATTTCGAAAAAGAACAAATTAACATTTTTGTAATAAAATACATTAGTTTGTGTAGCATTCATTATCTACCTATTCCAGTTCAAGGTGCATAAAAACTGGAGAATGGAGAATTGCATCATTTGTAAACAAACTTCGAACTTCACTTAATTTAGTGTAATTTATTGGAAAGTCTTACTCGGATCCAGACAACATAGATTAGATTGCATTAAATTAATGCGGCGGAGGAATCCGTAGATTTTTCTTTGTATGCCGCGAGTCTTTTTCATTCTACATCTTCAGTCTCTAGAGATACAGATATTGCAGTCAGTTCTATCATATTACGTTTCTACGAATACCATTTTCATTAATTATTTTCTTGTCTAATATCTGAAATAATTTTAATTAATTTTAGATACTCATGTTCGCTATTATGTAACAACAATATCGAAATGAAATGGTTTTAACTCTATTCGTATTTACATTTTTCATATATATTATATTTGTTCCTACAAGACTTTTTGGATGCGTTCATGTACGCATTCATAAACCTTTTTGTGCGCATGTTTTTTACCTCTCGCTAAGAGAGGTATTGGATTCGTGCTAAAAATGGCATATCCAGATTTTAAAGATTAAGCACGTTTTAAGGTTCCTACAATCCGATTTTTACGATGATGTGTGTGTGTGTGTGTGTGTGTGTATGTGTGTGTGTATGTGTGTGTGTGTGTGTGTGTGTGTGTGTGTGTGTGTGTGTGTGTGTGTGTGTGTGTGTGGTTGTATTTATGTGTGTATATGTGTGGGTTGGTTGGAAGGACGATATCCAAAAACTATAATACTTAATATCTGGGAAGAACTGAAAGGTTTGGTAATAATTGGACAACCGGTAGTAGCAAATTCTTAAAAAAAATCTTTTAAATATTATTTTTTGAAAATTTTTGTCCTTGCTTGTATTAAAGAAGAGGAAATTATTTATCTATCCTTTCCATATAATTATTGTTCCATTTACTATTTTCTTTTTAAAACGTTAATATTATTTGAAATGATTAGTTTGTTGACAGTGACAGATACCTGTTTAACTACGGATTACTCAATCTAACATTAATGAGAAGAGTTGAATAGGTTTTGGAAACAATTGGACAACCGGAAGTGGTAGTCTCTTAAAAAAGTCTTCTAAATATTATTTTTGAAAATTTATGTTAATACAATAATAAATATTTTTAAATTCTCAATATGATACATTTAATTTTTTTATTATATCTTGATAGATTTGGGGATATATTATATAATAATATAGAATAATCTGTTGTAATAAATCTCGCTGCCCAAATAACTCCATGGAAACCATTTGAGATATTTAAATGTTTATAATTGACAGATAAATGCTAAATGTCAGTGTCAAGAATTAACTACAGAAAGCTTTTTCTGGCAAGCAAGTACATTTAAAATTTCTTATTGTATTATTAATTAAATATTATTACCAAAACCTTTTCAGCTCTGTCCGATTGAGAAATACGTAGTTAAACAGATATTAAATATTATAATTTTTGAGAAATCGTCCTCCGAACTTCCCCACTCACACATACACACACATACACACACAAATACATACACAGACATCATCGTAAAAATATTAAAATCGGATTGTAGGGACCTTAAAACGTGCTTAATCATTAAAATCTGGATATGTGATTTTTAGCATGAATCAAATACCTCTCTTAGCGAGAGGTAAAATTAAAAACATTTCTATTAATAATATTATTATAAAATATTTTTAAAGGAAAGTTTTGTTGAATTGGTAAAAAGTTTTGTTTTCTTTACCAAATGATTTCAAGTTGAATTCAGATGTAATTTCTTGATCAGCACCTATCGACCATCCCAACTAACCAACTAGTCGAATTGAGTTCAAGTAAATACATTAAAGCCTTTTGCACGGTTGAGTAAAACAATTGCAGTGGAATCACTCCTGCCCTAGAAACTAACCATTTAATCGGAGACGACAGTATCGACAACGGCAGCACCAATGAAGTCATTGTCTTCTGCAATTTGATAAGTTAATTTGGTCAGTCAAGTAATACTGAATGCATATATTTATATTTTGTCCTAGACATATGCCCCGAAACTATTTTATGTTTACATATAAATATCGCCAATGATTTAATTAAGAACAAAATAAATTACTCTTTTCTTTTATAGAAGGATTGTGTAGAATTTATCAAAACAGATAACAGTAACATGTAGAAAGGTAAAATTACACTGGCAATAAAATTAAGCACAAGTTTTGCGACTATTTTCTCGCAAATTTTGTATATTTCTTGTTTATTTTAATTGCTTAGCTTCAGTTTCAATGAATGACAAACACCATACTTGATCGCTATGAAATTGATAAATAAATAGAAAAACTTACTTAGCACTTAGCGTTTCTTAATTCTGAAGCCGGTGTGTTTACTGATGTTCATCAGTCGAGCGATTTGTCTTATAGAGACACCATCTTCTATTCTAGTTATAATGCTAATCTTTGAATTACTGTTTAAATAACGCGACATTTTGACATTAATAAGAAAAATGACAAATTTACATATTTTCGTTGCTAGGCATCTCATCATGTCCACTTTAAACTATAAAATATTTTGTGTGCTTAATTTTATTGCACAGAAATGTACATCGACGAGAACATTTTCATAGATTGCAATATGACTGAGCCATAAGTAAATTCTTATCGCAGCATTTTCTTTTGAGATTTCATATTTATATTGTATATGACAAAATATGTTTTTACCTCTCGCTTTTAAGGAATAGGCACGTTTTAAGGTCCCTAAAATCCAATTTTAATATTTTTACGATGATGTGTGTGTGTGTGTGTGTGTGTGTGTGTGTGTGTGTGTGTGTGTGTGTGTGTGTGTGTGTGTGTGTGTGTGTGTGTGTGTGTGTGTGAGGATGTTAGAAGGACTATTTCTCAAAAACTTTAATACTTAATATCTGTTTAACTACGTATTTTTCAATCGGATATTACTGGCAAAAGCTAAAAAGGTTTTGGTAATAATTGGACAACCGGAAGTAAAAAATTCTTAAAATAAATCTTCTAAATATTATTTTTTGAATTTTTTTATTGTTGCTCGTATTAAAGAAGAGTAAATTCTCTATCTGATACATATAATTTTTTTATTATATACGTATATTGTATAGATTTAGAGATAAAGAAATATAAGGTATATGTCGTAATAAATCTCACAGCCCAAGTCATGAATTGAAAAATTAAAATGTTTGTAACTGAAAGATAAATGATTTTTTTTTCTGGGAAGTGTATACATTATATTATTTCTTGTTGTATTAATAGTTAAATATTAAAAATTATAGGTATATTACATATATTCTTCAAAAATACTGTCAATCCCGACAATGAATTGGAAACATTTCGAAAAATTTCTTCATTTTCTTCATAAAATGAATTTAAAATGAAAAAAATCTAAATATAGAGTGTAGGTATACAAGAAATGTTAAATAAATCGGGCGCGAGCAGTCATGTGACTTTGTTGGCCTTGACAAGCAGATATGGGGGTCCGTGTCAGAATGGTAGCTAGTAGTTATTTACATACATGTCAAATATTATAATTTTTCATTCTAAATTTGGGATGGTATATATTTTTCTCGACAAGTAAATTCCACACTCTTGGTGACCTAGTTAATACTAGGTGAATTTAGAAAATTCAACAGATTTTTTAAAATGAAAGTATACATTTCCTGCAACTTGAAATATTTTCATTATTCCTATAATTCTTAAAAAGTGAGTATGAAAATTTATTAATTTATGAGGACAAGATTTGGGGTGCTCATCTGACACTATGCACCACTGTACAAACACTCTAGAGTTACACTATTGTTTGTTTTAGATTTTAAACAAAGTGTTATTTATGTTCATTTGTTTGTAACTGCAAAAATGTAACAATTGCTAAATTTATAGGTTAAAAATAATATTTTGAATAATAACGGGACCATTTATTTTTAAATAAATGAAAAATTTCTTGTCACAACACGTAATATTCCTATTTACCGAAAACCACTGATACAGCATTTTAATATTAAATATAAAAGTGAACGTCAAATTTTTTATCAAGGTGAAACAGGTACCGTGATTAAAATAAGTTGGGAATCACTGCTCTAAACGAATCTTCTCTGTTTTCTTTGTTAATTTCTAACTGAGTACGGACAATCTCAATGTAATTAAATTAGAGTAACTGTTGTGTAAGTGAGATGGATGGATGTCTAGCATTCTGGTTTCGTGGTCTGTTAGTGGTTAAGATTCACGAACAATTTTACCCACGTTTCTTCACAGATTACTTTATGGAACGTGCCTATATGTATTTATGTTTAATTATTATTGTATAAAATGCACATGATCACATTTATAATTAATTTCCAATACATATATCTAAGAAATCAAAAATTACACTATATTTATCTAAAAATAGTTATTACATTTGTAAATAATTATTAACAACCTCATGATAAAAAAATCTGATGTGGCCAGCACAATACCTTCCGTCAATCCTATGTATTATGTATAAATTCCATAAATAAATTTTATTGCAAAAGATTCTAAATTTCCAGGAAACTTATTTCATAAACAAACTATGCAACATCTTCTTCTTTGGCTTTCCCCATTCGTTAGGGGTCGCTATTTTTTATTATCTTCTTCCACTCATTTCTGTTTTGCGTGTCGTCCTCATTCAGTTCTTTTTCTCTCAAGTCTTTCGCAATACAGTCCTTCCATCTTATCTTTGGTCTTCCTCTGTTTATTCAACCTTCTATTACTAAACTATTCATTCTTCATCTAATATATTATATTATTCATTTCTAATCATGATATTTACAAACCAATGTAATCATTTCGCTTGTATCTTTCTAGAAACTTGTAACACTAAAGTTATTTCCTTACCTATATTTCCGTGTCTTCCTCAACATCTACTTCAACATCCACATTAATTTACTTTTTATTTATACTGATATCTGTCAATTTGAATTATATGAATATATTAGTAGTTTCCATGTTTAACATAGCTGGTTGATTTATAAAATTTCTTTAAAATTCTTTAACTCATCATTGAATTTTTTTGACCAAAGACAATACCTTCCTTACCTAAAGGTGACAGAAGGTAATAAATAAATATATATATATATATATATATATATATATATATATATATGTATAAGCCATGTATTTTGCAGTATGTGATGTACTACCTGTTTATGCTGTATTGCCCACGATCCCCGAAAAGGGATTGACAAAAAAGCTTTGATATTTCCCAATGAAATTATATTTTTTTCAAAAATATGCTTTTTCCTTTCTTTATATACTTATTTGTATAAGAATATTATAAATTGAATTGAAAAAAAATTGGGCGTTAATGAGTTAAGAATATATATAACAAGCTTGTCTTTCAAAAATTCACTAAGTTTCGACTAAGTTTAGGACATTCCATTTTAAAACGATGCTCGTTGTTAACAATACTTCCGCTGTAACGTAAGTTTATTAATTCAAATACAGGGTGGGGCAGAAAAACCTATCCGATTTCAAATCCCTTTTTCTCAAAAGAGGGAGCAGGTAGAGTAGTGGGGTAAAAACCGTTAGAAAGCCGGTTTTATGCCATTTGTCAGTAGTCAACATGCCTTGGTCTGGTGAACATCGTGCTTTTGTTATTGAGCGGTTTATCGAATGCGGCGGTTCGATAATTGCTACACAACGTGCTTTTCGAATTCATTTCGGACTCGGGCGTCATGATCCTGTTCCACATCACGCTACGATTAAAGTGTGGGTGTCAAATTTTAGACAGACGAGTTCAGCATTGAAAAAGAAGTCGCCAGGACAGCAACAGGACCTGAAAATGTGGCCAATGGGCAAACCGTAACGGTCAACAGCGAGCGCTATTGTTTCATGCTGGAAAATTTTCTTAGACCCAAAATGGAAGAAAATGGCGTGGAAAATGTGTAGTTTCAACAGGATGGGGCAACCGCCCACACATCGCGACGATCAATGGACATTCTCAGGGAACTGTTTCCCGGTCGCCTCATTTCCCTGAGAGGTGATCTTGGCTGGCCGCCGCGCTCACCGGATCTCACTCCATGTGACTTCTTCCTTTGGGGTTACCTCAAATCGAAGGTTTACCAGCATCGACCAAGGACCCTTCTTGCTTTACGAAGGGAAATTGCTCGGGCAATTGAAGAAATTCCTGTGGAAATGACGGTGAAAGTCATGGAAAGCTACCGCGAGCGCCTAAATCAGTGTATCCGCTCCCAAGGACGACATTTGAGTGATGTGCTTTTCAAAACTTAAATTTAAAAATGGCATAAAATTTGCGATATGTTAATAATTTTTTTTTTTGACAAGTTGAGTGGTTTTAATTTTATAACGTTTTGAAATCGGATAGGTTTTTCTGCCCCACCCTGTACCTTGATTTATAGTCGTGTGTATAGAGTTATTTTCTATTAGTGTTACTGACGCTGACACCATGTGTCATTATCTTATTTTTCACAAATTTGGTTTTACATTTGCTCATAAACTTATCATTTGACTTACTTCTGAATTTTGAATACCTTTACTGTAACATATATTTTTATAATAAAATAAAGTATTATCTTTTTTATCATTATAAAAACAAAATACACGATAATACTTAATTCATACAAAGCGTAGATGACATTGATCGAATTTCTTAAAAAAAAAATACTGTATGTATATACTCTTAAAACTTTTATAAAATTTCCATTTACAATAAATAATTACTTATTTGCAACGACATGTTTTCCAAAATTGTTATTTGCTATTTTACATTTAAATTATTCATATATTAATATCAATAAATATTAAATAACATGGACAATATAAACATACTACATAATTTATTATTTTGATCAATTTTTCACCAATCTGTGAATATAGTTCTCTATTTAAAAGATATATTTCCGGTGAATATACAGAAAAAAACAATTTGTATTGAACATAAAATTTTAACCCTGCATATTAAATTAGAAATATGTTTTTAATAAGGATCGTGCTAAAAATCGCATATCGAGATTTTGGCAAATGACCACGGTTTAAGGTATCAAGATTCCAATTTTAACATTTTCACGATGATGTATGTATGTATGTGTATGTGTATGTGTGTGTGTGTGTGTGTGTGTGTGTGTGTGTGTGTGTGTGTGTGTATGTGTGTGTGTGTGTGTGTGTGCGTGTGTGTGTATGTATGTGTATGTGTGCGTGTGTGGATCCTCTTTACTTTTTCTATATATTTTATGGATAAATTTATAAAACTATCTATAATTTTAATCCCGGAGCCTACGGTTTAAACACAAATCCATGGTTCTTCAAAAATACCTTTAAATGTTATTTTATTATAAAAATTAAAGATTATTCCATTTTCTACAGGTTTGCATTAATACTTTTTCTATATATTTTATGGATAAATTTATAAAATAATATAAAAATTATATCTCGGAGCTTATGGTATAAGCACAACTCCCTGGTTACACAGTTCAGATCTCAAATGTATGTAACTGACAGATATATGTCACTGTCAACAAACTAATCTTTTCAAATAATAATAGAAAAGTTTTAAAAAGAAAATAGTAAATGGAACAATAATTATATGGAAAGGAACTTAATACGTGTAGAGTTTCCAGCATAAGTAAATACGAGTAATCGCAAATATTTTGAAAGTAATATTAATGTACAGAAATCTTTTTGTTGAGATTTTCAACACTAATTACTGCTTTTCTGATTTGTCATCTGTACTGTACACAGTGTTCCCAAATCGTAGGATTTTTAAGTATTACCAGGGATTGAGGGATTTTTTTTCAATTTTGTGGTAATTTTCTTACATAAAATTTGGAAAATATTTAAATATTCGCGCCATGCAGAAATCGTTCTTGTATAATATAGTAATCTCCTATACCGATGTAGTGAATTTAACTGCTGCTTATTTAATGACGGCCCCGATCACATTAAGATACATGCTAAAAGCATGTATCAATAAATAAATAATTAGTAGATGTAGACCAGAGACTGATAAATTGTTTTTTTTAAGAATAACTATTTATTTTTTAATTGCTCGAATTAATGTTTAAGTATTTATTATATGTAATCAATTAATAGTGAAAATACTTGAATTTCCCGTTATATTATTAGATAGGGGATTTTCTGTCTGTAACTAAAATTTTGTTTAGGGTTGTATTGTAAAAAATGTTTAAAAAACTTTCAGAAAGAAAATGAAAATTAACTGGTACTGGTATTAGTACTCCCAGTGAGCGAGTATTTTCTGTTGCAGGATTTAGAGTAACAGCGAAACGAAGTTCATTATCGCCACTCTCAGTAAACTAAATTAAATTCATACATGATAATTGATATTCGTGAAGAAAAATTCATTTAAGTTTACGTTTTATGTAGGTATGATTGAGTAAATAACTCCAGTTTCTGCATTAAAACGCCGGCGTATGCCGGCGCGCCGCCGAAACGCGCCGCTGAAACAGCAAGTACGCCGTCGCCGTCAAAAAAAAATCTGATGTGGCCAGCACATAACCTCTCGCCGTATATTTTACCTGGCTGTATGCATAAAGCAAAGAATATTTTTATAAATACAAATAATATATTCATATAAATCTATGACGTATAAACTTCTTTATTATTCAATAATAGCATGTCTCAACATAAAGATATTTTACCATAAATTATGTTACAATAAATTACAAAGTAGAGTTTACCATATATAAATATTAGGCTGGTAACAGCAATTTTCAATTCGAACAACGTTGTTTACTTTCTCTTCATATTCTTCTAGTAAAAACATTAATTTTGGGCGGTTTAAAATGTATATATGGATTGTGCATCTATTCTTATATATCTTCTTTTACATTTTATTTTTTCATACATGTTATATCTAAATAACACTAATTCCCTTTAATAAAGTGACGGATAGATTGCACTCCGATTATTCTTATATCGATGTGTAATTTTGTCAATATTTACAACTTACTTGAGAAGAATTTGATAGCTTTTTCGCAATTCAAAGTTACTCTAGTCTACAGTACTGGTGTACATTGTCCCATAATGTTTGAAACAAATTTAAGTCCTTCAACCTAGACTTGTCATCTCCATAATAGTCACAGATCAAGAACTAAGGGATTCTCCAAGTACATTTTTAATTCATTACTCATTATTTCTGACACTGACATTTATCTGTCAGTTACAAATAATTTAAATTATCAACTATTTTTCATGGCATTCTTTCGGCTGTCAAATTTATTACAACAGATTATTTTATATATTATACTTCTTTTATCTCTAAATCTATAAAATATGTATAAAAATATTTAAATGTATCAGAAAGAGAATTTATTTTTCTTTAATATTATCAAGAAAAATTTTCAAAAAATAATATTTAGAAGACTTTTTTTCAAGAATCTTCTTCTTCCGGTTGTCCAATTGTTACCAAAACCTTTTCAGATCTTCCCATGAATGTCCGATTGGGAAATACGTTGTTAAACAAATTTTAAGTCTTATAGTTTTTGAGTAACAGTCCTTCCAACATCCCACACACACACATCCACACACACACACACACAGACATCATCGTAAAAATGTTAAAATCGGATTGTAGGGACCTTAAAACGTGCTTATTCAATAAAATCTGGATATGCGATTTTTAGCATGAATCCAATACCTCTCTTAGCGAGAGGTAATAAAGAACAATTCGCCGCCGCCGACATGACCCTTGTCGGCGCACAGGTCTAATCCGTACTACTTATAAGATATTTTTGGACAGCTTGAACCCCTTTGCAAATCAAAATCTATACACGCTATTAGGTGGTATCGTTGAAAAAGAAAAATGAAATGATTTGGAAGTACATGCGATGAATATTACTAACTACCTGTCAACAGTGATCTCTAGAGTCCAGATTACATACTGAAATGCAAATTTGTAACCTGTAGCATGGGATGTACTAATTATAGAACTATCATGAGGGATTACATACTGAGCAGCGTATACAAAATGTGATAATGTATTGAGTTTATCTGTTCTAGTGGATCAAAAACTTTCATTTTTGGTTACGTAAGTATAGGGCGCGAGCACTCATGTGACATTATTGGCCTTGACAAGCAGATATGGAGGCCCGTGTCAAAATGACAATTAGTAATTATGTACATAGGTGTCAAATGTCAGCATTTTTCATTAAAAAATTCAAGATTTTCTAAATTTATGTAGTTATTTTGTCACCAGGAGTGTGAAATCCGTGCGCTCCAACTGGCATGTACCTGCCCGTGCTATTATGTTGATCAATTTCACGCTTGCGTCCGAAACTGGGTTATGAGACTCCAGGTATAGTGTGTTTCAAGATATTTGCAAATCTACCTGCCTTGGTAATGACTCGGTACACCGCAAAACAGCATGGTATAAATGTTCGTATGCGTCAGGGGAGGATTAGCAAAATTTGTAACGGCATTTCTTAAAATCCCGTTAATTAATATACCTATTTGTATTTATAATATGTGAAAATTTGGTGTAATGCCATTCGATTGTTGACTTGTTCAGTTGCGGTTGTGCAAATTCAGACGAAATTACAGAAAAAAATGTGGCGACCATGGGACAAAGTTTTGTGCAAATTCTATTTATGTGTTGATAAATTTTTATTTTATATTATTTGTTCTGCATTTCTTAAAATTCAAGTGAAACATTAAATTCTACATAAATATTTCGTATGCTGAATTTCAAATAATTTGTTACAACCCTGTAATTTTACCTATCAAGCCCATTTAAGAAGCCACCCGCTGCGTAAGACGAAGCAGGTACGTTTGCAAATATCTTGAAACAAACTATACAACAATATATTTTTGTACATTTACTATTGATTTTACTATTTACATTCTTGCATTGTTGTATATTATTACCACTACCTAATTACTCCTTATGTTCCTTACAATATCTGCAAATGCTCTCTTCTTTTTCATTTCGTAGGTATTTGTTATTAATTTCTTCGTTTCTGTATTCAAGTCTAGCTATTAATTTTATGTTTTCCGTGTTTCTAATTATTGGATATTGTGAGAAGGACGGCTCATGTTTTTGTGTATTTTTATTTTGTATTATAAGAATAAGCAGCTTTTTACCTCCCGCTACCCTTGGTAAGGAAGATATAGGGATCGTGCTAAAAATCGCATATCAAAATTTTGGTAAATGAGCATGTTTTAAGGTCCCTAGAGTTCAATTCTAACATTTTCACGATGATGTGTGTGTGTTTGTGTGTGTGTATGTGTGTGTATGTGTGTGTGTGTATGTGTGTGTGTATGTGTCTGTGTATGTGTGTGTGTGTGTGTTTGTGTGTGTGTGTGTGTATCCTCTTTACGCTCTAACTCATATATTAGCGTTCAGAAATTTTTGAAACCTTGTATTTCTACTTTACTCTTATATGGAAAGATGTCATTAGATTTTTGTGTAAATCAGATCAAAATAGTTTTTCTTCGAAAAATACCTTTAAATGTTATTTTTTCAAGAATTGTTGTTATAAAAATTAAAGTTTTTTAAATTTTCTACAGGTTTGCATTTATACTTTTTGTATATATTTTATGGATAAATTTATAAAATTATCTATAATATTAATCTCAGATCTTACGCTTTAAAGACAACTCCATGGTTACACAGTTCAGATCTCAATTATTTGTAATTGACAAATATATGTCACTCTCAACTAATCAATCATTTCAAATAATAATAGTAACGTTTTAAAAAGAAAATAGTAAATGGAACAATAATTATATGGAAAGGTAAGATAATAAAAATATATAATATATCATCACAGCATATTACCTATTGCTGGGTGAGCCAATCTGTTTTGTACACAGATGTCGGTAATAATGATAACATATTTGTACCGTGCGGGCGTTTACCAGGCGTCACATCCCGCGAATCGGGGGAACCGAGTTCGATTCCAAGCGACGCCAAATGTTTTAAAATTTTAATTGGCACAAAATTGACCCCCGTGGTGCACTCTCCACGCCAGAAATGAATATAGGTAAGTATATAAATAAATAAAATAAATGTATCATCACGGCATATTACCCATTGCTGGGTGTGCCAATCTGCTATGTACTGTGCGGGCGTTTACCAGGTGTCACCTCACGAGCATTTATTGCTGGCGTGGAGAGTGCACGACAGGGATCATTTTTGTGCCATTTAAAATTCGAATTATTTGGCTTCGGTCGGGATCGAACCCGGTATTTAAATTTAATTTAAATATTTACATGAATATAAATTAAACGGGAGGTATTGTGTTGGACACATCAGATTTTTTCTTTTAAACTTACCTATTTAGAATTACATGACATATATTTATAAATTGTATAATCTAGTTATTGGAATTTATAAAAATTGTGGGTGTTAAGGAAATAGATTACTTGCAGTGGTTTCAGTATATATGGGCGAACATTGATTCTCCGTCATGCTCGCCATGCGGTGATTTATTCGACATCAGCGAATGTGTCAGGACAACACTCGGTCTCACTTGCACTTACATTGATTACTCAGACAGTGTCTGAGCTTTGGAAACTGACTTTCATTTGTGAAAATAGACATGAAGTACACATGGACGAGTTATCGATTCTGAGGGTGGGGCATTTCAAATTTTTCATATTTCATGTAAGGAAATGAAAAATGTATAAATATTAATAATAATAATTATTTAAAAATGGGACCTTGCGACCTTAAGTATCAGAGTTCGCCGGATGGCAATGATATTCACTCATAGTATTATTTCATATAAAAATTTTCTTGCAAAAGTTCCTATATTTCCAGCAAAATTATGTCATAAACAAACTACGTAAATTGCACTACTTGACAGTGACATCTTGCTATTTTAATTTTTTTCTTCAACTCATAACTGTTGTGCGTGTCGTCCTCATTCAGTTCCTTTTATCTCAAGTCTTCCGTAATACTGTCCTTCCATTTTATCTTTGGTCTTCCTCTGTTCCTTCAACCTTCTAATAAATATTAATCACGGTTTAAATTTTGATTTTAAATATAATATTTATATGTTAAACCATTTCTGTTGTCAATTTTGATGACAAACCGATTTTTTGTGTTTTTTATAAATTTTTGTACGATGTTGTAAAACTGAATGTGTACATGAGATGTAATATTTTGTAAGATCTTACCAAGAACGTACAAGAGTGAACCTAAAACAGAAACGTCGGGGTTGCAAGAGAATAATTGCAGTTTGATTGAGTTCTTGAGTAATTATTAACACCTAATCTATACCACAGCCGAAATATTTTCCACAGTTAAACCATTCATTTCATAACGTAGCAAATTATTTCTTAAGGTTGCATGTTGGAATAATTTCATTCCATGTAAAAGAATCCGCAACAAACTTTGTGAAAGAGTGAACTTGTTAGGAAATTGAAATTATGTATATTTGATAAATTAAATAAAACACTTGGTGTAGTTTCACAGCTTTATTAATGGTTACAACGATCGTTTCGATCTTGCGATCATCTTCATTTACCTGAAGATGATCGCAAGATCAAAACGATCGTTGTAAACATTAATAAAGCTGTGAAACTACACCAAGTGTTTTATTTAATTTATCAAATATACATAATTCCAAAATGTTTCACCAAGTGCCAACCACAAAGTCAGTTCAACATATAGGAAATTGAAATCTAAAAATTATTTCAAATTATTTATCGCACAAATGTGTACCCTATAATTTAGTTTCCAAAACATTTATGTATACACATAAATTCTGGTTAACATCATTTACAATAAAAATAAAACATTTAAAGAACAAATTTATCACGTAAAGAACAAAAATATTTTCAACTCGTCTACATTCTTTTGTTTATAAAGAAAATAAATTTATTATACATTATTTGCTTATTATTAATGTTATTTTCTTTATTTTTATCCCTTTTCTAATGTATATACTTCCAATTCCATGTGGTTTATTTTCCTCAACAAGTAAATTCCACACTCCTGGTGACAAATTAACTACGTGAATTTAGAAAATCTTGAATTTTTTTATGAAAAATACTGACACTTGACATCTATGTACATAATTACTAATTATCATTCTGACACGGACTCCCATATCTGCTTGTCAAGACCAACAATGTCTTATGACTGCTCGCGCCCTATACTTATTAACTAAAAATAATATATAATAATACTGCTATAGTGAAAATGATTACGCAGAGGACTTACGTCATCGACATGAAAAAAACCTTATAAAATGAAATATAACTTGTGGAAATTATTGGGTGTTATTTATTTTTAAAAGAAGAAAAAACGTACTAGTATTAAGTGATGTATGTATATATTAATGATATTTACAATTATTTCCAAGTCAATCGTTATTCCTTTTACGAAATATAACATTATTTGAAATAATTGTTGTTTATTTTCGTACCATACGTTGGCACTACTGAGAATGACCATGATGTGTCAAATAATTTTATATTCTGTAAAAGGAATAAGGATGACTTAGAAATAATTGTAAATTAATTAATATATAAGTTTATTTAATACTAGTATATTTTTACCTTCCGTCACCTCTAGGTAAGGAAGGTATTGTCTTTGGTCAAAAAATTCGGTGGTGAGTTTTCATTGAATAAGCACGTTTTAGGGTCTTTACAATACGATTTTACTATTTTTACGATGATGTCTGTATGAGTGTGTGTATTTGTGTGTGTATGTGTGTGTGTATGTGTGACCGCCGTTTCGTGCACGATATCTCCTATACTAGAATTCCAAAAATTACAATTCTTGCGTATTCCTCTTCCTTACAACCATATGCAGACTTGTTTAGATTTTGGTTATAATTGCTCAACCGGAAGTACCCTTATTTGAAGATTTTAACAGTTTTTTTTGGAAAACTTAAAGAATATATTATTGTCTATACGATTTGATTGCATTTTATATTTGTTATTCAACAGATATAGAGTTAAAGAAGAATAAAGATAATAAATTTGATATAAATTTCATAATTCAGCCAGCTATGCTAACTTAACCATGGAAACTGCTAATATATTCAGGTAATTCCAATTGACAGATGTCAGTATCAATAAAATGTAAATCAATGAAAGAAAAAGGGAAGTAACTCTAGTGTTAGAAGTTTCTAGATATAAGAGAGACGATTACATTGGTTTGAACATGTTATGAGGAGAGATGAATATATTAATAGAAGGTGGAAGAAACATAGGAAGACCAAATATAAGATGAAAAGACTGTATTGCAGAAGACTTGAGAGAAAAGGAACTGAATGAGGACGACACGGAAAACAAAAATGAGTGGAAGAAGAAAATAAAAAATAGCGACCCCCTAACGAATGGGAAAAACTAAAGAAGAAGATGTCAGTGTCAAGTGCAATTTGCATAGTTTGTTAATGAAATAACTTTACTGGAAATATAGGATCTTTTGCAAGAAAATTTATGTATGGGGCCGCGTGCAGTAACATGATTTTGCTGACTTTGGCAAGCAGATATGGGGACCTGTGTCAAAATGACAGCAATTAATTATATCCATAACTGACAAGTGTTATAATTTTTCATTCAAAATTTCATAATTTTCTTATTTCATGTGGTTTGTTTGTTATCAGGAGTATGGAATTCAGTTGCCGAGAAAGAGAATCACATAATACCAAAAATTTAGAATCTTTCGCAAGAAAATTTATCTATGGAATTTGTACATAATACACAGGATTGACGGAAGGTATTGTGCTGGCCACATCAGATTTTTTCTTTTTAAATAAATAATAACAATTTCTACAAGTTATATTTCTTTTTATAAGGTTTTTTCAGGTTGATGACGTGAGTCCTCTGCCTAATCATTTTCATCATATGATATAACTATGGCCCACTTTGGCCCACCTAGAAAATAATCCTAATTACGCCCCTGTTAGGAATTTATACTAATCAAGATGATATTACATACTTCATTTCTTAACAAGACGAGATCTTGAACTAGAAAAACTTTGATAATTTTATTTTATGTTAATATATTATAACTAATTTGGAATAACGATACCAATTATTACAGTGTCCTATATTCACAGTCACATGAGTTGCGTGTCAGTGGCAGAGCCCAATTGGAGCTTAAAGTGGCCACATCACTGGAGACAGATGCCGCGGCTGAATACGTGCGCAGGAAGCAGTTTGATGGCTTAGGCCCAATATTGCATGAGCTACTGACGCTTACTATCGTGTTCATGTCTGTCAATGTCATTTTATCGCGTATTATAATTCATGGAATACAACTACATACTAAGGCTGATATAAGCGAAGTTACATCATAATGTCATAAAGTGTCATCATGGTTTGATTTGCTACTTTTATAAAATAAATTTGGTCTGAATCATGGAAGAAGAATTTTAAATTATTTTTGTGTATGTATTGATACGATTTCGAAATCGTTTCGCCATAATTTTATTTAAATTTTATAATGGGGTCATTTCACATTTTCTAATTTATTTTTTTCTTGAAAGAATAGGTCAAATTAAATATGCAGGTGTATGTTTTACACTTTACAAGTCTTTACAATCAGAGATATGATTTTTTAAAAGTTGTCTTAAATATCAAATATTTGGACGCTGACGTCACGGCTATACGTCACGGTTTGTCGGATGTGGTAGCAGCCCTCTACAGGTTGTGTTCGGAACTATGATTGTTTGAGTTATCAATTCTCAGTTTAATTTTGTGACAGCAACATATTGTTAACGAAACACATTTCACACAACTTTTGTTATTTATTTTATTAAATGTTTTATTTACATACCTTTATTCTTAAGTCTGGTGTCACCTGTCACAATTTTAGGTTAGCTTGCAAACGGATACCACGTGGACCGTTGTGTGTGTGTGTGAGAGGAATGTCTTTGTGTGAGTAACAAGCCATTACGTCACGAATTTTCAGCCGCGAAAGTTTATTAGCAAATTTATGAATGAAAAGTCGCATATTTCATGTTATTTTATATTATTATATTTATCAAATGAGACGGATTTCATGATTTTATAAAAAAAACAACGAATTTTTTTTTTTTGAAATGACCCCATTCTGACATTTCTTGGCGAATTCGCAGCTCCAAAGCGAAGAGAACGATCTTGGGTAGTTTTTACGTGTTCTTCCAGGAGTCCGTCTTTGTACTGCATGTGAGCATTTTAAAATTTGTTTTATAATTTTTTTTATCTAAGATATCTTTCAATCCTAAAATTTTCACGTTTTATACTATTGGAATAAAAAAAAATCTGATGTGGCCAGCACATAACCTCTCGCCGTAGAGGAAGATTTTTTTATTTCTATGCAGGTGTATTTAAATTTAGTGATATTTATTTGATAGAAAATAAATAATTTATTAATAGAAAAACATATACTTATTTATATGAATTAATTATAATTCAAACAATAATTATTTATTTATATCAAATAAATATTTATTTCACCGTATTCAAACATATCTGCACTGTTATTAAATAATATTTATAGTATATTTTAAAATTATCACAGAGATAATTACTATACATTACTTTCGGTATATCAGAAATGAAATATTTTTCTAACATTACATTTAGAATATCTAAAGATGACTCAAATGAAATATGTATATAACATTAATTCTTGATCATTTTAAAATTATCACAAAAATAATTACTATACAACTTCACTTTTGGTACATCAGAAATGAAATATTTTTCTAATGTAACAGTTAGAATATCTAAAAATGTCCCAAAAGAAATATTTATATAACATGAATTCTTAATCATTTTAAAATGATCGCAAAGATAATGACTATAAAACATAACTTTTGGAATATCAGGAATGTAATATTTTTCTAATATAACATTTAGGATATCTAAAAATGTCTCAAATGAAATATTTATGTAACATTAAATCTTGAACATTTGAAAACATCACAAACGAAATATTTATGTAATAATAGTAAAATAATGTTTAAAATGCAATATCTCTGTAACAATCTTTAGGTAATGTCTCACAAGGAATATACATGTGAGATGGTACAAACATTGAAAACGTATGTCACAAATGAAATATTTTTCGCAACATTTTAAATGTCCCTGTGATAATCGTTGCTTACTGGGTCAATAAGAGCATGTCTCAACATAAAACAATTTTCACATATATTTACAAAATCTATAGGATATTTTACCATAAATTATGTACAATAAATTACAAAGTAGAGTTTACCATATATAAATTTTAGGCTGGTAACAGGAATTTTCAATTCGAACAACGTTCTTGTTTACTTTCTCTTCATATTTTTCTAGTAAAAATATTAATTTTGGGCGGTCTAAAATGTATATATGTATCTGGATTGTGCATCTATTCTTGCATATCTTCTTTTACATTTAATTTTTTCATACATGTTGTATCTAAATAACACATTAATTCTCTTTAATAAAGTGATGGATAGATTGCACTCCGATTATTCTTATATCGATGTGTAATTTTGTCAATATTTACAACTTACTTGAGAAGAATTTGGTATCTTTTTCGCACTTCAATGTTACTCTACTTTACAGTGCTGGTGTACATTGTCCCATAATGTTTGAAACAAATTTAAGTTCTTTAACCTATACTTGTCCCCTCCATAATAGTCACAGATCAAGAATTAAGAGATTCTCCAAGTACATTTTTCTTTTATTACTCATTATTTCGATGAGATACATTTTTCTGTATTTTACGTTGCAGAGTGGAGACCATCTTCACTTTCACCTTGTGTTTATAACATTTAAATGTCGTCTTCATTCGAGCTGTATTATCGCTCATATCTATTCTTTACATTTAGATTTTTTATATATAAATTCATTCTATGAAGAAATTTTGTCCAATTCATTATTGGCATTAACAGTATTTCTGAAGAAAAAATATTCAGTAATGTCTCCGCATTTCTGACACTGACATTTATCTGTCAGTTACATTTTAAACTTACAACTATTTTCCACGGCATTCTTTCGGCTGTAAAATTTATTACAACAGATTATTTTATATATTATATTTCTTGTATCTCTAAATCTATAGAATATATAATAAAATATTTAAATGTATCAACCAGAGAATTTAATTTTCTTTAATATTACCAAAAAAAAATTTCAAAAATAGTATTTAGAAGATTTTTTTTCAAAAATTGTACATCAGCAGGCGGGCGTTTAGCCCGCGCCAGAAACTATAACACAGAATACATGTCTCGTCGACATGAATATCTAAGATCGACTATCAAAAACAAAGCGTTACTTTCGTGACATGCTTATCTCTGATGGGTTGAAGAGGGTATCATATGGCATCCATATCAAAATATCAGCCCTGCATAGGCTTGCAATAACTTCTAGACTTGTCAACAAATAACTGTGTAGTCAGCTGACATTCAGTCTAAACAAATCGCTTTGGGAAAAATGATAATTATTTTTAAACAGAATTATGACTAAGGGTAACAAGCTTGAAATATTGATCCTGAAACTATAATTTAGAAGAGTGTATAAAAGTTATTTATTTGTTATTGCACGCCTTATACATAAGTATATTATTATTATCTAAAAATCTATGGGAATAATATGGCATAAGAAATTTATTTACCTATATATTTTTATTTTAATGAAATAAAATTGTCATTCTCTAGTTGAAATGATATACTGTTGGACAAAACTACTGCCAATGCATAAAAAAATGTCCAGTTGACAAGAAAGTTTGATTAATTTGTCAATATCTAGTGATATGTTGGGATTTAGATAGATATCTACGCAAACATGAGTGGCTCATACATTATTAGTACATCACCTGTATGCCCATAATTCAAATTTAAATATTCCCGCGGTGGTCTTCACTTGTCAGCGTGATAACAACGTGAAAATTTGATAAATGTATATTCAGTTGTTCTCTGTGATTAATGTTTGATGAAAAATTCATTTTCACGTTCACATACAATCGCTTGGGGAGTTAGATTATAACAATGACGATTTTATTCATTTGTTTGCGTGCTTGGATAAAAAGGATGAATAAATAAATTCTGATATATCAAATTTATTTTGCCAATTTGTAAAGATATTTGATATTTTTTTTACATACAATAATAATGGCTTAATAAGTTCTAGTTAATGAATGAAAATGGAATAATAGTTATACAAGTGTGGAATGTAAATAAAATTATGGCCAAAAGAAACCGGACACTTAAAAAAAGTTTTATCGGCTAGAAACATATGAAATACGGATTTATTTGTTACTTTTTCGTTAAAATATGAATAACTGATATGTAAAGTAAAATTAGACAGTAAAAAATATTTAGCCAACA
Source organism: Harpalus rufipes (assembly GCA_951394225.1). Taxonomy (NCBI): domain Eukaryota; kingdom Metazoa; phylum Arthropoda; class Insecta; order Coleoptera; family Carabidae; genus Harpalus; species Harpalus rufipes. The sequence continues at coordinate 4,937,799 of OX596274.1, forward strand.
CTTATTTATTTAATAAGAAAAGTTACTGAAATAGAAAAATGAACAAAAGTAGCAAAATTATTTTTCTTTATATAGTACATAAAAAACACCATTTGACAGTGGAAGTAACGACTTTGCTAGCCTAATATTTGCTCGCAAGCAATACAAACGCCAAATTTCTTGTCTTGCTAACTTATGAAATATAATGGCGGGAAATGCAAATTATACATATATGAATTTAACTTGTACTGTTTCTATCTCATTTTATGGTGTGTTTATATCAATTACATGTCAAAAAGGCTTTCAAAGTTTTGTGATGAATGTTCGTAAAATTATTAAATTTGAAATATTTTCTTATCTAAAATAATGTTCAAAATTAATTCCACTATCTGAAAATAACTGTGCCTGTCTATAAATTCATTTTGTATAACTTTCCAGACCAATAAAAGGGATATGAGAGATACACATGTTATATTTGACAACTGTATAGCTTTCTCGATGACATTTGTGAATATCAGTTCGTCATATAGTTAGCAAATCTTTCATTGTACTAAGCAACAAGTCTCGTTTGCTTACCTAGCATTTGCTTGAACTGCTTACTTCATTGATACTGACATCTGTCAATTTGTATTATCTGAATATATTAGCAGATTCCATGGTTAGCATATCTGGCTAATTTATTAAATTTAATATCTTTATAATTCTTTAACTCTATATCTATTGAATATTAAGTATAAAATACGATTAATTGGTATAGAGAATAATATATTCTTCAAGTTATAATGTTAAATGTCAATAAATGATATTTAACTGCGTTTTTTTGAAGAAAAACTGTTAAAATCTTCAAATGAGGGTACTTCCGGTTGACCATTTATAACCAAAATTTAATCACTTGTTCTTCTGGATGTAAACTTGAGAAATATGAAAAAAATATAACTTTTGGTATTGAAGTTATGCGATCCGAAACTTTCGTCACACACACACACACATACAGACACACACACACACACACACACACACACACACACACACACACACACACACACACACACACACACACACCCAGACACAAGACACACATATATACAGACATCATCGTAAAAATGGTAAAATCGTAGTATAGGGTCCCTAAAACATTCTTATTCACTAAAAACTCATCATTGAATTTTTTGACCAAAGACAATACCTTCTTTACCTAAAGATGACGGAAGGTAAAAATGTGCTAGGCTCATGCTTTGGTTGACCATAAGCAATACTTTCCTCACCTAAAGGTGACGGTAGGTAAAAATGCTTATTTTCATTTTTGTTGGTACAGAAAACATATTATTGAATCAGTAAAACTAATTATACTGCAAATATAATTGATCATTGGAAAGAGAACGAATTTATCACGCTTTACCCAGCAATTAATAGGTCTGCATTTACCTAGAATCAACAAATTAACTCCAACAACGTATTTCATTGCTAACGACGACATGAAAGGTTTACTGAAACATTCATTCATCCCTGAAAATTACAATTTCAAATGTGAAATATTTAACTCGTACATGAAAGATGCATGGACACGTCAAGCTGAAATAAATGCGTATGCACTTATCTACAAACAAATGCACTCTCGCGAAACAAATGCAAAATAGTGTTGCCAGCGTTACTACACCACAGCTCGCTACAATGTGCTACATTTGGAATCTTTGCAGGGATATATTTGTGTATTTGTGCAGCACTTGCAGCGAATTTGGTTCAACACAGGAAACGAATTTGTGAATGTTTCACAAATGAAATATTTAGATAATATTAAAGCTTTTTAGACTATCTTGTCTATAAAACATAATGAAATTTACATTTAAATTCTAATACATGGTACGTATTCATTGAAATATTAGTAATCAAATAGTTTTAACTTTTTCAAAATAAATCTAAAAGTAAAAAGTTTGTTTTATGTTTTAATACAATATTTTTCTACTCTTCTGACTTCTTTTGTTTGTATTACATTATATACGTACAATGTATGCCATACAAAAAAATCTGATGTGGCCAACACAATACCTCCCGTTTAATTTAATTTTTATTCATGTAAATACTTAAAATTAAATTAAATTTAAATACCGGGTTCGATTCCGACCGACGCCAAATATTTCGAATTTTAAATATCCTGTGGTGCAATCTCCACGCCAGCAATAAGTGAGGTGACACCTGGTAAACGCCCGCACGGTACAAATATGTCATCATTTTCATGTCCGATTGAGAAATGCGTAGTTAAACAGATATTAAGTATTACAGTTTTTGAGAAATTGTCCTTCCAACCTCCCCACATACATACACACACATACATACACTCACACACACAGACATCATCGTAAAAATAGTAAAATCGGATTGTAGGGTCCTTAAAACGTGCTTAATCATTAAAATCGGGATATGCGTTTTTTGGCATGAATCCAATACCTCTCTTAGCGAGAGGTATTAAAACAATAATAAATTTTATTTTTATTAAAAAAAAAATGCCCCCACCTCCTGGATAATAGATAAGTCAGCGCATATGCATATATTATTATTGTAACTTCAAGAGTAAAATTTTCTTTCATAATAGGAAGGACAGAATTTCATTATTTTCATTAACAATTTTATTATGGTTCCTAAATAGTACATTAAAACACAAGTATCATAAGGCAATCTGTTAACGTACGAGTCCAAGTTTGGAAAACGAGCCGCTAGGCGAGTTTTACAAAGGACGAGTGCGTCAACAGGCCTTATGATACGTGTTTTTTATACTATTTTTTCTATTGAGGTAATTTTACGATTAAATTTATTTAAATTGCGACGTCAAATTATGACTAGGTATTTTTTTGTTAGTTATGTTTATGTTGGTAACGCTTCTCGCTAACAATTGAAATTTCATATTTTGTCAACTATTGATTAATTAGAGTATTGCAAGGTGTATTGTATTTATGATTCAAGGTCTGATTCTGGTTGTGAAATTAATATTATATTTCTTTCTAGTCCTATCACCTAAAGAAATTATAAAAATCCATAATTAAAAGTAATATGTTGAAATATTATCAACAACTTACAATTTTGAGGTTACCTGTCATCTGTCAGTTATGAAAGCATGACTACCAACTCTAGAACATAAAAGGCGCCAAAAATAGTACGCTTATAGATCTTCTAAACGTCGTGTTTGTAGTACAAAACAGTGCGTTTATAGAAACATAAGAACACCGAAAAAGTTAATCCTATATCTCTACAGATGTAAATTCGCTTTTGTAATGAAAGATAATAATAACATGTAAAATGAATTACTGTTCCTATCAATTTGTAGAAATGTTTTATTGATTATCCGGGATTATATCAAATATTTGGGGTTCTCTCCACAACAGCATTGAGAGTGCAAAAGGTAGATATATTATTTTACAGACATCTGCGAATAGAAGCAGGTTAGCATATCCAGAAATTACAAAGCAAAATGGTCATCTTCGAACATGTACATTATTATTAGTATTATTATTTATTAGTTTTTACCTTTCGTAACCTTTAGGTAAGGAAGGTATTGTCTTTGGTCAAAAAATTCAATGATGAGTTTTTAGTGAATAAGCATGTTTAAGGGTCCCTATATTACGATTTTACCATTTTTACGATGATGTCTGTATGTATGTATGTATATGTATGTGTGTCTCTGTGTCTGTGTCTGTGTGTGTGTGTGTGTGTGTGTGTGTGTGTGTGTGACGAAAGTGTCGGATCGCATAACTTCAATATCACGATTCCAAAAATTATATTTTGCTCGTATTCCTTAAGTTTACATCCACAAGAATAACTGATTAGATTTTGGTTAAAATTGGTGAACCGGAAGTACCCTCATTTGAAGATTTAGCAGTTAAATTTGATTAATTGACATTTAAAGTTATTATAACTTAAAGAATATATTATTCTCTATACGATTTGATTGCATTTTATACTTCCTATTCAATAGATATTAGAGTTAAAGAATTGTAAAGAAATTAAATTTTATAAATCAGCCAGCTATGCTAAACATGGAAACTATTAATATATTCATATAATTCAAATTGACAGATGTCAGTATCAATAAAAAGTAAATTAATGTGGCAGAGAGGATGTTGAAGTAGATGTTGGGGAAAACACGGAAAGATACGGTAAGAAAATAACGCTAGTACTACAAGTTTCTAGAAAGATACAAGATATATGATTACATTGGTTTGGAAATGTCATGAGGAGAAATGAAGAATATATTGGATGAAGCATGATTAGCTTAGTAAAAGAAGGTTGAAGATACAGAGGAAGACCAAAGATAAGATGGAAGGACTGTATTGCGCAAGACTTGAGAGAAAAGGAATTGAATGAGAACGACACGTAAAATGAGTGGAAGAAGAAAATAAAAGTAGCGACCCCTAACGAATGGGGAAAGCTAAAGAATTATAACAAGAAGAAGATGTTAGTGTCAAGTGCAATTTGCAAAGTTTGTTTATGAAATAATTTTACTTGAAATTTAGAACCCATTTGCAAGAAAATTTATGTATGGAATTTATACATAATACACAGGATTGACGGAAGGTATTGTGCTGGCCACAACAGATTTTTTTACCTCTCGCTAAGAGAGGTATTGGATTCATGCTAAAAATCGCATATCCAGATTTTATTGAATAAGCACGATTTAAGGTTCATAGAATCCGATTTTAACATTTTTACAATGATGTCTGTGTGTGTGTGTGTGTGTGTGTGTGTGTGTGTGTGTGTGTGTGTGTGTGTGTGTGTGTGTGTGTGGATGTGTGTGTGTGTGTGTGTGTGTGTGAGGTTGTTGGAGACACGATTTCTCAAATTCTATAAGACTAAAGACCTGTTTGATTACGGATTCCTCAATCTTACAGTAATGGGAATAGTTGAATAGGTTCTGGTAATAATTGGACAACGGGAAGTGGTAGTTGCTAAAGAAAAAAATTCTAAATATTATTTATTACAAATATTAAAGATAATTAAATTCTCAGTCTGACACACTTAATTTTTTTATTATATCTCGTATAGGTTTGGAGATATAGTATATAATAATATAGAATAATCTGTTGTAATAAATCTCGTTGCCCGAAAAACATTTGCGATATTTAAATTTTTGTAATTGACATGTAAATGTAAAATGTCAGTCTCAGATTTTTCTGGGAGGTAAGAGTACATTTAATATATATTATTGTATTATTAATTAATTATATATTTAAATTACAGATATGTTAATATTACATATATCCTTAAGAAATGCCGCTAATACCGTCAATGAATTTGAAGAATTTTGAACATAATAGAATAGTAGGATAAAATTTCTTATAGAACGAAAGAAGAGAAACAATTTCAATTATTAGTGTATACTTATACGGCGCGAGCAGACCTGTGACTTTGTTGGCCTTGGCAAGCAGATGAGGATCCGTGTCAGAATGACGGCTAGTAGTTTTAACATAGATGTCACAATTGTCATATGTCATAATTTTTCATTCAAAATTTCAAAATGTTCTGATGTTTATTTGTCATTCATTAGTATGGAATATACTTGCCGAGGAAAATAATCCACATGGATTTGGAAAATCATAATGTTTCGAATTAAAACTTATGATACTTGACACCTATGTATATTATTAGCTCTCATTCTGATACGGGCCCCCACATCTGCTTGCCAAGACCAACAAAGTCACATAACTGCTCGCGCCCTATGCTACATAAAATGAAAATGGCGAGAGGTTATTGTGCTGGCCACAACATATTTTTTGCTTAAAATTGTTGTTTAAGTATTGACTTTCTTTTGTAAGATACAAATTGTGTAAGGTTATTGTTAAAAATAGTACGTAATGTAAGAAATGTTCGCTGACGTTAATATTTTATATTGAACATACTGTAAAATTTCACGTAGTGACTTGTTCTCATATTGGATAATAATAAAACAAGAACAAAATCACGGAAAGAACAAAGGTTCCTGTGGGGAATGAAGTTCAGCGCCACTAACGTCCTTTAAGTGGCGAACTCGGAAGTCAGCATCAGGTGCTAAAGTCCGTTGCTAACGACAACCGAAAATAAAAACTAAGCAACTGTTTCAAAGAAGACTATTAATAAAAGAAGAAAAAATTATATAGTGGTGTTTTCTCTTACTTGTACCATTAACACTTTTCACGGCCACCTGAGGCAATTTACAGGCTTACAAAGAACAATCGAAAGAATTTTCTTCCCCCGTTGACCGGTAGTGGTAGTGATGTGAGAAGTGACGATTTTCTACGTCTTACCTTGAAACCCATGAAATACTTCAAAGGAAATAAAGAGAATTGGATTGCAAGATGTCAGATATATAATAAGAAATTTTTCTTTTCAAAATCGTAATTAAATATTTAGTTAAAGTAAAATACATTCTCATAAACAGCGTAAAATATAAATGGTTATGATAGAATTATTGAGAATTTATACTATCTTTTTAAACAAATATTACCTTCCAACACCTTCAGGTAAGGAAGGTATTGTCTTTGGTCAAAAAATTCAATGAGTTTTTAGTGAATAAGTATGTTTTTTAGAGTCCCTATAATACGATTTTACCATTTTTGTCTGTATGTATGTGTGTGTGTGTCTGTGTGTATGTGACGAAAGTTTCGACTCGCATAACTTCAATACCAGTATTCAAAAAATCATATTTTTTTTTTGTATAATATTTCGTATTACGTTTACATCCAAAAGAATAGGTGATTAGAGTTTGGTTATAATTGGCCAACCGGAAGTAGCCTCATTTGAAGATTTTAACAGTTTTTCTTGAAAAAAATCTGTTGAATATTATTATAACTTGAAGAATATGTTAATCTCTATAAGATGTGATTGCATTTTATACTTCATATTCAGCAGGTATAGATAAGGGAAATAACTCTAGTGCTATAGTAGTTTCTAGAAAACAAGAGAGACGATTACATTGGTTTGAACATGTCATGAGGAGGGATGAAGAACATGTTGGAAGAAGGATGAATAGCTTAGTAATAGAAGGTTGAAGAAATAGAAGAAGAGCAAATATAAGATGGAAGGACTGTATTGCGGAAGACTTGAGAAATAAGGAACTACATGAGGACGACACGCAAAACAGAAATGAAAACATAGCGCTCCCTAACGAATGGGAAAAACTAAAGAAGACGAAGTCAGTGTTAAGTGCATTAGCATAGTTTGTTTATGAAATAATTGTACTGGAAATATAGGATCTTTTGCAAGAAAATTTATGTATGGAATTTATACATAATACACAGGACAAAAGGTAATGTGCTGGCCACAACAGATGTTTACATAAATATGTTCAGAATTAGTTAAAATTTCATAATTAATAAAAAAGTAACAATTTCTAATATATATTATTGCGCTATGAAACACAACTGTGAAAGGCAAATTTAGTTTTGTTTTCGCAGTTCTTATTTATTTTGCACGCTCGTCAATAAAATCTATTCTTCTACAGTCTACATAGAAAGTAGCCATTTGTGCTCTCTTTTGTCAACGAAAAATGTCACTTTGCCGCTCTAGCGCGACAAAGTAGAAAAAAACGCTCGCTGTCCAAATTTCTAACTACACAATGTTGAGAAATGTCACTTGTCTACATTCTTAATAGAAACTTTTAGTCAGGAACTAATGGCACTATAGTGACACATTTACCACCTTTACAAATCAATCTGACATATAACTGCTCTGTCGGTATAATACATAACCAAAAAAAAAAAAAAAAAATCCGCACTATTGTGAAAATAAAATAGGGATTCATTTACAAAAACGAAAGTATAAAATGTTTAGATTAGATTGAAGTAATAGGTCAAGAAGAATGGGAAATAACGATAAATTAAATTTAAATATAAAAGACGTTATTTCTTTATATTAATCCTTATTAATTGAGTAGTAGTGTAAGTACAAAGTGTACATTTTATTATTTTTTGTTATGGTGGCGACTGTAGAAAAAAATCTTGTGTGTGTTTCGAGCGCAAATTAGGGTTGCACATAATTTGACGGTCGAGTCAAAATCTGGTCAATTGACCGTGCAGATTTTGACCATGTGGTCAAATTGGTCAAAATCTTTTTAATGCTGAAAAGAGCAACATACACTAAATCTGATTCCGAAGATTCCATTCTCAGCCCGAATGATGATACTGACAGTGGTGAGAGTACCGACTCTGAGATTAGCATCTGTAGTTATAATTCTTAATTGTACAATTTTAATGTTGGTTCCTAGTGTATGTGATCTATGGTTCCTAAAATGTGATTGGTCATGTATATGGTTCCCTTATATGTGATGATTAATGTAAAAACATTTTATTTTTGTGACACAAACTGTGATAAATAAATTAATAAATTATTTATGTAATATTACTATTATAATTTGTATTTATTATTCCCAAAGATTTTGACCAATTTGACCGTCAATTGACCGGTCAATTGACCAAAAATATTTTGACCGGTCAATTGTGCAACCCTAGCGCAAATGGACATTGTCGATTTCGAGAGAATACACAAATAGCTATTATATTTCTCAAAATAAGTAGTTTTTCGTCCACTTCCGGCGCGATGGTAAAAAATAAAGTAAATCATTGTCTGTGGTTTGTGCTATTTTAAATTTGCACGTAGATATTTATCTTTGTTATTGACTGTTAACATGTTTCCAGCTACGTGATATTTATTCATTCATTTTCGCGGGTTAGCATATAAATATGGGATTTCAATTTCAATAAACTGAATTCCTGAAGGTACCTATATCACGAATACTTTGCATCTGGTGGATGTCACGATAACAGTCCCGGGAGGCTCTGGAATAGAAAAGGTGAACAAGTTTTGAATGCACGCTGCATGCACTACGTCGCACAGCTTTTCTACCAACAAATAATATATTCTGCGGTCAACAAGTTAATGCAAAATAAAATGCTCAATAAGAAATAAGATTGTTATTATTGAGACTTTTACAGTAAAATTTGTGAAACATGTCCGATCAAGGTCATCTACGAATTGTATGAATTCAGATTTTTGCTCCGCCCATTCTGACAAATTCAGTAGTGTCGTTTGCTTAGTTTTTATGAGGGTACATAAGATACTACTGTTATTTTATTATTATAAAAATATATGTTACAATAACAGCATTAAAAATTCAAAAATAAATCGACTGGTAAATTTATTAGCAAATGTAAAACCAAATATGTGAAAATTAAGATACTGACACAATGTCAGTGACACTGACAGGAAATAACGTTATTCGTACGGCTATGAACCAAGGTAATGTATCTGAATTAATAAATAAACTTACGTTACAGCGAAAGTATTATCAACAACGAGCATCGTTTTAAAATGGAATGTCCTAACTTAGTCGAAACAATATGAATTTTTGAAAGACAAGCGTGTTATATCCATCCTTATCGCACACGCTTAAATCCTTTATAAAGGAGGGGGATAAATGTATGTCAATTTGTTAATTCGGTCATGATACAGATGACCTTGATCGAAATTTTTTACTGTACATAGAAAATTCTTTCATAGTATTATATTAAATTATTAGATAACGTCTTAGTTATGATATTTTTATTTTGATTGTATGCATTTATACATTTTTACCTCTCGTTAAGAGAGGTATTGGATTCATGCTAAAAATCGCATTTCCAGATTTTAATGATTAAGCACGTTTTAAGGTCCCTACAATCCGATTTTAATATTTTCACGATAATGTCTGTGTGCGGGTGTGTGTGTGTGTCTGTGAGTGTGTGTGTGTGTGTCTGTGTGTGTGTGTGTGTGTGTGTGTGTATCTGTGTGTGTGTGTTTGTATACGTGTGTGTGTGTGTGTGTGTGTGTGTGTGTGTGTGTGTGTGTGTGTGGATATATGTGTGTGTATATGTCGGTTGGAAGGACGATTTCTCAAAAACTATAATATTTAATATCTGTTTAACTACGTATTTCTCAATCGGACATTGCTGAGAAGAGTTGAAAAGATTTTGGTAATAATTGGACAACCGAAAGTATGTGATTCTAAAAAAAATCTGCTAAGTGTTATTTTTTGAATTTTTTTGTTCTTGATATATTCCTTATATTTAGATTGTTTAATTTTAAACTCATTTTAAGAAGAAATTCTGTCCTCTTCTAATTTTTCGAAATGTTTGCAATTCATTGACAGTATTTTTGAAGGATATATGTAATATACCTATAATTTTAAATATTTAACTATTAATACAATAAGAAATAATATAATGTATGTACTTCCCAGAAAAAATCTTCAGTAATGTCTCCGGATTTCTCACAGTGACATTTATCTGTCAGTTACAAACATTTTAAATTTTCAACTATTTTCCATGGCATTCTTTCGGCTGTAAAATTTATCAGATTTAACAGATTATCTTATATATTATATTTCTTTTATCTCTCAATCTATAGAATATATAATAAAATATTTAAATGTATCAGATAGAGAATTTAATTTTCTTTAATATTACCAAGAAAAATAATATTAAGAAGATTTTTTTTTCAAGAATTTTCTACTTCCGGTTGTCCAATTGTTACCAAACCCTTTTCAGATCTTTCCATGAATGTCCGATTGGGAAATACGTAGTTAAACAAATATAAAGTCTTATAGTTTTTGAGTAATCGTCCTTCCAACATCCAACACACACACATACATCCACACACACACACACACACACACTTACTCACAAATACACGCACACACAGACATCATCGTAAAAATGTTAAAATCGGATTGTAGCAACCTTAAAATGTGTTTATTCAATAAAATCTGGATATGTGATTTTTAGCATGAATCCAATACCTCTCTTAGCGAGAGGTAAAAACAAAGTTTTATAAAAGTTTACTAGGAATTTACATTAATTTACCCTTAATGGATGATATAAAACCTACTATAAAATAATATAAAAAGAAAATTAAATATAATACAGTACTATGAGAAATACACAATTCTATAAATTATGTGTTTGCCCATTTGCCACCCAGCTCTGCGATCTTAAAAATACATGCCATTAGCGCCCATCAGTTCAACGGCACATACACTTAACATTGTAAACTCAGTCTAATATTATAAAATTGATGATGCCCAAGTGTAAAAATAGGTATTAGGGGAAAGGTTTTTAAAATAAGACATATAGGCCTGTACTACGATCACGGTTTTAACTAAAACGCTGTTTTAAGAAGTGTCCGATATCATTATTTAATAACAATAATAAATAGTATCGAATTTATCAAAGTATATGATTTAAAAGCAGAACATAGTTTGTATTCAAACAAATATTTTTTAAAAAATCGATCTTCAAACATACGTGCAAAATTAAATGTTGAAATTTGAATTTGACATTTTTTAAAACAGCGTTTTAGTTAAAACCGTGATCGTAGTACGGGCCTTTAAGTTTTATTTTAAAAACCTTTCCCCTAATATCAGTCTAATACACATGTCTGTTTTTATTGTGTCCGTTGCCTAGATATTTAGTGTATTTATTGCAGTCATGCCAATCTCAAATAACAAAATATCATCAAAAATCATTTAAGAAGAGGCGCAGAACATCAGTGTGTGTGCTAGAATGTGACATTCTAATTCAGAAACAGAGAAAAACATTTAGCGTTCATTATAAAAATCGTATAGGTCGGTGAATACATTGCATGCGGAGTGTGCTAGTTGTTCGATGTCTTTTTATTTTGAAATAACAAAATAAATAAATAAGATTATTTGTAAAGTATTGTTTGTAATGGTATTTGTTTTATATTGATGTTGAAGCGGTAAACTACTGCTGTATTCAATTAATCAAACAAAATACATACCAGCATATATTTTCTTCAAGTTAAAGTGAGCAGGTTAATATCCAATTCCGTTTTGTAACATATCTCCTACATTCATATATTTATTATTCAACAAAACAGGAGCTATTTTCCATGTTTCCAACAGAAATAATTTAGCATGATTATCATGACCAGAAAATGAACAAGATCAACTCGAAACACTAACTCGTCGCTTCAACTTCGCTTCATCAAAATTTACAGAATCTCCAGCCACGCAAAAACGTTTCGCTGGCGACTGTGTGCATAATTAGCAACTTGTTAGCTCGTTTACATATGTTAATATTTTGCACGATGTTAAGCTCGCCAGAAGCACTAGATGGATGGGACTTTTTGCACCACGCCCGCTTACCATGCGCATAAGTTTTGTGTTTAACGTGTTAATTATTTTGGTTTTTGTTTTGCTGGAATATTTTGTCGTAAGGGTACTTTAGATGCAAATAAATATCACTATAATGTAATATACGAGGAGCTACGTACACAATAGCGGTTACTTTTTGTATACTGGGTAAATATTTTCATATTTACTTTTTAGAATTTCTGTAGAAAAATATATAGATTAAAACTAGCGTTATTTAAATTTTTACACTCGCTAAGAGAGGTATTGCATTCATGCTAAAAATCGCATATCAAGATTTTATTGAATAAGCATGTTTTAAGGTCCCTACAATCCGATTTTAACATTTTTACGATGAAGTCTGTGTGGTGTGTGTGTGTGGATGTATGTGTGTATGTGTGTATGTGGGATGTTGGAAGGACGATTACTCAAAAACTATAAGACTTTAAAAGGTTTTGGTAACAATTGAACAACCGCAAGTAGAAGATTCTTGAAAAAAAATCTTCTAATTAATATTTTTTGAAAATTTTTCTTGATAATATAAAAGAAAATTAAATTCTCTATCTGATACATTTAAATATTTTATTATATATTCTATAGATGTAGAGATAAAAGAAATATAATACATAAAATAATTTGTTGTAATAAATTTTACAGCCGAAAGAATGCCATTAAATATAGTTGAAAATTTAAAATGTTTGTAACTGACAGATAAATGTCAGTGTTAGAAATCCGGAGACATTACTGAAGATTTTTTCTGGGAAGTACATACATTTTATTTCTAAAATAAATAAATAAATATATCATCACGGCATATTACCCATTGCTGGGTCACCTCACGGGCACTCATTGCTGGCGTGGAGAGTGCACCACAGGGGTCAATTTTGTGCCATTATAATGCGAAGTAATTTTTGGCGTCGATTGGGAGCGAACCCGGGTCCCCAAGATTCGCGACCAGACACTCAGGCACACGGCCACGAAACCCCATTTTATTTCTTATTGTATTAATAGTTAAATATTTAAAATTATAGGTATATTACATATATCCTTCAAAAATACTGTCAATCCCGACAATGAATTGGAAACATTTCGAAAAATTAGAAGAGGAGAATAGATGTAAGTAGAATTTTTGCTGTAGCGTGTATATATACAGCAAATGTTAAATACAATAGGGCGTGAGCAGTCATGTTACTTTGTAGGCCTTGACAAGCAGATGTGGGGACCCGTATCGGAATGATAGCTAGTAATTATGTACATACGAGATGTCAAATATCATAATTTTTCATTCTAAATTTAGTGATTTTCCAATTCCATAGGGTTTATTTTCCTCGTCAAGTAAATTTCACACCCCTGGTGACAAATTAACTATGTGAATTTAGAAAATCTTAGAATTTTTAATGAAAAATTCTGACATTTGACAAAAAAAGTGGCGAGAGGTATTGTGCTAGTCACAACAGATTTTTTTTCTTCAAATTTTGAGCAATAGTGTCATTAAAGAGTTTGTATAATTAACAACCAACGGATATTTTCGGGTAAACGAGTAAGTAAGAAGTTTTATACTCGGGTACATTATTATCGGATAGGTTCCGAGTACCCGGGTATACGTCGTCATTACGTCATTCTTAGTAGATAGGTGGTAGAGTTGAGTATACATATACAGATAAGGAAATTACAGTTCTTGTTTATAAAATATCTAATATTTAGCTTTTGAAGGAATTGATGTATGTATTTTATATATTATTGTAAATAAGCTTGTAATAATATTGTAAATAAAATAGTTTTATTGACTTTTTGTAACTTGTAAAAACGATGACTCATATTTTCAATCTTTAGTCATCTTTTGTGGAAAGTCTGAATGATTGTTTGTTGCGGAATTTGAAAGGGCACTCGTATGTAATCAATAATCCTACTGTTCCAAGTATTGTTTTGATGTAGAATTGTTTTGCCAGACAAATGCTTGAGAGTTCTGGCTGTCATTCTCTCACCGTCCCCATATTTGCTGGTCAAGGCCAACAACGTCACATGAATGCTCGTGCCCTATTGTATTACATCTATTATTTATATTTAGATTTTTTAATTTTAAATTCATTCTATGAAGAAATTTTATCCTACTCTTCTAATTTTTGAAATGTTTTCAATTCATTGCCGGGATTGACAGTATTTTTGAATGTACGTACTTCCCACAAAAAATCTTCAGTAATGTCTCTGGATTTTTGATACTGACATTTATCTGTCAGTTACAAACTTTTTTCCATGACATTATTTGTGCTGTGAGATTTATTACAACATATTATTATATACTTTATATTTCTAAATCTATCAAAGATATAATAAAATATTTATATGTATCAGGTAGAGAATTTACTCTCCTTTAATACAAGCAAGAACAAAATTTATCAAAAAATAATATTTAGAATCTGCTACTTCCAGTTGTCCAATTATTACCAAAACCTTTTCAGCTCTTCCCAATAATGTTCGATTGAAAAAAAGTAGATATTAAGTATCGTAAAGTAAAATGGCGGGCACTTTTTATACAACTAGTCGAAAAGAGAATAGTGAGCTATGACTGGCTTGAAATAAATCAATGAACTAAAACAATTGTAACTATTATTATTAAACGAAATAATATTTTTTTTTTCATAATAATACAGAAAATAAGAATAAGGGCCACTTAATAACAACAAAATGATTTTACAACAAATATTCAAAATGAAGAGGCTGGGAGTCATTTTGAATATTTGTTGCATTGCCTGCCATTATATTTTTAATAATGTAACATATGGATTATTTTATATGATTGTAAAGCAAATTTGATGTACTTTTCAAATTTGTAAATAAATATATGTTATATTTGAAATTTTAAAGTTGATATTAATTACTAATAAACCGGAAGTGGCATCATGAATGTACATCCGTCATCAAGTAGCTTACATGTTGCTGTATAAATCATGTTATATGAAAGAAATTACTAACTTAATAAATAAGCGAGATATTTGCTGGGTCCACTAAAATATAACACCCTATACGAGTATATATATATATATATATATATATATATATATATATATATATATATATATATATTTCCGTTAAAAAATTTGAAATCATAGAACAGTATATTTATAATATGATATAAATTTATCTTCTGTAATGTGACTTTTATAAATAGAAAATATTACGCGACAAATTCTGTCAGTAAATAAAATTATGTAAATATAAAAATAACGTACAGTTTATATGAACAAAAGGTCCACACGCTACGGTAAACATCTGAAATAAAATGGCTATAAAAATAAATTAATCACGAAGTTTTATTTAGTGCATGCGATGGCTCAGACAATCAAATTCTTTATAGGTATATACGTCAAGTAATTTGACCGAAATATTCTATAAATAAATAACATGCCAATAGATTCCAAGATGGATATTGATAATCAAATATATTACTAATAAATGCTGTTTTCCATCAAAATAAAAGAAAATTGCTTTGGAATTAAAATTGAAAGAGAAGTACACCATTTTGTCTCTAGTGACAAATGTAGACATTTTTACCTCTCGCTAAGTGAGGTATTGGATTCATGCTAACAATCGCATATCCAGATTTTATTGAATAAGCACGATTTAAGGGCCATAGAATCCAATTTTAACATTTTTACAATATAGTGTCTGTGTGTGTGTGTGTGTGTGTGTGTGTGTGTGTGTGTGTGTGTGGATAAGACTAAAGTCCTGTTTGACTACGAATTCCTCAATCTAACATGAATGTGAAGCGTTGAATAGGTTTTGGTAGAAATTGGAAAACCGGAAGTAGTAGTATCTTAAAAAAATCTTTTGAATTATTATTATTATTAGTATTAAAGAACATAAAATTCTCTATTCGATGCATTTTAAAATTTTATTATAACTCCTATAGGTTTGGAGATATAGTATATAATAATATAGAATAATCTGTTGTAATAAATCTCGTTGCCTTAAAATCTCCATGGAAACCAGTTGAAATATTCAAATATTTGTAATTGACAGATAAATTTAAAATGCCAGTGTCAAAACTCAGCATTACTGGAAGATTTTTCTGGGATATATATATATATATTATTGTATTATTAATTAAATGTTTTTAAAATTATAGGTATGTTAATATTACACATATATCCTTAAGAAATACCGCTAATACTGTCAATGAATTTGAAGAATTTAGAATATATTAGAAGAGTAGGACAAAATTCCTCATAGAGATACAATTTCAATTATTTGTGTGTACAAGAAATGTTAAATTCGTTACTTATAGGGCGCGAGCAGTCATGTGACCTTGTTGGCCTTGGCAAGTATATATGAGGATCCGTGTCAGAATGACGCCTAGTAGTTATTTACATCCACATGGATTTCGAAAATCATGATGTTTTGAATGAAAAATTATTATTGACACCTATGTACATTATTACTAGCTGTCATTCTGACACGGGTCCCCCATATCTGCTTGCCAAGGCCAATAAAGTCACAGGACTGCTCGCGCTCTATGCAATATAAAATGAAAATGGCGAGAGGTATTGTGCTGGCCACAACATATTTTTTTAAACAACAGATAAATTTACTTTCAATGTAAATAAAATTTATTCCTCCAAATGACAGTAATTTTATAACATAAAATGAATAAAATTAATTAATCGAATTTGTTAATTTAAATAAATTTACGATGTAACTAAATTTATTCTGTCCTTTATAAAACCGGGGGTGAATATGTTTATTCACGTTGTTTTGTTATTTCAGATGTTAAATTCTCGGATTAGGCAAATGCGGAATTATTCTGGATGTGACGCAAATCTATAAGAATTATCGGTTTTGGCATTTGTTAGTAGTAAATTACTTACTAATTGAAATACTTAACTAGTAAGCAGTTTAAGTGAATTTAAAATTGTTATTATGCATTTAAAAATAAAAACTTACAATTTCATACAAATAATTTTACAGCCAGGAGCATGTCGTAATATATTTTTTATATTTCCATTACGTGGGTGTGGGCGTTTCCATGTATGAAACAAAGTAAAATTAAATTTGTTTTATGCGGATGGAATCGTGCGTGTTCGCCCAAACTGCGTGTGTGTATGTTTTATATAAAAATATAATTAAACGCGTGTTGTTCTGGCGACGAACAGAAGAACATTCATCATATCCACCGACTGCCCCCATCATTTCTCCCTTAATGTGAATCTTTCATATTTATTTTTACTCACTAACAAATATTTATTTGCTTTCTCTACATTATGTAATAATAAGTATAAGTTGTATGGAAGTGCGTGAAATTATGTTCATGATTGTAACAAACCAGGTTTGTTTAAATGTTTCTTTTTAACAAAATTACTTTTATTTATATATATATATATATATATATATATATATATATATATATATATATATATATATATATATATATATATATATATATATATATATATATAGAATGTCCCAGAAGTCGACGATCAAACTAAATGGGGTGATAGAGGAGATCATTTCCAATCAAAATAACTATATATATTGTAATGCAATTGTTGATGGTTCAAAAGTTATTGCAACTTTTTTAGTTTCTCCTAAAAACGGCAAGGCGTCCAATAGAATTATTATTATTTTTATTACGAGACGTTTGTTTCTCTTTTTCTTTTTTATTGTATGCACCTGAAGGGTTCTACTTTCTAATAAAATCATTTTCTTGAACATGAGTACCTTCTATTAATAATAAAAATATTGTTTTGTGAAAAAAATTTCTACCGAAAAAAAGCTACTTGATTTTAAAGTGACGCTGACAGAAAAAAATGTCCTAAAAAAAAAATAAACCAACTATCAGAAGAAGTTTCGATCGTACTTCCTTAGTTTATGTACGATTACGTGAATATGCTATTCTTACTATTTTAAGGCCTACACACACGATATGTTTTAAAACTTTTTTCACGTAAGCTAATATGTAACAAGCGAAAGGATATTTTTAAAACCATATTGTTTATTTGATTAAAGCTATTTCAGAAAAATATATTTCCATACGACTATACTACATTGCAAAAAATATAAAAGATTCTTCACAAAGTCGACGACAACAATATAACAAATTAATTCTGTTCGAAGGTTATTAGTTTCAGATATTTATATTTATTGTATTTCTTTAAATTTTAAAAATAATTATGTATTTTATTTTAGTTACAGAATTATCTTGTACAAAAACATTGTATTACGGTAGATATTATTTGTTTCCTACGTTGGATTTATTCAAGTAAATTACACTATTACTATTATTTTATTACTTCAGTATAACTTTATTAGAAGAAATATAAAATAAAATGAGATAATGTACCAACCTTGCCTACCATCAGTCCAATTTGGCCAATAGAGGCATCGCAGATCTCAGCAACTCAAGAAATCAGCTATCACTGCTACAAAAAACGTTTATTGGGACAAAATTTCAGTTATTTCACTATTCAGTCTACTGAAAACCATCACACATTAAAAATTCATATCACAAAAGTTAGTTTGACACTAAAAGAAACAATATACACTATTTTAACTCCCCCAACAGTAGTTTTTCACGAGAATTGCACTTACAACGAACAGAACACATTCTCATTTGTAGGTAACAAATACACTGACAAAAGACAGCAATAATAAATAACAAACACGGTCTCAATATTAGCTCGAACTTGTCTGTTAAGAGCCGATCTATAGTTTCACTGGTCGACACGAAATTTAAATAAAATAATAATGAATTATTTATTCATTTAACTAGTGTAGAATAACAAATATATTATTATTAATTTAAAAAATCATGTCAACCAATGGCACTAAAAACCATGCTTTTAATTTTACAAATTTTAAAATAAATGTTTAACTTATGATAATATATCATGCAGTATATTCCATGTAATTTTTTCCGAAAGTATTGGAACAACGTGCATATAAATAATACTTATTAGAGTTTTACAAAACACAATTGCTGGTAGCATGAAGAACTGAAGTGATTGGAGAACAATTGACTAGCAGTGTTTTGTCCGTCAATCGTTTATGGATTATTTTGGAAAAACTACTTGTAATAAAAGTTGCGCACATTTAAATTTTCTATAACTATTCGGTATACGTTATTAGTTTTGCATTGTATCTACGTTCATTTATCATGGTAAACGCCTTATTCATATGAATAAAAATTTTACGACTACTGAAGAGCAGTATTATCCTAAATTCGGAGAAGTAAGTTAAATAAACCCACACGTCCAATAAAACTTAGAAACTTAACCAGCTTACAACTAGAAGCTTCTGCTTAACTACTTAGCTACTTAGGCAGACTGGCGGTAATGAAATATTCTAATGAAGGGGGAATACAAAATAGAGCGAGATAAAGAACCCCGTTATTGTAGGGTAGGATTGATACAATGTCTCACTGTAATATATAAGTTTTATAATTTATAGTTCCTTATGTTTACAGCCCTCCCATTAAATACCAGATAAAATATTTACTAAATGTTAAATTGTAAAACTTTTAAATACAGCAATGTTTCTACCGCACACTGTTTTTACAAAAACATATTTACTTTTATTTTGGAAATACAACAGTAAGAAAATAATATAAACAATATGTTTAAAAAAGTTACGTCAAAATGACTAAATGAAAAATTTATTTCTACTTGAGTGACTGTATGTAAATATAGGCATGTAAAGGATTCTTACTAATTGAAACATATGCCATGAGAATATTAAATTTACCTAATTTTAAGAACGTAACATAGTGAATACTACACATTTTTACCTCACGCTAAGAGAGGTATTGGATTTATGCTAAAAATCGCATATCCAGATTTTAATGATTAAGCACGTTTTAAGGTCCCAACAATCAAATTTTAATATTTTTACGATGATGTCTCTCTCTCTCTCTCTCTCTCTCTCTCTGTGTGTGTGTGTGTGTGTGTGTGTGTGTGTGTGTGTGTGTGTGTGTGCGTGTGTGTGTGTGTGTGTGTGTGTGAATATATGTGTGTGTACATGTGTGTGGGACGTTGGAAGGACGATTTCTCAAATACATACTGTTTAACTATGTACGAGGGTCATTCAATAGGTAAAGAGACAAATTCTATAATTTTAAAACTATTCAATGAATGTGTACAATCTTTTCAGGGGTGTTAGTTGGCAACCTTGGGATATTCTCTGATCAGCTGTTTCATCATTATATGTCAACATAACCTCAAAATTTTCAGTTCACCATGGCAAGTCCACTAGAAGATTGCACCTTAGAAGAGCAGCGCTCAGTCATTAGATTTTTAGTCGCAGAAGGTGTAAAACCAAGTGAATTTGTTTTTAGAATGTTAATACAGTACGGTAAAAGTTGTATGAACCGTGCGAATTTTTACAAGTGGGTTGATCGGTTTAAAAGTGGCCGAACAAGTGTAGGTGATGAACCCCTATGTGGACGTCCAGTCTTTTGGGACTCACAGGGTCCAGTCTATTGCGATTTCCTTGAAGATCAGCGAACTATCAATAGCCAATACTACTCTGAGATGCTAGAACACAAAGTTAGACCAGCTATCAGGAGCAAACGCCGTGGACTCTTGTCAAAAGGAGTCATTCTTCAGCACGATAACGTCCGCCCTCATACAGCCCAGCTGACCCGTGATAAGCTTCAAGAATTGGGTTGGGAGGTCTTACCTCATCCTGCCTACAGTCCCGACCTTGCTCCATCTGATTTTTACCTGTTTGGACCACTCAAAGACTCCCTACGTGGAAAAATATTTGCTAACAATGAGGAAGTTAAGGAAGTGGTGCAAAAGTGGCTTCGGGGTAAATCGAAAGAATTCTTCGCCAAGGGAATTAGGAAGCTGCAAGAAAGATGGGACAAGTGCATAACTGTGGGGGGTGATTATGTTGAAAAATAGCCTCGTATTTCTCTCAATCGGACATTACTGGGAAGAGCTGAAAAGGTTTTGGTAATAATTGTACAACCGGAAGTAGCAGATTATTAAAAAAAATATTCTAAATATTATTATTTGAAAATTGTTGACATCTGGTGAGAGATTCGTGAACATATAGCAAATGGGAAAGTATTACTTCTTATAATTTGTTGGTGTAATGAAATAAATGTTTATTTTGTATATAAATGATATTTTGCACTATACATTGTTCCAGTTAACCAATTCAGTAGATGGAGCTCACATCGGCGCCAATTTTAAACCGACGAAATTACAAAATGGCATTATTAAACGGCTGTCATCTGACATTTTATTATCATATTATAAAGGTATTAAAATGCCATTAAAACTTTGTTTATTCTAGTCAGTAAGTGTGAAATATAAAATATTATCTACTTGCGTAAAATGGGTCTTCCTGAAAAAAAACCTACACTGCTGATTTATAGACATTTCTGTACAAAACAAACTTCTTTTGAAAAATTGTTCCTCAATATTTAAAATAATCAAGTTATTAAAAAAGAACTTACTGATGAATCACCTGTATTTTTCTCGAATGCGTCGTGTTTCAAATTAATGTTTGTATCTTTTTTGTTGTAATAAATAGTTTTGTATTATAAAAATACATTTCACATAGCACTAAATCAAATTTTTCTGCGGTTAAACAATAACATATAAATCAAAATAGCGTGCAGTATATCAGCCAAATGCACTTACCCACACTCGTTGCTAACATACAAAGATGAAACCGCTTTACTTATTCGTATATTCATCTTCAGTTAGCACAGTATGTCGACTAAATCCAACGAGAAATTTCAATTTTAACAAACTTTCTTCATTACCCTCCTCAACGGACGTCACTGGAATATTAATACGCGACCGTTAAATGTGAAACAAAAAGTTAGGAGCAACAGGGATTTCATGATTTCATTGTTACGCTTTTTTTTGAGGAGAATAAAGAAGTTGGAATTTATAAAACACGATTAAATGTATGAAATTACGTTTGCTCCGCAGGGGACATCACCGGAATACGAAGCGGTGGTACCGAATGCCACACTAACAAAATTTCATTGTTTCTGAAAGTTCTTTGCGCGATATGAAACTATAATTGAAATTTTCAAGAGGAGAATTTTGGCTGGGTTTTAATGAATATTTTGTAGACTGAAATGGGTAACTGTCTACCAGCTTAGCAACACGTCCTATAGTACGTCTTTATGGCCTAGGTCAGTAGCAGTCGACAACATTTACCTTCCGTTAGGTAAGCAAGGTATTGTCTTTGGCCAAAAAATTCAATGATGAGTTTTCAGTGAATAAGCATGTTTTAGGGTCCTTATAATACGGTTTTACCATTTTTACGATGATGTCTGTATGTAAGTGTGTGTGTGTGACGAAAGTTTCGAATCGCATAACTTCAATACCACGATTCCAAAATTTTTTTTTTTTTCGTATTCCTCAAGTTTACATCCAGCAGAACAACCGATTAGATTTTGGTTATAATTGGTGAACCGGAAGTAGCTTCATTTGAAGATTTAACAGTTAAATTTGATTTATTGACATATAACGTTATTATAACTTAAAGAATATATTATTCTCTATACGATTTGATTACATTTTATACTTCATATTCAATAGATATAGAGTTAAAGAATTTTAAAGAAATTAAATTTTATAATTCAGCCAGCTATGCTAAACATGGAAACCACTGATATATTCATATAATTTAAATTGACAGATGTCGGTATAAATAAAAAGTAAATTATTGTGGCAGAGATGAGTATGTTGAAGTAGATGTTGGGGAACACACGGAAAGATACGGTAATAAAATAACTCTAGTGTTACAATTTTCTAGAAAGGTACAAGAAATACGATTACATTGGTTTGAACATGTCATGAGGAGAAATGAAGAATTATATTGGAACAATAATGAATAGTTTAGTGATAGGAGGCTGAAGAAACAGAGGAAGACGAAAGATAAGATGGAAGGACTGTATTACAGAAGGCTTGAGTGAAAAGGAACTGAATAAGAACGACACGCAAAACAGAATTGTTGGAAGAAGAAAATAAAAAATAGCGACCCTTAACGAATGGAAAAAGTTAAAGAAGAAAAAGAAGATGTCAGTGTCAATTTTACTGGAAATTTAGAATCTTTTTCAAGAAATTTATGTATGGAATTTATATATAATATACAGGATTGACGGAAGGTTTTGTGCTGGCTACTAAAGACCTAAGTAACTACGGATTCCTCAATCTAACAGTAATGGTAAAAGTTCAATAAATTCTGGTAACAATTGCACAACCGAAAGTAGTAGTATTTTAACAAAAATCTTCTAAATATTATTTTTTGTAAATTTATATTATTACAAATATTAAAAAACAAAATTCTCTATCCGACACATTTAATTTTTTTATTATATCTTCTATAGACTTAAAGATATAGAAATATAATCTATAAAATAATCTGTTGTAATAAATCTCACAGCCTGCTCATAGCCCAAACATTTCCATGGTAACTACTTGAGAAATTTAAATGTCTGTAATTGACAGATAAATGTCATTAATGTCAGTGTCAAAAAGTCAGAGATTGTACTGTAGGCTTTTTCTGGGAACGATATTTAATATTTCTTATTGTATTATTAATTATATATTTAAAATTATAGGTATATTACATGAACCCTTCAGAAATACCGCCAACCCCGTTAATGAATTGGAAAAATGAACATTTAGAAGAAATGGAGAAAACTTGATCATAGAATGAATTTAAAATTATAAAAAATACGTAAATATAAAGATTAGGTGTAATTAGATATTTTGTGTGTACAAGAAATGTTAAATACAGATTTTTTTTTTGGTCAATTAACAAATTCCCACAATAAAAAATCTGATGTGACCAGCACATTACCTTCCGTCAATCCTGTGTATTATGTACATATAAATTTTCTTGCAAAAGATTCTGAATTTCCTGTAAAATTATTTCATAAACAAACTATACACTTAACACTGACTTCTTCTTTAGCTTTTCCCATTCGTTAGGGGTCGCTATTTTTTATTTTCTTCTTCCACTCATTTCTGATTTGCGTCTTGTACTCATTAAGTTCCTTTTCTCCCAAGTCTTCCGCAGTACAGTCCTTCTACCTTATCTTTGGTCTTCCTCTGTTTCTTCTAACTTCCATTACTAAGCTATTAATTCTTCTTTCAATATATTTTTCATCTCTCCTCATGACATGTTCAAACCAATGTAATCGCCTCTCTTGTATCTTTCTAGAGACTTTCCACAATGGAAAGGGCAAGAGGTATTGTGATGGCCACAACAGATTTTTATTTTTAAACTAAGTAATTTTATGTACAATATTTATCTTTACTTGACCCGTTTGTTATTTTATATATAACAGAATTCTTCTTGTTGTGTGATAGATATTAAAATGGCACCAAAATATTTTTCGATACTTTAACTAGCGTGTTGCTCATACGAGTACAATCCACTAAATTATACATATTTTGTTTATTTCTAAAATACACAATGAACTAATCGTATTTTATCATATTTCTTAATACTTGCATCTTTTGTTTCAGCTTTGAAACTGAAACAGATATTATTTATTGGAAGCTATTCATTAAAGGATAAACTACGGTACCTTGCATACCAATTTATTATAGTATTGTCTGCATTCTCTCTGTTGTTACTAGTTAATAATACAAGGTCAACAAACCCTGTTTTCAGGACTAACGAATTTCCATTTCAATGAAACTTACAAACTTCTCTCCTCGTCAGAGCTGCACGTGGCATGTTAATTAAAACGTGTGTAAAGTAACATTTCCACGTGCAGTGGTAATAAGTAGAAACTTACATATACTCCTACATCCCTCGGAACAAAAGATGAGGAGTATATCAAATAAATGCAAGGGGTGATAAGCAAAAAGTAGCAATGTTTCTGTTTTCCTTTGTAGGTCTCGCTTCGCTGACTGCAGCCACCACCTAGACTAGACGGTCGCCCCAGAGGTTCTCAAATTTTACATTCATATACCTCGTATAGTTCAAACGAATTTTTACAAAAATGCATAGGAAGTTGAGGAGAGTGATTTACATATTTTTTATTGTTAACTTCACCGTTCTAAATAAAAAATTAAACAAACCCAGAAATAATCCTAATTACAGTAAAAATTTTGAAAGATGTCCGATCAAGATTCAGATTTTTGCTCCGCCCATCATGACATATTCAGTAGTGTCGTTTGCTTAGTTTTTATGAGGGTACTTAAGATACTACTGTTATTTTATTATTATAAAGAAAGATAAAAAAAAAATATAAAAAAATAAATAAATAAATAAATATTTCATCACGGCATATTACCCATTGCTAGGTGTGCCAATCTGCTTCATACACAGATATCGGTAATGATGGAATATTTGTAACGTGCGGGCGCTTACCAGGCGTCACCTCACGGGCACTCAATGTTGGCGTGGAGAGTGCGCGAATCTGGGGACCCGGGTTTGATCCCGACCGACGCCAAAAATTGCATCGAATTTTAATGGCACAAAATTGACCCCTGTGATGCACTCTCTACGCCAGCTATGGGTGCCCGTGAGGTGACGCCTGGTAAGCGCCCGCACGGTACAAATATTCCATCATTACCGATATCTGTACAAAGCAGATTGGCACACCCAGCAATGGGTAATATGCTGTGATGAAATATTTATTTATTTATTTATTTATAAAAATATATATTACAGGAAAAGCATTCAAAATTCAAAAATAAGTCAACTAGTAAGTTTATATGCAAATGTAAAACCAAATATGTTAAAAATAAGATACTGACACAATGTCAGTGTCAGTGACTCTGACAGAATATAACGTTATACGTACGGCTATGAATCCAGGTAATGTATCTGAATTAATAAATAAATTTACGTTACAGCGAAAGTATTATCAACAACGAGCATCGTTTATAAATGGAATGTTCTAACTTAGTGGAAACAATATGAATTTTTGAAAGACAAGCGTGTTATATCCATCCTTATCACACAGTCTTACAGCCTTTGCAAAAGAAAGAGATAAATGTATGCCTATTTGTTAATTCGTTCGTGATACAGGTGCCCTTGATCGGACATCTTTCAAAAATTTTACTGTACTTCGATTTAAAATTTTACAATAATTTACCGCAAAAATTAAAAGACACTTATAGGGCTATTCTGTAAGCATCGTTATGACATAATGAATCGTTAAATGTTATATCGTTGTGGTAATAAAGAAAATCGTTTAATAGGCTTATTCTGTAAACGATCGTTATGACATTATGCATTGTTATATCGTTATTATAACGATGATCGTTAAAGTGGTATTCTGTAAATAATAATTTAATTCTACATAACGAAAAATCTGTTGTGGCCAGCACAATACCTCTCGCCACTTCCTTTTTTGGTTACATAAGTATAGGGCGCGAACAGTCATTACATTGTTGGCCTTGACAAGCAGATGTGGGGGCCCGTTTCTAATGTATTTATCATTTCTTGTATACCTACATTCTACACCAAAAATTATACTTATATCTATTCCTTATATTTAGATTTTTTAAATTTAAATTCATTCTATGAAGAAATTTTGTCCTACTCTTCTAATTTTTCGAGATGTTTCCAATTCATTGTCGGGAGTAACAGTATTTCTGAAGGGTATGTATAATATACCTATAATTAAATATTTAACTATTAATACATTAAGAAATAATATAATGTATGTACTTCCCAGAAAAAGTCTTCAGTAATGTCTTCGGATTTCTGAGACTGACATTTATCTGTCAGGTACAAACAATTTAAATTTTCAACTATTTTCCATGGCATTCTTTCGGCTGTAAAATTTATTACAACAGATTATTTTATATATTATATTTCCTTTATCTCCAAATCTATAGAATATATAATAAAATATTTAAATGTATCAGATAGAGAGTTAAATTTTCTTTAATATTACCAAGAAAAAATTCCAAAAAATAATATTTAGAAGATTTTTTTCAAGAATCTTCTACTTCCAGTTGTCCAATTGTTACCAAAACCTTTTCAGATCTTCCCATGAATGTCCGATTGGGAAATACGTACTTAAGCAAATATAAAGTCCTTCCAACATCCCACATACACATACACACATACATAAATACACACATACATCCACACAGACATACACACACACAGACATCCACACACACACACACACACACACACACACACACACACACACATCCACACACACACACACACATCATCGTAAAAAGTTTAAAATCGGATTATAGGGACCTTAAAACGTGCTTATTCAATTAAATCTGGATATGCGATAGCATGAATCCAATACCTCTCTTAGCGAGAGGTAAAAAGGATAATGAATTTTTTAATGACTGGAAAAATCATTCGTTACATAAACGTTTTGTCAATAAGTCAGTATTTTTATTCATGTCAAAATAAAATTGCTATTATGTTGCATAGTGATTTCAAAAACCCGTCATATTACAGATTTTTGCAAGGTAATATTAAAATAATTTAATAAGCTTTTATTCGTAGCGCTTATCGTAAGCTTCCCAATTTGTGTACAGATGGTAGTAGTAGCTCTAGCATAGCCTACAACAAGAAAAAGAAAGGGTCCGGCAGCTGACAGGTTGGGAGCTGACTCCCACCAGAACTAATCTAACCTAGAAGTTTTGTGAGTTATATTGAATTATTTTAGATATTTCATTTAAAATTATAATTTGATTTTAGGAAATAGAGTTCTTAACTTGATCCCAAGGTTATTATTTTTCAAAATGTGTTACAGAATACGGATACGAATACAACGATTATCGTTAAGTAAAAATAACGATTTTTGTAGTAACGATTTCGTTATGGAAACGATTCGTTAAGTGAATATTTTACAGAATAGGCCTATCAATCTAGAATACAGTTTAAGCAAGGTTTAAAAACTTATGTCCTTAACAAATTTTATTATTATGTAGACAAATTTCTCAATGATAAGCCTTAATTATTAATAAATACGTAAGTTTTTAAATATTGAAATAAAAACAATAAAGGATTTCACCGTGGCTTTTCAACGTTTATAGCGAAAATATTTTCAAAGAAATTGCTGCATTAACAGACATAACAATAGGAGAACAAAATATAAACAATATTCTTTTCGCGGATGACACGGTATTGATAAACGAAAATGAAGAAGAACTACAAGAATTTCTGAACGAAGTAAATGAAATAAGTGAAAAATGGGATGTTTAGATAAACCCAAATAAAACACTGTGCATTAAAGTAAAATGGACAAAATAAACATTACATGTGCGAGGGAAAAAGTTAAACAAGTGACGCAGTATATAAATACTTGGGATTAGTTATCTCGGCGGATGGTAAATATTTAATAGAATTAAATGCCAGAATTGCTCAGGCGAAGGCAACGTTTAATAAAATAAAAAAAGTTTTAACCAACCATTGCATGAAAAAGAATCTTAAAATAGCCTTGCTAAAAAGTTACTCGTATATATTTACTATACGGGAATGAGTGTTGGATATTATCAGATAAATTAAATAAAAAACTAACAGCCGCAGAAATGTGGCTTTATAAAAGAATACTGTAGTGATAACAAGACTTGGTGTAGCTCAAGTTGCCATGAACAGATGCTGTGCCTATTAGATGTGGGTTTGCCCAATGTTTACTTATTATCATTTTTACCTTCCGTCACCTTCAGGTAAGGAAGGTATTGTCTTTGGTCAAAAAATTCAATGATGAGTTTTTAGTGAATAAGCATGTTTTAGGGTCCCTACAACACGATTATACCATTTTTACTATGACGTCTGTATGGATGTATGAGTGTGTGTATGTGTGTGTGTGTGTGTGTGTGTGTGTGTGTGTGTGTGTGTGTGTGTGTGTGTGTGTGTGTGTGTGGTGTGTGTGTGTGTGTGTGTGTGGTGTGTGTGTGTGTGTGTGACACGGAAAGACAGGTAAGGAAATAACTTACAAGTTTCTAGAAAGATACAAGCGAGATGATTACATTGGTTTGAAAATGTCTTGAGGAGAAATAAAGAATATATTGGATGAAGAATGAATAGCTTAGTAATAGAAGCTTGAAGAAACAGAGGAAGACCAAATATAAGATGGAAGGACTGTATTGTGGAAGACTTGAGAGAAAAGGAACTGAATGAAAACGACACTTAAAAGCAAAATGAGTGGAAGAAGAAAATAAAAATAGCGACCCCTAACGAATGGGGAAAGCTAAAGAAGAAGATGTTAGTGTCAAGTGCAACTTGCATAGTTTGTTTATGAAATAATTTTACTGGAAATTTAAAATCTTTTGCAAGAAAATTGGAATTTATACATAATACACAGGATTGACGGAAGGTATTGTGCTGGCCGCAACAGATTTTTAAAAAATATTATTAACGCCCCACGAGCACCCCTCACCCCCCCCCCCTTGAGTGTGTCCTTGAGAAGTGGGAAAGTTCCAGAAAACGAGGCAGAGGAAGAAAACCATTATCATTCATAAAGACGATAGAAGAAGAATTAGGTCTACAAAATATTGAAGCATTAATTAACCTGTACCGCAGAAGACAGGAATTTCTGGAAATCCATAAGGACAGACGGCTGCAACAGTTATGGAACCCATGAATGAATGAATCCAAATTCAGAATATGAATTTGTGCAAATTCTTGTTTAACATAATTACTTGTTTGTAACGAATTGTTATTAAATTTTCAGCAGCATAAATTTCATTTTTTTGCATCTTTTTCCATGAAGTAAAATTTCATTACTTTAGTGTGCACAAGAAAATAATACTTAGATTATAATTTGTAATTACTATGTCACTAATGTCGCTCTGTAAGCATTAAAACATCTCCAGTTTATAACCTCATATAAAATAGGTGAGTAATAAAAATAAATATGAATAACTGTAACAAATAAAATACTCTGAACAATGTTACATGCAGAAGTTTTAGAAGTGCATTAAAAGTTTTCAATGTTTTAATTTTTGCGAGATAATTATTACACGGCAAAACTAACTTATTTTTCATTTTCTACACGTTGATAAAATCTAATGCGGCCAGCACAATATCTCCCGCCATTTAATTTTAAATACAGTAAAAATTTTGATGTCCGATCAAGGTAATTTTTGCTCCGCCCATTCTGACAAATTCAGTACTGTCGTTTGCTTAGTTTTTGTGAGGGTACATAAGATACTACTATTATTTTATTATTATAAAAATATATGTTACAATAAAAGCATTCCTAATTCAAAAATAAGTAACCGGTAAGTTTATTAGCAAATGTAAAACCAAATATGTGAAAAATAAGATACTGACACAATGTCAGTGTCAGTGACACAGAAAATAACGTTATTCGTACGGCTGTGAATCAAGGTAATGTATCTGAATTAATAAATAAACTTACATTACAGCGAAAGTATTATCAACAACGAGCATCGTTTTAAAATGGAATGTCCTAACTTAGTCGAAACAATTTTTGAAAGACAAGCGTGTTATATCCATCCTTAACGCACACGCTTAAAGCCTTTGTAAAGGAGGGGGATAAATGTATGCCAATTTGTTAATTCGTTCATGATACAGATGACTTTGATCGGACATCTTTCAAAAATTTTACTGTACATTTCGTGGTCGTGTGCCTTAGTGGCTCGTCGCGAATCTGGGGAACCGGGTTCGATCCCGACTGACGCCAAAAATTTTTCTCCACGCCAGCAATAATTCTAAATCAGATTGGCACACCCAGTAATGGGTAATATGCCGTGATGATAATTTAATTAATTTATTTTATTTAATTATATATCTACATATTTGCTAATGCTGGCTACTGCATCAAGTTCCTTTGCATGATACAGTAATATAATTATTGTTCCAATTTATTATGTATTATCCATATTTACTTTTCCAGAATCTTTCCAAAATTTCATTTTGTGATAGTGATATTAATTTCTTTTCAATTACACACTTATGTAAATTAATTTATTAATTACATATTTTGTAAATTCATATTTTAATATATTCTTTTAAAATATTACCATTCAGTGATATTTATCTGTCAGTTACATAAATCTAAGATCTGAATTGTGTGACCAAGGAGATATGTGTATCTTTAAAGCATAGACTCTGGGATTTATAAAATTTATAAAAAAGTATTAATGCATATCTGTAGAAAATTTGATAATCTTTAATTTTTGCAATAACAGAAATTGCGAAAAAAATGTATTTTTCGAAGAAAAACTGTTTTGAGTTCCTACATATTTACTTATGCTGGAAACTGCATTAAGTTCCTTTCCATATAATTATTGTTCCATTTACTATTTTCTTTTAAAACGTTACTATTATTATTTGAAAAGATTAGTTTGTTGACAGTGACATATATCTGTCAGTTACATACATTTGAGATCTGAACTGTGTAACTATGGGGTTGTGTTTAAAGCGTAGGCTCCGGGATTAAAATTATAGATAATTTTAGAAATTTATCCATAAAATATGTACAAATAGTATTAACGCATATCTGTAGAAAATTTAAAAAACTAATTTATATAATAAAAAGTCTCGAAAAAATAACATTCAAAAGTTTTTTTCGAAGAAAATCTATTTTGAGCTTCCAGTAAAGTGCCATTTTTAGTTATCTGATTTACTGCAAAATCTAATGGCATCTTTCCATATAAGACTAAGATAGAATACAAGGTTTCAAAATTTTCTGAACGATATTTTTTGAGTTAGAGCGAAAAGAGGATCCACATACAAACACACACACACACACACACACACACACACACACACACACACACACACACACACACACACATACATACATACATACATACATACATACATACATACATACATACATACATACATACATACATACATACATACATACATACATACATACATACATACATACATACATACATACATACATACATACATACATACATACACACACACATATATATACACACAGACATCATCGTGAAAATGTTAAAATTGGATTATAGGGACCTTAAAAAGTGGTCATTTACATTAAAATTATGCTTAATGAAATCTAACTAATCTGAATTTTAACTGGAAACAAACTGAGAACGAACATATCCCTTGTAAAAATGATTAAATGTAACATGAAATGCGGAATCCTTGAAGAGAAAATATGAGAGAACTTGGTATACTTCTCTTCATACATTAAATCATATCGTGTCAGGTCGAATGAACACACATCGCACGAGAGCACAGCCAACTAGGACTGTGTGAGCTTCCATTCCAGAATACAAAAGCGATGTAATGAATATCGTTTTTACAATAGATTCACGGGGTTTCGTTCATTGTTAACGTTGCTCAAGCATACTTTTTCTTTTCTGTCGATATTTCTTTTTGGTGTACAAAAAGCAAAAGTATTTATGTGTTTGATTAAAGTTTTCACTTTAAAGTTTAAAGAATTACTTAATAAAATATTATTTTTTGTACTCGTAACCTTCAAAATGACACTTCCCGCACGCAACACTCAATCTGGAACAAATGCTTCCCGATCGACTCGACTGTAAAAATTGCAAAAAACACTGGCCCTTTGGAACATTCTAAAATAAATCTGTGTTGATAACAATAAAATCTAAATTATAAAATACAACTTCCCTGAATTTTCCTTTATTAAAAGTTTGGGAAATAAGAGTAATTTGTGAGCATTAGTGCCATCTATTTGACAACCTCTGAACTAAAGACGTCATTGATACAACTTCTTGCCGATTGTAATCAAACAAAAATCGCGGCTAATACTATACAGGGTGTTTATTAAACATACGGCAAAAATTGAAGGGGTTATTCCCTGGACCATTCTAAGATGATTTTGTCCTTTGATGATTTTTGAAAAGCCGCTTTGTTTCGAAGATACAGGGCGAAAAAAAAATCGACAAAACCAATTTTGATATTTTTCAAATTATTAATCCAGTAACAGCAGGCAAGTTATGTGTCAAATTTGTTGAGACTGATTGAAGTTTGACTGTTTGACGTGTATTTTCTGTCTATAATACTTAAATTTTGGTCGAGGTGGACCTCACTTATGGCCTGCTCGATCCCCGGACTTAAACCCCCTGGATTTTTTCCTATGGGGCCATCTAAAGTCATTAGTTTATTCTACTCCATTGGCTAATTTGGAAGATTTAAGACATCGAATAATTGCTGGGTGTAACTCCATAAGAAACGACCCTGGTGTTTTTGAAAGAGTTCGGCAATCAATGAGAAGAAGATTGGATTCTTGCATCGTAGCTGGAGGTAGTCATTTTCAACAGTTCTTGTAGATTAAGAAACTTTACATGTAATTTTTGGTATTACATGTTGTCAATGTCGAAAATTTTTTTCGCCCAGTATCTTCGAATCAAAGCGGCTTTTCAAAAATCATCAAAGGACAAAATATTCTTAGAATAGTCCAGGGAATAACCCCTTGAATTTTTGACGTATGTTTAATAAACACCCTGTATAAATAATAAGAAAAAACACATATTGTGGAATATAACAACTTAGTTTAATGGAAAAGTAAGATTATAACAACATAAAATGCTTCAATTAATTAATCTATTTTAGGTTACGTTTGATATTTGAACTATAAAACAATGGCTGGTACCACAAGCCTTGTTTTAACTAAAACGCTGTTTTAAGAAATGTCAATTTTTGCGGGAATGTTACGAGAGCTGGTTGCCTAGCAATTTATCGAGTGTCATTGACAAAAAAATCACATGCTGTCAAGCGAGTGATTTTTGATCAATGTAACGAGATAAATTTGCAACAGGCTCGAGTAAATCAATCGGATAATTTTGCCAGGATAAAATTTAACCACGAATGGTATTCGGATGACTATTTCCAAAATAAAAATCAGGTAATCTTTTATTTTTTTGACAAAAATCTATAAATTTTTATTGTGTTTTTAGGTGTTATGTTTAAGATTGCTTTTTCAATGTTCTGAATATATTCCTGTACGAATCGACTCATTTTTAATAAAAGATGAAAACACTGAAAATATATGCATTTTGACAGGTATATAAACAATATGTTTCAAGGTACTTTTAAAACGTCAAAATAAATTCGCTTATCAAAACTCCCTTGTAAAAAATACAACATCTTATTGGCTCGAAGGATACGAATTTTGTTTTTTTGTGATGGTGTTTTGTCGAAATAAAACTTGGTAACTACGTAGAATCCTCAATTTGGATTGGTTTATAAATTTGTGTATGAAATAGTCACTGATAAATAATAAAGTATTATATACAGGGTGTATCATCCTTATAGAATTTTTCACACAATGTAAAAATACACAAAAAAGTATACTTGCTAAATCTTGATAACCGCAGTAGTTTTTGAGATATTTTAATTTTTAGAAAAAGCCAATTATCCAAATTATTTGGTTAACAATTGAAACATAATAAAGTTACTATAGAAAATGGAACAAAATATAAAAAATAAATAAAATCTATTTATAACTATTGTTTTATTAATGGTTTTTTTTTTATAATTAAAAAAATCTTGGGGCATATTTTGACTATTGCATATTTGAATAATTTTTTACCTCTCGCTAAGAGAGGTATTGCATTCATGCTAAAAATCGCATATCCAGATTTTATTGAATAAGCACGTTTTAAGGTCCTTACAATCCGATTTTAACATTTTTACGATGATGTCTGTGTGTGTGTGTGTGTGTGTGGATGTGTGTGTGTGTGTGTGTGTGTGTGGGATGTTGGAAGGACGGTTACTCAAAAACTATAAGACTTAAAATTTGTTTAACAACGTATTTCCCAATCGGACATTCCCGGGAAGATCTGAAAAGGTTTTGGTAACAATTGGACAACCGGAAGTAGAAGATTCTTGAAAAAAAATCTTCTAAATATTATTTTTTGAAAATTTTTCTTGATAATATTAAAGAAAAATAAATTCTCTTTCTGATACATAAGGTTTTGGTAACAATTGGACAACCGGAAGTAGAAGATTCTTGAAAAAAAATCTTCTAAATATTATTTTTTGAAAATTTTTCTTGATAATATTAAAGAAAAATAAATTCTCTTTCTGATACATTTAAATATTTTTATACATATTTTATAGATTTAGAGATAAAAGGAATATAATATATAAAATAATGTTGTAATTAATTTTACAACCGAAAGGATGCCATGAAAAATAGTTGATAATTTAAATTATTTGTAACTGACAGATAAATGTCAGTGTCAGAAATAATGAGTAATGAATTAAAAATGTACTTGGAGAATCCCTTAGTTCTTGATCTGTGACTATTATGGAGATGACAAGTCTAGGTTGAAGGACTTAAATTTGTTTCAAACATTATGGGACAATGTACACCAGTACTGTAGACTAGAGTAACTTTGAATTGCGAAAAAGCTATCAAATTCTTCTCAAGTAAGTTGTAAATATTGACAAAATTACACATCGATATAAGAATAATCGGAGTGCAATCTATCCGTCACTTTATTAAAAGGAATTAGTGTTATTTAGATATAACAAGTATGAAAAAATAAAATGTAAAAGAAGATATGTAAGAATAGATGCACAATCCAGATATATACATTTTAGACCGCCCACAATTAATGTTTTTACTAGAAGAATATGAAGAGAAAGTAAACAAAGTTGTTCGAATTGAAAATTGCTGTTACCAGCCTAATATTTATATATGGTAAACTCTACTTTGTAATTTATTATAACATAATTTATGGTAAATATCTTTATGTTGAGACATGCTATTATTGAATAATAAAGAAGTTTATACGTCATAGATTTATATGAATATATTATTTGTATTTATAAAAATATTCTTTGCTTTATGCATACAGCCAGGTAAAATATACGGCGAGAGGTTATGTGCTGGCCACATCAGATTTTTTATGTTTCAAATTAAACCATAACCGGAAAACAACAAAGTAATATCACTTTTAGAAATTAGTAAATTATTTAAATCAAACTCAATAGAACGTTATATTTAAAATATTTTACTATCGTTACAAACTGCGAAAAGTTCAATATTCTTTAAAGTTTTATTTAAGTTAAATGAGTTCTGTATGAACATCAGATTATGTCATATATAAATTAATAAATTCAAATATAAACTTTCTTAATTAGATCAATATTTACTTTGTAAGTTCAAGAGTTCCGTATTAAAATATCGAATTCTGAAACTCCAACATGCAGTTGGAGCTTGTAGTTAAAACAGTAGCGTAGTTTACACTGATTGTATCGTTAGGCTCTCAAACTCAAAAGAATTATGACTATATTATTTATTATCAGATAATTACTTAAATTATAAGATAATGTTGTGTAAACGAGGAGAGGTTCCTTCGAATAACTGGTAAGGAGACTGAAATAAAATAAAATAATTACCTGTGCCGTGACTTTTAATAAATAAATAAATAAATATATCATCACGGCATATTACCCATTGCTGGGTGTGCCAATCTGCTTTGTATACAGATATCGGTAATGATGATGAAATATTTGTACCGTGCGGGCGCTTACCAGGCGTCACCTAATTAATATAATATTCCCCAAAATAAGAAAAACAAAAATAGTAGTTGTCCTCTACCTAGGCTGCTCCGGGACTACCTAGTCTCCCTGTAGTAAAGAGAACTACCTAAGTATTTACCACTTAGTGAAGTGTCATTACGCACCCACACACACACACACACACGCACACACACATATATATATTAAATGTACTCATAACTCCCAGAAAAATCTGACACTGACATTTTGCATTTATTATGATTTTCCTAAGTTACCACGTATTACAGCGGTTATTATTAACTAACCATGGTGAACGAATATACGAACCTTTGTATATTCGAATATACCTACCTCCAAGTGCACCGAAACAAATAATTGAACGCATCTATTATTTGACAGCAAGGCATTATTGAAGTACAAATTTGACAAGTAAACAAATAATTGTTTGGATCACAAATCTAGAAACTGCACTGTTGCTACTTTATTTGAAATACAAGCATTTACTTTGAAATACGAGCATTTCAATGTAATATTACATACTACTACTATATTTAAAAAGATATTTACTAAGAATTTACTATTTACTTTTTAATTTTATATTTTTATTCATGATATAGTCTACCTGTATACAACTCGACAATAGAAAATTCTCGACATACTCAACGAGTTGCCTATTGGAAATACCACTCGACCTTCGGTCTCGTGGTGATTCCAGGCAACACGTTTCGTATAATCGAGAATTTTCAATCGTCTTGTATAATATATGAGAATTTCATTATCTTTAATATTTGTAGTAACAAATTTTCAGAAAATAATATTTGGAATTACCACTTCCGGTTGTCCAATTGTTACCAGAACCTATTCAACTCTTCCCATTACTGTTAGATTGCGGAATCCGTAGTCAAACAGGTCTTTAGTCTTATAGAATTTGAGAAATCGTGTCTCCAACAACCTAACACACACACACACACACACAGACATCATTGTAAAAATGTTAAAATCGGATTCTATGGACCTTATATCGTGCTTATTCATTAAATTTGGATATGCGATTTTTAGCATGAATCAAATACCTCTCTTAGCGAGAGGTAAAAACAAATATTAATTCATAACATTCGTGGTTTATTCAATAGTTTACCAGAAAGTACGGTAGCGACGTGAAAGTAATTTGGTCAGCGCGATGACGACTGACAGTTGTAGACCTTCCGGCCTGGGGTGACGCAGTCTCCCCCGAGTATTGGACATGCAGCCGTGGGCGGATACTGTTCTCGACATTCTGCCAACGTACCATATAGTTATAGCAGGAGAATTATTGTGCAACGAGAGCAAATTATCATATACTCGTAATGTTTCGGGTAGATTACGGGTAATTTCGTTTCAGAGAGCTTTACGACGATTGTATATTATACGTACTGCGTGTCTCGGCTTTGTTTTATAATTTCTACACTGAAATTTTAATTATTTTATTTGTCCACATGTACATTGATTTGATATGACTTCCTTAGAAAATAGAAGAATTCTCAATGACATGCTAACTCTGCATAAAATATTTAATAATCAACTATATTCAATTAGTATTATTCCATATTTCAATATTTATACTTCAAACAGAAACACACGATCAAATAATTTATTTCAGGTACCATTTTGTAATACTAATAACTCTCCTATTAATAGAATAATGAATACATACAACCTTAGATTTGTTAACATTGATATATTTCACCTCTCATTAAAACAATTCAAAAGTGCTGTTATAAATGTGTTAGAATGATTATTATATTTTTTTCATCTTATACTTTGTATAAATGTATGTAATTAAGTTGTGTGAATCTATTATTGGTCATTTTTGTACTGTTGGTTTACCTTATACATAAATAAATGAAAATAAAAATTGTACCATAAAACATAAAACTATAACTTTCACAAGTTATTTTAAATTTTATAGGAGTGCATTCTGCATTAGATACTATTTATTATTATTAATTATTATTATTATTATTTTTAGAATAAGATTTTTTCCGCATTCTAACAATATCCATCACGAGGTACCAGAGCACCATAATCTAAAAAAATCTGTTGTGGCCAGCACAATACCTTCCGTCAATCCACACATAAATTGCAAAAGATTTTAAATTTCTAGTAAAATTATTTCATAAACAACAAATTGCATTTGACACTAACATCTCCTTCTTCTTTAGCTTTCCCCATTCGTTAGGAGTCGCTATTTTTTATTTTCTTCTTCCACACATTTCTGTTTTACGTGTCGTTCTCATTCAGTTCCTTTTCTCTGTTGTGGCCAGCACAATACCTTCCGTCAATCCTGTGCATAATGTATAAATTCCATACATTATTTTTCTTGCAAAAGATTTTAAATTTCCAGTAAAATTATTTCATAAACAAACTATTCAAATTGCACTTGACACTGACATCTTCTTCCTCTTTAGCTTTTCCCATTCGTTAGGGGCCCCTATTTTTGCGTGTCGTTCTCATTCAGTTCTTTTTCTCTCAAGTCTTCCGCAATACAGTCCTTCCATCTTATCTTTGGCCTTCCTCTGTTTCTTCAATCTTCTATTACTAAGCTATACATTCTTCATCAAATTAGGGTTCCGGTTAACCAATTAATTGTTTATATGGACGTACGAAAGAGGAATACGAAAGAATTATAATTTTTGGAATTGTAGTATTGGAGTTATCGAAGGATAATTTTTTGTCACACACACACACACACACATTCACACATATAGACACACAGATATAATCGTAAAAACAGTAAATTCATATTGTAAGGACTCTAAAACATGCTTATTCATTAAAAATTCACCATCGATTTTTTTGACCAAAGACAATACCTTCCTTACCTATAAGTGACGGAAGATAAAAAACAATAAGATCTAATGTATGTTTTTCATCCAATTCCAAGGTCAAATATTAAAATAATACTATTAAGATAAATCATTGTACTTTATGTTTAATAAAAATATAGTATGTGTAAAAAAGATAAATTTTAATAATAAAAGTTTTGTTTGTGTAAAATAACTGTTCTCTTTTATTTTAGAATTTGCAACTACAACTGAAGTATACTTCAGAAAGAAGTCTGTCAGAAATAATTTGAAAAGTTTCAAGAAGTTTAAATTTGTTGAAGTTACACATTGTCAAGTAAACTATTTTGAAGAAGATTTACATGAATTATCAATAATACTGGTTTCAAGACATTTCAAACTTTAGAAACAGAGGTAGTCCAATACAATAATAAATATGAAAGAGTAGTTACAAATGATATTTAATTATTTAAAAATAGAATCTGATGTACTTATATAATTTTCATAATAATTTGATTCAGTGGCAATAACAATGAAACAATTGTTTTTACAAATGTGAGTTGTCAACTTTTTCAAGTAAATTTTGACAAATACATCGATTAATTATTATTATAAAAGTTTAAACAAGGACCCTACGGCCTACTTCTATGTTTAAATATGTTACGGATGGTCGCAAATAATTCTTATCAACTATTATAAAAGTATAACCAGTACATATGCTTGCCTTTACGGATAGTGAGTATACAGACTTTGTGCTGGCCTATAGTAAAGCTCAGAGAAACGCTGCCAAAGCCCAGCAAATTTATTTAGACAGTTTAAGCTAATGCAGTTTATATTTGCAATAACTTATGTTTTTTAACATTATATTATATACAAAGATTGTATCAAAATAGTTAAAAGCTAATATCAAACACTGTAACAGATGAATTTTCTTTATTTTTCCGTAGGAAAGGTTTTTTTTTAACTGTACCACTCGCACTAACACATACACAAGTGTCGTATTTCAATAGCTCACACTACAGTATGAATGTTGAAGAATAACTGTGGCAACATCGCACCTAGACATTTATTGGTACATGCGGGTATAAAAGTAATAAAATATTTTGAGATATAATACTAATTCTAAACTACAAATGGAAACTGCAAAACAAATTAATATATTTCTTTCTCAAAATTACAAAAGTAGTATTATACTGTTTAAAGTTTTCATGCTTTTCACGTAAAATTCCTTTTTAAAAAATATTTCCTTCGAATGTACGTCTGAAATTCCTTCAACCAAAGATCACCTCTTATTCGCTAATACCAAAGCGGACGTTGTTAACTGATACTTCATCTGGAACGCTTGTACATGGTTGTCAAGTATAATTCTACCTATTTATCGTATCTTCAGATTATAATTTTCTAGAGGCAATAAAATAAAATTTGGGTGGTAAATAATTTTCAAATTTTTACATAAAATCCGTTAATTAGTTTTCTATAACATACTAGTTTTTCGATTAAATGTCGGTATGGATATAAAAGTTATAATTTGAAATGTGTTTATTTTGCCATTTCCTATTCTTCACGTGTTAAAAAAGCAAAATTTAATTGCAAATATCTCAGGTATCGCGTGGTCAATTGTTTTAAAACTTGGGGAGTAGGTAGATTATACTTCAATTGAGATGTACTTAAAATTTCAATTAATTCTGGGTAAAATGGTTTCACGATATAACTACCTTATATAAATAAAATAAATATTTCATCCCGGCATATTACCCATTGCTGGGTCTGCCAATCTGCTTCGTACACAGATATCGGTAATGATGAAATATTTGTACCGTATGGGCGCTTACCAGGCGTCACCTCACGGGCACTCATTGCTGGCGTGGAAAGTGCGCCACAGGGTCAATTTTGAGCCATTAAAATGCGATGTATTTTTTTGGCGTCGGTCGGGATCGAACCCGGGTCCCCAGATTCGCGACGAGACACTCAGGCACACGGCTACGAGACCCCATATACTATTTAAAAATATACACACTATTTATATTATTCGTTTCCATAGCCACAAGTCACAATCGTCGTTCGTTTCGATCCGAATACGAAAGAAATTACGAAGTTTCAAGAATATAGGCCCTTTATAGTAACAAAGGTCCAGATATACATTACTTTCTGTTACTGAACTCTTAGGTTCAATCTTACAGTTTTCATTGAAAATAAACAATATTAAACCGGTTTATTGGCAGTAAAGATAAATTTGGTATCTGCCGGATTATCACGTTTCACTTTTGTTTAGTTAACTGGCTGTTAAAATTTTTATTTGTTACTCACTTGTAAATTTCAATTTATCAAGGCATTCTAGTAAGTAGTTAAGTTTGATTTAACAAGTTACTAACTTGTTAAAATTTAACAGGTTAGTAGATTAGCTGTCACTGAAATAGGTTAGAATTTATTTAAATTAAATATTATATATAATTTAATTAACAATTATTTTTATATATTTTATACATTTTTATACATTTTATACATTTTTATACATTAGAGAAATTACTAAATTTTAATTATTTACATTTGAAAATTCTGTTCAACAATCAAAGCCATTTTGACAAATGTAGTTCAAAGTATCCGTAAGAGATGGCAGCACGCAGCACTCGTGTCAATATAAATTTGAGTAATGTGTTTTTAACTTATTTTAATTTATTTACAAGTGAAAAACAAATAAAATATTGAACAATACACGCGAGGTAACGGGTTTAACTGGCTCCAGAAGGATAACAGGCTCGTCTTCGACTCGCCAGTTCAATTCTTCTGTCCGCCATAGTTAAACCCTACTTACCTCGCTAGTAATGTTAAATACTATAACCAGAGATTGGAAGATTAGCCCTTCGGCTATTCTAGAATTTTCATCATTTGCCATTATATCGACTACAAATATATGTGAGAATTGTCACCCCATGGGAGGTTAGCACTAAAACTGAATGAATTCTACTGCGGTTTCAGAAAGGGGCTATCATTTTCAGCACTCGTCTGCGTCCATTTACATGACAATCATATCACCGCCCGATCATTTCCGAGTAGATGCGTGCAAATAAAAACATCCCCGTTTTCGTGCGTGTCCGGTTCCGGTTGCCCATTGCTTTTATCCCAATTCCCTCACGACTGCGCCGATTACAGATGCGGTGTGCTAGGGTTGACATTTGTGAACTGACGATGAAATATTAGTATGACAATTATTCCCATCCGAACGGATTTTATTCAATTGATCGGCTGGATATCTGCTCATGCTTAGAGCTATTTTCACAACATTAATATGTGAAGTGTTGTGGATGTGAGTTTGTGAGTAAACATTCATTAATTTAAATAAAAGCAGGTTTTAAATTTTGTTTCGTAAAAATACCACAAATATGTGCGAGTTACTTTAATAATCAAATAGGTATACTATATATTTTTCTCTACAACTATTTGCAAAACTTAAAAATTTTCAGTTACAGAATGTGTGAATTCAATAGTAATGTTCAGAAAAGAAATTCCTCATTATATTATTTTCGTATTCCTCAAATTTACATCCAGAAGAACAACTGATTAGATTTTGGTTATAACTGGTGAACCGGAAGTAGCTTCATTTAAAGATTTAACAGTTAAATTTGATTTATTGCCATTTAATGTTATTATAACTTAAAGAATATATTATTCTCTATACGATTTGATTAAATTTTATACTTCATATTCAATAGATACAGAGTTAATGAATTTTAAAGAAATTAAATTTTATAATTCAGCCAGCTATTCTAAACATGGAAAGTACTAATATATTCATATAATTCAAATTGACAGCTGTCAGTATCAATAAAAAGTAAATTA
Source organism: Harpalus rufipes (assembly GCA_951394225.1). NCBI lineage: Eukaryota > Metazoa > Arthropoda > Insecta > Coleoptera > Carabidae > Harpalus > Harpalus rufipes. Next base: position 4,981,005 of record OX596274.1, read on the forward strand.
ATGTGGCAGAGATGAGGATGTTGAAGTAGATGTTGTGGACGACACGGAAAGATAGGTAAGGAAATAACTCTCGTGTTACAAGTTTCTAGAAAGATACAAGAGGGATGATTGTTTGAAAATGTCATGAAGAGAAATGAAGAAGATAATAAAAAATAGCGACCCCTAACGAATGGGGAAAGCTAAAGAAGAAGAAGATGTTAGTCTCAAGTGCAATTTGCATAGTTTGTTTATGAAATAATTTTACTGGAAATTTAGAATCTTTTGCAAGAAAATTTATGTATGGGATTGTGCTGGCCACAACAGATTTTTTACTTCTCGCTAAGAGAGGTGTTGGATTCATGCTAAAAATTGCAAATATTCAGATTTTAATGATTAAGCACGTTTTAAGGTCCTACAATCCGATTTTAATATTTTTACGACGATGTCTGTGTGTGTGTGAGTGTGTGTATGTGTGTATGTGGGTCGGTTGGAAGCACGATTTCTCAAAAACTATAATATAATATAAACAAATGCTTACACAATTATTGATAGTAGATTTCTATTATAAAAATGCTACAGACGTAAATATGGTGCTAAAAAGTGTATAAGTTTAATATTAGTATATTATTCAGTGAGAATGAAGTTTGCATCACTAGCCGAAAGGCGAGTGATGTAAATCATTCGAGTGAGTAATAGCCATTACATGCGAATAGAATACTATACTTTATCCACAACTGTCAAATAAGAACTTACTGTACTATTATAAAATCAGAAATAACCTAACAAATTTTAGAAAATTGTTTGTTCACAAACATAAACATAGTTAGCGTTAATTACTGGGTATTTGTTTTAACAAAACTATGAAGTGATTTGACATTTAGCAGAAAATTTTAAACGGACTATTCAGCTACATTTTAAGCTTAAGAAGAAAATAAAACTATAAAAAACTAGAAACCTAGTATACTTTTGGCTTTTTATGTGGAAATAAATACATATTAAAAGTAATTTGTTTGTACTCTTTGAAAGGTAAGATTTGAATTTGACATAACGATTGAATAATATTATTCCATCGAACTGTCAATATTATTCAATTAGCAACAGTAACGAAGGTCATTAATTGATTAAAAAAACGGTTGAATTATGGGTATAATATTTGACAGTCGTGGATAAAATAATTTTAAACGTGGGTCAACAAAACTTGATGTTAAAACTGGTACATTTATGATTAATACAAGTTTATAATCCGTCCGGATACTCCTTCCTGAATCCTGATTGAGCCGAATATTCATTATCCGGCTTTTTCAAATACCGCTATCCGTTGCATCACTGTTTTTAACCTGTTTGTTCATTTTCAATTTAATTGAAATGAGCGCTTAGGTAACACAAAACACCTTACACTGAAGTTATATGCTAGTTTTTGCTGGAGCAAAATCTAGTCAATTGATCCATTTAGCCATTTAGCGATTGTATTTGTTAATTACATGTATATTCATCAAACATTTTAAATATTTCAAGAAATGTGAAATATTAAGAATGTTTTGAACCTGTTATGTATTATATACGAGAGGACGAACGTATAAAATGCAAATTCTTCTTTTAATGGGAATATTTTCTTCCTTCATGTCATATCTGTGTTATCGTCAATGTTAATTATATATTTAATTTGAAATACCTTCACAATCTGTCACCTCTAGGTAAGGAAGGTATTGTCTTTGGTCAAAAAATGCGTTTGTGAGTTTTCATTGAATAAGCACGTTTTAGGGTCTTTACAATACGATTTCTGTATGTGTGTGGGGACGTGTACTAGAATTACAAAAATTACAATTCTTGCATATTCCTCTTCCTTACAACCATATGCAGACTTGATTAGATTTTGCTAAAAATTCATCATTGAATTTTTTAACCAAAGACAATACCTTCCTTACCTAAAGGTGACGGAAGGTAAAATGTGCGGTTAATTGTATAAAACTTAAAATTAAAAAATCTGATGTGGCCAGCACATAACCTCTCGCTGTAAATTTACCTGGCTCTATTCATAAAGCAAAGATTTTTTTTAGAAATACAAATAATATATTCTTATGTCTATGACGTATAAACTTTTTTATTATTCAATAAGAGCATGTCTCAACATAAAACAATTTTCACATATATTTACAAAATCTATAGGATACTTTACCATAAATTATGTACAATAAATTACAAAGTAGAGTTTACCATATATAAATTTTAGGCTGGTAACAGGGATTTTCAATTCGAACAACGTTCTTGTTTACTTTCTCTTCATATTCTTCTAGTAAAAACATTAATTTTGGGCGATCTAAAATGTATAATCTGAATTGTGCATCTATTCTTACATATCTTCGTTTACATTTTATTTTTTCATACATGTTGTATCTAAATAACACTAATCCCCTTTAATAAAGTGATGGATAGATTGCACTGCGATTATTTTCTTACATCGATGTCAATATAACTTACTTGAGAAGAATTTGATAGCTTTTTCGCAGTTCAATGTTACTCTAGCTACAGTGCTGGTGTACATTGTCCCATAATGTTTGAAACAAATTTAAGTCCTTCAACTTAGACTTGTCACTTCCATAATAGTCACAGATCAAGAATTAAGAGATTCTCCAAGTACATTTTTCTTTCATTACTCATTATTTCGATGAGATACAATTTTTCTGTATTTTACGTTGCAGATTGGAGACCATCTTCACTTTCACCTTGTATTTATAACCAGTGGTGGTCCCATAGGGTATACTCCATATACGCCGTATACTCTCAAGGATTTTCTGGACATACTGCGTATACTTTCAAAGAAATTATGAAAACTTGTTAAAAAAATTATCAGAGGCACGAAATGAGAAATAAAAATAGGTGCAACATAAAGAATGCTTGATTACACGTTGAAAAGTGTTGGATAGATATAATATAAATAATATTTAAATAAAAATATTTAAGTTAATTTGTTTTCTATTTTCTTCGATATCCATGCGCCTCAAAACAAACCCATATCCTACCCCCCCCCCACGTAACCTTAGAAAAAGTAAAGAATATAGTAGCTAATCGGTGGTATACCCTCAAAAAAAATCATGGGACCATCACTGTTTATAACATTTCAATATCGTCTAATATTTCGAGATGATTCCAATTCATTGTTGGCATTAACAGTATTTCTGAATGGTATGTGTAATATACTTATAATTTTAAATATTTAACTATAAATTCAATAAGAAATAATATAATGTATGTACTTCCCAGAAAAAATCTTCAGTAATATCTCCGGATTTCTGACACTGACATTTATCAGTCAGTTACAAACATTCAATTTTTCAACTATTTTCCATGGCATTCTTTCGGCTGTAAAATTTATTAAAACAGATTATTTTATATATTATATTTCTTTTATCTCTAAATCTGTAGAATAAATAATAAAATAATTAAATATATCAGATAGAGAATTTAATTTTATTTAATATTACCAAAAAAAAATTTCAAAAAATGATATTTAGAAGATTTTTTTTCAAGAATCTGCTACTTCCGGTTGTCCTATTGTTACCAAAACCTTTTCAGATCTTGCCATGAATGTCCGATTGGGAAATACATAAACAAATTTAAAGTCTTACAGTTTTTGAGTAATCGTCCTTCCAACATCCCACATACACACACACACACACACACACACACACACACACATACACACACACACATCCACACACACACAGACATCATCGCAAAAATGTTAAAATCGGATTGTAGGGACCTTAAAACGTGCTTATTCAAAAAAATCTGGATATGCGATTTTTAGCATGAATCCAATACCTCTCTTAGCGAGAGATATAGCTATTTGTGTATTAAGAGCGCAAAATAGGACATTGCCGATTGAGAGGTTGTCGCGCGGCATTCTCTCGAAATCGACAATGTCCATTTGCGCTCGAAACACACACAAGATTTTTTCTACAGTCGCTACCATAACAAAAAATAATAAAATGTACACTTTGTACTTACACTACTACTCAATTAATAAGGATTAATATAAAGAAAAAACGTCTTTTATATTTAATTTTAATTTATCGTTATTTCCCATTCTTCTTGACCTATTGCTTCAATCTAGTCTAAACATTTTATACTTTCGTTTTTGTAAATGAATGCCCTATTTTATTTTCACAATAGTGCGGCGTTTTTTTTTTTTTGGTTATGTATTATACCGACAGAGCAGTTATATGTCAGATTGATTTGTAAAGATGGTAAATGTGTCACTACAGTGCCATTAATTCCAGACTAAACGTTTCCATTACGAAGTGACATTTCTCAACATTGTATAGTTAGAAATTTGGACAGCGAGCGTTTTTTCTACTTTGTCGCGCCAGAGCGACAAAGTGACATTTTGCGTTGACAAAAGAGAGCGCAAATGGCTACTTTCTATGTAGACTGTAGAAAAATAAAATTGTATGCATACAAATACATCCATCACCACTTTTGCAAGAAACTAATATTTGTCTCCTTAAGTTTCGATGATTTGAATTTGGAAAACGCGATTCAAATGGTAGTAGATGCAGTAGAAAATAAAACAAAATACAGCGGAAAAGATTTATTGTATCTGACTAGGGCTACTGTTTGTTGAACTCAAATAGCCTGTATATCAGTAACCTCTCATTTCACTCACGAAGAACTGCAGTTAGTCTCGTTAGATAAACAAACCTAACCTCCATCTCAAATCCAAGTCGTGACACAAACAAAACATCTTCTTAACCAACATGCATCTGCTGACGTCTCGGCTCAGTCTTGGTCCTCGTCAGAATTTCAATTGTCTGCCGGGTCCCAGCCTTCTTCCTCATTCTGTGAGCGTACGCCGGACGATTTCCTCTATGCCGCCGGCCAGGTTCCGCAAAATTTATTGCGCCACATACGAATAGGTAACTCTTGTTTGCGCCGTTGCCATCGTACCAAGCTGATGTTTATTTATTTCACTTGTTCTGCCAACGCACCTCTCATCTTCCTGGATGGATGCTGATGTTTAAATACTGTATATACGCCAAAGGAATTTTAAAGTTGCAGCAGTAGGTTAAGTAGGGTAACTGAGCGAAGAAGAATGGGGGAATTTTCTGCAGCAGTTACATTCTACATTTTTGTATATCTATGTAAATGTTTCATGCAATATTTGTGCTAATTAATACTGTTTATATGTTATTATTATTTATTTTCAATTTGATAGGTACATTTGATTATAGATACGGCCACTTAGGCAAATTTCATTATAGGTACAATTCTTAAATATTACATTTTATATAATATTTTTACCTTCCGTCATCTTTTGGTAAGGAAGGTATTGTCTTTGCTCAAAAAATTCAATGATGAGTTTTTAGTGAATAAGCATGTTTTAGGGTCCCTATAATACGATTTTACCATTTTTACGATGATGTATGTATGTATGTATGTATGTATGTATGTATGTATGTATGTATGTATGTATGTATGTATGTGTGTGTGTGTGTGTGTGTGTGTGTGTGTGTGTGTGTGTGTGTGTGTGTGTGTGTGTGTGTGTGCGGGTGTGTGTGTGTGTGTGTGTGTCTGTGTGTTTGTGACGAAAGTTTCGGATCGTTTAACCAATACCACGATTCCAAAAATTATATTTTTTTTCGTATTCCTCAAGCTTACATCCAGAAGAACAACTGATTAGATTTTGACTATAATTGGTGAACCGGAAGTAAAGAATATATTATTCTTTATATTCTTCACATTCAATAGATATAGAGTTAAAGAATTTTAAAGAAATTAAATATTATAAATCAGCCAGCTATGCTAAACATTTAAATTACTAATATATTCATATAATTCAAATTGAAAGTTGTCAGTTTCAATAAAAAGTAAATTAATGTGGCAGAGATGAGGATGTTGAAGTAGATGTTGGGGAAGACACGGAAAGGTAGATAAGGAAATAAAATGTCATGAGGAGAAATGAAGAATATATTGGATGAAGAATGAATAGCTTAGTAATAGAAGGTTGAAGAAACAGAGGAAGACCAAAGATAAGATGGAAGGACTGTATTGCGGAAGACTTGAGAGAAAAGGAACTGAATGAGAACGACACGTAAAACAGAAATGAGTGGAAGAAGAAAATAAAAATAGCAACCTCTATCGAATGGGGAGGGCTAAAGAAGAAGAAGATGTTAGTGTCAAGTGCAATTTCCATAGTTTGTTTATGAAATAATTTTACTGGAAATTTAGAATCTTTTGCAAGAAAATGTATGTATGGAATTTATATATAATACACAGGATTGACGGAACGTATTGTGCTGGCCACAACAGATTTTTTTTTGTCTTGCCCATTTAAAATATATTTCCGTCGACCGTTTATTAATAGGCTATCTTAATGTATAGAAAATCATTCATTAATGACCCCTATTAATGCATGATTTTTTATTAATAAACGATTTATTGGCTGCGTTCACCACATGGAACACAGCATGTATTGCTAACGCTAAGTTGTAGCAAAAAGGTAGACAGAATTAAAATTCATGCTTTTGACACTTACTAGCTAGGTATATTCACGTAGCATATCTTTAAAATGAATTTGAAAAAATAAAATTCCTCAAATAATATAAAAAACCGCTTGCGGTGTCTAGCATTAAGTACACTGAACGCACCCACTGAAAACAATTGATGACAAAACTTATTGATTTTCTGACGTAAAATTTGACGTTCGGTCAACCATTACTAACCTAAAAAATTGTCATGGAATAAAATTAGATTTTCCATTTAAGTAAGATACGGTCAACGAAAAAATATTGTAACTAACACGTGTGTTAATTGGCGATTAATGATCTCAACAATGTCTCGATCATTAATCGCCCTCATTAACACACTTGATAGTTAAATAACTATTTCCTTCAAATGTACGTCTGAAATTCCTTTAACCAAATCACCTCTTACTCGCTAATACCAAAGCGGGCGTTGTTCACTGTTACTGCATCTGGAACCCTTGTACATGGTTGTCAAGTATAATTCTACCTATTTATCGTATCTTCAAATTATAATTTACTAGAGGCAATAAAATTAAATCTGGGTGGTAAATAATTTTCAAATTTTTACATAAAATCCGTTAATTAGTTTTGTTACATACTAGTTTTCGATTAAATGTCGGTTTGGATATAAAAGTAATAATCTTCACGTGTTAAAAAGGCCAAATTTAATTGTAAATTGTAATTGTAGATTACTTCAGTTGAGATGTACTTAAAATTTCAATTAATTCTGAGTAAAATGGTTTCACGATATAACTATCTTAAACGAATGGTAATTTGAGTTGTCCTACTACTCCATTAGTTTAAATGCCTAAAATTTCACTGGTGTTGAAGGCTATTCTGCGAATCCCAGTACAAGCATACATAATATGTATAACAAAAGAGAGTAACTACATATGTAAATACATGTGTATATATTCTCTGTGGTATAACATATTAATTGAATAGGTTGGTGGTTGATACAACAATATCTCATAAATCACAACCAAAAGCCTACTATGTCAGTCTTTAATTAGAACTGGCACAATGTGAATAATTATCTAGGCTGACATACACGTCAGCTTGGTGTAATTAACTGCAACACGTATTAAATTAACTATCTAATTGCAGCTTTTGTTAGGAAGCTGACCAGCACATTGATAACTTCCCAGCACTATGAAATAATAAGATTATACACACTGATTCATTTATTTATACGTTTGCTGCTGATACATTCAGTGTAACAAGTGTTCGGAAGTTTCAGGCAATTAGTCACATAATTTATAGTCCTGTATTTCAATTTACTGAAGGTACATAAGAATTCATAGAGAAAATTAGTAGTTTAGAAAAATGATAATTGATAGTAGACCATTAAAAAAATATCTTCGTTATAGGAGCTTTTCTCATTAGCTGAAAGGATGTAATTATGTTTAAATTAAATTGCAATTATAGATAAACAAATTTATTATAGAAGTATTTGTAGTGGACAAAATAAAGCAGAGGCTAGTTATATAAAGCGGGTCACTTTTGATGATTCATTTCCAATGGTTCATTTTTTATGATCACCTGAACACTCCATTGGGTTCATAGATTAAGGAAAATATGTAGTAGAAGATTGGGAATCTCCCTTATAAACCGTGATAACAAGTTTTAGTGCCGTCTATGAAAAGGTCAGAGAACTAAATTTGACAGCGGAGAAGGTGCCGGGAAATATGAATTCATTTTGAATTATTCTAAAGTTTAAATTTTATTTGTTGATAATGTAATAAATAAAAAATCTATCAAAAATAGATAATTTATTAAAGACATTAGCAAATGTAAAACCTAATATGTGAAAATTAGCATACTGACACAGTGTCAGTGTCAGTTTATAAATGGAATGTCCTAACTTAGTCGAAACAATATGAATTTTTGAAAGACAAACGTGTTATATCCATCCTTATCGCACAAGCTTAAAGCCTTTATAAAGGAGGGGGATAAATGTATGGCAATTTGTTAATTCGTTCATGATACAGATAACCTTGATCGGACATGTTTCAATAATTTTACTGTACTTTTTTTCTTCTTCTTTTTAAATATAAATAACACCCAAAAAATTCTACAAGTTATATTTCATTTTTAAAGATTTTTTTAGGTTGATGACGTGAGTTCACTGCCAAATCATTTTCACTATATTAAAATTTTCTGTGTGACGTGTGCGATACCCCATACAAATCGGGGAACCCCCGAGTTCTTACTATCGCAACACCAGCGCGCCAACTTACTACAGTAAAAATTTTGAAAGATGCCCGATCAAGGTCATCTACGAAATGTATGAATTCAGATTTTTGCTCCGCACATTATGACAAATTCAATAGTGTCGTTTGTTTAGTTTTTATGTGGGTACATAAGATACTACTGTTATTTTATTATTATAAAAATATATGTTACAATAAAAGCATTCAAAATTCAAAAATAAGTCAACTGGTAAGTTTATCAGCAAATATGTCAAAAATATGATAATAACACAATGTCAGTGTCAGTAACACTTACAGAAAATAACGGTATTCGTACGGCTATGAACCAAGCTAATGTATCTGAATTAATATATAAACTTATGTTACAGCGAAAGTATTATTAATAACGAGCATCGTTTTAAAGTGGAATGTTCTAACTTAGTCGAAACAATATAAATTTTTGAATCCTTATCGCACACGCTTATAGCCTTTGCAAAGGAAAGATATAAATGTATGCCAATTTGTTAATTTCGTTCATGATACAGATGACCTTGACATCTTTAACTGCAATATGACAAAATTTTGACGGTATTTGCCTGAGACATTAAATTATAAAAAATAAGAATATACCGAAAATATAAAAAAAGCTTAAAATAAGCACAAAACTAAAAATAAGCAAAAAAATAAACACAAAAGTCAAAAAAGCAAAATAGGCATAAAAAACTTTGTGCCAAATTATAACATTGTACACAGTTCGTGCAAATTTTCTCGATGCTTTCAATATTAAGCGTAAGCATAATGCATATGAACCGCTCTCCATTTTTAACTTGTTCGAAAGAGCAGATGAAAATAAAGTCGCATTTTTAAATATTTCTCCATTTTCACAAATAAGGAAATGAAAAATAAATTACTTATTGCGTAAGCGTTCATTTTTTATTATTTGTTTTCTTTGCAACGTGGTAGGGAAGTTGGAATAAATTGAATTTTCAAGATCAACCGGTCGATTGAATGAATGTACTTACAAGTTTGTACAGATTGTACTAAATTGAACGCCCCTATATTATAACAATGAGAATAGTATAATTTAAGTATGGATTATTACTGGGGTATCTTGTTATACAATCAAATGTTTGAAGAAATTAAATATTCTAAGACCTCAGTATCAATCAAAATTGAATGAAAAACTTATTGGAAAATGTTATTATGAAGTACACGATTATTTCGATGATCCTTATTAGTTGTTAATATTAAGTATATGTAACTGCATTAATGTCAAGCCTTGGCTCATGTATGTGATCTATTGGATTAAATTATTATTAATTACTAATTAATTAATTACTAATGCAATTAACTTTACTAAAATAAAATTTGATACACATTAATGTTATGGTTATACCTATTCACATGTACGTACTTACAGCCTTTATTATTAATAATTGTATTTGCATGCATACACCCTGTATATTTTATCCTAATTTACTTGATATGTACAGTAAAATTTTTGAAAATGTCCGATCAAGGTTGTCTACGAATTGTATGAATTCAGATTTTTGCTCCGCCCATCATGACAAATTCAGTGTCGTTTGCTTAGTTTTTATGAGGGTACGTAAGATACTACTGTTATTTATTATTATAAAAATATATATTACAGGAAAAGCATTCAAAATTCAAAAATAAGGCAACTAGTAAGTTTATAAGCAAATGTAAAACCAAATATGTTAAAAATAAGATACTGACACAATGTCAGTGTCAGTGACTCTGACAGAATATAACGTTATACGTACGGCTATGAATCCAGGTAATGTATCTGAATTAATAAATAAACTTATGTTACAGCGATAGTATTATCAACAACGAGCATCGTTTATAAATGGAATGTCCTAACTTAGTCGAAACAATATGAATTTTTGAAAGACAAGCGTGTTATATTCATCCTTATCATACAGTCTTACAGCCTTTGCAAAAAGAAAGAGATAAATGTATGCCTATTTGTTAATTAGTTCGTGATACAGGTGCCCTTGATCGGACATCTTTCCAAAATTTTACTGTATATATTGTACTTATACGCTGAAATACATACCGGATGTCTCATTCTCTAGATCTTAGTTGTGCAAGGCTTCCTATATTAAATATGTTGTAATTATCACCTTGGTTACTTGTTGCTAATGTTTTTGTTATTATTTATTTATTTATATATTTGTTATATTTGTTGTTCATTCCCTGAAGAAGGCAGTAGTTAATACTGCCGAAACGTCAGTATTTAAATAAATAAACAAATAAAACTAAAAAATCTGATGTGGCCAGCACAATACCTTCCGTCAATCCTTTGTTTTATGTACAAATTCCATACATAAATTTTCTTGCAAAAGATTTTAAATTTTTGGTATTATGTGATTTCCTTTCTCGGCAACTGAATTCCATACTCCTGATAACAAACAAACCACAGGAAATAAGAAAATAATGAAATTTTGAATGAAAAATTAAAACACTTGTCAGTTATGGACATAATTAATTGCTGTTATTTGGACACGGGTCCCCATATCTGCTTGCCAAAGTCAGCAAAGGCATGTCACTGCACGCGCCCTATATATAAATTTTCTTGCAAAAGATCCTATATTTCCAGTAATGTTATTTCATAAGCAAACTATGCAAATTGCACTTGACACTGACATCTTCTTCTTCTTCTTTAGTTTTTCCCATTCGTAGGGGGTCGCTATTTTATATTTTCTTCTTCTACTCATTTTTGTTTTGCGTGTCGTCCTCATTCAGTTCCTTTTCTCTCAAGTCTTCTGCAATACAGTCTTTTCATCTTATTCCTATGTTTCTTCCACCTTCTATTAATATATTCATCTCTCCTCATGACATGTTCAAACCAATGTAATCGTCTCTCTTATATTTAGAGTTACTTCCCTTATTCTTTCATTGATTTACATTTTATTGATACTGACATCTGTCAATTCGAATTACCTGAATATATTAGCAGTTTCCATGGTGAAGTTAGCATAGCTGGCTGAATTATGAAATTTATTATCTTCATTCTTCTTTAACTATATATCTGTTGAATATCAAATATAAAATGCAATCAAATCGTATAGACAATAATATATTCTTTAAGTTATAATAATATTTTTCAAGAAAAACTGTTAAAATCTTCAAATGAGGGTACTTCCGGTTGATCAATTATAACCAAAATCTAATCAAGTCTGCATATGATTGTAAGGAAGAGGAATACGCAAGAATTGTAATTTTTGGAATTCTAGTATTGGAGATATCGTTGACGAAACCGCGGTCACACACACATACACTCACACACACACACACGCACATACGAACACACACACACACACACATACAGACATCATCGTAAAAATAGTAAAATCGTATTATAAAGACCCCTAAAACGTGCTTATTCAATGAAAACTCACCACCGAATTTTTTAACCAAAGACAATACCTTCCTTACCTATAGGTGACGGAAGGTAAAAAGGTTGATTTTTTAATAATTTAAAACACTAGTACTTTAATTTTTAAATTATGTAAGAAATTACAAAATTAATGATAGGTAAGTAATAGGAAAAAAATGTATACCACTTTAGTTAAGATTTTTTATCACTCACGGAAATTAGCAATCAAAATGGTAACCGAGAGTATGCTACACTTTTTATACATGAAAACAAATAACATTTTATTAATAATGTCCCATATTAATAATGCTAGTCATAAAACAAAACATGAAAAATTATGATTAGAGTCATGAGTCATTTATACAAAAACTTAAACGCTGTAAATAAAAAGACAATTTACCCCTAAGTCTTCCGTCTTATGTTTCGCGCACGCTAGAAACGCAGAGCTGGTTGCGGCGCACATTCCTCGCCACGCTGCCAGTATCGCACTGTCTCGCTTCGGCATCGGATCTAGGCGGCCGTGACTGTCATGACACGCGAGCGTCGACTCGCCGCCGAACGCTAGTGTATTTCGCGCGACTTATGACTTCTGTGCGCTGGGAATAATATGTGACAGAGTGAATAGTGACAAGTGACAACATGAAGATTTTACACGGATGGATAGTGGTTACTTTACTCATTTTTGGTAAGTGATTTTCACAATAATTTTTTTATTGAGTTGAAGTTTATTATAGGTACATAAGATACGTGAAAATATAATAGTTTTTATATTCCTAGGTCAAGGTTAAATATTCGTTAAAAATGTCCTGATAAAAATAAACTTGTCCACATTTAATAGACTACAAACCTACAACTAAATTGGCTTTTTACGAAAATATATTTAAAAATAATGACGAAATTACAACAATAAAAAAAATCTGTTGTGGCCAGCACAATACGTCTCGCCATTTTCATTTTATGTTGCATAGGACGCGAGCAGTCATGTGACTTTGTTGGCCTTGGCAAACAAATATAGGGGCCCGTGTTAGAATGACAGCTATTAATAATGTACATAGGTGTCAATTATCATAATTTTTCATTCAAAACATCATGATTTTCCAATTCCATTGGAGTATTTTCCTCGGCAAGTATATTCCATACTGTTGATAACAAAAAACATCAGAATATTTTGAAATTTTGAATGAAAAATTATGACATATGACAATTGAGACATCTATGTAAATAACTACTAGCCGTCATTCTGACACGGATCCTCATATCTGCTTGCCGAGGACAACAAAGTCACATGACTGCTCGCGCCCTATAAGTAACGAATTTAACATTTCTTGTACATATAATTGAAATTGTATCTCTTCTTTCGTTCGATGAGGAATTTTGTCCTACTCTTCTAATATGTTCAAAGTTCTTTAAATTCATTGAAAATTAGTATTTCTTAAGGATATATGTAATATTAACATACCTATAATTTAAATACATATTTAATTAATAATACAATAATATATATTAAACTTACTCGTACTTCCCAGAAAAATCTTTTTTTTTTGACACTGGCATTTTGGATTTATCTGTCAATTACAAACATTTCAATATCTCAACTGTTTTTTAGGCAACGAGATTTATTACAACAGATTTTCTATATTATTATATACTATATCCTCAAACCTATAAAATATATGAAAATATTTAATTGTGTCACATTGAGAATGAAATTTTCTTTAATATTACCAAGAAAAAATTTCAGAAAATAATATTTAGAAGAATATTTTTTCAAGAATCTGCTACTTCCGGTTGTCCAATTGTTACCAAAACTTTTTCAGCTCTTCCCATTAATGTCCGATTGGGAAATACGTAGTTAAACAAATATTAAGTCTTATAGTTTTTGAGTAATCGTCCTTCCAACGTCCCACACACATACACACATCCACACACACACACGCACATACACATCCACATACATCCACATACACACACACACACACACACACACATTCACACACACAAATTCAGGCACACACTCACACACACACACACTCACACACACACACACACACACACACACACACACACACACACAAACAGACATCATCGCAAAAAGTGTTAAAATCCAGGGGCCCTAAGACGTGCTTATTAAATAAAATGCGGATATGAGATTTTTAGCATGAATCCAATACCTCTCTTAGTGAGGAGACGGAAAACTACAACAATGAAAACTGTTGACATTATTTATCCAGCTATGGCATATCCTAATTATATTAATAAAATTATAAAATTTGTAGGCCAATTAGAAATATTTTTTCATAATATAATTTTATTTAATATCTCTTTGATTTCAAATACATTGAAATATTTTATTTCAATTTTAAAATAAACTATGTTATATTGAATTATTATTTTAATGTACATAGTATTATATTTATAACGTGATTGTTTATAATATTGTTATTGTTAGTATTTTAACAGTGCAATTTAAACAATATCAAAATTATTTGAAAATGAAATGTATGGTAATAGAAAACATATCACAAATATAATATAGCTTTCACCGTAAATGTTTATTTTCATAAAGATTATATTTATCTTGCGCATTGCTGGCGTATTAACTTTGAAATTTGCATATTAAATTTAATACAAAAGAAATACATGTAAGTTTGCATGACAAATAATTTAATAAAATTAATTATTTTAATTTACTACATGAAATGCATGTTTTAGTTTACTTGTATTTTGGTTTAATAATATAGTATATACTGGTGTCATTACCTTGATGATACTGGAATTAAAACGTCCGTCACTGTTTATACAGGATGTTATATTTTAATGGACCCAGCAAATATCTCGTTTATTTATTAAGTTAGTAATTTCTTTTATATAATATGATTTATACAGCAACATATAAGCTACTGGATGACGGATGTACATTCATGATACCACTTCCGGTTTATTAGTAATTAATATCAACTTTGAAATTTCAAATAGAACATACTATATTGTTTTACAAATTTGAAAAGTACGTCAAATTTGCTTTACAATCATGTAAAATAATCCATATGTTACATTATTATGAATTGAAATCTCCAATAAGACAACTCTGTGTAGCATATAATAGTGTATCATGTATTATTGACATTGATATATTTGGCGACTCCTTTTCTAAATTTAAGAATATATTAACAAAATATTTCTTGTAATAAGTCACTTGTTAAATTTCTTATATGTATTTACTGTTCAACTCATTCGTTTCTGTATTTGTATGTCATATGATCGTCCTGTAATTGGGATCTGTTGGATCGATATATTAATAAAATAAAAAAATATTAAAAAGTAAAATGGCGGGCACTTTTTTATACACCTAGTCGAAAAGAGAATAGTGAGCCTTGACTATGGCTTGATATAAAACAATTAACTAAAACAATTGTAACATGGTAAATGCATTATTATGACAAAAAAATATTATTTCGTTTATAATAATAGTTACAATTGTTTTATTCCAAGCCACAGTCATTGCTCACTATTTTCTTTTCGACTAGGTGTATAAAAAATTGCCCCCCATTTTTTAATAATGTAACATATGGATTATTTTACATGATTGTAAAGCAAATTTGATGTACTTTTCAAATTTATAAAAAATATAGTATGTTCCATTTGAAATTTCAATGTTGATATTAATTACTAATAAACCGGAAGTGGTATCATGAATGTACATCCGTCATCAAGCAGCTTACATGTTGCTGTATACATGTTACATGAAAGAAATTACTAACTTAATAAATAAGTGAGATATTTGCTGGGTCCGCTAAAATATAACACCTTGTATATAAAATATAACTTTATATGCAGACCTAGAGTACATTTAGTATAAAACAGCGGCGTAGCCGAGAGGAGGATTGTAGGGATGAAACTCTTCTCTTATTATTGTTATAAGGATTACATTTTATTACCTTTAGGTAAGGAAGGTATTGTCTTTGGTCAAAAAATTCAATAATGAGTTTTTAGCGAATAAGCATGTTTTATGGTCCCTATAATACGATTTTACTATTTTTACGATGATGACTGTATGTATGTATGTATGTGTCTGTGTGTGTGTGTGTGTGTGTGTGTGTGTGTTTGTCTGTGTGTGTGTGACAAAAGTTTCGGATCGCATAACTTCATTACCGCGATTCCAAAAATTATATTCTTTTCGTATTCCTCAAGTTTACATCCAGAAGAACAACTGATTAGATTTTGGTTATAATTGGTGAACCGGAAGAAGCTTCATTTATTATATCTTTAAGAATATAATATCCTCTATACGATGTGATTGCATTTTATACTTCATATTCAATAGATATAGTTAGTCAATAAAAAATTTGTTGAAAATTTGTTTTTCATTGCGATGTAAAATGAATAAATTTTAATTAACAATATTTGTGTGTATGTTATACATAATGTAGGTATATGTGGGGATTTGTATGCATATGTGTAGGTGTGTTTGTTAACCATGATGTATGTTTCAATATTAGCAAATAGTACGAGGGCTTTCCTTCCGTGATTATTAATGCTTACGGCCTCTCAAGTTATTAACCCGGTTTTAATAACATTACTATCGATATTTATTTATAGTTTAATGTATTGTGCTGGCCACATCAGATTGTTACCTCCCGCTACCCTTGGTAAGGGAGGTATAGGGATCGTGTTAAAAATCGCATATCGAGATTTTGGTCAATGTCCACGTTTTAAGATCCCTACAATCCAATTTTTATCTTCCGTCACCTTTAGGTAAGGAAGGTCAATACCTTCTTTGATCAAAAAATTCGGTGGTGAGTTTTCATTGTATAAGCACATTTTAAGGTCTTTACAATACGATTTTACTATTTTTACGATGATGTCTGTATGTGTCTGTATGTATGTTAGTGTGTGCGTGTGTGTGTATGTGTGTGTGTGTATGTGACCGCGGTTTCATCAACGATATCTCCAATACTAGAATTCCAAAAATTACAATTCTTGCGTATTCCTCTTCCTTACAACCATATGCAGACTTGATTAGATTTTGGTTATAATTGCTCAACCGGAAATATCCTCATTTGAAGATTTTAACAGTTTTTCTTGAAAAACTCAAATAAATTTTATTATAACTTAAAGAATATATTATTCTCTATACGATTTGATTGCATTTTATATTTCATATTCAACAGATATATAGTTAAAGAAGAATGAAGATAACAAATTTCATAATTCAGCCAGCTATGCTAACTTAACCATGGAAACTGCTAATATATTCAGGTAATTCAAATTGACAGATGTCAATATCAATAAAAAGTAAATGATGAAAGAATAAGGGAAATAACTCTAGTGTTGGGCGTTTCTAGAACGATATAAGAAAGACAATTACATTGGTTTGAACATGTCATGAGGAGAGATGAGTATATTGGAAGAATGAATAGCTTATAACAGAAGATTTTAAGAAACATAGGAAGACCAAATATAATATGAAAGGAGAGAAAAGGAACTGAATGAGGACGACATACAAAACAAAAATTAGTGGAAGAAAAAAATAAAAAATAGCGACCCCCTAACGAATGGGAAAAATACAGAAGAAGAATATGTTAGTGTCAAGTGCAATTCGCATAGTTTGTTTATGAAATAATTTAACTGGAAATATAGGATCTTTTGCAAAAAAATTATGTGTAGGGCGCGTGCAGTGACGTGACTTTGCTGACTTTGGCAAGCAGATATTTGGACTCGTGTCAAAATGACAGCTATTAATTACGTCCATAACTTACAAATGCCATAATTTTTCATTCAAAGTTTATGATTTTCTTATTTCATGTGGTTTATTTATTATCAGGGATGTGGAATTCAGTTGCCGAGAAAAGGAATAATAAAATACCAAAAAAAGAAATTTTGAATGAA
Source organism: Harpalus rufipes (assembly GCA_951394225.1). Taxonomy (NCBI): domain Eukaryota; kingdom Metazoa; phylum Arthropoda; class Insecta; order Coleoptera; family Carabidae; genus Harpalus; species Harpalus rufipes. Next base: position 4,998,992 of record OX596274.1, read on the forward strand.
AAATTTTGACGTGAGGATAACCCGCAAAATAGAAATGAATGGAAGAAAAAAATAAAAAATAGCGACCCCTAACGGATGGGAAAAGCGAAAGAAGAAGAAAATGTCAGTGTCAAGTGCCATTTGCATGAAATAATATTGCTGGAAATTTATAATCTTCTGGCAAGAAAATTTATGTATGGAATTTGTACATAATACACAGGATTGACGGAAGGTATTGTGCTGGCCACATCAGATTTTTTTCTTTACATTTGTCTTCTGAAATAGAAATTGTTTGCTAATTTAACTGTCTTTGTAGCTCTTATAGTTCGCGAGATAGCAATAGTGGCCCATTTATAATGAACACCTGTACAGCAGTACATACTATTTATATACATTTTGCGTCATGTTACCGATTAATTTTAAAACTTGTTTTTTATTATTATCGATTTTTTGTCCGAAGGCCTGAGGCAGGCGAGTAATAAAAAATTATGTGTAAATTGCTTGATCATTATCAAAAATTCACAGTAATTCAAGAATTTTTAAGAGCCATTTATCGAATTAAAAATTTAACTTGCAGAAAAAAATAAAAGTACAACAAAGCAGATCTCCGTTTTAAACATTACAAAGCCGCCAAAAATAAAAAATCTGATGTGGCCAGCACATAACCTCTCGCCGTATATTTTACCTGGCTGTATGCATAAAGCAAAGAATATTTTTATAAATACAAATAATATATTCATATAAATCTATGACGTATAAACTTCTTTATTATTCAATAATAGCATGTCTCAACATAAAGATATTTACCATAAATTATGTTACAATAAATTACAAAGTAGAGTTTACCATATATAAATATTAGGCTGGTAACAGCAATTTTCAATTCGAACAACTTTGTTTACTTTCTCTTCATATTCTTCTAGTAAAAACATTAATTTTGGGCGGTCTAAAATGTATATATCTGGATTGTGCATCTATTCTTACATATCTTCTTTTACATTTTATTTTTTCATACTTGTTATATCTAAATAACACTAATTCCTTTTAATAAAGTGACGGATAGATTGCACTCCGATTATTCTTATATCGATGTGTAATTTTGTCAATATTTACAACTTACTTGAGAAGAATTTGATAGCTTTTTCGCAATTCAAAGTTACTCTAGTCTACAGTACTGGTGTACATTGTCCCATAATGTTTGAAACAAATTTAAGTCCTTCAACCTAGACTTGTCATCTCCATAATAGTCACAGATCAAGAACTAAGGGATTCTCCAAGTACATTTTTAATTCATTACTCATTATTTCTGACACTGACATTTATCTGTCAGTTACAAATAATTTAAATTATCAACTATTTTTCATGGCATCCTTTCGGTTGTAAAATTAATTACAACATTATTTTATATATTATATTCCTTTTATCTCTAAATCTATAAAATATGTATAAAAATATTTAAATGTATCAGAAAGAGAATTTATTTTTCTTTAATATTATCAAGAAAAATTTTCAAAAAATAATATTTAGAAGATTTTTTTTCAAGAATCTTCTACTTCCGGTTGTCCAATTGTTACCAAAACCTTATGTATCAGAAAGAGAATTTATTTTTCTTTAATATTATCAAGAAAAATTTTCAAAAAATAATATTTAGAAGATTTTTTTTCAAGAATCTTCTACTTCCGGTTGTCCAATTGTTACCAAAACCTTTTCAGATCTTCCCGGGAATGTCCGATTGGGAAATACGTTGTTAAACAAATTTTAAGTCTTATAGTTTTTGAGTAACCGTCCTTCCAACATCCCACACACACACACACACACACACACACATCCACACACACACACACACACACACACAGACATCATCGTAAAAATGTTAAAATCGGATTGTAAGGACCTTAAAACGTGCTTATTCAATAAAATCTGGATATGCGATTTTTAGCATGAATGCAATACCTCTCTTAGCGAGAGGTAAAAAGTTATAAATTTTATAAGGATTAGTGCATTAAAAGTTTACTGACTGTCACAATAAAAAGTTCCGCTTAACAAAATCTACCAAAAATAAAATTATGTCCATGTTGAGTTAGTCACCTGGGGAATAGACACAACAATCAAATCTTTAAGTGGAGTCTTTCTACTGCAAAACACATTTTTATTTGAAAAGGGCTCTTGTGTACCTACGCAGGCACCAGCAGCGTTCCAAATAATTAATTGTGAGAAACCGCGAACGTTTTAAAAGTTCAGGTGCTCGGTAGACCCTGTGCGTCTCCGGGGCGACCGAATCTTCCCTCACCGAAGTCCCAGTTCCGGAGCAGGTGTTCCCACTCGAAAAGTTCGCACGCACTTACACACTCCCTGTGTTAAGGAAGTTGAAAAGAAATACACGTGTAACATCTGTTTGTGACCTTTCACTGCCCTTTTTTTTCTTGTTTGTATAAGAAAATTATTTATTCCTGGCCTGTGTTTCGACTGTAACTACAATCTTCTTGAGTACTCGAAGAATAACACTACAACACAGTGTCACATATGACAATTTGAAGGATATTGAAAGAACAGTTACATCATTTCTTCAATGCCTTCAGTCATTAACAATGACGCTGGTCATTTTGAATATTTATTGATTTCATTTAATTTTCAGTACAATAATAAAAAATCTGATGTGGCCAGCACAATACCTTCCGTCAATCCTGTATATTATGTATAAATTCCATACATAAATTTTCTTGCAAAAGATTCTAAATTTCCAGTAAAATTATTTCATAAACAAACTATGCAAATTGTACTTGACACAGACATCTACTTCTTCTTCTTCTCTAGTTTTTCCTATTCGTTAGGGGTCGCTATTTTTTATTTTCTTCTTCCACTCATTTCTGTTTTGCCTGTCGTTCTCATTCAGTTCCTTTTCTTTCAAGTCTTTCGCAATACAATCCTTCCATCTTATCTTTGGTTTTCCTGTTTCTTCAACCTTCTATTACTAAGCTATTCATTCTTCTTCCAATATATTCTTCATTTCTCTTCATGACATGTTCAAACAAATGTAATCGTCTCTCTTGTATCTTTCTAGAAATTTGTAACAGTAGAGTTATTTCCTTACCGTATCTTTCCGTGCCCTCCCCAACATCTACTTCAACATCCTCATCTCTGTTACATTCATTTATTTTTCATTGATACTGACATCTGTCAATTTGAATTATTTGTATATATTAGTAGTTTTCATGGTTAGCATAGCTGGCTGAATTATGAAATTTAATATCTTTATAATTCTTTAACTCTATATCTATTAAATATGAAGTATAAAATGCAATCAAATCGTACAGAGAGTAATATATTCTTTCAGTTGTAATAACGTTAAATGTCCATGAATGATATTTAACAGCGTTTTTTCAGGAAAACCTGTTAAAATCTACAAATGAGGGTACGTCCGGTTCATCATTTATAATCAAAATCTAATCACCTCTTCTTCTGGATATAAACTTGAGGAAGACGAAAAAATTATAATTTTTGGAATCGTGGTATGAAAGTTATGTGATCCGAAACTTTCGTCACATACACAAACACACACACACAGACACACACAAACACACAGACACACATAAACACACAAGCATACAAGCATAAAATCGTATTATATGGAACCTAAAACATGCTTTATTCACTAAAAACTCATTATTGAATTTTTTGACCAAAGACAATACCTTCCTTACCTAAAGGTGACGGAAGGTAAAAAAAGTAACTTTCAAATCCTACTTGAAGTCGGGGTTATACAGATCCTTGAAATAAATTGAAAATAATTATTGGATTGTTGTGTGGTTGGTGGTGCTATTGATATGGAGTGAGACAAAATAAATTTATAAATTATCCATTACCACAGCAGAATAATCAAAACGACGTATAAATTTTCATTTATATTAAAATAATGATACATGAAATCCAGCACTGTAATACATGTATTTAATAAACATTATGTTTACTTCATTATACATATACGAATATGATATCACTGCGTTAATGACACATACATAACATTCTCTTAACGGCTTTTATATTTATCAAAAACCAATCCCTTGATTAATTATTTCATATATTAATGTCTGTTCATAATCAATTAGAATAACCGAGAAACATGGATATTGGATATCAATGAATTACCTCGAATGTTGATTGGTAGCTGTTCTAAGGGTTAGATTATATCATCTATCATTCCAAAATTGTCATACACAATGTTGGTGAACACAGTAGAATGGGCAGCAATATGAGAGCAATGTTAGTTCCGTTTTAGCTTAAATTGGTTTTAGATTTATTATTTTGACTATATCATTCATTAAATTATAAACTAATAAGAATGCATATTTTTTCTTAGTTACCACATTGTGCAGCGGTAAGTAACCTTGCGAACGAATAAACGAATATACAAACCTTGGTATATTCAAATATACCAACATTCGTATATTCACTTATAGGTGCATTTGGTGTTTGCTTATTTTGTTGTATGTACTCAGAACGTCAGAACTGTCAATACCATTTTGAATTCTATTTATTGATTAAATAGTATGTTATTTTCCTTTCGAACACAGTATCAAATACATAATGAATCTATAGTTTAACTTTAACGAAGACAGTTATGCTGTGTGTGCTTTAAATAACTAGACATCTGAACTGACACTGACAGCTCCGAGTGCATCGAAACGAGTAATTGAACGCACCTATGCAAATTGCACTTGACACTGACATCTTCTTCTTTACCTTTTCCCATTCGTCGCTATATTTTAATTTCTTTTTCCACTCATTTTTGTTTTGCTTGTCGTTCTCATTCAGTTCCCTTTCTCTCAAATCTTCCGCAATACAGTCCTTACATCTTACCTTTGGTCTTCCTCTGTTTCTTCAACCTTCTGTTACTAAGCTATTCATTCTTCTTCCAATATATTCTTCATCTCTCCTTGTGACATGTTCATACCAATGTAATCGTCTCTTTTGTATCTTTCTAGAAACTTGTAACACTAGAGTCATTTTCTTACCGTGTCTTCCTCAACATCTACTTCAACATCCTCGTCTCTACCACATTCATTTACTTTTTATTGATACTGACATCTGTCAATTTAAATTATCTGAATATATCGGCAATTTTCATGGTTAGTATAGCTGACTGATTAATGAAGTTTAATTCTTTGACTATATCTATTGAATATGAAGTATAAAATACAATCAAATCGTATAGAGAATAGAATATTCTTTAATATTTATAATAATATTAAATGTCAAAAAATGATATTTAACAGCAACAGCGTTTTTTTCAAGAAAAACTGTTAAAATCTTCAAATGAAGGTACTTCCGGTTGACCAATTATAAACAAAATCTAATCACATCTTCTTTTGAATGTAAACTTGAGGAATACGAAATTTTTTTTTTTGGAATGATGGTATGGATATGCGATCCGAAAGGATCGTCACACACACACACACACACACACACACACACACACACACACACACACACACACATACACGCACATACACACACACATGCAAATTTTGTTTTGGGCGTGGGTGCATATGCGTGTGCTTCTTTGCTTGTGCGTCTGCCTACGTTTGTATACTTTAACTTAAATATTATATACTACCCAGTGTACTACTAAACACAAAGTTTTGGAAACTGGTATTCCTACTAGCCTTGCAAACAGTTGTTCGAATAGATCCTATGAATTTTTAGATACCCATGACTTTTGGAACGTATTATCAAATTATACAATGTTTAGTGCTTTTAGCATCCTTCCGTTTTGGTGATTGAATATGTAAATAAATAGCCATTTATATTTACATACCTTATTAATATATGTGCAAATAACTTCATCTAAAATGTAGAATAAAATGAAAATGTGATATCTCATAAATATGTACATTAATTATACATAGGTACAAAATGAATTCATTAGGATGAATTAATTCTGTTTATTTATAGATGCTTTAAATTCAGGTTATTAATTATTGCGTATTGTGACATTCTCTGTATAATTCTTTCTCAAGTCGAACATTGTTTGCAAACATGCTAAACTGTTATTTGTTATTTATTAGTTTTAAGTCATTTATCATTTTGTCGTGCTGGTGCGATGTTAATTCATGTTTCAAATTTTTCGTTGTTGTTCTTCTAAGCTCCTGGCATTTATAAAGAATAATAAGGCTTACATCAATAATGTTTTATTTTTCTTTATACAAGAAACTCAATACCTTTATAATAATATGTATCTTTTTCAGAAAAAAAAATTTAAATATATCTTTTTCTCACAACTCACAACATATTGTTTCCACACGATTACCTAGTTGCGAAAATATTGACGACATTATCGATCATGTATCAGGAAAATCTCAGCTTATTAGTGTGTTATTATAACGAACAGAAGTGTTGCCAACTTACCGGTAATTTGGTCTTTTACGAAAAATCACTAAATACTAAAGTATGAAACTAATACGAATAATATGAGTGATAATCTTTGATCAAACAATTCGGTGGTGAGTTCTCAATGAATTAACACGTTTTAGGGTCCCTACAATACGATTTTACTATTTTTATGATGATGTCTATAGACAGGGTGTTACAAAAAGGGTAAAAATTTTTCAAGGTACAATCGACTCTCTCTAATTCAAACTCTCTAATTTGAATTTTTCTCTAAATCGAATTATTTTTTTGACACGTACAACTGTATAAACTTGTATATGTAAAAATTATTCTTTAAATCGATTTTTTTTAATTCGAACTTTCCTTTAATCGAATTAAATTTTGGGCATTTGTCATCATTTTCAATGAACTTCGACTCTCTATAAATCGAAATTAGATAGAATCTTCAAAAACTTCCAAAAACTTTGAAAAACAAGCTTACAGCAAAATATTAAAACAAACAAAAATTTCAAATTTCTTCAAGCCTCTGTAATTGTATGTATTACATTTTTATTTTTCCGTTATATGTACATATTAACTGAATAAACTCTTTTTTTTCTATTTCATATATATATTCTATGTAATTTATACAAATGTTCATTTCATTTTCTTAGTCTCTTAGTCTCTCTAATTCGAATTCTCTCTAATTCGAACAAATTCAAATACCCCTTACGAATTCGATTTAGAGAGAGTCGACTGTATACATTTCGATGTGCTGATTCACAATCAAAAAGATTTTTATCAAAATTCGCAAAATTATGGTCATGCTTCTAGAAGAGTACATTTCTAGTGCCACTGGTCGACACGTAATTTTTAATAAAAATAATAATGGATTTTTTTCTATTTTGCATCTGTAACAAAGCTATTACAGCACCCAAAGGAGTTCGTTAATAGCTCGTTTGAGTGTTGTAACAGCCTAGTACAATTTATTTTTATAAAGTTGGTAGCATAGCTGAAATGTTATGTCAAAAAATATCAAATGTCAAACCTCACTGAATAAATGATACTAACGATTGTTAAGATTTTCATTTTTGTTTATATATATTTAGGGCATAAATAGTTCAAAACACTATTAATTGTTGATATTTAAAATATGTAATTTATTTGTGAACTCTGTCGGTAAATTAGTTCGAATTTTTTGAGACAAAAGCAAAATGGCGGCGGAGGAGAAATGTCAACAAGAATTGTGTTTATTTATAAGAAAATAGTGTTTTAAATATAAGATGTGTATAATTATTATATAGTTTTACACTTTCCACATCTTTTTCAGTTAATTTTATACAATAAAATGTAAGTAACTTGAAAAAAGATTATATTTGATTATGACTATGAAACCTGACTTTTTTCATTGTTTGTTTTTGGAATTATAATTTTTTTTTTCCGTAATTTCACGTATTTCAGGTGGAGTACAAAAAAAATCGTATCTATTCATTTTTAATTTGATATGAATTTGATTGTAAACAACACGAGACAATTTTATATTCAAACATTGAATTTTCAAATGTCACATTATTACCAACTAACACAAAATTCCCTAAATTTTGAATTTACGATTTTTTATTTAAAAAGATCATAAAAAGCGCAAAATAGAAAAAATAGTATAAAGAACTCATGTCATAATTGTCGATTATTTTGTTCGAAGGTTTGGGCAACTCCGCTACGCGTCGTCACCCAAACGTCCTTCTCACAAAATAAAATGACAATTATGACATTCGTTCTTTAATATACTATTTTAATCACGTAACTGATGTTGAATAACAAATGAATTAATTAATGAATCCATTATTATTTTTATTAAAAATTACGTGTCGACCAGTGGCACTAGAAATGTAGTCTTCTAGAAGCATGTCCATAATTTTGTGAATTTTGAAAAAAATCTTTTTGATTGTGAATCAGCACATCGAAATATATATACCTTGAAATTTTTTTACCCTTTTTTTAACAGCCTGTGTGTGTGTGTGGGGGGGGGGGGGGTGTCTATAATAATTTCGGCCGCCAATACTAGAATGCCAAAAATTACAATTTTAACGTATTCCTCTTCCCTACATCCAATGCAGACTTAGATTTGGTTATAATTGATCAACCGGAAGTACCCTCATTTTTTTTGACATTTAATGTTATTATAAGACATTTAATGTTATTATAAATATTCAAGAATATTCTTATCTATACGAATTGATTGCATTTTATATTTCATATTCAATAGATATGTATGTGTGCGGGTATGTTGGAAGGACGATTTCTCAAAAACTATATAATACTTAATATCTGTTTAACTACGTATTTCTCAATCGGACATTACTGGCAAGAGCTGAAAAGGTTTTGGGAATAATTGGACATCCGGAAGTAGTAGATTCTTAAAAAAAATCTTCTAATAATAATATTTGAAAAATTTTGTTCTTGCTTTTTCAGTAAATTCTCTATCTGATACATATAAATATTTTATTATATCTTTTATAGATCTAGAGATAAAGAAATACAAGGTATATAATAATCTGTTATAATAAATTTAATAATGTCATGGAAACCAATTGAAAAATTAAAATGTTTGTAACTGACAGATAAATGTGTCAAAAATCAAGAGACATTACTGAAGATTTTTTCTGGGAAGTATATACAATATATTATTTCTTATTGTGTTAATAGTTAAATATTTAAAATTATAGGTATATTACATATACCCTTCAAAAATACTGTTAATACCGAGTAGGACAAAATTTCTTCATAGAATGAATTTAAAATTAAAAAATCTAAATATAAAGAATAGATATAAGTATAATTTTTGGTGCAGAGTGTAGGTATACAAGAAAGGTTAAATACAATAGGGCGCGAGCAGTCATGTGACTTTGTTGACCTTGATAAGCAGATATGTCAAATATCGTAATTCATTCTAAATTTAGTGATTTTCCAATTCTATGTGGTTTATTTTCCTCGACAAGTAAATTTCACATTTCTAGTGACAAATTATGTACATAATTATTAATTGTCATTTTGACACGGGACCCCATATCTGCTTGTCAATGCACAATGTCACATGAATTCTCGCGTCCTATACTTAACTATAAGTAGCCAGAGGTATTGTGCTGGCCACAACAATTTTTTTTAAGAAAAAAACCGGACCTTTTTTGGGTTGGGGAAAATAAGGGCAGCTCTGTTAAAAAATCCTCGAATTAGTTGATCAAAGATAATAGCTTTCTTATCAAAAAAGTTTTAATATTTTCACTTATTTAACAGTAGTTGTTACAGGTTACCTTCAATATTTTAACCTGTTTCATACAAAGAAATTGCAATATATCCAACATTAGTTAATTACAGCTCAGAAACATTTCAACGTATTTCCAAATTTACAAATAATTAAACTCTCATATTAATTAGCAAAAGTTGCTGCACAGATGGCAGCTATGCAATATTTCACATGAAAACTGCTAGGATTGATCAGCATAATTCGACTATCGTTAGTGTTAGTAGCACAGGCAAACAGAAATCTATCAATCAATTATCGGATACGGGATTCATAAATTCATGGCAACTGGTGCTGTTGCACGAGATTGTCGCGGTCAAATCGCCATATCGGAATACAAGTGCCATCATTATGGTATGAATGCTTGGCTCTGCAAACAGACACGCTTCAATTTCATTCGACTGTTCAGAGGTATTACGCTTTGTGGAGAGCAAATGTGATTAGTGTGACGAGGGTATTAATTTTATTACAAACTATGCTATTGCATTTATTATGTGCTGTGCTTAATGTGAAATTAATGGATTTATTTCATAAATGATTTTTATTGCAAATTACAATTAATATTATGAGCTAATGAAATAAAATTAATTTCATTGATGTTAGATAAATGTTTTCTAAAGGAGACCTTGAAAGTTTAATATTACTATTTAATAATATTTATGCAGTCCATATCTTCTTACAGTTTACGGTTCTGTACATTCAGGACGTATCAGCACTAGTATAAAAAAATCTGTTGTGACCAGCACAATAACTCTCGCCATTTATATTTTATGTTGCATAGGGCGCGAGCAATTATGTGACTTTATTAGCCTTGGCAAGCAGTTATGGGGGCCCGTGTCAAAATGACAGCTAGTAATAATGTACATAGGTGTCAATTATCATAAGTTTTCATTCAAAACATTATGATTTCCAAATCCATGTAGATTATTTTCCTCGACAAGTATATTACATACTATTGATGACGAATAAACATCAGACATTGAAATTTTGAATGAAAAATTATGACATATGACAATTGTGACAACTATGTAAATAACTACTAGCCGTGATTCTGACATGGATCTTCATATTTGCTTGCCAAGGCCAACAAAGTCACATGACTGCTCGCGCCCTATAAGTAACGAATTTAACATTTAACACACAAATAATTGAAATTGTATTTCTTCTTTCGTTGTATGAGAAATTTTGTCCTACTATTCTAATGTGTTCAAAATTCTTAAAATTCATTGACAATATTAGCGGTGTATTTCTTAAGGATATATGTAATATTACCATACCTATAATTTAAATACATATTTAATTAATAATACAATAATATATATTAAATGCACTCGTACTTCCCAACTTCACTGGAAACTCAAAATAGTGTTTCTTCGAAAAATATCTTTAAATGTTATTTTTTCGAGATTTGTTATTATAAAAATTAAAGTTTTTTAAATTTTCTACAGGTTAGCATTAATACTTATTGTATATATTTATGGATAAATTTATAAAATTATCTATAATTTTAATTCCGGAGCCTACGCTTTAAAGACAACTCCATGGTTACACAATTCAGATCTTAAATCTTTGTAACTGACAGCTATGTGTCACTGTCAACAAACTAGTCATTTCAAATAATAATAGTAACGTTTTAAAAAGGAAATAGTAAATGGAAAAATAATTATATGGAAAGGAACGTAATGTAATTTCTAGCATAAGTAAATATGTAAGAATATAGGTAAGATAATAAAAATATATAATATATCAACACGGCATATTACCCATTGATGGGTGAGCCAATCTGCTTTTAACACAGATATCGGTAATAATGATGACATTTTAAATGGCACAAAATTGACCCCTGTGGTGCACTCTGCACGCCAGCAATGAATATAGATAAGTATATAAATAAATAAAATAAATATATCATCACGGCGTAACCATTGCTGGGAGTGCCAATCTGCTTTGTACAAAGATTTCGGCAACGATGATAACATATTTGTACCGTGCGGTTGTTTACCAGGTGTCACCTCACGAGCACTTATTGCTATTTGATAAAAACTGTTTTCTAATGACGCCTATGTCACGGTTTCCAGTGTTCAGCCTGTATGTATTTCCAGTACACTAAATAATTTCAAACTCATTATTTAGAATTTCTGATTGTACTATAATCCAACTCACGTAACTAATCATAGTTTGTAATGTACTAGAAACCAGAAATCGGAATATACACCAATGTAACGGTATAATGTGGTAGGTAATATTAAACTTTGAAAACTAAACAATAATCTCTTGGGAATATATAGACACAAATAAAACGAAAACAAATATATAATATTGAGAGAATTAATCTATCTTTAATGAAAGTAATCAAGCAAATTTGTGTAAAATCTATATTTCGAATTTCATTTAAAACATGAAAGAATTTGAAATTATTTTCATTATAAATGTGATTTAGAATTACCATTTTTTATTCCGTTCTGTAAATTCGAATAACTGGAGGGTGAAATCACGTACATTATCGTGTGAAAAACATGGTAAGTAAATATTTTACGCTTGGTAACCTGTCTGAATTTTTCAATTTCATGTTCTCAACGTACACAGAGACGTATTCAGTATATTTTACGACAATTTTTTTTTCAACTTCTAATTTGAAAGTTACACTTTATCTCTTTAAATGTGCTTTAAAGCAACAATAATGGTGAAACTGTAAGACAGGATGCGGCAGAACCAATTGAGCAGTTTAGAGGGGCAGGTGTTCGGGTGATGGCGGGGGTAAGCAGCTGCACTAGGTCTTCTTTTGTTCTGTCGTCAACATGGTTTGGACCGGAGTACATCGTGGCTTTGCCGTGCGTGCGTTTTATGAAAACAACCGATCTGTGATTGCGACGCAAAGAGCTTTTCGGCGACAGTTCAACATTCCGCTCAATAATGCTGTTCCTACTGCGAACACAATTCGGTCCTGGATTCGGCAGTTAGAGGAAACTGGTAGCACACTAAGAATAGATACACATGGCCGACGAAGATCCATCAGAACACCAGAAAATGTGGAGCTAGTGAGAGCAGCAGTCGAACAATCGCCAAAACATTATGCTCGAAGGCACGCTATTGCATTGGGGGTTTCAGACCGCAGTTTGAGGAGGATTCTGCATTTAGATTTGAATTTCCATCCCTTCAAAATAATGATGGTTCAAGAATTGAACCCAGCAGACTACGCCAACCGTGTGAGAAAATTCTTGCAGCGATCCAACCTGAGGCAGCATTCTTCAGCAGCGACGAGGCACATTTTTACCTAAGCGGGATTGTGAATAAACACAATTTTCGCTACTGGGCTGAAAACAACCCCCAAATTGTTCACGATAGACTGCTACATTCTCCTAAACTAACGGTGTGGTGTGCCGTATCACAATTTGGCGTTATTGGCCCGTACTTTTTACCTCTCGCTAAGAGAGGTATTGGATTCATGCTAAAAATCGCATATCCAGATTTTATTGAATAAGCACGTTTTAAGGTCCCTACAATCCGATTTTAACATTTTTACGATGATGTCTGTGTGTGTGTGTGTGTGTGTGTGTGTGTGTGTGTGTGTGTGGATGTGTGTGTGTGGGATGTTGGAAGGACGGTTACTCAAAAACTATAAGACTTAAAATTTGTTTAACAACGTATTTCCCAATCAGACATTCATGGGAAGATCTGAAAAGGTTTTGGTAACAATTGGACAACCGGAAGTAGAAGATTCTTGAAAAAAAATCTTCTAAATATTATTTTTTGAAAATTTTTCTTGATAATATTAAAGAAAAATAAATTCTCTTTCTGATACATTTAAATATTTTTATACATATTTTATAGATTTAGAGATAAAAGGAATATAATATATAAAATAATGTTGTAATTAATTTTACAACCGAAAGGATGCCATGAAAAATAGTTGCAAATTTAAATTATTTGTAACTGACAGATAAATGTCAGTGTCAGAAATAATGAGTAATGAAAGAAAAATGTATTTGGAGAATCCCTTAATTCTTGATCTGTGACTATTATGGAGATGACAAGTCTAGGTTGAAGGACTTAAATTTGTTTCAAACATTATGGGACAATGTACACCAGTACTGTAGACTAGAGTAACTTTGAATTGCGAAAAAGCTATCAAATTCTTCTCAAGTAAGTTGTAAATATTGACAAAATTACACATCGATATAAGAATAATCGGAGTGCAATCTATCCGTCACTTTATTAAAGGGAATTAAGGTTATTTAGATATAACAAGTATGAAAAAATAAAATGTAAAAGAAGATATATAAGAATAGATGCACAATCCAGATATATACATTTTAGACCGCCCAAAATTAATGTTTTTACTAGAAGAATATGAAGAGAAAGTAAACATAGTTGTTCGAATTGAAAACAGCTGTTACCAGCCTAATATTTATATATGGTAAACTCTACTTTGTAATTGATTGTAACATAATTTATGGTAAATATCTTTATGTTGAGACATGCTATTATTGAATAATAAAGAAGTTTATACGTCATAGATTTATATGAATATATTATTTGTATTTATAAAAATAATCTTTGCTTTATGCATACAGCCAGGTAAAATATACGGCGAGAGGTTATGTGCTGGCCACATCAGATTTTTTGAAGAGGGAGGCGTGACCATGACCGTGAATTCCGGGCATATGTTTCAATGTTGCAAAATTTTCTGTAGCCTCGATTGGAAGTGGTTGTTGAAGAAGAGGGATTAGGGGACTTTTGGTTCCAACAGGATAGGGCTACAGCCCACACAGTCCGAAATTCTCTAAGCGCTTTAAGAGAAATGTTTCCTGGACGTCTAGTGTCTTTGAGAGGTGACGTGGGGTGGCCTGCGCGACGCCCGATTTAAGCATATACGACTTCTTTCTTTGGGGATAGGAAAAAGTGTTTAAATGTCGCCCCCAAAACCTGCTAGAGCTAAGGGAAGGCTCCAGCAATATATTGCAGCTAACGGCCGCCATCTTAAAGATATTAATTTTAGAAATTAATGAGTCCTACTGATTTCAAAAGTAAAAACATTTTTTTCATATATACCCTGGTTTCTTTTTTATAACTCTTCAAAACTGCTCAATTGGAAGAAGAATGAATAGCTTAGTAATGGAAGGCTGAAGAAATCGAGGAAGACCAGAGATAATATGGGAGGACTGTATTACGGAAGACTTGAGAGAAAAGGAACTGAATAAGAACGACACGTAAAACAGAAACGAGTGGAAAAGAAAATAAAACATAGCGACCCCTAACGAATGGGGAGAGCTAAAGAAGAAGATGTTAGTGTCAAGTGCAATTTATATAGTTTGTTTATGAAATAATTTTACTGGAAATTTAGAATCTTTTGCAAGAAAATTTATGTATGGAATTTATACATAATACACAGGATTGACGAAAGATATTGTGCTGGCCACAACAGATTTTTTAAATTTTAGATCATCCTTAAAATATGAAGTGCGTTTTTCAAATTTTCTCCAATTATTATCATTTAATTCTTGGTTCATTGTCTTCTTTTTTAAAGCCCGAATGTAATGCTTAATATACTTTACTCGTATTCTTATATTGAAACATCTGTACAAAATAGTAATTTAAATTAAGCTCGGTAAATAAGCAGAAATAAGCAAATTTTAGAATGAATTGAAAGAAATCTGATTATTACATGTAATTATTTACGTAAATAAATAAGAACCTTCCCTCATAGTAAATACTAATACCGTAAACTGCTTATTTACTCAACAATAGTTCATGCATAGTGATTAGATAAAGTAAACTACAGTCTTCTGCATATATAGAGTCAGCAAGGGATATATTAACTATTATTGACGCATGAGTTCTACTTCCTATTGAATATTTCATGCGTCTAAACTACCTTCAGATTTAATCAGGATAGCTTATTAAATTATTTACAGGTATAAATGATCCTACTATGAACATGTCTTTCATATTTATAGCTACTCATTAATTCGATAACTGAATATTATGAATGATGGATTATTATTTTCAATAAATATAAACATTTATTTATTCAAGAAACCATTGATCTTTTGAGCTACATGTTTTTAACTTCCGTCACCTTTAGGTAAGGAAGTTATTGTCTTCGTTCAAAAAATTCAAAGATGAATTTTTAGTGAATAAGTACGTTTTAAGGTCCATATAATACGATTTTACCATTTTTACGATGATATCTGTAAGTTTCGGATCGCATAACTTCAATACCCCGATTCCAATAATATTTTATTACTATGGCGACTGTAGAAAAATCTTGTGTCTGTTTCGAGCGCAAATGGACATTGTCGATTTCGTGAGAACAACCTCTCAATCGACAATGTCCTATTTTGCGCTCTTAATACACAAATAGCTATTATAGATAGGTACAGTTATTTGCAGATAGTGGAATTAATTTTGAACATTTTTTTAGGTCCAAGAAAATATTTCAAATTGAACAATGTTAAGAACATTCATCATAAAACTTTGAAAGCCTTTTTGACATGTAATTGATATAAACACATCATAAAATGAGATAGAAATAGTACAAGTTAAATTAATGTATGTATAATTTGCATTTCCCGCCATCATATTTCATAGGTATATATAAAATATATGGGTAGAATATATTTTCTTCTTCTTCCGATTAAAGCAAAGAAAAAAAATCTGATGTGGCCAGCACATAACCTCTCGCCGTATATTTTACCTGGCTGTATGCATAAAGCAAAGAATATTTTTATAAATACAAATAATATATTCATATAAATCTATGACGTATAAACTTCTTTATTATTCAATAATAGCATGTCTCAACATAAATATATTTTACCATAAATTATGTTACAATAAATTACAAAGTAGAGTTTACCATATATAAATATTAGGCTGGTAACAGCAATTTTCAATTCGAACAACCTTGTTTACTTTCTCTTCATATTCTTCTAGTAAAAACATTAATTTTGGGCGGTCTAAAATGTATATATGGATTGTGCATCTATTCTTACAAATCTTCTTTTACATTTTATTTTTTCATACTTGTTATATCTAAATAACACTAATTCCCTTTAATAAAGTGACGGATAGATTGCACTCCGATTATTCTTATATCGATGTGTAATTTTGTCAATATTTACAACTTACTTGAGAAGAATTTGATAGCTTTTTCGCAATTCAAAGTTACTCTAGTCTACAGTACTGGTGTACATTGTCCCATAATGTTTGAAACAAATTTAAGTCCTTCAACCTAGACTTGTCATCTCCATAATAGTCACAGATCAAGAATTAAGGGATTCTCCAAATACATTTTTCTTTCATTACTCATTATTTCTGACACTGACATTTATCTGTCACAAATAATTTAAATTTGCAACTATTTTTCATGGCATCCTTTCGGTTGTAAAATTAATTACATTATTTTATATATTATATTCCTTTTATCTCTAAATCTATAGAATATATATAAAAATATTTAAATGTATCAGAAAGAGAATTTATTTTTCTTTAATATTATCAAGAAAAATTTTCAAAAAATAATATTTAGAAGATTTTTTTTCAAGAATCTTCTACTTCCGGTTGTCCAATTGTTACCAAAACCTTTTCAGATCTTCCCATGAATGTCCGATTGGGAAATACGTTGTTAAACAAATTTTAAGTCTTATAGTTTTTGTGTAACCGTCCTTCCAACATCCCACACACACACACACATCCACACACACACACACACACACACACACACACACACACACACACACACACACAGACATCATCGTAAAAATGTTAAAATCGGATTGTAGGGACCTTAAAACGTGCTTATTCAATAAAATCTGGATATGCGATTTTTAGCATGAATGCAATACCTCTCTTAGCGAGAGGTAAAAACGTGCAACACCTCATTATGAATTTTGGACATGTTGGATTTAGAATGTTACCTCCACATCTACGAGTAGAAATGAAATAACTTCTTTGATAAAAACATTTTATGACAATGACAAATTTTAAATGAATTATTTTTTTCTACGTTCCGTCGCCTTTAGATAAGAAAGATATTGTCTTGGTCAAAAAATTCATAGTCAGTTTTTAACGAATAAGCACAATAGGTAAAAATCGAAGACGATCCAAAACACGTGCAAGCAAAGCAGCTGTCAACAAGTAAGTGAACATTCAAAATGGCCGAGCTTGTCGACATAAGTGAGAGACATGAGTACCAACATAAAGCCACAAAAAGATCGAAATTCGAATATACGTAACCCGCGAAAATTCAAAATTCGCGATAGTTTTTGAACACACCTCGTATATCTCTAAGAGACACACTGCACTTCTAAAGAAGAACTCCAGAAACGAGATTAAAATTATTTACAGTTATACAATTCAAAATATCTTCACTGATGCAATCTTCGCGCATATATCGGCACTTTCTGTGACTCAGAAGCCACACCAAAAGCGTTGAATTTCATGGATGGGATTTTTCTCAATGGTCGTTTTGTGGAAGGTTTCAGCTATGATGCTGCGTAGTGCTCAGTGGCTGTACTGTTAATAATTAGCTATCGACGCTACAGTTTTCGCAACCCTGCTGTGGTTTGGCGCTTCGCCCCACAGTATCAGATTCCATAGAAGGGATGTGTATTTTGACATGTCTTAATTCGTACCTTGGTGCCTTTTTAAATATCATTTGTTGGATAATTTAACAAAAATTATAGCGAAAATTTCTATATATCACTATTCAATTGTTTCCAAATTCTGTGATCTGTATGCTATAAATCTTATTTTTAATTTTTGAAAATATTCGTATGTCAAAATGATAAATCCGAAATAAAAATATTCAGATTTCCTAACAACATATTCATTAGCTAGGTGACTATATTCCTTCAATTTGTTAGTCGGAAAATAGTCATTATATTTAAAGTAAAATAAAAACTATTGGTTTGTATAGATTAGTACACTAATATACAAAATGAATGAAAAAAATCTGTTGTGGCCAGCACAATACCTTCCGTCAATCCTGTGTATAATGTGTAAATTCCATACATAATTTTTCTTGCAAAAGATTCTAAATTTCCAGTAAAATTATTTCATAAACAAACTATTGAAATTGCACTTGTTACTGACATCTTCCTCTTTAGCTTTTCCCATTCGTTAGGGGTCCCTATTTTTGCGTGTCCTTCTCATTCGGTTCTTTTTCTCTCAAGTCTTCCGCAATACAGTCATCCATCTTATCTTTGGTCTTCCTCTGCTTCTTCAACCTCCCATTACTAAACTACTCATTCTTGTTCAAATATAATTATTCATTTCTCCTCATGACATGTTTAAATCAATGTAATCGTCTTTCTTATATCTTTCTAGAAAATTGTAACACTAGAGTTATTTTCTTACCGTATCTTTCCGTGTTTCCCCAACATCTACTTCAACATCCTCATCTGTGCCACATTAATTTACTTTTTACTCATACTGACATCTGCCAATTTGAATTATATGAATATATTAGCAGTTTCCATGTTTAGCATAGCTGGCTGAATTATATATATATATATATATATATATATATATATATATATATATATATATATATATATATATATATATATATAATTTCTTTAAAATTCTTTAACTCTGTATCTATTAAATATGAAGTATAAAATTTAATCAAATCGTATAGAGAATAATATATTCTTTAAGTTATAATAATATTAAATGTCAATAAATCAAATTTAACTGTTAAATCTTCAAATGTGGCAACTTCTGGTTCACCAATTATAACCAAAATCTAATCACTTGTTCTTCTAGATGTAAACTTGAAAAAATAATTTTTGGAATCGTGGTATTGAAGTTATGGGATCCGGAACTTTTGTCACACACACACAGACACACAGACACACACACACACACAGACACACATACATACAGACATTATCGTAAAAATGGTAAAATCGTATTATAGGGACCCTAAAACATGCATATTCACTAGAAACTCATCATTGAATTTTTTGACCAAAGACAATACCTTCCTTACCTAAAGGTGACGGAAGGTAAAAAGTGTAAAAAATGGGAAACTTTTATATTATTATTCCAATTACATCAAACTTTTTGTATATACAAATAAATAAATAAATATATCATCACGGCATATTACCCATTGCTGGGTGTCTACACAGATATCGGTAATGATGAAATATTTGTACCGTGTTGGCGCTTACCAGGCGTCATCTCACGGGCACTCATTGCTGGTGTGGAGAGTGCACCACAGGGGTAAATTTCGTACCATTCAAATTCGAAGTAATTTTTGGCGTCGGTCGGAATCGAACCCAGGTCCCCAGATTCGTGACCAAATACTCTGGCATACGGCCCCGAGACCCCATCGACTAGTAAAAATTTAAATCTTGTACAGCACGACTGGAAATTTAAGCGTCTATAGTGAAAATGATTAGGCAGATGACCTGAAAACCTTATAAAATGAAATGGAACTTATAGAAATTATTGGGTGTTATTATTTTTAAAAGAAAAAGAAAAAAATACTAGTATTAAATAATGTATATATTAATGATATTTACAGTTATTTCTAAGTCAATCGTTATTCCTTTTACGGAATATAAAATTATATGAAATAATTGTAGTTTATTTTCCTTGGCACTACTGCGAATGATCATGTTGTGTCAAATATTTTATATTTCGTAAAAGGAATAAGGATTGACTAAAAAATAAATAACAACTAATAATTACTACAAGTTATATTTCTTTTTATAAGGTTTTTTTCAGGTTGATGACGCGAGTCTTTTGTTTATGTGACAGCGACGTCACACTATTACTATCTTTCTCTCGCATTAATGTGGTGAGGATGTTGAAGTAGATGTTGGGAAAGACACGGAAAGATAGGTAAGGAAATAACTCTAGTGTTACAAGTTTCTAGAAAGATACAAGCGAGATGATTACATTGGTTTGAAAATGTCATGAGGAGAAATGTAGAATATATATTGAATGAAGAATGAATAGCTTACGACCCCTAACGAATGGGGAAAGCTAAAGAAGACGAAGATGTTAGTGTCAAGTGCAAATTGCATAGTTTGTTTATTATACACAGGATTGACAGAAGGTATTATGTTGGCCACAACAGATTTTTTATTTTGTTATTCTAATATTTCTTATTTCTTGAAAATGGTCCGAAGCAGTAGGGGACGAAATCTATAATATTACATTAATTTAAAAAATGGCGAATTTCAAGGTATTGTGTTGGCCACAACAGATTTTTTATTTTGCAATTCTAATATTTCTTATTTCTTGAAAATGGTCCGAAGCTGTAGGGGACGAAATCTATAAGGCTTAGTGTCTGTGTTCAGTTTATTTAGGAAGGTACGGCTTGCCAACTTCGGCAATTACCTACAAAACTTTTAATCAGAATATATCAATTATATTGATATATTTACACTTCCATACACACTGAAATAGCTTCAATTAAAGTTAATTAACACAATCCAGTTCATGGGTTGCTACCCGCTCGCTATCCACAGTGGTGACCTCCTGAAAACTTCCTGCTTTATTACCCTGGAATTACAGACTGCATCCTGACTTTGAATTATTTCATTACCTACTTTGCACGTATGTAGTCTGCTTGGGTTCCTTTACATACGAGACCTGGAATTAACACGAATATGTACCGATTAATTACATACTTTTAATATTTAAAGACATGTTCAAGAGGAAAACTAAATTATTCAAATTCGAAAACATCCTCAGGTATTTACTTTTTAATTGGATGAATAATTAAATCTTAAAAGGCTGCAATTACCAAATACATGTGAGAATAGAACTAATTATATTGTATTTATAAAATACAGCAACACCTAGAAAATCTGCACTAATTGCTGCCAGAATCCATCTGGATTCGATTTTGCCGGATTAGGCAGTGGTCACATTGAGTTGAATGCAATCGATCAACCAAGATCAACTGCCGTAGATCAATAGCGACCGACCGAAATTTTAGGAGATATGTCACACTGCATGAATCGACATAAATATTTTCACAAAAATGATACCAACTTAAATTGAAAGAACATTATTTTTTTCTTGCATTGAAACGCCGCAAATATATGTTTTCAGGAATATTTAAATAAATGACAAACCTTATGAGTTTTTGTTTTTAAAATTAGAGAAATTTGCATCCATAATTTTTCCATTGTCTTACAATTATTACTGTATCCTGCTTTGTTTTGATCATAAAATTGTACATTATTTCTTACACAGTTTTTCAACTATGGTCTATTTCATTAACTCTCCACATTTCCGTCATGCTACTAGTAATATGGCTGTAATATTCTAACAATATTCTTTTTAGCCTGTACACAAATCTCAAAACAGTTAAGTTGGTATGAAAAATATGACAACACTGAGCATGCGTAAACACATCAATCGCTGTCGACCGACTAGAAAATCAGACATGTTTGATATATCAAACCGCTCGTCGACGTTCGATATCGTTCGACCATAGTAGATGCATGCAGTGTGACCATTCCCATAAGCTAGTGCTAGTTTAATTTTTAATCGATCGCAATCAATCGGCGTTAGTCGATCCCACTTGTCCAGTGTGACCACTGCCTTATCGTTCACACAAAAAATCTGTTGTGGCCAGCATAATACCTCTCACCACTTCCGTTTTTGGTTACATACGTACAGGGTGCGAGCAGTCATGTAACATTGTTGGCCTTGACACGCAGATATGGGAGCCCGAATGATAATATTTAGAAGATTTTTTTTAAGAATCTGCTACTTCCGGTTGTCCGATTATTACCAAAACCTGTTTTAACTCTTCCCAGTAATGTCCAATTGAGAAATACGTTAAACAAATATTAAATATAATTTTTGAGTAATCGTCCTTCCAATGTCCCACACACATACACAGACATCATCGTAAAAATATTAAAATCGGATTGTAGGGACCTTAAATCGTGCTCAATCATTAAAATCTGGATATGCGATTTTTAGCATGAATCCAATACCTGTCTATTATCAAAATAGAAATATCTAAATAGTTTTTACAAGTACTTAAACAAAAAATCTGATGTGGCCAGCACAATACCTTCCGTCAATCCTGTGTATTATGTACAAATTCCATACATAAATTTTCTTGCAAAAGATTCTAAATTTTTGGTATTATGTGAATCCCTTTCTCGGCAACTGAATTCCATACTCCTGATAACAAACAAACCACATGAAATAAGAAAATTATGAAATTTTGAATGAAAAATTATAACACTTGTCAGTTATGGACATAATTAATTGCTGTCACTTTGACACGGGTCCCCATATCTGTTTGCCAAAGTCAGCAGTCATGTCATTGCACGCGCCCTATACCTAATTTTTTTTGCAAAAGATCCTATATTTTCAGTAAAGTTATTTCATAAACAAACTATGTAAATTGTACTTGACACTGACATCTTCTTCTTCTTTAGTTTTTCCCATTCGCTAGGTGGTCGCTATTTTTTATTTTCTTCTTCCACTCATTTTTGTTTTGCGTGTCGTCCTCGTTCGGTTCCTTTTCTCTCAAGTCTTCTGCAATACAGTCTTTTCATCTTATATTTGGTTTTCCTATGTTTCTTCCACCTTCTATTAATATATTCATCTCTCCTCATGACATGTTCAAACCAATGTAATCGTCTCTCTTATATCTAGAAACTTCTAACACTAGCGTTACTTCCTTTATTCTTTCATTCAATTACTTGCTTTTTATTGATACTGACATCTGTCAATTATAATTACCTGAATATATTAGCAGTTTCCATAGTTAAGTTAGTATAGCTGGCTGAATTATGAAATTTATATGATTTTTTTTATCTTTATTATTCTTTAACTGTATATCTGTTGAATATCAAATATAAAATGCAATCAAATCGTATAGGCAATAATATATTCTTTAAGTTATAATAACATTTAACTGAGTTTTTCAAGAAAAACTGTTAAAATCTTCAAATGAGGGTACTTCCGGTTGACCAATTATTACCAAAATCTAATCAAATCTGCATATGGTTGTAAGGAAGGGGAATACGCAAGAATTGTAATTTTTGGAATTCTAGTATTGGAGATATCGTTGACGACCCGGCGGTCACATACACACACACATACACACATACACACATACACACGCACACACTAACACACACACACACACACACATACAGACATCATCGTAAAAATAGTAAAATCGTATTGTAAAGACCCTAAAACGTGCTTATTCAATGAAAACTCACCACCGAATTTTTTGACCAAAGACAGTAAAAATCGGATGTGACCAACACAATACCTCCAGCCATTTAATTTATATTAATATAAAATATATACTTATGGGATCTCGTGGCCGCGTGCCTGAGTGTCTGGTCGCAAATATGGGCAACCGGATTCAATCCCCACTAACGCCAAATATTTCGAATTTTCAATGGCACAAAATTGACTCGTGTGGTGCACGCTCCACACCAGAAATGAGTGCCCGTGAGACGACGCTTGGTAAACGCCCGTATGATACAAATGTCATCATCATTACCGAAATCTGTGTACAAAGTAGATTAAGACACCTAGCAATGGGTAATATGCCGTGATGATACGTGTATTTTTACTAATGCTGGAAACTATATATATATATATATATATATATATATATATATATATATATATATATATATATATATATATATATATATATATATATATACATATATATATATATATATATATATATATATATATATATATATATATATACATATTTGTAGAACAAGAGTAAAGGTAAGGTCACACACAAATACTTTTGCTTTTCTACTAAAAGTAGTGGCCACATAGTGGCCACAGTACAGCTGCAAAAAAAAAATTAGAATTGTTTTCTCAATATTTTGTTTAAATATAACATAGTTTAAGCTTTATTTCTGTACCTGATTATTAGTTTTGTTTTATTGAATAATAATTAATTAAGTACAATCGGTGCTACTGACCATAAAACCCTCATTGTGTATTTCATTCAATTACCTACACCTATATGTAATCCTGCTTATTAAACTTTGATGTTATTGTTAACATAAATTTGCTGGAAACACTAATCACACTGAATGTGGAGTGCATTGCAAAATAATTGGTTTTCAATGAGTTGAAACTTTGTTGTAATTATTACTGGTATAGAATTAACAAACGAGGAATATGGAATTACAATGAAGTGTTGTTGATTGTCAATAATGGCGAGTAATTCGAACTACTTAGCTTTGAGATCGGGTTATTGCTATTAGATGAATTGTTTCATGTGCACCTATATAATTTATACTCACATACCCAATGAATGTATGCATAGGTAGGTATAGGCAGAAGACGCACGTCATCAACCTGAAATGAAATTTAACTTGAAGAAATTATTGATTATTTATGTTTAGAAAAGAAGAAAATATACTAGTATTAAAGAAACGTATATATTAATTAATTATTTTTAATTCAATCCTTATTCCTTTGTGCCAACGTATGGCACAATTATTTCAAATAATTTTATGTTCTGTAAAAGGAATAACGATTGACTTAGAAATAATTGTAAATATCATTAATATATTCATTACTTAATACTAGTACTTTTTTGTGTGTGGATGTGTGTGGATGTGTGTGTGTGAGGTTGTTGGAGACACGATTTCTCAAATTCTATAAGACTAAAGACCTGTTTGACTACGGATTCCTCAATCTAACAGTAATGGGAAGAGTTGAATGTTGTTCTGGTAACAATTGGACAACCGGAAGTGGTAGATTCTAAAAAAAAAATTCTAAATATTATTTTTTGAAAATTTGTTACTACAAATATTAAAGATAATTAAATTCTCAATCTAACACACTTAATTTTTTTATTATATCTCGTATAGGTTTGGAGATATAGTATATAATAATATAGAATAATCTGTTGTAATAAATCTCGTTGCCCGAAAAACATTTGCGATATTTAAATTTTTGTAATTGACATGTAAATGCAAAATGTCAGTGTCAGATTTTTCTGGGAGGTAAGAGTACAATATATATTATTGTATTATTATTTAATTATATATTTAAATTACAGATGTTAATATTACATATATCCTTAAGAAATACCATTAATACCGTCAATGAATTTGAAGAATTTTGAACATAATAGAATAGTAGGATAAAATTTCTTATAGAACGAAAGAAGAGAAACAATTTCAATTATTTGTGTGTACTTATAGGGCGCGAGCAGACATGTGACTTTATTGGCCTTGGCAAGCAGATGAGGATCCGTGTCAGAATGATGGCTAGTAGTTTTTACATAGATGTCACAATTGTCATATGTCATAATTTTTCATTCAAAATTTCAAAATGTTCTGATGTTTATTTGTCATCCATTAGTATGGAATATACTTGTCGAGGAAAATAATCCACATGGATTTGGAAAATTATAATGTTTCGAATTAAAACTTATGATACTTGGCACCTATGTATATTACTAGCTCTCATTCTGACACGGGCCCCCACATCTGCTTGCCAAGACCAACAAAGTCACATAACTGCTCTCGCCCTATACTACATAAAATGAAAATGGCGAGAGGTATTGTGCTGGCCACAACAGATTTTTTGATGATGTATGTGTGTGTGCATGTGTGTCTATGTGTGTATATGAGTCGGTTGGAAGGACAACTTCTCAAGAACTATAATACTTAATATTTGTTAACTACGTATTTGTCAAACGGACATTACTGGGAAGAGCTGAAAAGGTTTTGGTAATAATTGGACAACCGAAAGTAGCAGATTCTTAAAAAAATCTTCTAATATTATTTTTTAATCAGTTTTGTTCTTGCTAGTAAGAGAAGAGTAAATTCTCTATCTGATACATATAAACATTTTATTATATCTTTTATAAATTTAGAGATAAAGAAATATAAGGTATATAATAATCGCGACGGCGGGATAGCACAGTGGTAGAGTGCTAGCTTTTGGACTCAGAGGTCGTAGGTTCGAATCCGGGTCAGGTCGAATTTTTCTCGACTGATCTTGATCGGTATCTACTCCCGTTACCTTTCCAAGTTGGGATACAATTAACTTGACAATCACTAAGCTATCTAGCACCGGCTGGTGGTTGTAACAAGGGCTTGCTCGGGTAGGCAACACACATGACATCTACGTAAGAAACTTCGTGGCAATTGTAAAAATTAAATTAAAATAGATGTTGTGTGTGAGACCATTCTAGGGATATAACCTGTAAGGGTTGAAAATCCCAAAACAATATAATAAAAAAATAAATAAAAAAGGTATATAATAATCTGAGACATTACTGAACATTTTTTCTGGGAAATACATTATATTATTTCTTATTGTATTAATAATAATAATAATAATAATAATAATATTTATTCAAAACAGCACAATTGTACAAGAATATGTCACAGAATTACATACGTTACATAATTAACAAAAAAATTCATTAATATTATAGTACGCTTTATCTAACAAAAATAATTTTAATGATTGTTTATATTTGGTTATTGGTAAATCTTTAATATTTTTTGGTACATTATTATAAATTTTTATGAGATTATTTAGAACTCCTTGATGAATAACAGACAGATTACTTCGCATGATATTAAATTCATTTTTAGTTCTGGTGTTGTACTCGTGTTTTCTCAACATATCTTCAAACAAATTTTGGAATTTTTTGACAAAAATGGCAGCTTCTAGAATATATAAACTCGGTAAAGTTAATATATTGTATTTTTTAAATAAATTTACACAATGTTCTCGAGGACTGACTCCACTAATTATTCGAACACACTTTTTTTGAATTTTAAAAATATCTTCAGCGTTATGAGAAGAACCCCAGAAAATAATTCCATACATAAGGTTTGATTGTATGTAGCCATAATAGATGTTAAGCAAAGTTTCAGTGCCAACTAATGTTTTCAGGTATCTCAACATATAAACATATTTATTAATTTTTTTACCCAGTAACTCTGTATGAATTTTCCATTTTAAGTTTTTTTCAATATTCAGTCCTAAGAACTTAATGCTGTCCAAGAAGTACAGCTGTTCAGATTTTTTTAAATTTTGATTCAGTGTTGTTAAATTATTTGAATAGTTACCAAATTTTATTACTTGTGTTTTATCTGTGTTCATTTTCATGTTATTGTCGACGAACCATTTTTCAAGCGATGACAGAGAATTTTGTATGGACTTTATAAGTTCAGATTCATCTTTAGATTTGCACAAAATAGCTGTATCATCAGCAAATAAAAGTATATTATTTGCAGTGGTACATTTCGGAAGGTCATTTATGTAAATTATAAATAAAAGAGGACCTAAAATGGAACCTTGGGGGACACCTCTTGTTGTAGCTTTCCATTCGGAATAAATGAAATTATTTTGCTCGTTTGTTTCTACGTTTACTTTTTGAAGTCTATCAGAGAGATATGATTTTAATAGATCAAGGGGAGTACCGCGTATGCCATAAGTCTCTAATTTATAGATAAGCAAGTCTATGGGAATAGAATCAAATGCCTTACTTAGGTCTATAAGTAAAGCAACAACGTGTTCCTTGTTATTCCAAGCTTCTAATATATAAGTCAATGCCTTGAAGATGGATAAAGTCGTTGATTTATTTTTAACAAATCTATGTTGTTCTTTGCAAATAACATCAAATCTTTCAAAATAATTACTTAATCTATTATATATACATCTTTCAAAATTTTTTGAGATATTACTCAATAATGAGATAGGGCGATAGTTATTCATAATATGTTTTTCTCCTCCTTTAAATAGTGGTTTTACAATTGCTCGTTTGAGTAATGCCGGGAAGGTACCTTCTTCAAAAGATAAATTGCAAATGTGTGTTATCGGAACTGTGATGTAATGAGCAGATGATTTTATTATTTTATTTGGCACTTCGTCCCAACCTGTTGATAATGTATTTTTAAGTTGGTGTATTAAATTAAATATTTCTGTTTCTGTAACAGGGTTAAGAAAGAAAGTATGAATATTATTAGGTAATGAACCGCAAGGTTGAGTTTCTTCCAACCCTAGAGTATTTGCAATATTGATGAAGTAGCTATTGAATTCGTTTGCTAGGTCTAATGAGTCTGTAATAGTTGTATTATTTAATGGATCAACTATAGTATTTATATAGTTGTTGTTACTTTTTGAATTATTATTAGTTAGCCCCTTTATTATTGACCAGGAAGACTTTACCTTGTTTTGGGAGGAATTAATTATATTTTCGTAGTATTTTTCTCTAGCTTCTTTCATTTTACATTTTAAAAGTATGGAAATTGCATTAATTTCTGATTTTAATCTATTAATATTTATATTTAAAGATAATGAAGCTTGCAAAAAGAACTTTAAATCTGCTTTTTTGTTTGATAGTTCTCTAATTTCTTTTGTGATCCATTTATATTTAATTCCATCTGTCTTGGCTGCAGTTTTCTGTATAGGAAAGCACATATTAAAATAATGGAGGAATATTGAAAAAAAGTTAGTATATGCTTCATCAGTATTACATGAATTTAAAATTTCTGCCCAATTTTCTTGTGATAAATAATGTAAAAAGAACTGTATATTTTGTTGAGAAAAATTACGTTTATAATTATAAGTAGGAGAATTTTTAATGTTACAGTGTTCTAAACGTAAAAGTTGCGCAGTATGGTCCGAATAATTATTATGTAATATTTGATACGAAGCTTTTATATTTGAGCTAATAATAAAATTATCTAAGCAAGTGGCTGAATGATTTGTAATTCTAGTAGGTTCATTTATAATAATATCTAAATTGAAATTTTCCGCTATTTGTTTGAAGATTTTTGAGTTATTATTATCTATTAGCATATCAATATTAAAATCTCCAGTGATAATAATTTTAGAGTTAGGATGATTTTTAAAAATAATATCTAGACAAACATACAAGGACTGAAAGAATTCATCCGTATTCGCCGATGGAGTTCTATATATACATAATACAATAATATCATCTTTTATTAAATGAGCACCACAATATTCAAAGTATGTATCAGAATTAATTGGTTCTAAGTATTTTATAGTTTTATAAGATATATTATCTTTACAATATATTGCTACACCCCCATGTGTCATAGTTTTTCTACAGTAGAATGAGACTAAATTATATGTATCTAAAGTAAACATATTTATTTCTGTGGTATTCAACCAATGTTCGCTAATGCAAATAATATCTACATTTTCATAGTTTGAAATAATTAATTCAATATCATTTAGTTTATTTCTTAAACATTGTACATTACTATGTAAAATGTTACTAAAAGAATAGCAATTTATGTATTTGTTAGGGGTGTTGGGGTTTTTACTAAAAAAGATGATTGTTTTGAAGAAGTGTTAATTATATCGGGAAATACTAACTCCTGATGGCCAAAATTCACTTTGATATAGACTGTCTTTGAGGGAAAAATTAGCACCAATTTTAAAACTTTTGTATGGCATATTTTCTCGAGATGGTGTTACCTCCTGTACGATGAAGTTGGAGCCCTGAATTTTGGTTTTTTCTTCTAAATAGTTTTCTATCATTTTCACTGATGTTGTTGGTGATACTCTTGATACGAAGATCCAGACTTTTTGTATTCCAAAGAACTCATTGGACGTTTGGGTGGTTGAGATTGATAATTTATTTTAATATCTTTTGGAGCCGGTACTGTATTTGCTTTACTTTCTTTGGGTGTTGTCGACTTGTTTGAACTACCTTGGCCTTGGTGATTTGCAGCTTCAAGGTTGTTTTTTTGATTAATTTTAGTTGGATTTTGCTTAGCTGAGTCTGAGTAAGATGAAGGCTTAGTTTGTGCTGCCATATCTTTCTCGTGGTTTTTATTGTTACTATTTGACGTGTTTTGATTTAATAGTTAAATATTTAAAATTATAGGTATATTACATATACCCTTCA
Organism: Harpalus rufipes; assembly: GCA_951394225.1. NCBI lineage: Eukaryota > Metazoa > Arthropoda > Insecta > Coleoptera > Carabidae > Harpalus > Harpalus rufipes. The sequence goes on from OX596274.1 coordinate 5,029,534, forward strand.
AAAATACTGTCAAACCCAACAATGAATTGGAAATATTTCGATAAATTAGAAGAGAAGGACAAAATTTCTTCAAAGAATGAATTTAAAATAAAAAATCTAAATACAAAGAATAGATATAAGTATCTTAAATAAACTCCGTGACCGTAAAAAGTTTTATGTACTGCGCAACGTGGAATTTTTGGTACCAAATTTTATAGAATAAACTTAATGCTGATACAGCATGAAAACCCAGTTCAATCGTAGCTGTACAACAATTTAAAAGACCCAGTGGAAAATAACAACAAATCTAATGTGGTTTACAAAGTTCATTGTTCCATTGGGTAATAATTACATTGCTACATATGGAGGTTACGACTGCCGACTAAACGATATGTCAAACTGAGGATGGATGAACATCCCAGATCAACACAAAACAACACAGCTAACATATGTGCTCTGACTGAGCATTCCAATACACTACAACATACCTACCTTCAATCTAGAACATTTCAAGATTATGGAGGAAGAATAAAATTCCTCAAAAGGTTTATTTCTTGAAAAGCTACATATCAGGGATGATAACAACAACATGAACGCAAGAACGGATATACAGGGTGTAACAGAAATAAGTACATTAAATTTAACCAGTGATAGAACTCGTCGAGAGCAACAATATTTATTAACTTTTTTTCGAAATCTCAATTTTTTTAAGCATTTTTACCTCCTCCCCCCATAAATTAACGAGTTCTTTATGTATTTTCATAATAATATGATCTAGTAGCAATAACAATGAAACAATTCTTTTCGACAAATGTGAATTGTCAACTTGTTCAAATAAGTTTTGACAAATAAGTCGATTAATAATTATTACAGAAGTTATAATCAGTAAATGTGCTTGCCTTTACGGATAGTGAGTATACAGATTTTGTGCCGGCCTATGGTAAAGCTCAGAGAAACGCTGCCAAAGCCCAAAAAATTGATTTCGACCGTTTTCCGAATCGTCATCTTCCAAACGTTCACACCATTTTACATGCAAATAAAATAAGTTTTGATTCTCAGTCAGATTTTAGTACTCGAAGAATAGCACTTCAACAAAAAATGTCACATCTGACAATTTGTAGGATGTTGAAAGAACAATAGTTACATCATTTCGACGACGCCTTCAGAGTGTATTGATAATGGCGGTGACCATTTTGAACAGTTGTTCTTAGTTGACTGCATCCTATAAATGTTCTTAAATTTTTGGATTGTTCAACCTGTTGTAACATAAAAATTTGACGTATGTTTTTTTGTTATCTTAGTTGAGGTATTCTACTCTATCTCTTATCTTTCCCGATTTGTGTATGGTTTCACCATCTGGTGTATAGGTCAATCTGTTCACCAGTTTCTAACCTTTCTTTTTTGTTGACAAATTATTCAACCTTTCATTGTATTCTGTCGCAGTCACAACGGCAGTACTTATGCTGGAAAGTTTCTTTCCATATAATTATTGTTCCATTTATTATTTCCTTTTTAAAACGTTACTATTATTATTTGAAATGATTAGTTTGTTGACAGTGACATATAATCTGTCAGTTACATACATTTGAGATTTGAACTGTGTAACCATGGAGTTGTGTTGTGCTTAAAGCGTAGACACCGGGATTGAAATTATAAATAATTTTAAAAATTTATCCATAAAATATATACAAAAAGTATTAACGCAAACCTGCAGAAAATTTTAAAAACTTTTTTTTATAATAAAAAAACTCGAAAAAATAATATTTAAAGGTATTTTTCGAAGAAAAACTATTTTGAACCTCCAGTAAAGTACTATTTCCGGTTATCTGATCACTCCAAAATCTAATGGCATCTTTCCATATAAGAGTAAGGTAGAAATACAAGGTTTCATATTTTTTTGAACGATAGTATTTGAGTTAGAGCGTAAAGAGGATCCATACATACACACAGACATCATCGTGAAAATGTTAACATTGGATTTTAGGGACCTTAAAACGTGGTCATTTACCAAAATCTCGATATGCGATTTTTAACACGATCCCTATACCTCCCTTACCAAAGGTAGCGGGAGGCAAAAATAATAACAAAATGACATTACATGTTAGATTCGTCCAATTTTGTTACCCATTAACTCTGAAATCCGTATTATCCGCGATATTTAGTATCCGAGATAGTCGAGATTCTATTGTATCTACTATTATGAGTAGGAGACTGATATTTTTGTTATCACTTGTAAACTGGTGACCTTGGTGACTATCCGGTATTTTATTATATCTCAGTAGATAAATATAATCTAAATTTTATCGTATATATATTCCGGAACTAGAACTGATGCGTACTTTTAGATACACTAAAAAAATTCCCCACGGCTATGTACTTTAAAAGATATTTGCTGGTTCATTCTCGCGTGAACAGTGTGTACAAGTTCCATAAAAAATTATGTACAACAACCGGGGTTAATTGGTCACTTTATATGCTTCATTTGAAGGTATAAAGTTTAAAGTGTTTCTTTATTACCCTACTCCTGGTTCACTAACTCTAATAGTTACTTACGCAGTAATTCTTGTAAACCGTAATATTACGATAGGTTACGGGTAAATTTTCAAAGAAAGTGTTACAGGAATCAATAACCCATCAAGTATCGCAATATGAAGTTAGAAAATAATTTCATACATTGTAATATCTACTTCCATGATAAAAGCGTATTAAATTTAGCGACTGGGATCACTATAATTTTTATGTCATATTGGTTTCTATAGCAACGTTTTTGAACGATTTATAAGAAAAAAATCTGTTGTGGCCAGGTCAATACCTCTCGCCATTTTCATTTTATGTTGCATAGGACGCGAGCAGTTATGTGACTTTGTTGGCATTGGCAAGCAGGTATGAAGACCGTGTCAAAATGACAGCTAGTAATAATGTACATAGGTGTCAAGTATCATAAGTTTTCATTCAAACTATTATGATTTTCCAAATCCATGTGGATCATTTTCCTCGACAAGTATATTCCATACTATTGATGACAAACAACATGATAATTTTTTTAGAAAGATACAAGTGAGATGATTACATTGGTTTGAAAATGTCATGAGGAGAAATGAAGAATATATTGGATGAAGAATGAATGATTCGATTTTGGTTATAATTGGTGAACCAGAAGTAGCCTCATTTGAATATTTAACGTTATTATAACTTAAAGAATATATTATTCTCTATACGATTTGATTGCATTTTATACTTCATATTCAATAGATATAGAGTTAAAGAATTTTAAAGAAATTAAATTTTATAAATCAGCCAGCTATGCTAAACATGGAAACTACTAATATCTTCATATAATTCAAATTGATAAATGTCAGTATAAATAAAAATAAATCAATGTGGCAGAGATGAGGATGTTGAAGTAGATGTTGGGGAAGACACGGAAAGATAGGTAAGGAAATAACTCTAGTGCTACAAGTTTCTAGAAAGATACAAGCGAGATGATTACATTGGTTTAAAAATGTCATGAGGAGAAATTGAGAATATATATTGGATGAAGAATGAATAGCTTAGTAATAGAAGGTTGAAGAAACAGAGGAAGACCAAAGATAAGGTGGAAGGACTGTATTGCGGAAGACTTGAGAGAAAAGGAACTGAATGAGAGTAACACAGTACATGAGTAAAACAGAAATGAGTGGAAGAAGAAAATAAAAAACAGCAACCCCTAACAAATGGGGAAAGCTAAAGAAGAGGAAGATGTTAGTATCAAGTGCAATTTGCATGAATTAATTTTACTGGAAATTTAGAATCTTTTGCAAGAAAATTTATGTATGGAATTTATACATAATACACAGGATTGACGGAAGGTATTGTGCTGGCCACTACACATTTTTTTCATTTTTTTTGCCCCATATTAACTAAAACAAATTATTCTGTAAAATAAATATATAACTCTCATCCCTACTGAAGTTTGTTCATTTAAAAGCAGAGCTGAGATTGTAGAGAATTTTGTATGCAACTTGTATGGTGTACGTATTTTATGTTTCTGGAATTTACAACACTCATCTCACGATTTGTGTCGTAAACTTTTCATGCATACAAAAAAGCGACGGTCTATGTAGGTACTTTTCCATAAATGACTATTTTCTTAGTACCTCAACATTTTTAAAACACTGTTTTAAAATATCCATGAATGTTAAATATGTCATTATATTAAAATTTTGTTTTACGGCACTATAGGGGTCATTTCTGTACCATTTAAAATTCGAAATATTTGGCGTTGGTCGGGATCGAACCCGGTATTTTTTTCTGAGTAAGTATGGCGTGAATTTACTCCTAATTTAAAAAATAGGGTGTAGTAGTAGTTTTCTGCGTTTAAAGAATACGAAATAACTTTCTCACTAACTGCGTTCCTTAGTAAAATGTGTCACCAAATTTTCCATTTTCTAGAAATGAAATCGAAGGTTAAAGGTTGCCGGATGTGACGAAAACGTTCACAAATAACTTCCAAGCTACGCTTCCAATCATGAAAATTTGACAGAATTCGTTATGCTTATGCAGAAGACACCAATTTCAAAGGTGATGAAGGCTCGTCGAAATGTTTTTCAGATGTTAAAATTCTACATCTAATTTACAACTTGTAAATAACTTAGTATTATTTAGAAAGAGTTATTGAAGTATTTCACTTCGAAATATTCAATAAATAACACTGACACAAATTCTTTTTCTATCAAAATAATCTGAATATTGATCTACCGTGTATGGAATATAGGTACAAGTTATACTTGTGGAAAATAATACTAGTACTCATTCCTTTACATAGTAATTGTAGCTTCTTAGTATTTGAAACATCTAATAAATTTATTATTTGACATAAATACCTAACTAAATATCTATTTTATAAATAATTTATATCTGACAACTGCTACTTTCATGTACCATTATATTTTTACCTCTCGCTAAGAGAGATATTGAATTCATGCTAAAAATCACATATCCAGATTTTAATGATTAAGCACGTTTTAACGTCCCTACAATGCGGTTTTAATATTTTTACGATGATTGTGTGTGTGTGTGTGTGTGTGTGTGTGTGTATGTGTGTGTGTATGTGAATGTGTATATGTATGAGGGTAGGTAGGACGGACAATACACTTGTCGTACCGTTGTACATGGGGGCGTCGAAGAATTATTTTCAGAGGAGTGTACCCAAGTGATCCAGAAGAGGATACACTAAAATAAATCTGTTGTGGCCAGCACAATACCTTCTGTCAATCCTGTGTATTATATATAAATTCCATACATAAATTTTCTTGCAAAAGATTGTAAATTCCCAGTAAAATTATTTCATAAACTATGCAAGTTGCATTGACACTAACATCTTCTTCTTCTTTAGCCTTCCCCATTCGTTAGGGGTCGCTATTTTTTATTTTCTTCTTCTACTCATTTCTGTTTTCCGTGTCGTTCTCATTCAGTTCCTTTTCTCTCAAGTCTTCCACAATATAGTCCTTCCATCTTATCTTTGGTCTTCCTCTGTTTCTTCAACCTTCTATTACTAAGCTATTCAATATATTCTTCATTTCTCGTCATGATATTTTCAAACCAATGTAATCATCTCTCTTGTATCTTTCTAGAAATTTGTAATACTAGAGTTATTTCCTTACCGTATCTTTCCGTGTCTTCCCCAACATCTACTTCAACATCCTCATTTCTGCCACATTAATTTACTTTTTATTTATACTGACATCTGTCAATTTGAATTATATGAATATATTAGTAGTTTCCATGTTCAGCATAGCTGGCTGATTTATAAAATTTAATTTCTTTAAATTTTTTTAACTCTATATCTAGTGAATATGAAGTATAAAATGCAATCAAGTCGTATAGAGAATAATATATTCTTTAAGTTATAATAACGTTAAATGTCAATAAATCAAATTTAACTGTTAAATCTTCAAATGAGGCTACATCCGGTTCACCAATTATAACCAAAATCTAATCAGTTGTTCTTCTGGATGTAAACTTGAGGAATACGAAAAAATTATAGTTTTTGGAATCGTGGTATTGAATTTATGCGATCCGAAACTTTCGTCACACACACATACACACACACACATACATACAGACATTACCGTAAAAATGGTAAAATCGTATTATAGAGACCCTAAAACATGCTTATTTACTACAAACTCATCATTGAATTTTTTAACCAAAGACAATACCTTTCTTTACCTAAATAAAGGTGACGAAAGGTAAAAATGGACGAAATTCAGTTTTCCACCATTATATGAATTTGCAAAACAAAAGCACATCTAAGATGGCCTCCCAAAGGCGCACCACATGTCGTATATCTCTTACAATTTCCGTTGGCGGCCTTCGAAATCCGGAAATCATCTACTATATTAAAATAAGCATTTTTCATTTTTTTTATAAATAAGTAAATACATAATATATGTAGGTACCTATGAAGGCGTTTATCAAACCTCATAAAATCGAAAAGCTGTCCACCATTTGAGAACACTTTGGGGATCACATTTGTATTATGCATGTATTTAAAAATAGGAAATAATTTTTATATTTCCAAGTTTGACGTCGATCTGACTCAAATCCGGCTCATCCTATTCACAACCAGTCACCTAATGCAAACAACCATACGACACAATTTCTGATCAAAAAATTCTGTACCAGTGACTCCATTAGAAAACTACATAAAATAAAATTTTATTCATTTTAATTTGAGTAAAACGTAATCTAAAAGTTGTTCCATATATTAATTTTCACTAGTATACGTAGTACAGTAAAATTGTAAAGTATAAATAATAATAACTTTTATACTTGTATAAAATATTCAATATGAAAACTTTGAACTAGTAGGAGACTTCTTTGATGCATTGTGCGACCGTCTTTATCCGTTATTAAATTTCTTTTTAAATATTACATTTTCCGATAGTGTATTTCTACAGACTAAACGACTCGCGAAAATTGAGGAATTATTGATTTTGTATGGTAGTGTCCGAGTTGAGAGATAGATTTATCTAATTGCTTTTTCTATCTCTGTCTACCAGGAAATGTATTTGCTATAGTACGAACACGAACGAGTGCCACATGTTTTCAATATTGACACAAGTGTAACTGACATTACTACTCGCAGAGGTATTCAGTCTGTTTCATAAATTAAATTGTCACTAGCAGTGATTTATTATAATGATTCTTTTCTATTACATGCATCATTTACAATCTAAACGTATAAAAATACATGCCAGTAATATCTCATATAGGTACAATTATTTCACTTATTCAGGTTACGATGTGACTCATGTATACCAATATGAGGAATTTACTGAAAAATACGAGGTTTGTTCAAAAAAAATCTGATTTGGACACCACACGACTTCCTTGTACGGTTATTAAACTATACATATTTTTTTAATATCTAAATTACAAAATATTAATTTTAACTTCAAAATGGTAAGATCTTTTTAAAGAGAGTTTTGATTACAACAAAGAAATTTTTGATTACAACAATGAATATGACTAATTTCACAATATTTGTTATTGTACGAATCATAAAATTGCACGTATTTTGACATGAACATTTTATTTTTATTTTTTTGTCCTAATCCATAGCAAGCTTTATTACAAAAAAATGTTTAAATTTACATATCTCGCTTATACAAAGGGCTAATTTAATAATACTTGATGTGCTAGACGCAGAAATTAATTCTCTAAAACTTTTATTTGAAGCATTTATTTCTAAAATCAAAATAAAATCATTTTATTCAAGAAAAACTGTTAACAACTTCAAGTAATGTACCACTTCCGGTTAGCCTATTTTAACCAAAATCTATTATGTTTTTTCGATTGACATAAAAGTCTTGTATACCAAATTTGAAAAGTTTTGGATTATATTTTAAAACAGTTTTTCATTATAATCTATTATAGGCTTCATGCAAAGTGCCACTTCTGGAAATTGTGTAATAACCAGAAAGGGAGGTGCACAAGTAGATATTATAGGAGTTCCAAATACAAAATTTCAACTTTCTACGGCTTACCGTTTTTGAGTTATGCGAGATACGTACGTACAGACGTCACGAAGAAATTAGTCAAAATGGATTCAGGGATGATCAAAATGGATGTTTCCGCTGAAATCTGAAAACCGAAATTTTTCGCGATTACAATACTTCCTTTACTTACGTACAAGGAAGTAAAAAGGTGACTTTTCAAATTTCGCTGGCTACGTACCTATATTAGATTCTCGATTTTTTTGTTTGTTACGTTGGTACACATGTTCCGAACATATGTTGACATGATCAGCCATTTTGAATTTGTATTCCACTATCTGAAAATAACTGTACCTATCTATAAATTCATTTTGTATAACTTTGCAGACCAATAAAAGTATATGAGAGATACACATGTTATATTTGACAACTGTATAACTTTCTCGATGATATTTGTGAATATCAGTTCGTCATATAGCTATCATTTGCTTGAACTGCTTACTTCATTAGACGCACCTATTGATACTGTCATCTGTCAATTTTTGCATTATCTGAATATATTAGTTTCCATGGTTAACATATCTGGCTAATTTATGAAATTAAATATCTTTATAATTCTTTAACTCTATATATATTGAATATAAAGTATAAAATGTGATCAAATCATATCGAATAATATATTCTTCAAGTTATAATAACGTTAAATGCCAATAAATGATATTTAATAGCGTTTCTTCAAGAAAAACTGTTAAAATCTTCAAATGAGGATACTTCCGGTGCACCATTTATATAGCCAAAATCTAATTACTTGTTCTTCTGGATGTAAACTTGACAAATATAAAAAAATATGATATTTGGAATCGTGGTATTGAAGTTATGGGATCCGAAACTTTCGTCACACACACACACACACACACACACACACACACACACAAACACACACACACACACACACACATACATACATACAGACATCATCGTAAAAATGGTAAAATCGTATTATATGGACCCTAAAACGTACTTATTCACTAAAAACTCATCATTGAATTTTTTGACAAAAGACAATAGCTTCCTTACTTAAAGGTGACGGAAGGTAAAAAACATCTATTACTTAAGGAAATAAAAATTCATTTTTAAATCAATTTTTTAAAGGAAAACTTCTGAATAATGTAATATTTCCGATCGACTTATGATATAATAACAAGTTTGAGAGTCGTGGAATTTGAAAAATTGTACCCGTGGGATCCATATATGAGTATATTGGCATCATCGTAAAAATTGTTAAATTCGAATTCTTGGGATTCAGTGGCGTTACTAGAGTTGAACGATTCCAATTTATTTGGACTCTGAAATAATGACGTCGGATTGTTACCATAGTTACGAATATAAGGATTTAATCTTCTAGTATTGTTAAATGTGCTGCATGACAGCAATTTTATTGTTCGTTTACAGATAGTTAAATATATTTAATACGTACATTCTTATTTTTAGAAAATGATTTTGTTGCCTTATATTCAGTTTCTAGTTCGTTTAATTGCATAAGAGGCAAAATGAACTCCGTACAAATTATACATAATTATTTATTGAATCGGAATGGAATAGTTTGGGTTATTGGTAGTATTACCTTCCGTCACCTTTAGGTAAAAATTCAATGATGACTTTTTAGTGAATAAGCACGTTCTGGGGTCCATATAATACGATTTTACCATTTTTACGATGATGTCTGTATGTATGTGTGTCTGTGTGTGTGTGACGAAAGTTTCGGATCGCATAACTTCAATATCAGGATTCCAAAAATTATAATTTTTTCGTATTCTTCAGGTTTACATCCAGAAGAAGAGGTGATTTATGAACTTAAAAAATATATTATTCTCTAGACGATTTGATTGCATTTTATACTTCATATTCAATAGATTTAGAATTAAGGAATTATAAATATACTTAATTTCATAAATCAGCCATCTATGCTAACCATGAAAACTGCTAATATATTCAGATAATAATTCAAATTGACAAATGTCAGTATCAATGAAAGAGTAAGGGAAATAACTATAGTATTAGATGTTTCTAGAAAGATACAAGAGAGACGATTACATATCATGAGGAGAGATGAAGAATATATTGAAAGAAGAATGAATAGCTTAGTAATAGAAGGTAAAAGAAACAGAGGAAGACCAAAGATAAGATGGAAGGACTGTATTGCGGAAGACTTGACTTAAAAGGAACTGAATTAATTAATATTGATTTTGCCTTTTTTTACCTTCCGTCATCTTTAGGTAAGGAAGGTATTGTCTTTGGTCAAAAAATTCAATGATGAGTTTCTAGTGAATAAGCATGTTTTAGGGTCCTTATAATACGATTTTACCATTTTTACGATGTCTGTGTGTGACACAAGTTCCGGATCCCATAACTTCAGTACCACGATTCCAAAAATTATATTTTTTTCGTATTCCTCAAGTTTACATCCAGAAGAACAAGTGATTAGATTTTGGTTATAATTGGTGAACCGGAAGTAGCCTTATTTGAAGATTTAACAGTTAAATTTGATTTATTGACATTTAACGTTATTATAACTTAAAGAATATATTATTCTCTATATGATTTGATTACATTTTATACTTCATATTCAATAGATACAGAGTTAAAGAATTTTAAAGAATTTTTTTTTTTAATTCAGCCAGCTATGCTAAACATGGAAACTTCTAATATGTTCATATAATTCAAATTGACGGATGTCAGTATCAATAAAAATAAATTAATGTGGCAGAGATGAGGATGTTGAAGTAGATATTGGGGAAGACACCGAAAGATACGGTAAGAAAATAACTCTAGTGTTACAATTTTCTAGAAAGATACAAGAAAGACGATTACATTGGTTTGAACATGTCATGAGGAGAAATGAAGAATTATATTTGAACAAGAATGAGTAGTTTAGTAATAGGAGGTTGAAGAAACAGAGGAAGACCAAAGATAAGATGGAAAGACTGTATTGCGGAAGACTTGAGAGAAAAAGAACTGAATGAGAACGACACGCAAAAATAGGGACCCCGAACGAATGGGAAAAGCTAAAGAGGAAGAAGATGTCAGTGTCAAGTGCAATTTGAATAGTTTGTTTATGAAATAATTTTACTGGAAATTTAGAATCTTTTGCAAGAAAAATTATGTATGGGATTTATACCTTATACAAAGGATTGACGGAAGGTATTGTGCTGGTCACAACAGATTTTTGTATATTAAAAAAGTTTTTGTTTTGTAATCAGAATTGCAATAAAGTTGAAAAACACCGTGTTAATAAATATTGGATAAAAAACAATTTGAATAGTAATTGAACATCGAACAAAATTACATATTCCGTAGTATCTCTTCGTACATAAATTCTTGTTAATTTTTTATCCAGCTCCATCCGTTGAGATAACAAGACTTGTTTACTTTTCACTAGGATCGAGTATTTGTTTCGAGGATCTAAACAAAGTAATAGTAGCAGCAAAGCGAAACAAAAACGGGATATATTAACAGTTTCTCGTTCGCAAATCTATCGGAAATCCCGAGCCGTTTCCGCTTCATTTACGAGTCGTGTACACGAAGATTTCGGAAGCGGAACTCGCAACACGCTCCCCCACCCTATCAGATCACCGTCAGTGATTCGTTGCTGCGTCTGCCGAAGGAAACGGCCAAATCATAAATTTTATTTATCAATTTATCGATGGGGAGCTGATTAGATAGTTGACCTGATACGTGACGCAGACCCGGAGTAAGAGGGTTTTTGATAAATTTGGGATACTGCGGATATTGCATTTGCAATATTGACAACTCAAGCTCTTCTGGCAGAAAAAGGAACTAGTGTTCATTGGATACTGGGTTTGTTGATGTCAGTGAACTGTAGATTACATTCTAGTCTGGAAACTCGTATATTTGAGTAAGGTGAATGTCACTTTTAATATAAATTACGTTAAATACAGCATATGTTAAGATGACTTTTAAAAAAATCTAATATTACCAACACAATACCTCCCGCCATTTACCTATGGGGTCTCGTTGCCGCGTGCCTGATGTCTGATCGCGAATCTGGGGAATCCGATTCGATCCCGATCAACGCCAAATAATTCGAATTTTAAATGGCATAAAATTAACCCTTGTGGTAAACGCCCGCACAATACAAATATGTCATCATCATTACCGAAATGTGTGTATAAATCAGATTAGCACACCCAGCAATGGATAATGTGCCGTAATAATATATTTATTTGTTTCTTTATTTAAATACATACTTGTATATTTACTAATGCTTGAAATTATGTATTTCCATAAAATTATTGTTCTATTTACAATTTTCCTTTTAAAACGTTACTATTATTAATTTGAAATGATTATTTTTTTGACAGTGACATTTATCTGTCAGTTACATACATTGGAGCTGAACTATGTAACCACGGAGATGTGTTTAAACCATAAGCTCCGAGATATAAATTTCTATTACTTTATAAATTTATCCATAAAATATATGGAAAAAGTATTAAAGCAAACTTGTAGGAAATGGAATAATCTTTAATTTTTATGTTAACAAATTGCAAAAAAAATACATTTCAAGGTGTTTTTTGAAGAAAAACTATCTTGAACTGCCATTTCTGGTTATCCGATTGCCACCAAAATCTAATGTCTTCTTTCCATATTAGAATAAGATAGAAATACATGGTTTCAAAACACACACACACACACACACACACACACACACACACACACACATACATATATCATCGTGAAAATGTTAAAAATGGATTCTAGGGACCTTAAAACGTGGCCATTTACCAAAATCTCGATATGCGATTTTTAGCACAATCCCTCTACCTCCCTTACCAAGGGTAGCGGGAGGTAAAAATGTGATGTAGCCAACACAATACCTCCCGTTTAATTTAATTTTGATTCATGTAAATACTTAAAATTAAAATAAATTTAAATACCAGGTCTGATCCCGACCGAGGCCAAATATTTAGAATTTTAAATGGCACAAAAATGACCCCTAGTGTTCGTGAAGTGACACCTGGTAAAATCCCGCACGGTACAAATATGTCATCATTGTTACCGAAAACTGTGTAGAAAGCAGACTGGCAGACCCAGCAATGGGTAATATGCCGTGATGATATATTTATTTTATTTATTTATATACTTACCTATATTCATTGGTGGCGTGGAGACATTAAAACAGAGGACAATTTTGTGCTATTTAAAATTCTAAAATATTTGGCGTCGGTCGGAATTGAACCCGGTTCCCCAGATTCGCGTGAAGTAACGCTTGGTAAACGACTGCACGGTACAAATATGTCATCATTATGACTGAAATCTGCGTACAAAGCAGATTGGCTCACCCATCAATGAGTAATTACAAAAATTTGAAAATTTTGAGCTATTTATATAAAACTTTAACCTCTTGTATTTTGGTAACTAGAAGAGATAGGACCTATATTCATATAGCATTTTTTGCTTAAAATGACCTTAGGAATAAGCTGTTAAAATTTGTAACATTAGTCCTGAATCTATCTATTTATAGAATTTCCTATTTGATATCTGGCTGTATAGCTCATTTATACTTTCTTCAAAGCCAAGAACGGAGTTCCTTTGATAATGTTTTTATAATTTAATAAAAAGTGGTGAAGTACGCGCATAATACCCGCATTTTGTTACGCGGCCATAAAGACTTCCTTCTGGCTAGAGTCATATTACTGCAGATTTTTCTATGGACTTGTCCCGTCCTCAGCACTGCCATTTGTTTTGATAACGGAGCAAATAAACAATGGCGCGATGTTAAGCATAGCCTGCTTGCTTATGCACTCTGCAATGAACGGAAGTTTTTGCAAATAAAAATTCCGCGCCTGAACTTTATAACGTTAACACTTTCTGCTTTTTAACATGGAAGAATAATAAACGCTAACGCTGCACTGTTGGTTTATAAATTACCACTCGCTGGATTAAATTAAAAAATAAACGGAAGCAGACTGAAATAAAAACTTTAATTGAATTAAATACTTGTACGGTATATTTATTTTGTCATTACATGGTTATGAAAATTCTAGTAATAACTCAGCATTTTGTTTATAATGGACTAGAGTTAATTATTTGATATGTTTAATTATGATATTAAACTAAGTACTCTGCACCTGCGCCAACTTATAGGTAAAATATTTTTGCCAAATTTGCTTCTCCTATTATGTGTACATTGTACATACAGTAAATTTTTTGAAAGATGTTCGATCAAGGTCGTCTACGAATTGTATGAATTCAGATTTTTGCTCCGCGCATTATAACAAATTCAATAGTGTCGTTTGCTTAGTTTTTGTGAAGGTTAATTAGATATATAAATCGTAGAAATGGGCTATAGTAGGTCGAGGAGAAATTAAATAAACGAAGAAAGAAATTGTGAAAAATTCATGGACCTCGCTGGGATTTGAACCCAGGGCCTTCCTATATCTAGTAGGACGCTCTAACCAACTGAGCCACAAGATCCCATTGAAGTCAATGAATCTTTCACAAGTCTTTTTACAAATCGTAACGAGTACACTCTTCTAAATGGAGAGATGAATACTCAGCGCGAACAATGCGCATATATACAAGTTATTGTGAACTTTAAGCCGTCACATACAGGGTGATTCATCGGTCTGTCCTCTCTTTATAACTCTTTTATTTTAAGTCAGATAGAAAAACTCTTCAAATATAATTTATATAATATATTATTGTCTATCTACGTACTATATGCATTTGTATACAGGGTGCTCCGTTGAAGCGCAACAATATATAATTTTATATTTCTTAATGGAACACCCTATATATATTTATTTATTTTGATAGTAAATTAGATTCCCTTTAAAAAACTATTAAGTAATAAGGGGTCTAAAATAATAAATTAAGAATTTATTTACGTTCATAAAAAATAGTAGTTCATAGTGGAAAAAACCATAATTTAATACAAAATTTTGATTCTTTTTTATTAATACTTATTTTAAACATTACACTAATTACAAAGAGGCTATTAAAATTTAGTGACAGACTAAATAATGCAAAATTATAATACATTCGAAACAATTGATCAAATTATCCATAGCTTACTTTGTTAATAATAACATGATACAAAAATATCATTCAACGAATAAAGGTAAATAACTTCTTAATTAATAATTTTAGACCCCTTATTACTCAATACTTTTTTAAAGGAAATCTAATTTACTATCAAAATAAATAAATATATATAGGATGTTCCATTAAGAAATATAAAGTTACATATTGTTGCGCTTCAACAGAGCACCCTGTATAAAAGTGCATATAGTACGTAGATAGACAATAATATATCATATAAATTTTATCTGAAGAGTTTTTCTATCTGACTTAAAATAAAAGAGTTATAAAGAGAGGACAGACCGATGAATCACCCTGTATACGTAGATTATAATTATTGTGGACCCCACTAAATGTTTAAATTGTAGAAATGGGCTATAGTAGGTCGAGGAGAAATTAAATAAACGAAGAAAGAAATTGTGAAAAATTCATGGACCTCGCTGGGATTTGAACCCAGGGCCTTCCTATATCTAGTAGGACGCTCTAACCAACTGAGCCACAAGATCCCATTGAAGTCAATGAATCTTTCACAAGTCTTTTTACAAATCGTAACGAGTACACTCTTCTAAATGGAGAGATGAATACTCAGCGCGAACAATGCGCATATATACAAGTTATTGTGAACTTTAAGCCGTCACATATACGTAGATTAAAATTTGTTTGGTTCACGAAAGATGACAATTCAAGGTCACTTGTTCGAAGAAAGAATACACAACATTTAATACAGTAGTACCTTAGCAACATTTCATGTTAGAAAGAGAAAGATTACTTGGCGTATGTCTATGTAGTTTATGTTGTGTGACAGATATACGTTCATGTTGACATTACTTTCTATCACGTTACAAATATTAATGACGTATGTCGTAGAGTAACAGATATCTAATTATCTACTACACTGCCCTCTATGCTAATATTTACCCAGTGACGTTGACATTTAAATCAAATTATTATTCCATAGTTTTTGTCAAGTCTAGGTTATTGTGTTTTGCAAATACATAGGTGAAGAGCATGAATCTTTGAGAAAGGTAGGTATTATTTAAAAAGAAACATAATTTTCAAATAAATTACACTTATTTTTTTTAGTTAAAATGTATCCATAAATATTTCATGTTGCACGTCTATGTATACGAAATGCAGTGAAGTTATCTGTAAGTAATATTACACCATACGGTTCATAAATGACCTTGAATTGTCATCTTTCGTCAACCAAACTATACTACTGTTATTTTATTGTTATAAAAATATATGTTACATTAAAAGCATTCAAAATTCAAAAATAAGTAAACTGGTAAGTTTATTAGCAAATGTAAAACCAATCATGTGAAAAATAAGATGACACAATGTCAGTATTAGTGACTGACACAAAATAACGTTGTTCGTACGGCTATGAATTAAGGTAATGTATCTCAATTAATAATTAAACTTACGTTACAGCGCAAGTATTATCAACAACGAGAATCGTTTTAAAGTGGAATGTCCTAACTTAGTTGAAACATTATGAATTTTTGAAAGACAAGCGTGTTATATCTATCCTTATCGCACACGCTTATAGCCTTTGCAAAGGAAAGAGATAAATGTATGCCAATTTGTTAATTCGTTCATGATACAGATGACTTTGATCGGACATCTTTCAAAAATTTTACTGTACATTCTGTAATTTTTGTACTAACAACCTGTAATTATTGAAATTTATTCTATTTCAAATGGTTTCTGTTACATTTTAATATACTCGTAATTACATACAATGAGACTTTTTCATTGCTTAGTACTAATTGGAAGTTAATGTATACAAAAAAAACTGTTGTGACCGTGACAATACCTCTCGCCATTTCCATTGTGGTATATGTATATAAGTATTGTATTTAACATTTCTTGTACACACAAAAAATTTCAATTACACCTAATCTTTATATTTACGTATTTTATTCTATGAGCAAGTTTGCTCCACTTCTTCTAAATGTTCGAGGTTTTTCCAATTCATTACGGGATTGGCGGTATTTCTGAAGGGTTCATGTAACATACCTATAATTTTAAATATATAATTAATAATACAATACGAAATATTAAATATCGTTCCCAGAAAAAGCCTTCAGTATTATCTCTGAATTTTTGACACTGACATTAGTGACATTTATCTGTCAATTTAATTTCTTAACTGGTTACCATAGAGATGTTTGGGCTGTGATATTTATTACAAGAGATTATTTTATTTAGAATATAATTCCTTAGTCACGTGACATGTTTTCCGCCAATCAACATTCAGAATTCCCCTAGCTACGCGTTTATCACAGCGATGATAAAAAACAAGGAAATAAACACCGTATTTATAGTCGTTACTAAGGGATTTGTTTTCTTTATTTATGACATTGACAGTTAATTTTGAGTATAAAAATAAATAATAACAATAATTCGAACTCCGAAATATTAAATAAAACTCGTAAGTACCATGTTTTAATACAAAATGAATATGTATATCGAAAGTTAGGTTAACATAATGTATTACAAAAATTCATTATATTCTCTCATTAAATATAAGCTCGTGATATGATTAATAATCGAAGATATTGCTCGTGAAACCGAAACAGCACATTTCAACTCGTCCTTCGGACTCGTGAAATCTGCAGCTCGGTTTCACTCGAGAATATCATCGATGATAATCATATCACTTGTTATATTACGTATGATTATATATCTATATCTTTAAATCTATAGAAGGCATAATAATTTTTTTAAATGTGTCGGATATGCTATGCTATAACGATGAAAACAGCTACTTTATTAAGACAATTCTAACTCACAAATGGAAGTTTTAATGAAAAGAAAATGAATGTGGCAGAGATGAGGATGTTGAGGAAGAGACGGAAAGATACAGTAAGCAATGAAAGAATAAGGGATATAACGGGTATTAAAAGTTTCTAGAAAGATACAAGAAAGACAATTATATTGGTTTAAACATATCATGCGGATAGATAAAGAATATATTGGAAGAAGAATGAATAGCTTAGTAATGCGGAAGACCAACGATAAGATGGAAGGATTGTATTGCGGAAGACTTCAGAGAAAAACAACCGAATGAGGACGACCCGCAAAACAAAAATGAATGGAATAAGAAAATAAAAAATAGCGACCCCTAACGAATGAGAAAAGCTAATGAAGAAGAAGATGTCCGTGTCATGTGCCATTTGCATAGCTTATGAAATAATTTTACTGGAAATTTAGAATCTTTTGCAAGAAAATTTATGTATGGAATTTGTAAATAATACACAGGATTGACGGAAGGCCACATCATATTTTTTTTTTTAATAAAATTAAATATATTTTATGCGCAGATGAAACAACATAATTGTTAAGAAATATTGGAAATTTAAATAAAATTATCAACAACATGGATTATTAATATAATTACTGCCAGTTTCAACCGAGAAATTCCTTATATTATTTTATCAATCAGCAGTATTTCCCCCTAACTTTTCTAAAATTGATTTTGTTTATTATTACATGTATAAGTTTAGTTATTTATAAATAATGTAACATTTTATACTTAACTATGATTATAAACAAACTTCGTACGTACGTATTCGCGTTGAGTGAAGAATATAAATATATATTGTAACCAACGATAATAGATATGTAGTATATTATTTATTTTATTTTTTATTTATTATTAAATCTATCCAACAGGATCTAGGATCCCAATTACAGGACGATTATACAAAATGTATAAATTTACAAAATGGTACAAATAGACAAATGAGGACAATAGAGAATTACATGATGGACAATATTTAACAAACAATAAAAAAAAATTAAACTAAATCTAAGATTGATAGATTATTGACATTTCTTTTAAATTTACTAAAAGAATCACTAAATATGTCAACATCCGTGCTACTGTCATGAATTAAGTTATTAAATATACTACAAAGTTGTCTTAATGGAGACTTCAGTTCGTAATTGGTCCTTGCATAATTACATTTGAAAGGTAGTTTTTTCCTACTGGTGACGCGTGGAACATTTATTGGTATTAAGGCAAGAGAAACAGGATCGTCTATTAGACCATTTAGTAGTTTATGTAGGTGTAGACAACTTTGTAATTTTCGACGAGAGACTAAACTCTGAATATTCATCTCGCACAATAAGTCATTATAGTCATAGTCGTAACTGGGATATTGTCTGCAAGATTTGAAGTAACAGTATTTTAAAAATTTTCTTTGTATAGATTCTAGGTCAGAAATATACATACAGAACAGTCTAGCATTACAGTTATTCTATTAGTTTACATAAAATGATATTATTACCCCAGTTTACACACAATGCATTACTGGCTTGTTTTCATATATTAATGGAATTTTATAATTTTATATTAAATAATCATGTTACATTTCACCGACAGAATTTATAAAATATCTGTATCAATAACATTTCGCTAAAACAGGTTATTGTCTTTATTTAATTTTTATAGTAAAGTAATCGACATTTATGATTTTTTTTTCTATTTTGCGCCTTTTATGTCTTTTTAAATAAAAAATTTAAAAGGTAAGAACCCTTAACTTTTTACCTTCCGTCACCTATAGGTAAGGAAGGTATTGTCTTTGGTCAAAAAATTCGGTGGTGAGTTTTCATTGAATAAGCAGGTTTTAGGGTCTTTACAATAGGATTTTACTATTTTTACGATGATGTCTATATGTGTGTGTGTGTGTTTGTGTGTGCGTGTGTGTGTATGTGTGTGTGTGTGTGACCGCGATTTCGTCAACGATATATCCAATACTAGAATTCCAAAAATTACAATTTTTACGTACTCCTCTTCCTTACAACCATATGCAGACTTGATTACATTTTGGTTATAATTGGTCAACCGGAAGTACCCTCATTTTCTTGAAAAACTCAGTTAAATGTTATTATAACTTAAAGAATATATTATTGTCTATACGATTTGATTGCATTTTATATTTGATATTCAACAGATATAGAGTTAAAGAAGAATAAAGATAAAAAAATTCATATAAATTTCATAATTCAGCCAGCTATGGTAATTTAACCATGGAAACTGCTAATATATTCAGGTAATTCAAATTGACAGATGTCAGTATCAATAAAATGTAAATGAATGAAAGAATAAGGAAAGTAACTCTAGTGTTAGAAGTTTCTAGATATAAGAGAGACGATTACATTGGTTTAAAAATGTCATAAGGAGAGATGAATTAATAGAAGGTGGAAGAAACATAGGAAGACCAAGATGAAAGGACTGTATTGCAGAAGACTTGAGAAAAAAGGAACTGAATGAGGACGACACGCAAAACAAAAATGAGTGGAAGAAGAAAATAAAAAATAGCGACCCCCTAACGAATGGGAAAAACTAAAGAAGAAGATGCTAGTGTCAAGTGCAATTTGCATAGTTTGTTTATGAAATAACTTTACTGGAAATATAGGATCTTTTGCAAGACCCGTGTCAAAATGACAGAAATTATTATGTCCATAACTGACAAGTGTTATAATTTTTCATTCAAAATTTCATAATTTTCTTATTCCATGTGGTTTGTTTATTATCAGGAGTATGGAATTCAGTTGCCGAGAAAGGGAATCACATAGTACCAAAAATTTAGAATCTTTTGCAAGAAAATTTATGTATGGAATTTGTACATAATACACAGGATTGACGGAAGGTATTGGGCTGGCCACATAAGATTTTTTTTAATTAAAAATTATTTTCTATTAATTAGTGCAATCATATACAGAATATTCCATTTAAAAAAAATACAAATATGGCAATATCTACGAAAATTAAACTTTTTTGTACCAAATTTATACAGATTTAGTTAGCTTATTAAAAGTACTACAAACTTTATTTAAACAATTTTTCGGTATCTTTGAAAAAAAAGGTGTTTCCAATTTCGCATTCCACCTTGTATAATGCTGTTTTTATTTTCACATTTTACGGTTCGAGATCATTTCTATTTTATTATCAATTATGAGAAGTAAAACTATTGGAAATGTTGAATAATGATATGAGAAAGTCTATTTTTATATTTTAATAATAACATAATTTTGTTAATTAAAACATCTTAAAGTTTTTAACATGTGTCACATTATAAAATTTTCATTTGTTTTAAGCTAAACTTTAAAATTGTTAAGTTCTACAACTATTGATTTATAAAATCCATAAAATATTGAACTGATTAAATATTTTATGGGTAGTTTGAAATTCCAGTAAGAAAGAATTAAAAAACTACATCCTCATCCTATAAGCCGTAGCTATACAGAGTGTGTTAACTTTTTTGTTTTTCAGGAAAAGATGTTAGTGATTTTAAAGCTTTTTCTGCGCTAAACAAGATTTATTACGGAAATCCCAGCGCCTGTGAAACGAGAAGTATGCTTTTTGTCCTCTCACAGATAGAATTATTTTTCTTAAAATTTAAATACAAAATTATTTATTTTATTTATTAATATAATTGTTTCAGGAGTAGCCTCCCATACAATAATCAGCAATACCATACAAAAAATCTGTTGTGGCCAGCACAATACCTCTCGCCACTTCCTTTTTTACTTCCTTGTACGTAAGTAAAGGAAGTATTGTAATCGCGAAAAAATTCGGTTTTCAGATTTCAGCGGAAATATCCATTTTGATTATCCCTGAATCCATTTTGACTAATTTCGTCGTGACGTCTGTACGTACGTACATATCTCGCATAACTCAAAAACGGTAAGCCGTAGAAAGTTAAAATTTTGTATTTAGGACTCCTATAACATCTAGTTGTGCACCTCCCTTTTTAGTTATTACACAATTTCCAGAAGTGGCACTTTACATGAAGCCTATAATAGATTTTAATGAAAAACTGTTTTAAAATATAATCCAAAACTTTTCAAATTTGGTATACAAGACTTTTATGTCAATCAAAATAACATAATAGATTTTGGTTAAAATAGGCTAACCGGAAGTGGTACATTACTTGAAGTTGTTACCAGTTTTTCTTGAATAAAATGATTTTATTTTGATTTTAGAAATAAATGCTTCAAATAAAAGTTTTAGAGAATTAATTTCTGCATCTAGCACATTAAGTATTATTAAATTAGCCCTTTGTATAAGCGAGATATGTAAATTTAAACATTATTTTTTTGTAATAAAGCTTGCTATGGATTAGGACAAAAACATAAAAAAAATGTTCATGTCAAATTACGTTAAATACGTGCAATTTTATGATTCCTACAATAACAAATATTATATTTTTATTGTGAAATTAGTCATATTCATTGTTGTAATCAAATATTTCTTTGTTGTAATCAAAACTCTCTTTAAAAAGAACCGGGTTAGATTATGGTCGCTATATATCTTACTGTTTTGAAGTTAAAATTAATATTTTGTAATTTATTTATTAAAAAAATATGTATAGTTTAATAATCGTACAAGGAAGTCGTGTGGTGTCCACATCAGATTTTATTTACATAAGTATATGGCGCGAACAGTCATGTTACATTGGTGGCCTTGACAAGCAGATGTGGGGGCCCGTTTCAGAATGATAATTAGTAATTATGTACATAAATGTCAGTATTTTTCATTTAAAATTTCAAGATTTTCTAAATTCACGTAGTTAATTCGTCACCAGGAGTGTGGAATTTACTTGTCGAGGAAAATAAATCACATGGATTTGGTATTATCTTTGGTCAAAAAATTCAATAATGAGTTTTTAGTGAATAAGCATGTTTTAGGGTCCCTATAATACGATTTTATCATTTTTACGATGATGTCTATATGTGTGTGTATTTGTGTGTGTCTGTGTGTATGTGACAAAAGTTTCAGATCGCGTAACTTCAATACCACGATTACAAAAATTATATTTTTTTCGTATTCCTCAAGTTTACATCCATGCAAAAGAACAACTGCTTAGATTTTGGTTATAATTGGTGAACCGGAAGTAGCCTCATTTGAAGATTTTAACAGTTTTTCTTGAAAAACTCAGTTAAATTTTATTATAACTTAAAGAATATATTATTGCCTATACGATTTGATTGCATTTTATACTTCATATTAAATAGATATACAGCCATAATAATAAATAATTTCCTATTTCCCGATTAGATATTCCGAGAATATCTCTTAACCATGTGTTAAAATGACGTTTATGGACAGTTTATTCAAGAGTTAAGTCTTATTCCATGTTTATTATTATACATTTGTGGGTTAAGCTCATGATAAACTAGGAATAGCTATTCGTATGTTAAAAAGAAGTTATTCTGAACTTAACCTTTGTTTATTCTTACCCCTGTTAGAGTTAAAGAATTTTAAAGAAATTAAATTTTATAAATCAGCCAGCTATGCTAAACATGGAAACTACTAATATATTCATATAATTCAAATTAACAGATGTTAGTATCAATAAAAAGTAAATTAATGTGGCAGAGATGAGGATGTTGAAGTAGATGTTAGGGAAGACACGGAAAGACAGGTAAGGAAATAACTCTAGTGTTACAAATTTCTAGAAAAATACAAAAGATTATTACATTGGTTTGAAAATGTCATGAGGAGTAATGAAGAATATAATACACAGAATTGACGGAAGGTATTGTACTGGCTACAACAGATTTTTTTAATTTGAAGCAAATACACAGTACCAATATTTTTGTAATAATGCTATTATAGACCTACGGTAATGATAACGAAAGTTTGTGAATATTATATAATCTCGATTTAAATCTAGAGATTGAAACGCAGTTAGAGGCATTCACGATCGAGAGTCAGTGACCAGGAATACACTTGCGGTAAGAGTTACTTGCCTAAAGTACACTACTATCTTGTAATTCAGTTCAGATTGAATTTACGAGCAGTGCATTGGAGTAGAAGGTAACGACCGTGGAAAATATATAAGTTCTTGTGCAATACAAATACAGAAACTTGTTGGGATATTTTCGCTTCGTTAGATTTCAATTTATTGTTACAGTAATCACATTATTTATGGAAAACTATTTCCGGTTTATTATTATATTAATAAAAAAGTTTATAATTTCAAAGTAATTTCGAAGGAATCTAAATGCATAAACAGATTTTATGTTTTAAAAATGATGCAAGTATCGTACAATTCCAGATGTAGTTGAAATATTAAATTATTAAAGATGAAGCTAATTTTATGGACAACGACTTGTGTGAGTAAACAATTACAAGTGATTACATATTTTGAGCAGATCAGATTTTTTACCTTCCGTCACCTCTAGGTAAGGAAGGTATTGTCTTTGGTCAAAAAAATCGATGGTGAGTTTTCATTGAATAAGCACGTTTTAGGGTCTTTACAATACGATTTTACTATTTTTACGATGATGTCTGTATGTGTGTGTGGACATGTGTGCGTGTGTGTGTGTGTGACCGCGGTTTCGGCCGCGATAACTCCAATACTAGAATACCGAAAATTACAATTCTTGATGCGTATTCCTCTTCCTTACAACCATATGCAGACTTGATTAGATTTTGGTTATAATTGGTCAACCGAAAGTATCCTCATTTCAAGATTTTAACAGTTTTTCTTGATAAACTCAGTTAAATATTATTATAACTTAAAGAATATATTATTCTCTCTACGAATTGATTGTATTTTATATTTCATATTTAACAGATATATAGTTAAAGAATTATAAAGATAATAAATTTCATAAATAAGCCAGCTAAGCTAACTTAACCATGGAAACTGCTAATAAATTCAGGTAATTCAAATTGACAGATGTCAGTATCAATAAAAATTAAATGAATTAAAGAACAAGGGAAATAACTCTAATGTTTCTTGAAAGATATAAGAGAGACGATTACATTGGTTTGACCATGTCATGAGGATATATATATTGGAAGAAAAATGAATAGTTTAGTAATAGCACGTGGAAGAAACATAGGAAGACCAAATATTAGATGGAAGGACTATATTTCGGAAGACTTGAAAGAAAGGGAACTGAATGAGGACGACACGCAAAACAAAAATGAGTAATAGAAGAAAAAAAATAGCGACCCCTAACAAATGGGAAAAACTAAATAAGATGTCAGTGTCAAGTGCAATGTGCATAGTTTATTTTTGAAGTAATTTTACTGGAAATATAAGATCTTTTGCAATAAAATTTATGTATAGGCCGCGTGCAATGACGTGACTTTGCTGACTTTGGCAAGCAGATATGGGGACCCGTGTCAGAATGATAGCATTTATTTATGTCCATAAGTGTCATAATTTTTCATTCAAAATTTCATGATTTTCTAATTTCATATGGTTTGTTTGTTATCAGGAGTATGGAATTCAGTTTCCGAGAAAGGGAATCATAAAATACCAAAAATTTAGAATCTTTTGCAAGAAAATTTATGTATGGAATTTGTACATAATACACAGGATTGACGGAAGGTATTGTGCTGGTCACATCAGATTTTTATATATTTGTTGTGGGTTTAATTATTTATTCCAAATGTTAGTGCACTTAATTTATTTTACCCCACATATTTTACACTATTCGGTCACATCTTGAACATGTTTTAAGCTTATTCCAAGGTGGACCTATCCAAATTTAAATAATAATAATAATATAGGAACTATGGTTAAATATTTGTTATCTCTCTCTCTCTCTTCTATGGCGCTACAGCCCAAATCGGGCCTTGGCCTCCACCAGCTTTCTCCTCCACTCGTTTCTCTCTAGTGCAGCTCTCTTCCAGTTTTTCATCCCGATCCTTTTCGCGTCTTCTGTGACGCTGTCTTCCCATCTTTTCCTAGGTCTGCCTTTGGGTCATGTGTTATACCATTTGCTTTGTAGTATCCTTCTAGGGGTTCTTTTTTCTTCCATTCGTATGATATGGCCGGCCCAGCGCAGTCTTTGGATCTTTACAAACCCTGATACAGGAGTCTCTTCAAATTCTTTATAGAGTTCGTGGTTGTATCTAATTCTCCAAGCGTTATTTTCATATATTGGTCTTAATATGCGTCTCAATTTTTTTCTTTCAAAGGCGTTTATTTTATCCTCATTTCTTCGGGTCATCACCCATGTTTTGCAGCCGTAGCATAAAATAGGCCTAATTATGGTTTTATAAATTTTCATTTTTGTTTTTCTGTGTATATCTTTGGACCTGATGGAGTAGGGCAAAATATGCTTTATTGGCTAGGGTGATTCTTCTTTGTATTTCCGTGTCTTCTGATCCATTCTCTGATATATTTGCTCCTAAATATATAAAATCTTCTACTATCTCTATCGTCTCGTTTTCTATAATAAGATTTTGAAATATTTGTTATACATATTTAAAATATTGTATAATTTAAAATATGTACATAAATTCAAATTTCACACTACATATCCGTGCTTTTCTTTATTTTGGACCACAGTCTTTGTACATACAAGTAGAATAAGCTTATTTCATTATGTCGTAGGGTTTTATCCTAAGCTCAGTAGTTACATAACATAACCACCACATTAAAGCTTGTACTTTATTACATGTTAAGCTTTTGCAGGACACTCAACACCTAAAGACTCACCTAGATTATATGCTAATGTTTGTCATATCCCAGTTAAACTTCAAATTTTCTTTTTTATATTTTCTAAAAGGTAACATTAAAATGAGATTTAACAGTGTGTTACACAGCTACGTAGTTAAAGAACTCAGGTGCTATTTTAATATAACATTATACATCATATTATTACAAA
The DNA here is from genome assembly GCA_951394225.1 of Harpalus rufipes. Lineage (NCBI taxonomy): Eukaryota > Metazoa > Arthropoda > Insecta > Coleoptera > Carabidae > Harpalus > Harpalus rufipes. Next base: position 5,056,245 of record OX596274.1, read on the forward strand.
GGTTAACAGTTAATAAAATAAATGTATACAGAGTGACACTGAAAAATGGGGCACAAAAAATAACATGTCAAAAAGGTTTTCAAAGTTTTGTGATGAATATTCAAAACATTGTTAAATTTGAAATATTTTCGTAGACCTAAAAAAACCTTCTAAATTAATTCCACTATCTGCAAATAACTGTACCTATCTATAACTTTCCAGACCAATAAAAGGGATATGAGAGATACACATAGTATATTTGACAACTGTATAAATTTCTCGATGATATTTGCGAATATCAGTTTTTCATAAACCTAGCAAATCTTTCAGTGAACTTAGCAGCAACAAGTCTCATTTGCTTATCTAGCATTTACTTGAACTGCTTACTTCATTAAACGTACCAATTGATACTGACATCTGGCAATTTGAATCATCTGAATATATTAGCAGTTTCCATGGTTAGCATATCTGGCTAATTTATGAAATTTAATATATTTATAATTCTTTAATTCTATATCTTTTGTATATGAAGTATAAAATGCGAACAAATCGTATAGAGAATAATATATTCCTCAAGTTATAATAACGTTAAGTGTCAATAAATGATATTTAACTGCGCTTTTTCAAGAAAAACTGTTAAAATCTTTAAATTAGGGTAGTATGTAAACTTGAGATATATGAAAAAATTATAACTTTTGGAATCGTGGTATTGAAGTTATGCAATCCGAAACTTTCGTCACACACACACAGACAAACAGACACACACATACACACACATACATACAGACATCATCGTAAAAATGGTAAAATCGTATTATATGGACCCTAAAACGTACTTATTCACTAAAAACTCATCATTGAATTTTTTGACCAAAGACAATACCTTCCTTACCTAAAGGTGACGGAAGGTAAAAAAGAAATCATGTCACAATATTTAGGATAAAATTGCCTATCACTTTTATTAGGTCATAGGTATTCAGCACATGTTCGGCGGTCACCACGAAGCTATTTCTGTTTTTATGACATACAAAATGCATTAAAAAATCAAAGTCAACATTTCGTACTTGTTTCGTGTTTCAAATTTTGTTTTTACAGTTGATGTGAGTTGTTTGTCATTAATACAATTACAAAATATGACTGAAAATATTAATCTTACATGACTGTCATCGTGACGTTAAATTAAAGTTAATTTAATTTTTGTTTCTCAACACTATATACTTGTTGACGTAAAAGTGCTCGATAAATTTTTGTTGAAACTATAGAAAGCTGTCCTTACCTCAGAACTCAATAAAACCTTTTCCAAACTATTCATTTTCACATAGAATCAAGAATCGACGGAAAGGGTAGCACTTTACAAACTTAATTACCATCAAAAGGAACCTTTTGCAATTCATGTATAATTAACGGGAAAAATGGCGCTCTGTTGACTTTTCTAAACAAAATTTAAGGTAATTGGGCCGAGGAAAACTTTTGTGACATTTTTTACCTGCCTCTAACTAGTATTAAATATCTTTAAATTAGGAATTTTCATGGTTTATAAGTTCGCATTACTGATTTGATGAACTGGCAATTATTTTCAATATAAGAATCAGCAAAATATCTCGCATAATATTTGCAACTTTTAGGACTATATTGGTAATTGTAACTAAAATCAAGACATTTTTAATTTTTCTTTAAACCACTTTAAAAGCGCATTAACACATTCATGATACTACTTAACATTTTTTTATATACCTCTAGGTTTTGGCAAATATTTGTATTTGTTTTATGTGAATAAAATTGCATAAAATTCGTCCATGTACCTTTTTACCTCTCGCTAACACAGGTATTGGATTCATGCTAAAAATAGCATATCCAGATTTTAACGATTACGCACGTTTTAAGCACCTACAACCCGATTTTAACATTTTTACAATAATCTGTGTGTGTGTGTGTGTGTGTGTGTGTGTGTGTGTGTGTGTGTGTGTATATATGTGTATGTGTGTGTGTGTATATATATATGTGTAGGTATGTTGGAAGGACGATTTCTAGATGTTAAATATCATAATTCCATGTGGATAATTTCCCTCGACAAGTAAATTCCACGCTCCTGATGACAAATTAACTGCTTGAATTTAGAAGATCTTGAAATTTTTAATGAAAAATTCTGACATTTCACATCTAATGTACATAATTACTAATTGTTATTCTGACATGGGCCCCCACACTTGCTTGTCAAGGCCAACAATATCACATGACTGCTCGCGCCCTATACTTATGTAACTAAAAACGGAAGTGGTGAAAAGTTTTGTGCTGGCCACAACAGATTTTTTTACCTTCCGTCACCAGGTAAGGAAGGTATTGTCTTTGGTCAAAAAATTCAATGATGAGTTTTTACTGAATAAGCATGTTTTAGGGTCCCTATAATATGATTTTACCATTTTTACGATGATTTCTGTATGTATGTATGTGTTTGTGTCTGTGTGAGTGTCTGTGTGTGTGTGACAAAAGTTCCGGATCCCATAACTTCAATACCACGATTCCTAAAATTATAATTTTTTCGTATTCCTCAAGTTTACATCCAAAAGAACAAGTGATTAGATTTTGGTTATAATTGGTGAACCGGAAGTAGCTTCATTTGAAGATTTAACAGTTAAATTTGATTTATTGATATTATAACTTAAAGAATATATTATTCTCTATACGATTTGATTACATTTTATACTTCATATTCAATAGATACAGAGTTAAAGAATTTTAAAGATATTAAATTTTATAATTCAGCCAGCTATGCTAAACATGGAAACTGCTAATATATTCATATAATTCAAATTGACAGATGTCAGTATGAATAAAAAGTAAATTAATGTGGCAGAGATGAGGATGTTGAAGTAGATGTTGGGGAACACACGGAAAGATACGGTAATAAAATAACTCTAGTGTTTCAATTTTCTAGAAAGATACAAGAAAGACGATTACATTGGTTTGAACATGTCATGAGGAGAAATGAAGAATTATATTTGAACAAGAATGAGTAGTTTAGTAATGGGAGGTTGAAGAAGCAGAGAAAGACCAAAGATAAGATGGAAGGACTGTATTGCAGAAGACTTGAAAGAAAAAGAACCGAATGAGAACGACACGCAAAAATATCGACTCCTAACGAATGGGAAAAGCTAAAGAGGAAGAAGATGTCAGTGTCAAGTGCAATGTGAATAGTTTGTTTATGAAATAATTTTACTGGAAATTTAGAATCTTTTCCAAGAAAAATTATGTATGGGATTTATACATTATACACAGGATTGACGGAAGGTATTGTGCTGGCCACAACAGATTTTTTTATTACGGCTTTTACTTTGTTTAAAAATACTCAACTGCACGAAACCAACAGTTAATAAATGCATAAAATTTTATCCTTTGTACGTATACCAGCAACAACTTGTTAATTTAAGATTCAATACAATGATTATCACTCCTTCAAATATCTGTTACGATACAGTAAACTTCACATTACTTTGAGTAGTACAAAGTACAAGTTCAATGTTCATAACCATTACCTTCGTTACTATCAACGAAATGTCCTAGTAACTGGCGATGCACGGATACCACGTGACGTCGGAGAGCGTGGCGTGAGCGTGATCCCACCACGTAGTCACGTTCGTCACGCGCAAATCTCACACGGTGTTGCATTAAGATATTCCCAAAGCGTGGGATTGTTCGTTTTGGGTACGACGTGCAACGGTGCAATAAGGTTAGGGTGGCTAAACTTCCTAATACGTTTTGCGAGCTGTCGGAGCGGGATGGTATTATGAAGTTTTAGTTCAATTGTTCACTTGGATACCAGTTCACTTTTTTGGTTATGAAGAAGTGTACGTTTAATCACTATTATTAAAGGGAGTTATGAATGGGGTATAATTTTAATGCGAGCTCAGACAATGCTTGTTTTTCATTAAGGAAAGTTTTTGCATATTATGCTTTATATTATCAGTTTAACTTTGTTTACTGCGTGAATGTCTTGATGATAAAAATATTAAATTTATTATCATAAAAGGCATCCATAAACAAAAGCGTTTGCGTACACAAACAGTTATAATAAAACTTGTATTTTATCGTATACACAATATTCGAGGGTTGTTTTAATGAGTAATTACACGAAACTAAGATATAAATAATAATTTATCGGGCTAAAATGTACTTATTTTTCGACATTTATGTTTCCACCTAATTTTACTTTTTAACCTCTCGCTAAGAGAGGTATTGGATTCATGCTAAAAATCGCATATCCAGTTTTTAATGATTAAGCACGTTTTAAGGACCTACAATCCGATTTTAATATTTTCACGATGATGTCTGCGTGTGTGTATGTGTGTGTGTGTGTGCGTGTGTGTGTGTGTAAGTATGTGTGTGTGTATGTGAGTCGGTTGGAAGGACGATTTCTCAAAAACTATATTACTTAATATCTGTTTAACTACGTATTTCTCAATCGGACATTATTGGGAAGAGCTGAAAAAGTTTTGGTAATAATTGGACAACCGGAAATAGTAGAATTTTAAAAAATTCTTCTAAATATAAATTTTGTTCTTGCTAGTAAAAGAAGAGAAAATTCTCTATCTGATACGTATAAATATTTTATTTTATTTTTTATTAGAAATAATGAATAGATGTAAGTGGAATTTTTGTTGTAGAGTGTAGGTATACAAGAAATGTTAAATACAATAGGGCGCGTGAAGTCATGTGACTAGCAGATATAGGGCACCGTGAACTTTAAATTAATATCTTAAAGTTCTAGGACTTTAATGTTTCACTTTTTACCTCCCGCTACCCTTGGTAAGGGAGGTATAGGGATCGTGCTAAAAATCGCATATCGAGATTTTGGTAAATGAACACGTTTTAAGGTGTCTACAATCCAATTTTAACATTTTCACGACGATGTCTGTGTGTATGTATGTGTGTGTGGATCCTCTTTACGCTCTAACTCAAATACTATCATTCAGAAAATTTTGAAACCATGTATTTCTACCTTATTCTAATATGGAAAGAATTGATTAGATTTTGGTGGCAATCGGATAACCGGAAATGACAGTTTACTTGAAGCTCAAGATAGTTTTTCTTCAAAAAATACCTTTAAATGTATTTTTTTCTCAATTTTTTATTATAAAAATTAAAGATTATTCCAAAGATTATACTTTTTCTATATATTTTATGGATAAATTTATAAAGTAATATAAAAATTATATATATTTTTTGTTTTATAAACATTCAAAAAAAGTTGCTTTAGAATACCAGTATGACATAAAATAATTTTTAGTATTAGTTGTGAGAAAATATTTCAGACACATTATTTTTTCAGTAAAATTGATGAAATTGACCTAGAAAAATATCCAATAAACTACCATAAATTTGACATTTAATATGACATATTTTATTGATTAATAACAAAGATAATACAACAATCAATCAATCAAAAGCTAAAATGGATGCAATTTCCAGAATGTTGAATAGAATGATTGCTTTAAATATATATAAAAAAAAAATATTACCATATTACGTACATTAATCTATCTCGTTAGCTGTACGCCTTTGAAACTCATATAAAACATTTAAATGTCGGAGGAAGTTTAATTTAAAACTAGCATAAACTAAAACAGCGTACAAAAGTTTCGGAAGTGGATTAAAAGAATTATACAACTCTTTTGAAGTGTTGATACTGTGTTTAATTTACCAGCTCAGTACCGCAAAATGGCGGTAATTACTATTTTTCTTTGATTAATTCTCAGCTCGCTAGCGCAGAATTCCAACTATGTTCACTTTGTTTTATTCACTAGTTAAAAGCAAATTCCGGCAGCGGAGAATTTATGAATAATTTAATCCAATGGCCCTTGCTTTTCGCGTCAAATCTTTCCGCTTTTATCGGAAGCGGAAGTACGTGTAATTTCCGATTGGAAATCTATACTGCTCGTGTTGTTTTCATAGTTGACGGGTATTGCAATTTCAAAATTTTTCCAACCTTACTGCCGATTACAAATGAAAGTAGAAATGTGCTGCTTTTTTAGGTTTATCATGTATATTTAGTGTGTTCTTTTAAATTGTACATTATTGCTATCTGGAACAGTATTTCTATTTCATAAGACTACTTTAATGAGCAAAACAAGACTAATGGTTCTCAAAATACGGAGTGCAACATATTTTAAATGGCAACTTTTTTATTTGCTTATTCGAATCAGTACTTTTTTTACCTCCCGCTACCCTTAGTAAGGGAGGTATAGGGATCGTGCTAAAAATCGCATATCGAGATTTTGGTAAATGACCACATTTTAAGGTCCCTAGAATCCAATTTTAACATTTTCACGATGATGTCTGTGTGTATGTACAGTAAAATTTTTGAAAGATGTCCGATCAAGGGCACCTGTATGACGAACGAATTAACAAATAGGCATACATTTATTTCTTTCTTTTGCAAAGGCTGTAAGAGTGTGTGATAAGGATCGATATAACACGCTTGTCTTTCAAAAATTCATATTGTTTCGATTAAGTTAGGACATTCCATTTATAAACGATGCTCGTTGTTGATAATACTTTCGCTGTAACGTAAGTTTATTTATTAATACAGATACATTACCTGGATTCATAGCCGTACGTATAACGTTATATTCTGTCAGAGTCACTGACACTGACATTGTGTCAGTATCTTATTTTTAACATATTTGGTTTTACATTTGCTTATAAACTTACTAGTTGACTTATTTTTGAATTTTGAATGTTTTTCCTGTAATATATATTTTTATAATAATAAAATAACAGTAGTATATTACGTACCCTCATAAAAACTAAGCAAACGACACTACTGAATTTGTCAGAATGGGCGGAGCAAAAATCTGAATTCATACAATTCGTAGACGACCTTGATCGACATCTTTCAAAAATTTTACTGTACGAGGTGCTACCCAAAAGTTCCCGAACTCTTTGTGTAACTCTTCTAACTGTTGTAGTACACCGATTTGCCGCTAGATTTCAACACTAGTACATCTCCCAAACCCTTCCGCCCGTTTTTACAACATTTTCATACAATTCGTAGACAACCTTGATCGGACATCTTTCAAAAATTTTACTGTATGTATGTACGTATGTATATATGTATGTATGTATGTGTGTGTGTATGTGTGTGTGTTTGTGTGTGTGTGTGTGTGTGTGTGTGTGTGCATTCTCTTTACGCTCTAACTCAAATACTATCATTCAGAAAGTTTTGAAACCATGTATTTCTACCTTACTCTAATATAAAAAAGAAGCCATTAGATTTTGGTGGCAATCGGATAACCGGAAATGGCAGTTTACTTGAATCTCAAGACAGTTTTTCTTCAAAAAATACCTTTAAATGTAATTTTTTCTCAATTTGCAATAATAAAAATTAAAGATTATTCCATTTTCTACAGGTTTGCTTTAATACTTTTTCTGTATATTTTATGGATAAATTTATAAAGTAATATAAATATTATATCTCGGAGCTTATGCTTTAAACACATCTCCATGTTTACATAGTTCAGCTCAAATGTATGTAACTGACAGATAAATGTCACTGTCAAAAAATAATCATTTCAAAAGAATAATAGTAATGTTTTAAAAGGAAAATTGTAAATAGAACAATAGTTTTATGGAAAGGAACTTAATATACATAATTTATAGCATTAGTAAATATGCAGGTATCTATTTAAATAAAGAAATAAATAAATATATTATCACTGCATATTATCTATTGCTGGGTGTGCTAATCTGATTTGTACACATATTTCGGTAATGATGGTGACATATTTGTATTGTGCGGACGTTTACCACAAGGCTTAATTTTATGTAATTTAATATTCGAATTATTTGGCGTTGATCGGGATCGAATCGGATTCCCCAGATTCGCGACCGGAAATCAGGCTCGCGGCAACGAAATCCCATAGGCAAAAGGCGGTAGGTATTGTGTTGGTCACCTCAGTTTTTTCTGAATTCAACGATGTCCATATGTAATACACTAATATTACAAAATATTTGAGAAAGACGCAAATGAAAATTATGCTGATTTAATTTAAATCTGATTGTAGTAAGAGTGTTATGAAGAAAGCTATTGCATGTTTTGTTTCATGTTAATTGTAGTTTAATGTTAAAATAAATATTTCTTATTACTTTCTCAGTGGTAAACTAGCACAAATTAAAATTGAAATAGTTTTATTATAGAAAAAATATATTTATTTTGCTTTTTATTTATTTATTATTAATGCGTTAGTGTTTGTACATTACATAAATTTCCTTCCCATTTTAGATAATCATAAATTTATTCTCTGGAGTCTGGAGGGATTATAAAATTTGATAAGAAGGGTTTATAACCGTGTAAATAGAAAATTTAATGCGTTACAAATTTAATCTTGGAAAAGTTATTGGCTGTTTTACAGAAGCATTACTTTATTATAATTTTTATATTATAATATATTGATATTGATTTATTATTTAACTTAGATATTACTAGTTGCGTTAAATGTATTTTGGAAATGTACATAAATTTAAATTTTGTTAAATCAAAAACAGTTATTGACATGTAACCATAATTTCATACATTTATCATATAGGAAGTTGCAAATAGGTATATCTAATTGAGCTTTTTATCCTAGACTATATATTTTCTCCTCGCTTTGTTCTGATCCCATGGGCTTTTAAGGGATGTTGCAATGTCGATTAACTTCATCAATTTTTTACCTTCCGTCACCTTTACATAAGGAAGGTATTGTCTTTGGTCAAAAAATTCATTGATGAGTTTTTAGTGAATAAGCATGTTTTAGGGTCCCTATAATACGGTTTTACCATTTTTACGATGATTTCTGTATGTATGTGTATGTGTGTGTGTGTGTGTGTGTGTGTGTGTGTGTGTGCGTGTGTGTGTGTGTGTGTGTGTGTGTGTGTGTGTGTGTGTGTGTGTGTGTGTGTGTGTGTGACGAAAGTTTCGGATCGCATAATTTCAATACCACGATTCCAAAAAGAATATTTTTTCGTATTTCTCAAGTTTATATCCAGAATAACAACTGATTAGATTTTGGTTATAATTGGTCAACCGGAAGTAGTCTCATTTGAAGACTTTAACAGTTAAATATGATTTATTGACACTTAACATTATTATACTTAAAGAATACATTATTCTCTATACGATTTGATTGCATTTTTTACTTCATGTTCAATAGATATAGAGTTAAAGAATTTTAAATAAATTAAATTTTATAAATCAGCCAGTTATGCTAAACATGGAAACTATTAATATAATCATATAATTCAAATTGACAGGTATCAGTATCAATAAAAAGTAAATTAATGTGGCAGAGATGAGGATGTTGAAGTAGATGTTGGGGAAAACACGGAAAGATACGGTAAGAAAATAACTCTAGTATTACAAATTTCTAGAAAGATACAAGAAAGATGATTACATTGGTTTGAACATGTCATGAGGAGAAATGAAGAATTATATTGGAACAAGAATGAATAGTTTAGTAATAGGATGTTGAACAAACAGAGGAAGACCAAAGATAAGATGGAAGGACTGTATTGCGGAAGACTTGAGAGAAAAGGAACTGAATGATAAAAATAGCGACCCCTAACGAATGGGAAAAGCTAAAGAAGAAGAAGATGTCAGTGTCAAGTGCAATTTGAATAGTTTTTTTATACTGGAAATTTAGAATATTTTGCAAGAAAAATTATGTATGGAATTTATACATTATACACAGGATTGACGGAAGGTACACAACAGATTTTTTAATTTTTTAATTTGAATGTATGATTTATTTTTATGAATAAAAGTCTATATTTCAAGGTATATTCATATAGTTGAAAAATATAAGAAACTATATGAAAATGAAATGTAGTTTTGAAGAACTTGATTTTTCTAGTAATTAAAAAAATAACTACTTGATTTTTTTTCAAGTAATTGATATTGTAACTACTTGAATTTTCAAGTACTTGAAATTGTAATTACTTGACTTTAGTTGATTTTTAGCTACTATTACTTGATTTGAGCTTGGCTTGATTTCAAGTCAATACTCTAATTATATATTTTAATTAATGATAAATTTTCTTGTTTAATTATTCGTATTATAGATATTCCAGAGGGTTCAGATGCTTGCATAATAGAATAGAATAAAAGGAAGGTAATACGAAGGAAATACATATTCATAGGTATACTTTACGAGAGTAAACATCTAAAATTAGGTACATGCAAATAACATTTTGTATGTACAACCTCCAAGACAGTAATTGTCATTTGAGAGAATAGTTTCAATTAGCTTCAGCTTAGTTTTCAATAATGAAATAGGGTAAACAGGTAGGAGTAAGGTCATGCATATCTATGTTTTGCTTGTAAGTTAATTTGCCCACTAGCATAATATTATGTAGAAGAGAATTACAGATACAGCGAACTAATGATAACATTAACCACTTCTTATCCTTATTAGCATATTAATTTGGACGTAAATTGTGTGGCGCATGAAATATACAACCCGGCTTCATACACAAACTGTTCATGTTTCGGGATTATGGAGGATAGCGTGTTAGTTCACAACACGTGTTTACTACGAGATAAATTCTTTGTTTTGTTTATTTGTACTGCAACATAAATGAAATATTAGTATGACGTACTCATAAATTGCACTAGTTGGGGTTTTATATTTCGCAGCTCGTAACGAACATGTATAAATCAATGTACACTAAAATTATTTATCATCTCTTTTACCATAATTTTAAAAGAAGAAAATGGAGTAGGTAGATATACAAAATATACCAGGTGGCGCTAGATATCCAAGACATGGGAAAACAGATTTTACCGTCCGTCACCTTTAGGTAAGGAAGGTATTGTCCTTGGTCAAAAATTCAATAATGAGTTTTTAGTGAGTAAGCATGTTTTAGGGTCCCTATAATACGATTTTATCATTTTTACGATGATGTCTGTATGTATATATGTGTGTGTGTGTGTGTATGTGTGTCTGTATGCCTGTATGTCTGTGTGTGTGTGTGACGAAAGTTTCGGATCACATAACTTCAATACCACGATTCCAAAAATTATATTTTTTTCGTATTCGTCAAGTTTACATCCAGAAGAACAACTGATTAAATTTTGGTTATAATTGGTGAACCGGAAGTAGCCTCATTTGAAGATTTAACAGTTAAATTTTTTTTTGACATTTAACGTTATTATAACTTAAAGAATATATTATACTCTATACAATTTGATTGCATTTTATACTTCATATTCAATAGCTAAGACTTATAACAGCTATGCTAACCATGAAAATTGCTAATATATTCATATAATTCAAATTGACAGATGTCAGTATAAATAAAAAATAAATTAATGTGGCAGAGATGAGGATGATGAAGTAGATGTTGAGGAAGACACGGAAAGATAGGTAAGGAAATAACTCTAGTGTTATAAGTTACAAGTTTCTAGAGAGATACAAGGGAGATGATTACATTGGTTTGAAAATGTCATGAGGAGAAATGAATATTATATGGATGAAGAATGAGTAGCATAGTAATAGAAGGTTGAAGAAACAGAGGAAGACCAAAGATAAGATGGAAGGACTGTATTGCGGAAGACTTGAGACAAAAGGAACTGAATGAGAACGATACCAAAAACAGAAATGAGTGGAAGAAGAAAATAAAAAATAGCGACCCCTAACGGATGGGAAAAGCTAAAGAAGAAGAAGAAAAAGATGTTAGTGTTAAGTGAAATTTGCATAGTTTGTTTATGATATAATTTTACTGGAACTTTAGAAGCTTTTGTAAGAAAATTTATGTATGGAATTTATGCATATTACACAGGATTGACGGAAGGTATTATGGTGGCCACAACAAATTTTTTAAATTTATTTCTTCAATAGTCATTGAATTCATAATTTTACGAAGATTCCAAGTATAAAAAAATATATAGTGTCCCATATGAAAAATGCAAGTTAATGTCGCTTCCGGTCAAATCGGAAGCTCTACCATCATACCAAATGCTATTATTTGTGACCTCTTCAGCCTAGTTTACAAATATATCAACAAAATTAAAAAATAATGATAAATAAAAGAGTTATTTTGAGTGACCCGTTTTCATTGTCATTCTGTATATCATCACTTCATATAACCCATTGCTGAGTGTGCCAATCTGCAGATATAGGTAATGATGATGACATATTGTTTACCAGTCCTCACTATATGGGCTCTAATTGCTGGCGTGGAGAGTGCACCACAGGAAACACTTTTGTGCTATTCACGACCAATCACTCAGGCACACATTTACGAAATCTCACTTCTAAAATCTATTTTTGAGTTTCAAAATATTAGAAAAGAAATGATTATTTTATTTAATAACAAGGTAAATTTCATTATTGTATAACATTTTGTTTTTATTTTTGTTGCTGGATACCCAAAGTTAACACGATCCCAATAATTGCATTAGACTTCGATCATGAAAAAGATACCCAAACAAAATTTATAAATGTAGTTCACGAATAAAAGCAAAAAATGCGGAAAAATGGAAACAACAGGATGTCATGCACATACCTGTATCCCCCACTCCACTGAAAGCACATGGCACATGTAGGGCGAAACGGCGCAATACTGACCTATATGTTGACTGTATTTCCACAAGCTACCGTGCAGCAGAGCTTCGTAAAAGTTTTAAATTTTTTTTTAACAAGAATGATTGAACATTCATGTTTATTAACCCTTAATTGGTGACTTGGTTGAAATGTAAGACAACTAATGATCTGGGATCTTTCAAGTTGATTTCACCTTTGGAAAAGTCATTTGCTTTCATTTTTACCTTCCGTTACCAGGAGGTATTGTCTTTGGTCAAAAAATTCGACAGTGAGTTTCTAATGAATAAATACATTTTGAGGTCTCTAAAATACGATTTTTTATGATGATTATTTCATTAACAAACTACGCAAATTGCACTTGACACTCACATCTTATTCTTATTTAGCTTTTCCCATTCGTGAGGGATTGCTATTTTTTAGTTTCTTCTTCCACTCATTTCTGTCTTGCGTGTCGTTCTCAGTCAGTTCCTTTTCTCTCAAGTCTTCCGTAGTACAGCCCTTCCATCTTATTTATGGTCTTCCTCTGTTTTTTCAACCTTCTGTTACTAAGCTATTCATTCTTCTTCCAATATATTCTTCATCTCTTCTCATGACATGTTCAAACCAATGTAATTGTCGCTCTTGTATTTTTCTCGAAACTTCTTTCCGTGTCATCCCCAACATCTACTTCAACATCCTCATCTCTGCCACATTCATATACGCATTGATACTAACGTCTGTCAATTTGAATTATCTGAATATATTAGCAGTTTCCATGGTTAGAATAGCTGGTTGATTTATGAAATTTTATATCTTTATAATTCTTTAACTCTATATTTATTGAATATGAAATATAAAATGCAATCATATCGTATAGGGATAAATATATTCTTCAAGTTATAATAACAATAAATGCCAATAAATGATATTTAACTGCGTTTTTTTAAAAAAAAAAAACTGTTAAAATCTTCAAATGAGGGTCCCTCCGGTTTACCAATTATAACCAAAATCTAATCACCTCTTAAGATATATGAAAAAATTTAATGTTTGGAATCGTGATATTGAAGTTATACGATCCAAAATTTTCGTTACACACAAACACACACAGACACACACGCACACTCACTCACACACACAGCTACATACATACATACAGTCATCATCGTAAAAAATGGTAAAATCGTATTATATGGACCCTAAAAGGTGCTTATTCACTAAAAAATCACTGAATTTTTTGACCAAAGACAATACCTTCCTTACTTAAAGGTGACGGAAAATAAAAATTAACCAGAATAACAATTCATGAAAAAAACTTAAATTAGACAAAAATAAACAATGTTACGTAGGTATTTAGTACTTTAATTATTATTTTATAATATATTGGATTCCTCGTGGCATCGAAATAAGTAAATTATTGATGATTTTGTCGTTTAGATATGCATGCGTCTATTATGATTTTAAATAATTGCGTAGAATTATTAATATTATTCTTTGCAATATGTTTGTTTCTCAGCTTTTATATTTTATTAAAGCGTAAAATTAAAATATGACAATAAAAATTCATAAGATTATTAAGTATAAGAAATATATTTTTTCAGCTTTGCTTCATGCTGTAAATTCTAATTCTCAATAAAGCATAAAGGTACTCGACACCGACAGGGGCGTATATCGCATGTGTAGGGTGTTATGACATAAACTCCGATCTGAAGCGAAGGCACTCACGAATCGCATGTTTCAAATAGGTATCCTTTTAGTAAAAAAAAACACATTTTACATAAGTATCAACCTGATATTTTTCTTTTATTCATATAAATAATATAACAAAACTACTAAATAAAATATTTAAATCCCACCTACAGAGGATACAATATTTCATATAAGCGGATTTTCCTAACAATATAAAAAATATATTTCAATATATTACATAACAAAACTATGGCATATTCCGTGTTAACAATTAATTAGTTTCGTTATTATTTTGTTTTTAGAACCTTCATAATCCTGTCATTCAACATTCTCGCCTACGATGGAAAAGGATTCGCTGAAACGTATTTTGTGATTTATGGGAAAAATGTTTATTTAAAATGTCATTTTGAAATAATAAAACAATAATCAATGAGTGCATTCCAATTAAAAATAAATTTGTTTGTTTTTCTTCTTCAACTTTTATAAATCAATAAATTTTATGAAAATTATATTATTACATGTTCGAAATCTGTCAGTCGTCTCGTTATTTTTAACTCGCATATTCGGATTTTAATGATTAAGCACGTTTTAAGGTCCATACCATCCGATTTTAATATTTTTACGATGATGTCTGTGTATGTGTGTGTGTGTGTGTGTGTGTATATATATATATATATATATATATATATATATATATATATATATATATATATATATGTGTGTGTATGTGTGAGTGTGGGACGGGGACGATTTCTCAAAAACTGTAATACTTAATATCTGTTTAACTTTTTATTTCTCAATCGGACATTACTGGGAAGAGCTGAAAAGGTTTTGGTAATAATTGGACAACCGGAAGTAACAGATTCTTAAAAAAAATCTTCCAAATATTATTTTTTGAAATATTTTATTCTTGCTAGTATAAAAGAAGAGTAAATTCTCTATCTGATACATATAAATATTCTATTATATCTTTTATAGATTTAGAGATAAAGAAATATAAGGTATATAATAATCTATTCTAATAAAAATCTCACAGTCCAAACAATGTCATGAAATCAATTGTAAAATTAAAATGTTTGTAACTGACAGATAAATGTCAATGTCAAAAATCCAGAAAATACTGTCAATCCCGACAATGAATTGGAAACATTTCGAAAAATTAGAAGAGTAGGACAAAATTTCGTGATAGAATGACTTTTAGAATTAAAAAATCTGAATATAAGGGATAGATATAAGTAGAATTTTTGGTGTAGAGTGTAGGTATACAAGAAATGTTAAATACAATAGGGCGCGTAGTTGGCCTTGACAAGTAGATATGGGGGCCTGAGTCAAAAAGATAGCTAGTAATTATGCACATAAATGTCAAATTCTAAATTTAGTGATTTTCCAATTCCATGTGTTTTATTTTGCTCGACAAGTAAATTCCACACTCCTGGTGACAAATTAACTACGAGAATTTAGGAAATCTTGAAATTTTTAATGAAAAATTCTGACATTTTACATCTATATACATAATGACTAATTATCATTCTGAAACGGGCCCCCACTTCTGTTTGTCAAGGCCAACAATGTAACATGACTGTTCGCGCCCTATACATAATTGTGTAACCAAGAAAAAGAAATGGCGAGAGGTATTGTGCTGGCCATAACAGATTTTTTTGTAATACCATATCGTTACTATGATTAAATAGAACTAGAAACAAAAGTGAAAAGGATTTATAACGGACGCTTGCATAAGAGCTGTTGTCACGGAGAATTTATGAACAACAAAAAAATGTCAATATGACAGAAGAAAGAATGGACTAATACTTATACAAAGACGAATTTCAGATTAATATTTATTGGATGAATAATGT
Source organism: Harpalus rufipes (assembly GCA_951394225.1). Lineage (NCBI taxonomy): Eukaryota > Metazoa > Arthropoda > Insecta > Coleoptera > Carabidae > Harpalus > Harpalus rufipes. The sequence goes on from OX596274.1 coordinate 5,072,323, forward strand.
AAATAATTTAATCTAGACAAATAAAAGTGATTTATTTGTTATAATAAATATTCTATTTTAAAATGAAAACTAATAAATTTATAAAAATATAAAATTAAATCAAATATAAATTTGCAATAGTTGAATAAAGTTGTAAACCGCCTTTGTGAGGCGAATTAACAAATAATATTTTAAGTGGGTTCTTGCCAGACTGGAGGTACAAATTAGTAATTGCCAAAAGTATAATAAATAATAATAAATGTTCTTACCGTTGCGACGTTGCTTGTAGAAGGATAAGGGTTTGAATAATAGTAATGATTTATTATAAAGAGTATTATTAACTAGTATAAATGATGAATGGATATGTACAGGTGATGGACCTGACTGTATGGAGGAATGGTCTTCATACTGGTCCCCTCAATGGACTTTCACCGGAATCTCTTTCTAACTTCTCATCGCCCATATAGTCTTTTATATTACTGTAATGCTAAGTCAACAAACAATTGAAGTGTCACTTAATTCCCAAATAAAGAAACAATATTATAGTTGCTCCATATTGCTTATTCTGCAATATTAGTGATTACTACGAGCCCAACCCCAAATGTATTCGTACTCTCTGAAAAAAATATATTAACAGCAAGAAGAAATAATTTTTTAATTTACAATAGTTAAGACTATATTTGGACAATTTTTTATTTTATGTATTAATAAAGTGTATTGAATTTAAATATGTTATTACCTAAATTTATCAGTTATTATCAATATTATTATCAATTAATTACTATGTTAATTTTTTTTTTTTGTAAAATTATTTGTAAAGTGATATTTATTTATTAAGATGTGGGGCCCCGTGTCAGAATGAGAGCTAGTAATATACATAGGTGTCAAGTATCATAAGTTTTAATTCGAAACATTATAATTTTCCAAATCCATGTGGATTATTTTCCTCGGCAAGTATATTCCATACTAATGGATGACAAATAAACATCAGAACATTTTGAAATTTTGAATGAAAAATTATGACATATGACAATTGTGACATCTATGTAAAAACTACTAGCCGTCATTCTGACACGGATCCTCATCTGATTGCCAAGGCCAACAAAGTCACATGTCTGCTCGCGCCCTATAAGTACACACAAATAATTGAAATGGTTTCTCTTCTTTCGTTTCTATGAGAAATTTTATCCTACTATTCCATTATGTTCAAAATTCTTCAAATTCATTGACGGTATTAGCGGTATTTCTTAAGGATATATGTAATATTAACATCTGTAATTTAAATATATAATTAATTAATAATACAATAATATATATTAAATGTACTCTTACCTCCTAGAAAAATCTGACAATGACATTTTACATTTACAAGTCAATTACAAAAATTTAAATATCGCAACTGTTTTTCGGGCAACGAGATTTATTACAACAGATTATTCTATATTATTATATACTATATCTCCAAACCTATACGAGATATAATAAAAAAATTAAGTGTGTCAGATTGAGAATTTAATTATCTTTAATATTAGTAGTAACAAATTTTCAAAAAATAATATTTAGAATTTTTCTTTTAGAAACTACCACTTCCGGTTGTCCAATTGTTACCAGAACCTATTCAACTCTTCCCATTACTGTTAGATTGAGGAATCCTTAGTCAAACAGGCCTTTAGTCTTATAGAATTTGAGAAATCGTGTCTCCAACAACCCCACACACACTCATCCACACACACACACACACACACACACACACACACACACACACACACACACACACACACACACACACACAGACATCATTGTAAAAATGTTAAAATCGGATTCTAAGGACCTTAAATCGTGCTTATTCAATAAAATATGGATATGCGATTTTTAGCATGAATCCAATACCTCTCTTAGCGAGAGGTAAAAATATCATTTGGTTAAATAATTCAGGGGAACAGGGTACCTAATAACAGTAAAACGTTGAAAATTTATATCTTGGCGGCTATTATTGGCCCAAAGTTATTCTGAAAAGTTACGGACAAAATGAATCATATGCAAAATTATTGATAGATTAATAAACATTAGAAAAAATATCATTTGATTAAATAATTCAGGGGAACAGGGTACCTAATAACAGTAAAACCTTGAAAATTTATATCTTGGCGGCTATTATTGGCCCAAAGTTATTCTGAAAAGTTTACGGACAAAATGAATTATATGCAAAATTATTGATAGATTAATAAACATTAGAAAAAATATCATTTCATTAAATAATTCAGGGGAACAGGGTACCTAATAACAGTGAAACCTTGAAAATTTATATCTTGGCGGCTATTATTGGCCCAAAGTTATTCTGAAAAGTTACGGACAAAATGAATCATATGCAAAATTATTGATAGATTAATAAACATTAGAAAAAATATCATTTGATTAAATAATTCAGGGGAACAGGGTACCTAATAACAGTGAAACCTTGAAAATTTATATCTTGGCGGCTATTATTGGCCCAAAGTTATTCTGAAAAGTTTACGGACAAAATGAATCATATGCAAAATTATTGATAGATTAATAAACATTAGAAAAAATATCATTTGATTAAATAATTCAGGGGTACAGGGTACCTAATAACAGTGAAACCTTGAAAATTTATATCTTGGCGGCTATTATTGGCCCAAAGTTATTCTGAAAAGCTTACGGACAAAATGAATCATATGCAAAATTATTGATAGATTAATAAACATTAGAAAAAATATCATTTGATTAAATAATTCAGGGGAACAGGGTACCTAATAACAGTAAAACCTTGAAAATTTATATCTTGACGGCTATTATTGGCCCAAAGTTATTCTGAAAAGGTTACGGACAAAATGAATCATATGCAAAATTATTGATAGATTAATAAACATTAGAAAAAATATCATTTGATTAAATAATTCAGGGGAACAGGGTACCTAATAACAGTAAAACATTGAAAATTTATATCTTGGCGGCTATTATTGGGCCAAAGTTATCCTGAAAAGGTTACGGACAAAATGAATCATATGTAAAATTATTGATAGATTAATAAATATTAGAAAAAATATCATTTGATTAAATAATTCAGGCTAACAGGGTACCTAATAACAGTAAAACGTTGAAAATTTATATCTTGGCGGCTATTATTGGCCCAAAGTTATTCTGAAAAGGTTACGGACAAAATGAATTATATGCAAAATTATTGATAGATTAATAAGCATTAGAAAAAATATCATTTGATTAAATAATTCAGGGGAACAGGGTACCTAATAACAGTGAAACCTTGAAAATTTATATCTTGGCGGCTATTATTGGCCCAAAGTTATTCTGAAAAGTTTACGGACAAAATTAATCATATGCAAAATTATTGATAGATTAATAAACATTAGAAAAAATATCATTTGATTAAATAATTCAGGGGAACAGGGTACCTAATAACAGTAAAACGTTGAAAATTTATATCTTGGCGGCTATTATTGGCCCAAAGTTATTCTTAAAAGGTTACGGACAAAATGAATAATATGCAAAATTATTGATAGATTAATAAACATTAGAAAAAATATCATTTGATTAAATAATTCAGGGGAACAGGGTACCTAATAACAGTAAAACGTTGAAAATTTATATCTTGGCGGCTATTATTGGCCCAAAGTTATTCTGAAAAGGTTACGGACAAAATGAATCATATGCAAAATTATTGATAGATTAATAAACATTAGAAAAAATATCATTTGATTAAATAATTCAGGGGAACAGGGTACCTAATAACAGTAAAACCTTGAAAATTTATATCTTGGCGGCTATTATTGGCCCAAAGTTATTCTGAAAAGTTTACGGACAAAATGAATTATATGCAAAATTATTAATAGATTAATAAACATTAGAAAAAATATCATTTGATTAAATAATTCAGGGGAACAGGGTACCTAATAACAGTAAAACTTTGAAAATTTATATCTTGGCGGCTATTATTGGCCCAAAGTTATTCTGAAAAGGTTACGGACAAAATGAATTATATGCAAAATTATTGATAGATTAATAAACATTAGAAAAAATATCATTTTATTAAATAATTCAGGGGAACAGGGTACCTAATAACAGTGAAACGTTGAAAATTTATATCTTGGCGGCTATTATTGGCCCAAAGTTATTCTGAAAAGGTTACGGACAAAATGAATCATATGCAAAATTATTGATAGATTAATAAACATTAGAAAAAATATCATTTGATTAAATAATTCAGGGGAACAGGGTACCTAATAACAGTAAAACCTTGAAAATTTATATCTTGGCGGCTATTATTGGCCCAAAGTTATTCTGAAAAGGTTACGGACAAAATGAATCATATGCAAAATTATTGATAGATTAATAAACATTAGAAAAAATATCATTTGATTAAATAATTCAGGGGAACAGGGTACCTAATAACAGTGAAACCTTGAAAATTTATATCTTGGCGGCTATTATTGGCCCAAAGTTATTCTGAAAAGGTTACGGACAAAATGAATCATATGCAAAATTATTGATAGATTAATAAACATTAGAAAAAATATCATTTGATTAAATAATTTAGGGGAACCGGGTACCTAATAACAGTAAAACGTTGAAAATTTATATCTTGGCGGCTATTATTGGCCCAAAGTTATTCTGAAAAAGTTACGGACAAAATGAATCATATGCAAAATTATTGATAGATTAATACACATTAGAAAAAATATCATTTGATTAAATATTTCAGGGGAACAGGGTACCTAATAACAGTAAAACGTTGAAAATTTATATCTTGGCGGCTATTATTGGGCCAAAGTTATTCTGAGAAGGTTACGGACAAAATGAATCATATGTAAAATTATTGATAGATTAATAAACATTAGAAAAAATATCATTTGATTAAATAATTCAGGCTAACAGGGTACCTAATAACAGTAAAACGTTGAAAATTTATATCTTGGCGGCTATTATTGGCCCAAAGTTATTCTGAAAAGGTTACGGACAAAATGAATCATATGCAAAATTATTGATAGATTAATAAACATTAGAAAAAATATCATTTGATTAAATAATTCAGGGGAACAGGGTACCTAATAACAGTAAAACTTTGAAAATTTATATCTTGGCGGCTATTATTGGCCCAAAGTTATTCTGAAAAGGTTACGGACAAAATGAATCATATGCAAAATTATTGATAGATTAATAAACATTAGAAAAAATATCATTTGATTAAATAATTCAGGGGAACAGGGTACCTAATAACAGTAAAACGTTGAAAATTTATATCTTGGCGGCTATTATTGGCCCAAAGTTATTCTGAAAAGGTTACGGACAAAATGAATCATATGCGAATCATAAGCAGATGTGGGGGCCCGTGTCAGAATGAGAGCTAGTAATATACATAGGTGTCAAGTATCATAATTTTTCATTCGAAACATTATGATTTACCAAATCCATGTGGATTATTTTCCTCGACAAGTATATTCCATACTAATGGATGACAAATAAACATCAGAACATTTTGAATGAAAAATTATGACATATGACAATTGTGACATCTATGTAAAAACTACTAGCCGTCATTCTGACACGGATCCTCATCTGATTGCCAAGGCCAACAAAGTCACATGTCTGCTCGCGCCCTATAAGTACACACAAATAATTGAAATGGTTTCTCTTCTTTCGTTCTATGAGAAATTTTATCCTACTATTCTATTATGTTCAAAATTCTTCAAATTCCTTGACGGTATTAGCGGTATTTCTTAAGGATATATGTAATATCAACACCTGTATTTTAAATATATAATTAATTAATAATACAATAATATATATTAAATGTACTCTTACCTCCTAGAAAAATCTGACAATGACATTTTGCATTTACATGTCAATTACAAAAATTTAAATATCACAACTGTTTTTTGGGCAACGAGATTTATTACAACAGATTATTTTATATTATTATATACTATATCTCCAAACCTATACGAGATATAATAAAAAAATTAAGTGTTTCAGATTGAGAATTTAATTATCTTTAATATTTGTAGTAACAAATTTTCAAAAAATAATATTTAGAAATTTTTCTTTTAGAAACTACCACTTCCGGTTGTCCAATTGTTACCAGAACCTATTCAACTCTTCCCATTACTGTTAGATTGAGGAATCCGTAGTCAAACAGGTCTTTAGTCTTATAGAATTTGAGAAATCGTGTCTCCAACAACCCCACACACACACACACACATCCACACACACACACACATACACACACACACAGACATCATTGTAAAAATGTTAAAATCGGATTCTATAGACCTTAAATCGTGCTTATTCAATAAAATATGGATATGCGATTTTTAGCATGAATCCAATACCTCTCTTAGCGAGAGGTAAAAATCATTCAGCCTCTTTTCTGTTTGATTTTCTTTTATTTTAAAATTTCGCGTAGCTGCACACACAGTAATCTTTCTCTGTTGTCTATTCATAATGAACTGCATTACTGCATAAGTGTCAAATTATCTTAAAATCAAGATGGCGGGTGGCTCGGTTAAGCCCGTGCATGCTTGAGCGCGTTGCACGTACTACGCGCCAACGCGCCGTGGGAATGATCGAGGCTTGTAGAAGCTCGTGGAGCGAAGCGCGTCTACTTAGGTAGTGGCTCGTCGCGCCACAGGCCGCGGGAAGAGCAACCTTATAAAATTTCTTAGGTTTAATAATAATTTATTTGCAAATAAACCATTGTCTGCATGTGACAAATGTTTTCGTCTTTAATAATTCGCAAATATTTTTTATTAAAGTAACCTTTACCCTCAATTTCATAGATATTACTAACATAAATATTGTATTATTTACTGTTGGAACGAAAAAGTTTAGGACTAGTCTTTTGTCATATATTTGCCCGTAGATTATTGTTTAAATGAGAAAATTAGTTAATAACATTGTATTTATATCCAGTAGACTTTATATAAAATAAAAATGCCCAAATATAGTCTTAACTATAGTAAACTAAAAAAATATTTTTTATTGCTGTTAATATATTTATTTCAGAGAGTACGAATACATTTGGGGTTGGGCTCGTACTACTGAGTTATGATGGCCTCAATTGTGTGGTGACGTAGTCTTACAAAGTTATCCCGCTAGTCAATATCCCCGTCAAAATTCTACAATGCGAAAAGTCCCAATTAAAATGCACAATTATGTAAATTTTGGTAATTTCCGTTCAGTGTTCATTTCTATCTACCAATTACATCGTATTATAGCTTATTGACAGTTTAGTACAGTTTTATTTTGGATTTTTATATTAATAGAGCATCGAATTTTACTTCCACTATTCTGTCAATATAATACTGATTGTACACTATTACGAGAAACGAGAAACTAATATCAAATATAATAAATATCACTTTGTGACTTCGTAGTCTTTGTAAAGTTTATTAAAAAAGTGATGAAAGAAAATTGATCCATTTGTGCTTATCTCCGTTTATATTAAAAAAAAAATCTGTTGTGGCCAGCACAATACCTTCCGTCATTCTCGTGTATAATGTATAAATTCCATAATTTTTCTTACAAAAGATTCTAAATTTCCCGTAAAATTATTTCATAAACAAACTTTTCAAATTGCACTTGACACTGGCATCTTCTTCATCTTTAGCTTATCCCATTTGTTAGGGGTCGCTATTTTTGCATGTCGTTCTCATTCAGTTCCTTTTCTCTCAAATCTTCCGCAATACAGTCCTTCCATCTTATCTTTGGTCTTCCTCTGTTCCTTTAACGTCCTATTATTAAACTATTCATTCTTGTTCCAATATAATTCTTCCTTTCTCCTCATGACATGTTCAAACCAATGTAATCGTTTTTCTTGTATCTTTCTAAAAACTTGTAATACTAGAGTTATTTTCTTACCATATTTTTCCGTCTATTCCCCAATATCTACTTCAACATCCTCATATCTGCCACATTAATTTACTTTTTATTTATACTGACATCTGTCAATTTGAATTATATGAATTTGATACTAGTTCCCAAGTTTGGCATAGCTGGCTGAATTATAATAATTAATTTCTTTAAAATTCTTTAACTCTGTATGTATTGAATATGAAGTATAAATTGTAATCAAATCGTATAGAGAATTATATATTCTTTAAGTTATAATAACGTTAAATGTCAATAAATCAAATTTAACTGTTAAATCTTCAAATGAGACTACTTCCGGTTGACCAATTATAACCAAAATCTAATCAGATGTTCTTCTGGATGTAAACTTGAGGAATACGAAAAAATTATAATTTTTGGAATCGTGGTATTGAAGTTATGGAATCCGGAAATTTTGTTACACACACACAGACACACAGACACACATACATACAGACATCATCGTAAAAATGGTAAAATCGTATTATATGAACCCTAAAACGTGCTTATTCAGTAAAAACTCATCATTGAATTTTTTGACCAAAGACAATACCTTCCTTACCTAAAGGTGACGGAAGGTAAAAATCTGTAGGTAGAGCTCTTGTCTGCTCATAACACCTTATGTGTTTGAAATATGAAGCTGTTTCCTTGGATGCGCTGACGCGAGTGCTTTTTGACGTCACAGTCTATTTTTAATCACGTGATATATTTAAAAATATGCACATTTTGTATTGTGTTGGCCTCATCAGATTTTTAAAATTAAAATCTGAACACAATACCTTCCGCCTTTTAATTTTTGTTAATTTAAATACATATACTCAGGAGTGTAGTCGAGGGTATACGCCGTATACCCTCTGGATTTTTTAGGTGCCCTAGCATGTACCCTCTGCTTTTTTAAATATTTAAGACAAAATTATAAAAACTAAATTGGTTCTTTCATGAAAGATGGCAATTCAAGGTCATTTATTAACCGTATGGTATAATATTACTAGCAGATAACTTCACTGCATTTCGTATACATAGACATGCAACATGAAATATTTATGGATACATTTTCACTGAAAAATATAAGTGTAATTTATAGGATAACTATGTTTCTTTTTAAATAACGCCTTTCTCAAAGATTTATGCTCTTCACCTATGTATTTGAAAAACCCAGAAACATAGACTTAACAAAAACCATGGAATAATAATTTGATTTAAATGTCAACGTCACTGGATAACTATTAGGACAGATGACTGTGCAGTAGATAATTAGATATCTGTAACTTTACGACATACGTCATTATTATTTGTAATGTGTTAGAAAGTAATGTCACCATTTACGTATATCTGTCACACAACATAAACTGTATATAATAGAAAACTGTACAATGTACAAAGTACAAATGCAACACTTGGTGAACTGCTCTGAATAATATTAATAATATTTAAATTACACTTGGCAAAGTTCACAAAATTTCAGTCTCTGAATCAACCTCTCGGTCATTTATCAGAGACTGGCTCACTCAACCAGAACCACATACGCGTTTCGCTCTTATTGGAGCTCTTCAGTGTGGTGTACTGACGCCTCTTTCGAGGCACTGAGACTAGTTGAGCGGGCAGATGATAAACATCTCACAAAGATATCAAGCCTGCAGAGGTAACTAAATACATGCAGAGCCATCTATCAGAAAAACCGCGAGCTTAGCTAGCAGAATATAATAGAAAACTTTATCATCTGCCCACTCAACTAGTCTCAGTGCCTCGAAAGAGGCATCAGTACACCACACTGAAGAGCTCCAATAAGAGCGAAACGCGTCTGTGGTTCTGGTTGAGTGGGCCAGTCTCTGATAAATGACCGAGAGGTTGATTCAGAGACTGAAATTTTGTGAACTTTGCCAAGTGTAATTTAAATATTACTAATATTATAAACTGTATAGATATACGTCAAATAATCTTTCTCTTTCTAACATGAAATGTTGCTAAGTTACTACTGTATAAAGTGCTGCGTATTCTTTCTTCGAACAAGTGACCATGAATAGTCGTCCTTCGTGAACCAAACCATACCTATATACTCAGGGTATGGCCTTGACGTGGCTCACGTTTCGTCCGCCATTTGGGGTCCACTGTCATATTCGTTGTTGTTGCGCAAATTATTACGTATTTTCGTGGTTATTTGTTTTATTTTAATGCAAAACACATTTAAATATACTTCTAATATTTATTTAAAGTGTAAGTAATACTTTTATTTTATTTATTTGTGTATTTTCTTGAGATACTGACTACGATGACTGGCAATATTGAAAACACGTAAAAATTACCAATATTTTAAGCACAAACATTTAAATTTTTAAAAGGTAAGTTTAGAATATATACTTATTATGTAAATAATAACTCAGTTATTAAATTTGATGTGATAATAACAACCTATATCCTGTGCTATACATAACCTCTAAATGTATGTCATAATAATAATTGTGTATCTCTTACATAAATGAATTTTTATTACTTGTATAGATTCATAGTGTGATTATTTAATATTCCTGTATAATATAAAATCACATTTCTTACAAATATATAGGGAAATGAATTATCTGTATGTTTGACATTGGCCCGCTTATGGCGGCGATCTTGCCCCATGACCATACCCTGTATATAAAGGTAACCTAAAAAATGCATGCCAATAATCGAGAATTTTCAATCGTCTTGTTGTATAACATATGACTATTAGTTTGTATTGTTAAAGTATGGTTTGTATACGAATAATAATAATTACTTAAATAACACATAAATCCTAATTACATATATTTTGTTTTTATTTTTTCTTTTATATTTTGGGGTTTCGTTCCGTGGTCTCTAGAGAAACACTGTGTGCAACAGCCGGTACAAGACCATTACCGAATACAGAGCTATCAAGTCGAGTGACTATTAAAAACGAGATGCGAGCTTGGGAATGGTTGCTCGCTAAAAGCGCTGCGCAGCTGAGTTGAAAAGTCCTCGTGAGCCTTATGTGGAGCAGAGTAGACGTTCCGTTTCGTGCGCCCTGCAGCAGTAGCGGTAGCGCAGCGCTCGTTCGCTGCCGGATGATTGAAGGAGAAACAAACGAGGAAATGGAAATGTTACAGCTTTGTTGTTCAAATATGTATCATGAGGAAGCAAACAACGGCTTTGTAGCGAAATGACTTTTGACCAACGACTTTTTGCTGTAATTATTGTACCTTTTTCAAATCGTTATGTGTTTGAAGATTGTTTTACACGATATGTGAATTCAAATTAAAATTACATTAAGACCCGGTTGTTCCAAGTTCAGATAAAGTAGCAGTTTACTATCTATTAGATAAATTTATTCTACTGTATTAACTAGAGAATAAGATTTTTAGGTTGCTCCATGATTTTTTATTCCCCGGATAGTTACAGTAAAATTTTTGAAAGATGTCCGATCAAGGGCACCTGTATCACGAACGAATTAACAAATAGGCATACATTTATTTCTTTCTTTTGCAAAGGCTGTAAGAGTGTGTGATAAGGATGGATATAACACGCTTGTCTTTCAAAAATTCATATTGTTTCGACTAAGTTAGGACATTCCATTTATAAACGATGCTCGTTGTTGATAATACTTTCGCTGTAACGTAAGTTTATTTATTAATTCAGATACATTACCTAGATTCATAGCCGTAAGTATAACGTTATATTCTGTCAGAGTCACTGACACTGACATTGTGTCAGTATCTTATTTTTAACATATTTGGTTTTACATTTGCTTATAAACTTACTAGTTGACTTATTTTTGAATTTTGAATGTTTTTCCTGTAATATATATTTGTTGTTTGAACATTTAGAAAAAATGATAAATACGACTTGAAAAAATGAGCGGTGAAAATTATATACAAAGAGAAAGAGCAGTTTATTTTACTACCACGGAAATAACTAATTTCATTAAATTAGTCGACAAATATAAAAATATAATTGAGTCCAGGAAGTCAGATTCCGTCCCTTGATCTGATTTGATCAACACAATACTTCTCGCCATTTACCTATGGGTTCTCGTTGCCGCGTGCATGATGTCTGGTCGCGAATCTGGGGAATCCGATTCGATCCCGATCAACGCCAAATAATTCGAATTTTAAATGGAATAAAACTAACCTTTGTAATAAACGCCCGTACAATACAAATTTGTCATCATCATTATTGAAATGTGTGTATAAATCAGATTAGCACACCCAGCAATGGATAATATTTCAGCCAAATTGAGAGTGTTCCGGGAGGTGCGCGACGGGGATAAATGAGAATGTCTAAAAGAGGCGTACAAAAAATCGATTCCAATAGTTAAATTTTTTTCCCGATTTAAAACGATGTTACTCTCCCTGAAGACTGGCCTATACGTGTTAAAAGTGATTTTATTTTGTTCGAAGGTTTAGACCATCCGCATTGCATCACTTTTAACATGTATATCATAAATAACTATTTGATTGATGTTTATACCCTCAATTTTTTACCCTTTTTAACACCTTAATGAATGACCCGAGAATATGTGGAAAAAATTATTACTCTTAAGATAATTGTGAAACGTAGATAGCTATACTATCGAACAAAGAAACCTAAAAAGCTATACTCCATATATTCGGTAGCGAGAGAATGTGGAGCTAATTCTTGGACAGAGCCAAGTTATTCTATTGGTCAAAACAGAACATTTAAAATAATGATGGGGTCATAAAGACCTCATTGTTACGACAAAATTAAATTCTTCACTCGAAATGTTACAGGATGATTAAAGAAGATAGTGTTAAACTATCAAAATAATCTTAAATATTTTATAATATCTCTTCCCTTGCTACTCGAACTATGTACGTGGTAACATACTTCCGACTTCCGACCACGTGGTTTTATTTATTAATTGTAATAAAGAGAATAATGTTTCTTAATTGCAAGTGTTTTATTACTAATTTTATTCCTTCTTTATTGCCATCTGAACCACGTGGTGACCTACTTTCGGCCGCGTGGTCTGGAACCACTATAATTCAAGTTTTTGTGTTAATTACAAGTAAGGTTTGACGATTATGACTCTTGAAATGTAATGAAAATATTCTAATTGGAATTTGATTGCCCCTATAATTAATAATAATCAGTGAAGCCGAAACAGGCCGAATTTTTTTGTGTAAGTTTGAATGCGTTCTGGGACCTCTTTTCACTGGCACTTAAACTTTATTTGGACACTGCCCTGCAAGGATAATTTTTGTTCGATTTGAAAATTAGAATTTTTACATTTGTCAGATGGGTAAGTCGTTCAGCCACGCGCTTCAAACATAAATAAAAGTGTTGCCTTCAAAGAGTCAAGGACACAAAAAATATATATTCGTATTTATTTATAAAACTTATTTGTTCATGGATTTTATGTTTGTTTAGGATAGGGTTAATCCCTTTGCAAATATTTAGCGACAATTCGCCCAGAAATTATATAAATATAAATACATTGTAGGGTCTTAATATAATATGTTACCCTTATACTCGTATGTGTATTAATTTATTAATTATTTATTTATGGGTCTTGTCGCCGCGTTCCTGAGTGTCTGGTCGCGAACCTGGAGAACTCGATTTGATCCCAACCGACGCCAAAAGATATATTTCTAATTTTAAATGGTACAAAAGTGATTCCTGTGGTACACCCGCCACACCAGCAATGAGTGTCTGTGAGGTGACGCCTAGTAAATGCCTGGACGGTACAAATATGTCATGCCAAAAAAAATGAGAATTCGAAAAAAGTTATTAAGAAATATTGTTGCTCCCAACGCGTTCTATTACTGTTTAAATTTAATGGACTTATTTCTATTACAGCCTGTATATCTAATACGTCAAAATTAAGTAGACAATCTACAGGTTATAGCGTAAAACCGTTTTGCTTATTGACCAATCATTGACTTGAAAATTTGAGTCGTACTTTGTACCATTTTTATAATACACCATAGAATAGATTATATTTTTGGTGCTTGCTTATGAAGGTAATTAAATTACAGAATATTCATTATAGCAATTGAGCTGTATTTAGATATTATTTTAACCCATCTACCAAACTATAATAGTATTTTATGTACCAAGGGCGTTACTATGATCATAATGCCAGGAGGGCGACGAGGATCTAGCCCGAGGGCCTCCGGCCCGAGGGATAGATGTCGTCCGATGGGCATTATCATCTAGTAACGCTCGTGATGCACACAAGATTTTATGTCTCACTACAATATCTGAAACAAGTTTTAATTGATAATAATTTTGATTACAATAATGCTCAAATTTTGGCGGTTGACCAAATATAAGCAAAATCTAATCAAGTCTGCATATGGTTGTAAGGAAGAGGAATACGCAAGAATTGTAATTTTTGGAATTCTAGTATTGGAGATATCGTGCCCGAAACCGCGGTCACATACACACACACACACGCACACACACACACACACACACACACACACACACACACACACACACACACACACACACACACACATACAGACATCATCGTAAAAATAGTAAAATCGTATTGTAAAGACCCTAAAACGTGCTTATTCAATGAAAAATCATCACCGAATTTTTTGACCAAAGACAATACCTACTTTACCTAAAGGTGACGGAAGGTAATTATAATAGGTATATTATTGTAATAATAGTATTTTATGTACCAAAGGCGTTACTATGATCATAACGCCAGGAGGGCGACGAGGATCTAGCGATGATCGGGTACGGTGTATATAAACATATCCAAGACAACCGGGGCATAATGGGAGGGCATAATGCCCTCCCATTATGCCCCGGTTGTTATGAATATGTTTATATACACCGTATCCTAGCAATAAACAGTGCATAATACTTTAGTGAGACATAAAATATACAATATATCACAATAGTTTTCACGTATTTGTTTTAAGTTTGATATTTATTCCCGAGAATATATCAGTATTTTTGTTCTGTTTGCTAAAATGTTGGCACAATATTCATAAAAGCCTGCATCTATCACTCATCATGGCCTTAGTTTTGTTTTATGTTGGCAGTATAACCTATGCATCTTGCCAAGTTGGTTGCCAACACAACAATCTCACCCTTGTGCATAAATACCGCGCGTTAAAACCCTCCGCAACTTTTGATGGCGCTCATAAGTTTCTCTGCATTCTGGTATTTGAGCCTTCGACCATGTAGCAATAATTCATCGATAACGGTCGCTCCGCTGAGTGCAGTACACTATTGCTTGCGCCGTCTCTTCCATACACTGTTGCCAACAATCCGGTTCTAACTTCTCATTTACGCTGTACCGTCTACACAGTCTAATATCCACATCCGATCGGATTTATAAATGGAGTTAATCAGGCCCGTACACAACGGAAATTGTTACTAGATTTAATTTGGGTTGTTTTAGTGCAGAGTAAGTTTCAGGAGATTTCAAGGGATTAAACCTGAAGGAGAAAGTATTTTATGTCGCACTGGAATCACAAAACGAACAAAATTAAACAGATTTATATATTAGGTATCAAAAAATAAAATTTAGGTTTAAAAATCTGATGTGGCCAATCGCCAACACAATACCTCCCGTTTAATTTAATTGTTATTCATGTAAATACTTAAAATGAAATTAAATTTAAATGCCGACGCCAAATATTTCGAATTTTAAATGACGTCGGTCGGAATCGAACCCGTTCCCAAGATTCGCGTGAAGTGACGCCTGGTAAACGCCTGCACGGAACAAATATGACATCATTATTACCGACATCTGCGTACAAAGCAGATTGGCTCAACCATCAATGGGTAATATGCCGTGATGATATATGTTTTTATTATCTTACCTTTTTTTACATATTTACTTATGCTGGAAACTGTATTAAGTTCCTTTCCATATTATTATTATTCCATTGGCTATTTTCTTTATAAAACGTTAATATTATTATTTGAAATGATTAGTTTGTTGACAGTGACATATACCTGTGAGTTACAAACATTTGAGATCTGAATTGTGTAACCATGTGTATGAGTTGTGTTTAAAACGTAGGCTTCGGGATTAAAATTATAGAAATGGGGTCATTTAAAAAAAAAAATCGTTTTTACCTCTCGCTAAGAGAGGTATTGCATTCATGCTAAAAATCGCATATCCAGATTTTATTGAATAAGCACGTTTTAAGGTCCCTACAATCCGATTTTAACATTTTTACGATGATGTCTGTGTGTGTGTGTGTGTGTGTGTGTGTGTGTGTGTGGATGTGTGTGTGTGTGGGATGTTGGAAGGACGGTTACTCAAAAACTATAAGACAAAATTTGTTTAACAACGTATTTCCCAATCGGACATTCATGGGAAGATCTGAAAAGGTTTTGGTAATAATTGGACAACCGGAAGTAGAAGATTCTTGAAAAAAAATCTTCTAAATATTATTTTTTGAAAATTTTTCGTGGTAATATTAAAGAAAATTAAATTCTCTATCTGATACATTTAAATATTTTATTATATATTCCATAGATTTAGAGATAAAAGAAGTATAATATATAAAATAATCTGTTGTAATAAATTTGACAGCCGAAAGAATGCCATGAAAAATAGTTGATAATTTAAATTATTTGTAACTGACAGATAAATGTCAGTGTCAGAAATAATGAGTAATGAAAGAAAAATGTACTTGGAGAATCCCTTAGTTCTTGATCTGTGACTATTATGGAGATGACAAGTCTAGGTTGAAGGACTTAAATTTGTTTCAAACATTATGGGACAATGTACACCAGTACTATAGACTAGAGTAACTTTGAATTGCGAAAAAGCTATCAAATTCTTCTCAAGTAAGTTGTAAATATTGACAAAATTACACATCGATATAAGAATAATCGGAGTGCAATCTATCCGTCACTTTATTAAAGGGAATTAGTGTTAATTAGATATAACATGTATGAAAAAATAAAATGTAAAAGAAGATATGTAAGAATAGATGCACAATCCATATATACATTTTAGACCGCCCAAAATTAATGTTTTTACTAGAAGAATATGAAGAGAAAGTAAACAACGTTGTTTGAATTGAAAATTGCAGTTACCAGCCTAATATTTATATATGGTAAACTCTACTTTGTAATTTATTGTAACATAATTTATGGTAAAATATCTTCATGTTGAGACATGCTATTATTGACTTTTCATTCATAAATTTGCTAATAAACTTTCGCGGCTGTAAAATTCGTGACATCACGGCTTGTTACTCACACAAAGACATTCCTCTCACACACACACACACACACACAACGGTCCACGTGGTATCCGTTTACTGTTGTAAAGAAATTAACCTAAAACTGTGACAGGTGATAGCAGAGTTAAGAGTAAAGGTATATAAATAAAACATTTATTAAAATAAATACCAAAAGTTGTAGGTATGAAATATGTTTTTCGTTAACAATATGTTGCTGTCACAAAATCAAACTGACAAGTGATAACTCAAACAATCATAGTTCCAAACACAACGGTAGAGAGCTGCTGCCGCATCCGACAAGCCGTGACGTATAGCCGTGACGTCAGCGTCCAAATATTTGAAATTAAAGACAACTTTTAAACAATCATATCTCTGATTCTAAAGACTTGTAAAGTGTAAAACATACACCTAAATATTTAATTTGACCTATTCTTTCAAGAAAAAAATAAATTAGAAAATGTGAAATGACCCCATTGTAGAAATTTAATAATCTTTAATTTTTATATAACATAAATCTCGAAAAAATACATTGAAAGGTATTCTCCGAAGAAAAACTATTTTGAGCTTCCACTAAAGTGCCATTCCCGGTTATCTGATTTACTCCAAAATCTAATGGCATCTTTCCATATAAGAGTAAGGTAGAAATACAAAGTTTCAAATTTTTTGAACGATAGTATTTGAGTTAGAGCGTAAAGGGGATCCACGCACACACAAACACACATACATCCATACACAAATACGCACAGACATTATCGTGAAAATGTAAAAATTGGATTGTAGGGACCTTAAAACGTGGTCATTTACCAAAATCTCGATATGCGATTTTTAGCACGATCCCTATACCTCCCTTACCAAGGATAGCGGGAGGTAAAAATACTCTAACCTTCCCCATTGATGGAATTATTGATATAGGTACGTATCTGCTACGTCAGCTTACGGATCAGTGGGAAAGCTCCGACAGAATTTACAAAATGTTTATAGACTTTTGAACTAATATGATTATAAATATATGTATGCACTAAAAGCAATAAAAGTAAATCTATTTGTAAGTATATTCTTTGATCTGCACTACTGAAAGTAGTTTTTCCTTCTCTAGATATATACTCGTACCTATAAGAAATTCTCAATAAAAGATAGCTATATGATGTTTGATGTTATTTAGGAAGCGTTGTATTTTATTTTTCAATGACAAAAACGCTAGATATTGAATGATCAATATTGGTAGCATGGGATTGACATTTTCAATTATTTGAAAGTTCATGTCAATTCTGATTTATGAACATAAGTGAATATGTATCATCTAGTACCAACCTTCCAAAAATTGCGTACCGAAATGAAAGCTTTTTCAATACGCAATTGTGTTTCGTAATGACTTCATTAAGAACGCAAAATATAAAATCTATTGTGGCCAGCATAACACCTCTCGCCACTACCGTTTTTGGTTACATAAGTATAGGGCAATCATGTGACATTGTTGGCCTTGACAAGCAGATATAGGGGCGCATGTCCGAATGATAATTAGTAATTATGTACATAGATGTCAAATGTCAGAATTTTCCATTAAATTTTTTTAATATTCTAAATTTACGTAGTTAATTTGTCACCAGGAGTGTAATTTGTCACCAGGAGTGTGGAATTTACTTGGCGAAGAAAATAAACCACATTAAATCGGGAAATCATTAAATTTATAATGAAAAATTATGATATTTGACATGTACGTACATACTTACTAGCTATCATTCTGACACGGGTCCCCATATCTGCTTGTCAAGGCCAACAAAGTGACATGACTGCTCGCCCCCTATTGTTTTTAACATTTCCTGCATACCTACGCTCTACATTATTATTATTTTATACAATTTGTGTATATAATATAATGTTAAAAAGGTATTGCAAAAATATAAACTGCATTAGATTAATTTTTATTTTGAACATTGAACAAGTTTTTGAATCGGTACACTCGAGTGATAACTACCTTAATACTAGCAAGAACAAATAATTTCAAAAAATAATATTTAGAAGATTTTTTTAAGAATTTTCTACTTCCGGTTGTCCAATTAATACCAAAACCTTTTCAGCTCTTCCCAGTAATGTCCGATTGAGAAGTACGTAATTAAACAGATATTAAGTATTATGGTTTTTGAGAAATCGTCTTTCCAATGTCCCCACACACATAAATACACACACACACACACGCATCCACACACACACACACACACACACACAAACACACACACACACACACATAGGTACACACACACACATAGGTACACAGAAATAATCGTAAGAATTTTAAAATCGGATTGCAGGGACCTTAAAACGTACTTAATCATTAAAATATAGATATGCGATTTTTAGCATGAATCCAATACCTCTCTTAGCGAGAGGTAAAAACTAAATCATAAAATTTGTTGAAATGATATATGCTCTATTTCCGATTGTGATTATTTGCCTTTTCTGATAAATCATTAAAGGTGATTACCTGCAATCGATTCGTAAGAAACTTTGCTAAACCACATGGTTATTTCAGAAGACTGTTAAATGTGCAACTATTTGTAAATATATCATAATTATTATTAATATTAATTTTTTCCATTGTTCCGTAATTGAGTTACAGTAGTAATAACCAATGAAATATGAATGCGATGGAATTCCATATAGAGTAGGTAGATGATTATTTTGATAATTCCATAATATATTTCATGCAAGTTTTATGAACAAATTCTTGTTAGTATATTATGTACTACCATTAAATGTATTTATCTAAAATTTTGTCATTAATGTTGACCCGTATTTATATGAATAAAAGCGAGTATAATTTATCATATAATGGAATTATTGTTGTATACTTGTATTGAAGTTTTTATTTTATTATTCCTTACTCTTTGTAGCTTTATATATTAATACGATCTTGTTACCAAATTGTTAAGTTTTAATAAATTTATATTCAATGAATATTGTGTTATTCAAATAATTGAACAGCTTTTGCTCACTTTAAATTATTTATTACAATAATATACCTATTATAATTTTATTTTCCCAGAAAAAGCCTTCAGTACTATCTCTGAATTTTTGACACTGGCATTAGTGACATTTATCTGTCAATTGCAGACATTTTAATTTCTCATGGAGATGTTTGGGCTGTGAGCAGGCTGTGAGATTTACTACAACAGATTATATTATAGATACCACTATTGGAAATACCACACGACCTTCGGTCTCGTGGTGTTTCCAGGCAACACGTTTCGTATAATCGAGAATTTTCAATCGTCTTGTTGTATAATATATGATTATATATCTATATCATTAAATCTATAGAAGGTAGAAGGTATAATACATTTTTTTTAAATGTGTCGAATAGAGAATTTTGGTTTTAATATTTGTAATAACATAAATTTTCAAAAATAATATTTAAAAGATTTTTGTTAAAATACTACCTCCGGTTGTCCAATTGTTACCAGAATCTATTTAACTCATCCCATTACTGTTAGATTGAGGAATCCGTAGTTACATAGGTCTTTAGTCTTATAACAACAACCTCACACACGCACACACACACATCCATACACACACATACACACACACAGGCAGACAGACATAATTGTAAAATTGTCATGATGATTCCAATACCTCTCTTAGCGAGGGGTAAAAATATATAAAAAATATTAAATTCCATTATCATTTTAATGATTGAAGTTTCAGATTTTTTTATCAGAAAAATTTAAAATTGCATTATCAATTCCACTCTTGATTATGTAATTGGTGTATTTGTTTTTAAACATTTACAGTTGAATGTTACTTTTTTACGAATTGTGAAATTGATAGCAAATTTGCCTTGTAGTTAAAAATTGAAATATTGTTTGCAAATTTGGCCAACAATTTGGAAAAGTCATCTAAAATTAACGAAAAACTAACATAATCAGAAGCAGATTTCCCAACAGGCTGGGTAAGTTGAAGCTAACAACGAAAAATTTATGTAACAAAAAACGGAAGTGGCGAGAGGTATTGTGCTGGCCACACAGATTTTTTTTCTTAGCGCAAATATCAATTAATATAACCAACATCGTTAAATTTTATTTATGAGAAATACGCGGCCTATTGGCTGTTTGTAATTGTGTCTTTTCTCGTAAGTGAAACACAGAGTTTGAATTCCACATTCCACCGATTCCAATGATGATGTTCATGTTTTCATTGATATAAATTGTTAGCTGTCTGCATTTACAAAGGTTATGTTGAATTTCGAACTATTTATAGCCGTTTTACGTGCAACGTTATTGGACGTGGAATTTTAATCAACTGTATCGCTCATTTACTAGATGCCAACTATGGAACATTGTGGTTGAAAAATGTATATTGAGCTATACTTTGTATCTATTAAAAAGCTTGTATATTTAAAAAATCTGATGTGGCCAGCACAATACCTTCCGTCTATCATGTGTATTATATATCAATTCCATACATAAATTTTCTTGCAAAAGATTCTAAATTTCCATTAAAATTATTTCATAAACTATGCAAATTGCACTTGACACTGACATCTTCCCATTCGTTAGGGGTCGCTATTTTTTATTTTCTTCTTCCACTCATTTCTGTTTTGCATGTTGTTCTTATTCGGTTCCTTTTCTGTCAAATCTTCCGCAATACAGTCCTTCCATCTTATCTTTGGTCTTCCTCTGTTTTTCCAACCTGCTATTACTACGCTATTCATTCTTCTCCCAATATATTCTCCATTTCTCCTCATGACATGTTCAAACCAATGTAATCGTCTCTTTTATATTTTTCTATAAACTTCTAACACTAGAGTTATTTCCCTTATTCTTACATTCTTTACCTCCTTACATCTATCTCAACATTCTCATCTGTGCCACTTTTCATTGATACAACATCTATCGGTTTGAATTATTTGAATATATTAGCAGTTTCCATGGTTAGCATAGCTGGCTGATTTATGATATTTAATGTCTTTATAATTCTTTAACTCTATATCTATTGAATATGAAGTATAAAATGCAATTAAATCGTATAGAGAATAATATATTAAATGTCAATAAATAATATGTAACTGCGTTTTTTATTCAAGAAAAACCGATTCTTCCGGTTGATCAATAAGTACGTTTATTTCGCACTAGTTTATCCACTTAAATACTAACCCGCTTGAGTTAAGCGGATTAAACGTGCGAGATAAACACGTTAGATTAGCGCTAAGTGAAGTAACTTAAATAATGGGTTGAGTTAACTAACCTACTTGAAATTTTGCGAGATAAACGGTTAGGCTATGGATTAACCTTAATAAAAATTTAAAAACTTGTAAATAATTATTAAAAATATATATTACTACACTCAAAACTCCTAAAAAATGTTTGTTTCGAGGTTTGCTTCAAGATCGGAGGGTTTTGTTATTATTATTATAGTAAGTCATCCGTAAAATTTTCAATCTGTCCTTGTTTAACAGCAGTGGATAAACGCCAATTATCATGTAGTCACTTTAAAACATGCGATATAAACGAGCTGGAGTTAAGAGTTAGTTTTAAGTCACTACATTTTTAAGCGGGTTATGTCACTGCGAGATAAACGTAGTCAATTATAACCAAAATCTAATCACCTCTTCTTCTAGATGTAAACTTGAGGAATACGAACAAATTGTAATTTTTGGAATCGTGGTATTGAAGTTATGCGAGCCCAAACTTTGCGTCACACACACACACACACACACACACAGACATACACACAGAGACATACAGACATCATCGTAAAGATGGTAAAATCCTATTATATGGACTCGAAAACGTGCTTATTCAGTAAAAACTCATCATTGAATTTTTTGATCAACGACTATACCTTCCTTACCTAAAGGTGACGGAAGGTAAAAAAAACTGTTGATTCTTTAGTGACAATCCATAGCAATGCCCAAATACCTTAGAACCCAAATCAAGCTTTCAATCAAGTTACTAGAAGCAACGAATGCAAACTAGCGAAAACTGCACGTAGGTAATTCATCTCTTTACGTACATAGGTACATATATACATACTTTTAAAATATGTAGACGGCTTCATTTTTCCATCTGGAGCTCTTACTTTGTACGACATTATTAATATTTATATATGAAAACAACAAATAATTTCCATGTTGAAGTAAGATGAAATATCTAACGTCGAGGAGGTCTAGGTTTTGTTGGGCGTCGTTATTTCACTCCATGACGCGTACGAAGAGATATTATCTCCGGGCAGACGGCGTTGTTTGCTGCGGCGCTAGGAAGTGCAAACAGCAGCAGCATGATGAATTGAAGGAAGACAAGAATAAGTGCAAGGCAAATGAGCCAAGTAATTCATTAGACTTTGGATGCGGCGACAGTTACCGCCACACGAAATTGCACTATGCCAAATTAATAAAATGAATATGTGGCAGGCAAAGACGTATTTTATGAAAATTGCTTTTCTTTTTGGTTTACTCATTATTATCTGCATTCTTAAATGATAAGACTTGATTTACACTAGCGGTACAATGACGGTACAATAACGGTATGTCATCATTCTCAAATACTTTTGTATGTCGATGACAAAAATTTATAAAACCATCAACTCCATTAAGACTGTATTCTCTTACAAATCGACATCAACAACATTTAAAAGTATGTATTCTTTAATTACAGATAGAGTTTCACGGCTTGACTTGATATTCAAGTTACTTGACTTGACTTGACTTGAAATTAAGCCAAGCTCAAGTCAAGTAATAGAAGTCGAAATTCAAGTCAGGTCAAGTAGTAAAATTTCAAGTACTTGAAAAATCAAGTAGTTATTTTTCAATTACTTGAAAAAATCAAGTAGTTATTATTTTAATTACCAGAAAAATCAAAAATTTCTTCAAGACTGCATTTCATTTTCATATACTTCCTTATGTTTTATATCAATAAAAATATCAATAATATACCTTGAAATATAGACTTTTATTCATAAAAATAAATCATACATTCAAATTTAAAAATAAAAAAAAAGATTTCAAAGTATAATATATGGACTAACAAACTATTTATAATATATGTATTATAGAGGACCTTAAAAGGGGACAAGTCGAATTTTAACCGGACCGCCCCCTAAAGTGGTTTCATATAAATAAATAAAATATACTGGCAATGATTCCGCTTAATTTTAGTATTTGACCATACTAAATGACTTGATTTTTCCCCATTTATATCCCAACTTTACCCATGATTATTCTGTTTTATTGCCTTGCTGCCATTAAGTAGCAGAAGAAATTTACAATTATCTCTCTACTTATACAAATTAATTAATAATTGTATTGATGACCCATGTAGTCTTGAGCTAATACCATTTCACATTCCACGCGTCACCAAGAAATAAAGTACCATTTCATTGTAAAACAGCTAGGACTGATTATGAATTGAAATCTTCAATAAGACACTTTGTGTAGCATATAACATTGTATCATGTAGTATTGATATTGACATATTTGTACACACACACACACACATTATCGTAAAAATAATAAAATCGGATTGTAGGGACTTTAAAACGTGCTTAATCATTAAAATCTGGATATGCAATTTTTAGCATGAATTACTTCTCTTAGCGTGAGGTAAAAATGGAATATATCTTAGTAAATACGATTTACCAAAAGTATCTGTGAAAAATATTTTCCCATAATTTAACCCGTAGCTGTAGGATGCGGGCAAATATTTTACAGTGAAGTAAAGTTATTACCTATTTCCCTGCGGCAATTTACAGAAAAAATCTGCAAAAACTCTGGAATCATCATTCATTTTAAACATTGCTGAATATGACAGTCTGCTGTTTAACTCAATTACGCAGCATTCAAAGCTATTGCAAAGAATCGATCACAATCGCAAAAGTCATTTTAGAACAATAATTGGAGAGTCGGATTCCAATACCAATTGTTTGCGTCTGCATTACACTGTTTAGTGCACTTAACCAAAATTTTAAAAGGTTAAAAATGAAATCTAGTAAATAGTTTGAAATGTTTGTGTTTTTACCTTACGCCACCTTTACGTAAGGAAGGTATTGTCTTTGGTCAAAAAATTCAATGATGAGTTTTCAGTGAATAAACATGTTTTATATGGTCCCTATAATACGATTTTACCATTTTTACGATGATGTCTGTATGTATGTATGTATGTATGTATGTATGCATGTATATATATATATATATATATATATATATATATATATATATATATATATATATATATATATATATCATGACAGATTGAAATACAATTGTATACAACCTGTATAACTGTTTTCATTACGATTCTCAAACCTATGTAAACGTACCAATTCATGACGTCACACATCTAGTTTTATTATTGACCTGCATTGCCTGAATGTCCGATTTGAGTATAGCCACTAATTTGGCAGTAAATAACTATTAATTTTAATAAGTTTTTGGATATCTTCGTTTATAAATATAAATATAATATTAATCAGTTAATAAATATTACTAACAGTATACTAAAACAATAATTAGTAACAAACAAATTGACTTACAATATCTGCATCTTCATCAATATCAGGTTGTTATTGCACTATGTTTAATTGTTACTACCACTAACAATGAACGTTACAATATTATTTACACTTAATACACACTAAAAACACTATTAATAACAATACAAATATTTAATAACATTTAGACATATTGCAAATGTTCCTTACACGGAGAGAGATACCGATAAACTAAAATTAAACACAATTCAAAACTGCAATAAGCGAAGAAACCTGTTAGAACTAAAAGTGCCGCCTAGTGCAAGCTTCTTCAATGAATTTCATTTGAAAGAAATCAGTTGGTTTTTCTTTCTTATTTCAGTGTTAATATTAAATTTTGAGTGTATTTTTTTTGAAATTATGAGTTGGAAGTTTTGTATAATCTATATGAACTTCTCCAACCATCTTTTTCTCCTTCCTTCTCAAGTGTCCCATGGTTCGCATACAGCATAATACTCCATATATATACAGGGTGTTTCCTTTAAAACAACCAGCGCTTTTTTGGGCGAACTAATGACTTTAGAGAAAAATGTTATATACAAAAAATTACCAGGAAAAAGGGCTTAATTTATGAGGAATAATAAATAAAAAATTCAACCAGTGGTTCTCAAACGGTAGAATAAAATTATATTTTTTTAAATGGCAACCTATATAAATTTTTTGTTCATTAGATAGAGAGTTTTTTTCTGATTTCAACGATATAAATATAATATGGGGTTGTATAACAATTATTTCGAGAAAAATGATATTAAAAATCAGAAATAATTTTACAATATTGAAGTAGGCTATGCAATAAACAACTATTAATACGACTATTGCCTAGGTTATACGATAGTATATTATTTTCTTATATCTAAAATAACTTGTTTTACTAAGAAATTCATAATAACAAACACTTAATAACGTAAGTAACAAAACTATCTGTCACCTGTATCATTTGTTGGCATTTGTTTATTGCATAGCCTAATATTGTAGAATTATTTCTGATTTTTAATATCATTTTTCTCGAAATAATTGTTATACAACCCCATATCATATTTATATCGTTGAAATCAGAAAAAAATTCTCTATCTAATAGACAAAAAATTTATATAGGTTGCCATTTAAAAAAATATAATTTTATTCTACCGTTTGAGAACCACTGGTTGAATTTTTTATTTATTATTCCTCATAAATTAAGCCCTTTTTCCTGGTAATTTTTTGTATATAACATTTTTCTCTAAAGTCATTAGTTCGCCCAAAAAAGCGCTGGTTGTTTTAAAGGAAACACCTTGTATAAATAAAAAAAAAAAATAAATAAATATTTCATCACGGCATATTACCCATTGCCGGGTGTGCCAATCTGCTTCATACACAGATATCGGTAATGATGGAATATTTGTACCGTGCGGGCGCTTACCAGGCGTCACCTCACGGGCACTCATTGCTGGCGTGTGTGTATGTGTGTGTGTGTGTGTGTGTGTGTGTGTGTGTGTGTGTGAGGAAAGTTTCGGGTCGCAACACCACGATTCCAAAAATTATATTTTTTTCGTATTCCTCAAGTTTACACCCAGATGAACAACTGATTAGATTTTGGTCATAATTGGTAAACGGAAGTAGTTTCATTTGAAGATTTAATAGTTCAATTTGATTTATTGACATTTAACGTTATTATAACTTAAAGATTATTCTCTAAACGATTTGATTGCATTTTATACTTTATATTCAATAGATATAGAGTTAAAGAATTTTAAAGAAATTAAATTTTATAAATCAGCCAGCTATGCTAAACAGGAAACTACTAACATATTCATATAATTCAAATTGACAAATGTCAGTATCAATAAAAAGTAAATTAATGTGGCTGAGATGAGGATGTTGAAGTAGATGTTGGGGAAGACACGGAAAGATAGGTAAGGAAATAACTCTAGTGTTACAAGTTTCTAGAAAAATACAAAAAAGATGATTACATTGGTTTGAAAATGTCATGAGGAGAAATGAAGAATATATTGGATGAAAGAATGAATAGCATAGTAATAGAAGGTGGAAGAAACAGAGGAAGACTAAAGATAAAATGGAAGGACTTTATTGCGGAAGAGTGGAAGAAGAAAATAAAAAATAGCGACCCCTAACGAATGGGAAAAGCTAAAGAAGATGTCAGTGTCAAATGCAATTTGTATAGTTTGTTTATGAAATAATTTTACTGGAAATTTAGAATCTTTTCCAAGAAAATTTATATATGGAATTTATACATAATACACAGAATTGACGGAAGGTGTTGTGCTGGCCACATAATTTTTTTTTAATACGTATATTCAGCTTTAAATACACACACAAAATAATATGTCAATGAAGATAATTAATTTAGGGATATTTTGTTGGTGGATATTGTGATGAGTATTAAAACGATCGATTATAATAGCGGTTGTAAATTGAAACTTTAGCCATTAATGCTATAGTTAGTCATTTTAATTGAAGACATATTTTGGAAATACATTCAACTACAATATATATGAAATTTCCAGTTGAATAAATTATTGTTATAGTTATTATTTTTACGTTTTTCTAACTTTTCGATTCCCTCCCTAAAATGGTTTTCTTTGAGCTCCTCAAAATAAGAAATTACTGCTGCGATAGCTTCTGCGTTGCATCGAAATCGCTTTACAGCGAGGAACGTTTTGAGTTTCGGGAAAATATGGAAGTCCGAGGGAGTCAAAACGGGCGAGTACAGTGGACGGGGGACGATTTCAAATCCCAGTTCGGTTTTTGTTGAGCAATACGACTTGAATGAGGCATACCCGGGCGTTTTTTTTTGTTCTTATTAGTAGTTCTACTCTAATTAATTCTGTACAACGTCGATTCCTGGAATCGTTCCATCTGTTCCCTATAATATAAAACACTCGTTCTACATATTGGAAGTAGCTGGCATGATTAAATAAGAGACAGTATTTAAAAACTATTCGGCAAATCTGCTTTTTGAAAAATTATACGCCATAAAAAGCATAGTGTTGCACTTTTGCCGCATGGTGCCAAAAATCAAAATATTATATTATTATTATTATTATTATTATATCCCGAAACGCCGAAATATAGAAGATTTTGCGTCTATATTTTAGGAACATTGAAGATAGAAGATTTTCGTTGTATATAGAAGACTTCCATTAAATATAGGTCTGGCAACCCTATAACTTTGTTATAGAATTAGGATGATTATCCGCAAACATTGACAAATTCTTCAAGTATTTTTTACCTCTCGCTAAGAGAGGTATTGCATTCATGCTAAAAATCATATATCCATATTTCATTGAATAAGCACGTTTTAAGGTCCCTACAATCCGATTTTCACATTTTTACGATGATGTCTGTGTGTGTGTGTGTGTGTGTGGATATGTGTGTGTGTATGTATGTAGGATGTTGGAAGGACGATTACTCAAAAACTATAAGACTTAAAAATTGTTTAATTACGTATTTTCCAATCGGACATTCATGGGAAGATCTGAAAAGGTTTTGGTAACAATTGGACAACCGGAAGTAGAAGATTCTTGAAAAAAAATCTTCTAAATAATATTTTTTGAAAATTTTTCTTGGTAATATTAAAGAAAATTAAATTCTTTATCTAATACATTTAAATATTTTATTATATATTCTATGGATTTAGAGATAAAAGAAATATAATAAATAAAATAACGTTATAATAAATTTTACAGCCGAAAGGATGCCATGGAAAATAGTTGACCAGTTGAACTGTTTGTAACTGACAGATAAATGTCAGTGTCAGAAATTCATAGATATTACTAAAGAGTTTTTCTGGGAAGTACATATACATTATATTATTTCTTAATGTATTAGTAGTTAAATATTTAAGATTATAGGTCTATTACATATATCCTTCAAAAATTCAGTCAATCCTGACAATGAATTGGAAACATTTCGAAAAATTAGAAGAGGACAAAATTTCTTCATATAATGAATTTAAAATTAAACAATCTAAATATAAGGAATAGATATATGTAAGTACAATTTTTGGTGTAGAATGTAGGTATACAAGAAATGTTAAATACAATAGGGCGCCTTGACAAGCAGATATGGGGACTCATGTCAGAATGATAGCTAGTAATTATGTATATAGATGTATCATAATTTCTCATTCTAAATTTAGTGATTTTCCAATTCCATATGGTTTATTTTCCTCGATAAGTAAATTCCACACTCCTGGTGACAAATTAACTACGTGTATTTAGAAAATCTTGAAATTCTGAATGAAACATACTGACTAATTATCATTCTGAAACGGGCCCCCACATCTGCTTGTCAAGGCCAACAATGTAACATGACTGTTCGCGCCCTATACTTATGTAACCAAAAAAGGAAGTGGCGAGAGGTATTGTGCTGGCCACAACAGATTTTTTTTCAATATTATGATGTTTTTTGTTATTGCTTGTTTCAATACATATACCCAACATGGTTGACCTATTTTATTTCTTCATTGGTGATTGTTATTTTTCTATATAATCTTGAAATTTGTATACATCTTTTAGAAGTGTTTTTTTTTAATCCACACTGAATATTTATCATTAATATATACTGAATTGTTTATTTTTTCTATGGCATCAAATTTTCGAAATTTAAAATGTGCGTCATCCGACGAAATTATTTTCCATTTATGTCAATCAAACAGGTAATTAATCTTCTGTTTAAGCAAAGGAAGTTTATGTAGATTCTACGAACTAATCTACCTGATAACCCTTCACCTTTGCACCATAAAAGTAATTTGCGTCCAACAACAGAACACGAATATTTCACACTATAAAGAATAACTTCATTAACTATTTTAAACTATAAAATAATTTACATATTGCTGTACACGTAAAATATATGCAGTAAGTTTAAATTTTATGTCGTGGTTATAAATTTACGTAAACATATTTCGTGCGTAAATTCACCTGTGGCTCAAGCTTTGGTAACTTGCTGGTGAGTTGTTGAGTGCTTGACGTATGTGCATTATTCTCTTGTAATTCTTTCAACTGAAACCGGCTTTGTTGCAGGCTAAATAAATTGCCGTAAATATAAAAGTAAGCCAGACACGGCAGCAGTGCTTCTGGAAAAGCTTCTTTGTGGCATCTGAAATAATATAATTTTTTGTAATGAATATAACGATAAAGCTCTATCTATTAGTAGTCTCGTAAAATGTGGTACTCTGTATATCTCTCAGTATTAATTTTAGCTCAAAATTCAACGTATGCCTTAGTCCAGGGGCGCACTCAAGGGCGGGGGGCTAGTGGGGCTTGACCATAAGTTCGTTTGTTTAACTGACAGCAATGGACAGATTTGTCATCATAACCTATAAAAATAAATATATCTTTCATTTTCACAAAATTTCGATTTCAAATAAAATTTAATACGAGGGCTGTTTGATAAGTCCGTGACTTTTTGAATAAAAAATATTAAGCGTTTTATTTCTCTACATAATCTCATTTTAGCTCGATACATTTAGTCCAACGTTTTTCCAATTTTTTTATTCCTTCCAAAAAATAGCTTTTCTCAAGACTCTCAAAGTAGGCGTTTGTTTCAGTGATGACCTCTTCATTCGACCCAAATCTCTTACCGCCCAGCCATTTCTTCAGGTTTGGAAACAGGAAATAGTCGCAGGGAGGTAAATCTGAAGAATATGCTGGATGGGGTAGCAATTCGTAGCCCAATTTATGAATTTTTCCCATGGCGACTACACACGTGTGCACCCGTGCATTGTCTTGATGGAACAGTACTTTTTTCTTCGCTAAATGCTGACGTTTTTGCTTCAAAACAATATCAAATCGGTCCAAAAGCTCGGAATAATAATCGCCGGTGATCGTTTTACTCTTTTCAAGGTAATCGATGTGACTGACACCGCGTGCATCTCAAAAAACAGTGGTCATAACCTTGTTGGCCGAAAGACTCACCTTAGCCTTCTTTGGTGCACGTTCACCCGAAGAAAGCCACTGTTTTGATTGTTCCTTGGTCTCTGGTGTGGTGTGATGGATCCAAGTTTCGTCTACGGTAACGAAACGACGCAAAAACTCTTTCGGATTGCGGTTGAACATCGCCAAACACTCCTTTGAAATGGTCACACGGTTGCGCTTATGGTCGAGTGTCAGTAATCGCGGCACCCAGTGCGCGGATACCTTTCTCATGTCCAAATATTCATGCAAAACGTGATGCACCCGGTCAGTTGAGATCCCTACGGCCTCAACCACCTCACGCACTTTCATTCTCAGATCGTCCAATATCATTCCATGAATTTTATCTACGATTTCTGGCGTGACGACTTCTTTTGGGCGACCTGAATGTTCGGCTTCACTTGTGCTGGTACGACCACAACGGAACTCGGTAAACTACTTCTTAACCATTGAAATTGATGGAGCAGAGTCCCCATAGTACTTATCAAGCTTTTTCTTGGTTTCGGTGATGGTTTTTTTACGCAAAAAATAATGCTTAATCAACACACGAAATTCACTTTTTTTCATTTTCAATGAAATTAACGAAGTTGTCTAATATAAATAGCTGTCAAACATAAACTATATGGCGCAGCTTGTTCAAAATTTTTCAGTAGCCTACTAATAGATGGCAGTTGATGGAAGCAGTGTTGTATTTAAATTCAAAAAGTCACGGACTTATCAAACAGCTTTCTTATGCACGTCGGCACTGAAGCTCCTTTTTATCATCCTATGGTTTATTTTCCTCGCCTTTACGGCCTCGGCAACTAAATTCCACATTCGTGATAAAAAATAAAACTTCAGTGCCTTGATACATAAATAACTATAACAGTTAAAATTTGTACAATGTGATGTGATTTTCTAGAGATCCATACTTTAAGCAATGGTTTGCTAATTTTAAAATGTGTTCATATTAACAAAATTTTGCAAAATAGTTGTTACTACATCAGGTAAAAAGACGAAACACAAACGACGCAACACAAACGTAAACATCCGAAACAAAATGGCTTTGTTGAAGGTTAAAGGTAAAAACTACAGCGCCAGTTAGGCGCTATTTGGAGTGGGAGAATTGGCTTCGCTTTTACAGCAACTTGCTCCCTCCTTATTTATTCTTAGCTCCATGTCACAAACCTTCAGGGCTGCCAGTTTGCGGGTAATTACGCGAAATAGGGTATTTTTATATGTGGTTGGGTAGCTCGTGAGACACACGTTTTAGTTGAGTATTTTTAAGTACTTTAATTCATGATTTTTACCTCCCGCCACTCTTGGTAAGGGAGGTATAGGAATCGTGCTAAAAATCGCATATCGAGATTTTGGTAAATGACTACGTTTTAAGGTCCCTACAATCGAATTTTTACATTTTCACGATGATGTCAGTGTGTATGTATGTATGTATGTGTGGATCCTGTTTACGCTCTAACTCAAATACTATCATTCAGAAAGTTTTGAAACCATGTATTTCTACCTTATTCTAATATGGAAATATCTGATTAGATTTTGGTGGCAATCGGATAACCGGAAATGGCAGTTTACTTGAAGCTCAAGATAGTTTTTCTTCAAAAAATACCTTTGAATGTAATTTTTTCTCAATTTGTTATTATAAAAATTAAAGATGATTCCATTTTCTACAAGTTTGCTTTAATACTTTTTCTATATATTGAATGGATAAATTTATAAAGTAATATAAAAATTGTATACATAGGTAAATGGAGGGAGGTACTGTGTTGGTCACATCAGATTTTTTCTACATAAATTTTATGTTTAATTTTTGCAACTACTAATAGACAAATATTATTCTGTCTGTGTTCCTTTTTAACATGTGCATTGGCATATTGGCAGCCCTGGACTTGAGAATGATGAAAATTGTGACTAGTGTGAATGTGGCTCATAGTGTGTAATTTTATGAACGTTAGGGGAATTTGGCTGACGAGGCGGGAAAAAATTAAATTTTGTATTGGCAACCATAACCATCAAATTGTAGCGCATTGTGTGTAAAGTTTTAGACAGAGACAACTAATCTACTAACGTAGAGGTGTTTGACCTTGGAAGAAAATAATTTGCCGCTCTTGTATATAATTTTATATTAATCAACAAAAATAGATGGGTTTTTATAAAGATTTAAATTTATATATGTGACCATAATACTGCCATTAGTCTTGCGCAATTAGGATAAATTTCTGCAAATAAAATGCATGCTAGGAATGAATTTTGATGAGTCTTCAACAAGTAGTTTACGGAATTGTCTCATGTGTGTTCATAGATGCTATAGCGAGAAGTATTATAATAAATCATTTTGGTAATAGTCATTATACACAGATATATAATTTAATAAGAGAAGACGTCTTCTGAGGAAGTCTAAAACAACTGCAAGTAAATGCATTATTTCAGTAACTTATATAATTAAAGTTGTTCGAAAGTTAAATTGTTAGCTTGCGCAAAGTGCATTATTATCAAGATACTTCCATGAGTTTTATCAATGAAAATAATAAAAGATACCTAATCTCATAATGTACAAAGTATTAAAACTCCACTTTAAAAGTTATAGTAAATAGTTTTATATAGTTCAATAGATATAGAGTTAAAGAATTTTACAGATATTAAATTTTATAAATCAGCCAGCTATGCTAAACATGGAATCTACTAATATATTCATATAATTCAAATTGACAGATGTTAGTATAAATAAAAAGTAAATTAATGTGGCAGAGATAAGGATATTGAAGTAGATGTTGGGGAAGACACGGAAAGATAGGTAAGGAAATAACTCTAGTGTTACAAGTTTCTAGAAAGATACAAGAGAGACAAATACATTGATTTGAATATGTCATGAGGAGAGATGATAAATATATTGGAAGATGAATGAATAGCTTAGTACTGAATGAGAACGACACGCAAAACAGAAATAAGTGGAAGAAGAAACTAAAGAATAACGACCCTTAGCGAATGAGGAAAGCTAAAGAAGAAGAAGAAGATGTTCGTTTCAAGTATCATTTGCATAGATTGTTTATGAAAAAATTTTACTGGAAATTTATAATCTTTTGCAAAAAAAAATTTGTTTGGAATTTGTAAATAATACACAGAATTGACGAAAGGTATTGTGCCGGCCATATCAGATTTTTTTATTATTAATCTACTCCAAGTTATTATTGTAGTTTCAGTTGCAAATTATTATGTATTCCTATAACATTTTTTGTAAAATCAAAAATAAGGAGTTTTTCCCTCTTGTAAATTCAATCCGGGGACATACTGTAGATAATTCAAAACATTCTCCGGCTCATAATTTAAAAAATCTGTTGTGGCCAGCACAATATCTTCCGTCAATCTTGTGTATAATGTATAAATTCCATACAAATTTTTCTTGCAAAAGATTCTAAATTTCCAGTAAAATTATTTCATAAACAAACTATTTAAACTGCACTTGACACTGACATCTTCTTCCTCTTTAGCTTTTCCCATTCGTTAGGGGTCCCTATTTTTGCGCGTCGCTCTCATTCAGTTCATTTTCTCTCAAGTCTTCCGCAATACAGTCCTTCCATCTTATCTTTGGTCTTCCTCTGTTTCTTCAACCTCTTATTAATAAACTACTCATTCTTGTTCAAATATAATTCTTCATTTCTCCTCATGACATGTTCAAACCAATGTAATCGTCTTTCTTGTATCTTTCTAGAAACTTGTAACACTAGAGTTATTTTCTTACCGTATCTTTCCGTATTTCCCCTACGTCTACTTCAACATCCTCATCTCTGCCACATTAATTTACTTTATATTGATTCTGACATGTCAATTTGAATTATATGAATATATTAGTAGTTGCCATGCTTAGCATAGCTGGCTGAATTATAAAATTTAATTTCTTTAAAATTCTTTAACTCTGTATCTATTGAATAGGAAGTATAAATTGTAATCAAATCCTATAGAGAATAATATATTCTTTAAGTTATAATAACGTTAAATGTCAATAAATCAAATTTAACTGTTAAATCTTCAAATGAGGCTACTTTCGGTTCACCAATTATAACCAAATTCTAATCACTTGTTCTTCTGGATGTAAACTTGAGGAATACGAAAAAATTATAATTTTTGGAATCATGGTATTGAAATTATGGGATCCGGAACTTTTGTCACACACACACAGATACACAGACACACATACATATAGACATCATCGTAAAAATGGTAAAATCGTATTATAGGGACCCTAAAACATGCTTATTCACTAAAAACTCATCATTGAATTTTTTGACCAAAGACAATACCTTCCTTACCTAAAGGTGACGGAAGGTAAAAATCACATAAAATTTAATATTAACACTGGAATAACGAAAAACCTACAGATTTCTTTCAAATTAAATTCATTGAATAAGCTTGCACTAGGCGGCACGTTTTGTTTTAACAGGTTTGTTTGTTCATTGCAGTATTGAATTGTGTTTCATTTTAGTTTATCGGTATCTCTCACCGTATAAAGAACATTTGCAATATGTCTAAATGTTATTAACTATTTTTGTTGTTATTAATAGTGTTTTTAGTGTGTGTTAAGTGTAAATAATATTGTAACGTTCATTGTTAGTGGTAGTAACAATTAAAAATAGTGCAATAACAACCTGAAATTGATGAAGATGTAGATATTGTAAGTCAATTTGTTTGTTACTAATTATTGTTTTATTTTTATATATATATATTATATTTATATTTAAAAATATAGATATCCAAAAACTTAATAAAACAGATGTCACACATTTATTAAATGGGTCAGATTGACCCAGACTAATACTAACATCCTTTTGATGTAATTATTAATTCAAATAATAGTTTTTCTAAATAAAATTTTACTGGATTGACTAAGGTTGATATTTCCTCAAACTGAATTAGTCTAGCACTAGCTTAGTCCGCAAGATGACATCTGGTATACCTACACAATATGGAACAAAAAATATATTGATATTTTAGAAATCTGTGGAAAATACTGATTTGTACATCCAGCTTTGTGTAATAATCGGCAATGATGTATTTATTTATTTTATACATATTTATACAATTTAATTTAAATATTGTTTTTAATTCTTTGGTTGAGTGAATAGACACGAAATCCAGAAATATTTCGAAATCCGGTTTAAATATTTGCAATTGGAAAATAATTGATAGATTAATAGTTATAAAAAATTATATATTTTGTATATAATGTAATAAAATGATTGGAAATTATTTTAAAATTTAAATAACAGCAAAATCCTTTCGCAGACATAACAGAAAAAATTCAACTATTCAAACATTTTATAACGATGTTTTAAACAAATGATATTGCTTTTATAAAAATCTTTTGTAGCCAGCACAATACCTTCCGTCTAATCTGTGTATTATGTACAAATTCCATACATAAATTTTCTTGCAAAAGATTCTAAATTTCCTGTAAAATTATTTCATAATCTAACACTAACATCTTCTTCTTTAGCTTTCCCCATTCGTTAGGGGTGGCTATTTTTTATTTTCGTCTTCCACTCATATCTGTTTTTCGTATCGTTCTCATTTAATTCCTTTTCTCTCAGATATTCCGCAGTACAGTCCTTCCATCTTATCTTTGATCTTCCTCTGTTTCTTCAACCTTCTATTACTAAGCTATTCATTCTTCATCCAATATATTCTTCATTTCTCCTTATGACATTTTCAAACCAATGTAATCATCTCGCTTGTATCTTTCTAGAAACTTGTAACACTAGAGTTATTTCCTTACCGTATCTTTCCGTGTCTTCCCCAACATCTACTTCAACATTCTTATCTCTGCCACATTAATTTACTTTTTATTTATACTGACGTCTGTAAATTTGAATTATATGAATAGTTAAGGTCCCTACAATCCTATTTTAATTTTGTTACGATGATGTCTGTGTGTGTTTGTGCGCGGATGTATGTTTGTGTATGTGTGAAAAAAATTCAGTAATGTCTGGATTTTTGACACTGATATTTATCTGTCAGTTACAAATATTTTAATTTTTCATTTGGTTTCCATGACATTATTTGGGCTGTAAGATTTATTACAACAGATAATTATATAACTTATAATTCTTTATCTCCGAATCTATAAAAGATATAGTAAAATAGCAAGATTTTTTTTTTAAATATAATATTTAGAAGATTCTTTTTAAGAATCTGCTACTTCCGGTTACCCAATTAGTACCAAAATCTTTTCATCTCTTCCCAGTCATGTCCGAAATACGTAGTTAAACATATATTAAGTATTATAGTTTTTGAGAAATCGTCCACACACACAGACATCATCGTAAAAATATTAAAATCGGATTGTAGGGACTTTAAAACGTGCTTAACCATTAAAATCAGGATATGCGATTTTTAGCATGAATCCAATACCTCTCTTAG
The DNA here is from genome assembly GCA_951394225.1 of Harpalus rufipes. Classification (NCBI taxonomy): domain Eukaryota; kingdom Metazoa; phylum Arthropoda; class Insecta; order Coleoptera; family Carabidae; genus Harpalus; species Harpalus rufipes. The sequence continues at coordinate 5,110,235 of OX596274.1, forward strand.
CGAGAAGTAAAAAGGTGTCACCTCTCAGCATGTAAATTCAATAAATATAACATATATGAATATTAAAATTACTAAGTCGGAATAAAATACAGTTAAATATCAATAATTCTGCTAATTTTATTGATAACTGACAGCTTACAGGTAATATATTTTTCGCTTTTGAACACTAAGTATGCATTACAATCAATCAAGAATTTATTTCCCTATTTATACTAAAATGGGGTCTCGTGGCCGTGTCTGAGTGTCTGGTCTGGGAAGCCGGGTTCGATCCCGACCAATGCCAAAAATTACTTCGAATTTTAATGGCACAAAATTGACCTCTGTGGTGCACTCTCCACGCCAGCTGTGAGTGCCCGTGAGGTGATGCCTGGTAAGCGCCCACACGGTACAAATATTTTATCATTACCGATATCTGTGTACAAAGCAGATTGGCATACCCAGCAATGAGTAGTATGCCGTGATGATATATTTATTTATTTATTTATTTACCAATGAGATTTCCTTACTTGAAATGAACTATTTAAAATAAAATATTAAAGCAAACCTACCGGTTCTTGGATTTATATCCAAGACTTTTCGCCTTGTCTAATTTTGATTTATACACATCAAATTTATTTCGATTAGAAAGTTACTGTAAAGATAATTTCTTGTCGCTTAATGCTTCAAAATGCCTCGTCTTAAATTATACTAGGAACCCTGAAATTATCTCTTATAATTATATTATCAATAATTCTGTGCTACAGAATAAAAGTACAATCAAAGACTTAGGAGTGACTTTTGACTGTAAAATGTTATTTAATTTTCAATTTGATACAATTGTCAGGGAGTCATTCAAAATTTTAGGATTTATCATGAGATGTTGTAAATATTTCAGCAGACCTGCTTCCATTATTTGTCTTTTTAATACTCTTGTTCGATCTAAACTTGAATATGCCTCTGGGTTTGGAACCCTTGTTACAATAGAAACATTATGTTATTAGAAAGTGTTCAAAAAAAAAATTGTTAGATATTTGTGTTTTAAATTTCATGTTAACGTTGAAAATTATTGTAACAAGCTGGAATATTTTCACATGTTATCTCTTGAAAATAGAAGGATTGTTGTAGACATGTTATTTTTATATAAAATTTTCAATAATCTTCTATATACAATTAATTTAGTACATCATTTTAACTTTTATACATATATCAAATAAACAAACTAGATCTAATTACTTATTTTTTGTTGCGCTTAGTAACACGAATAACAATAAGAATTCGCCGGTAAACAGAATTATGAGTATATATAACTCAAAAATTTTGCATGTGGACATGTTCCATCTTTCATTTAATTTAAGTTCAAAACTAATATTATTGAGGAACTCTCTTGAATAATGTTGGTTATCAGTTTTTCACTTGCTAAACACTATTTATTTTTATTGTTGTTATTTATGTATGTTTAACTGTCTGTTACCTATGTTTTTTATTTTTTTCGTGGGAACCTATTACATATTGGTCATTGACTGTTGGTTCTCTTAATAAATAAATAAATAAATAAGTAAAGTCACAATTGTTTTTTAACACCCTGTATTGGTCTCTTACTAAGTAATAATTAGGTATGTTCCATTTGCAAAACAATTTTAATTTTTATAAATAAGAATAATTATTGACTCCCTCTACTGTATACTTGTATAGATGTATTGAATGGTTCTTCCTCTTTAAAACTTCCGCAAAATCAATACTGGAAAATAAATTCATATTCAATTAATTTATTCTCATTACTTTTGAAAGAACACACCTCGTAACATTAATTTGTTGAAAGCGCGCATATATCAAGTGACCTAAAAACGGAATAAAAAAAGTAATGAAATAATTTTGTGTATCTTCAAATTCAAAGTAGGGACTATAAATCAGGCATTCATTTCATCATTCCACATAATTCAGCGAAAATAACCTGATTGTGTCCCTTAGTGAACTCTGGCCATTTTGGACGCAGGGCGGTCGTGTCAGCGGTAATATATACCGGAAGCGTGAATTCACATGGTTGATTAACGAAACGTGGACGACAATTAATGGCGAACACCGGACAGCGACCTCTTCGTATATTTTTCAACCATTATACAAAGCAAAAAATTCGTGTGTGTTGTTCACTGACCTGTTTTCTGTTTGTGAATAACCAAAAAAAATCTTTGCCTGCCTGGGTGATACGCGAGTTGAAGGTTTTTTCTTTTGTTTTTTGATTTAGCTAGTGTTTAATGTGGGTGCTCAAAGCAACCAATAATTTAAATTACATACTTTAAGCAAACAGTAAATGTATCATGAAATGTTTTTGCACTGCAAACTTGTAAAAATATATTAACTTTATTTTTAATTGTCGTCTGCTTTGAAAAAAATCTGTTGTGGCCAGCACAATATCTCTCGCCACTTACGTTTTTTTGGTTACATAAGTATAGGGTGCGAGCAGTCATGTGACATTGTTGGCCTTGACAAGCAGATATGAGAGCCCGTTTCAGAATGATAATTAATAATTATGTACGTAGATGTCATATATTAGAATGTTTCTTTAAAAATTTCAAGATTTTCTAAATTCACGTACCTAATTTGTCACCAGGAGTGCGGAATTGTCGAGGAAAATAAACTACATGGAATTGGATAATCACTAAATTTAGAATGAGAAATTATATTTGACATCTATGTATATAATTACTAGCTATCATTCTGACACGGGCCACCATATCTGCTTGTCAAGACCAACAAAGTCACATGACTGCTCGCGCCCTATTGTATTTAACATTTCTTGTATACCAACACTCTACACCAACAATTCTACTTACATCATTCCTTTCATTTAGATTGTCTAATTTTAAATTCATTCTATGAAGAAATTTTGTCCTACTCTTATGGGTATGTGTAATATACCTATAATATTAAATATTTAACTACTAATACATTGAGAAATAATATAATGTATGTACTTCCCAGAAAAAGTCTTCAGTAATGTCTCCGGATTCCTGACACTGACATTTATCTGTCAGTTACAAACAAATTAAATTTTCAACTATTTTTCATGGCATTCTTTCGGCTGTAAAATTTATTACAACAGATTATTTTATATATTATATTTCTTTTATCTCTAAATCTATAGAATATATTATAAAATATTTAAATGTAGCAGATAGAGAATTTAATTTTCTTTAATATTACCTACCAAAAAAAATTTTCAAAAAATATTATTTAGAAGTTTTTTTTTCAAGAATCTTCTACTTCCGGTTGTCCAATTGTTACCAAAACCTTTTCAGATCTTCCCATGAATGTCCGATTGGGAAATACGTAGTTAAACAAATTTAAAGTCTTATAGTTTTTGAGTAATCGTCCTGTGTGTGTGTGTGTTTGAGATCGTTGGAGGCACGATTTCTCAAATTCTATAAGACTAAAGACCTCTTTGACTACGGATTCCTCAATCTAACATTAATGGGGAGAGTTGAATAGGTTTTGGTATCAATTGAAGAACCAGAAGTAGTAGTATCTTAAAAAAAATTCTAAATATTATTTTTTTAAATTTTTTTATTATTAGTATTAAAGGACGTTTAAAATTTTATTATATCTTCTATATATTGAGATAAAAAAGTAATATATAAAATAATCTGTTGTAATAAAAGCATAAGTAACTCCACAATAACAATAAGATGTTTGTAAATGACAGAAAAATGTCAGTGTCAAAAACCAACAGTAGTTCATAAACCTATTTGGGCGGTATTGGCAGCTCAATTCTAAAACTTGACTTTAATAGTGCGATTCTGAAATTTTTCCTATAGATCTATAACTTTACAGATCTGTAGCTTACAAATGTCCTGTAAATTATCTGCTTACAGATTTGTAAATATTGCTATTCTGGACTGACATCTGTAAATCATCTGCTTATAGGAAATAGTTTTACAGAGTCCTGTAGCATGAAGCGGGATAGTGTATCAGTATTGCCAATGTCAGATATTTAAACTATATTTTCATTAAATTTCAATAAATAGTAATAGCTAATTTACAAAAAGCAAAGTTTTATTAAAGAGAACAATGTGTATTATTGTTATTGACAATTTATTGCCAATAAATAATGAATTAACACTGCATTGAGTTCAGTATTTATATTCAAGTAATTGGCAACACTTCTTCATGTTTGACAATTTGAGCTGTTTCTTCAAGGCCTAAGATTTGTAAATAATTAACGTTAACTGATATTATGAGGTAAGAGATGAATTTTCTGAGTAAAAACATTTAAAAAACCTTTATATTATGTGAAATTTTATTTTTAAAATAAATATTATTATCTAACCTAACTTATTTTTTGCATGGCTAGTTGTCCAAAAGAAAAACGTAAACGATCGAAAAATACGAACAATGATCAATATGAACTTTACTTGCAATATATGGAATCAGACTATGTGTTCCGCAGCGGAACGATAAATCCAACACTAGGCGACGATTATTTAGAAAACAAGTGGAAAGAGTTATGCTGCAAATTAAATGCCTTAGGAGATGGTCCCAATTTGACAGTGGAGGAGTGGCGAAAGGTATTTTGAAATTTGTTTATATGTTCCTATGTATTGAAAAAAGTGCAATATAAATAATTTATTGTGCATTATCATGAACAAGTTTCAGATTTCAATGTTTTTATATAGACATTATTTTCAGCGTTTCCTAGATTGGAAGTACGCAACCCGAAGCAAATATAGAAGACCGGTTCAGGCCCACAGTCGGATATAAAAATGACCAATCTTGAAGAAAGAGGCTTGGGTGTATGGGGAAAGGTTGTCGTAACTGGAACACCATTTTTATCCAATTACGATGGCCTCTCTGCCACACATGAGGAAACTGAGAATGGGAAACTCCAAATCGAGAATGACATTTATATTGCAGAGATACCAATCTTCACTGAACCATCGACAGCTACGATTACTCAAGTAAATTCAAATGAAGAAATTGTAGTGTCAGATATTATAAAAAATGTTCCAAAACCACCGAGGCAAAAGAGTGAAAAAATGAAAATAAAACCTCAGCCGCTGGCACAAATTGCCGAAAAATTAATTCAAACTAATAAAGAAAGTTTAGAATTATATAATGATTTAACTTTTGCTATTAAAGCCTTTTCAGAAAAATTTATTAATATAGAAAAAGAAAAAGTACAAATTGAGAAGAATAAATTACAATTCGAAATTGCAAAATATAAGTACGAAAACAAAGATTTTAAATTTGATTTAAATTTTTTGTAATACGTATTATTGTTCTTAAAAATTAAGTATTATTATAAACAATGTTCCTTACTAGTGTAAGTTTATGTTATTAAATAGTTTTACATTAAACAATGAACTTTATTTTTTAAATCCATGCCACTTATATTATATTTTGTCGTACATATTCATTTCGTGCTGCTCTACCGAGTTGAAGGATGTTATTGCCATCATTTGGATCTAAAATAATTTAATTTTAACAATAAGTTAAGTATTGTTTCCTCATATATATATTACCTATGTTATTTTGAAACTCATTGTCGTCATCATCCCGATATTCTATATCATCTTCTTGTATCGGTAATCTAGCTTTTACGGCCATGTTGTGTAGAATACAGCATAAATAAATTAATTTTCCTGCTTTTACGGGATGATATAACAGAACTCTGTGTTTTGAGCAACATCTAAAACGACCTTTTAATATACCATTTGTCCTTTCAATAATATTACGGACAGAATTAAATTGCTGATTGAATCTGAGCTCTGGACTCCCATCTTGGACAGAAGCAAATGGAGTAAATAACCACGGCTCAAGAGGGTACCCACTGTCACCTGCAGAATATGAAATATTAGATACTACATAAAAATATTACTTTTGTTAATTTCTATTTACCAAGCAAATGTGATTGTTTATCTCCATTCTCATATTGTTCACTGAGATGATTTCTTATATTGCTCATCTGCCATACGGCCGAGTCGTGCACAGAACCTGGATATCTTGCATTGCATCCTATAATTTGAGCATCAAAATCTGAAATCTTCAGAAAAAAATAAATAAATTTATATAAATAACGTTATTAGACTACTTGCAAGCATTACATTAATAGAAGTTTTTCCCTTTCTATTAATGTAAACAAATGGTGGGTGTCGTATGTCAGTTACTGGTGGTGCTATTATATCGACATGAGTGCCATCAATTACCCCTATTACTCCTCGCACTCCCCATTTTTCATAGAACCTATATTAATCATTAAATAAATACATAAAATACATATGCAGAAAACATACCCTTGTTTTACAGAATTTATCTCTTCTCTGTTAATTGGAAATTTTATCCAATCTTGCAAAAGATGTTCATATGCTAAGGACGATATTTCGTGTATAGCCCGACTTACTGATGACTGGCTCAGTGATATCCAGCTGTTACAGCCGACGGGATTTTGAAATGAACCAGTTGCAGTGAAATTTAAAGTTGCTAACACCTAAACATTTATTATTCGTATTAAATTTATAAGGATTTTGTATAAATATACTTTTAAATAAAGTGGAACAGTCGTGCGCGTATCGGCATATGGTTCTAATGCATTTATCAAATTCAAAACACTTTGTTTATCTAGCCGGTACATTTGTCGAAATTGGTTTTCGGGGACTTCGAAAGGGTTCATATTGTCCCTTAACTGGCTTCGAACTAATCTCAAATAATTTCTAAATAAAAAATAAATAATGAACTTACAATATTTAGGTAACCTATCTTTCTAATAATATAAGTATTTATTACATACCTGTTATGAGCAGCTTCCAAAATAGCACCGATAAAAAATATTTGTTGTTGATTATTATTCATTTTCGTTATTTTTAAAATAAAAACGAAATATAAGAAAACTGTAACAGCTACAGTCAAGTTTCCTGTCACTGTAAATATTATAGATATCTGTAGCAAGATACGAATAACTGTAAGATACAGACGCGTGCAGAATTGCATTTTTTTATAAGCACTGTAAAGTCTTACAGATTTTTACTTACAGGTCTTACAGATAGTCTCAGAATTCCACTATAAGTCTATTTTAACTAAACACATGCCAGTGGATATGTACCAATTCAAAATATGTCATAGTACGAATATGGTTTTATGTACATTTTAGTTGAAAATAAATCTTTGATATTCTTTTTTCACAACATAGTAGTAAAACGTCAAATTACGCTTTTACGTTAAATGAAGAAGTTTAACTGACATTATTGAAGAATTTTTCTGTGATATTGGTAAGTTTACTATTTCTTGTTGTATAACAATAATAACAATTAAATATTTATAATTATAGCTATGTATAAATTATTGGGTGTTATTTATTTAAATATATATATATATATATATATATATATATATATATATATATATATAATTTACAATTATTTCTAAGTCAATCCTTATTCCTTTCACGGAATATATAATTATTTGATATAACGTTGTCATTCTCAGTAGTGCCAACATAGGGGAAAATATACTACAATTATTGCAAATAATTCCATAAAAGGAATAAATATTGACTTGGAAATAATTTAAAATATCATTAATATATACATTACTTAATACTATTTTTTTTTGTATGTTCTTTTTTTTAAAATAATATTATATTAGTAATAATGCTATTACTCAGTTACAAACGGCAAAAATGGTTTTATTTTCGTTTTGTATCCATTGTCAATTTGTCAATAAGGACCCTTGAATATACGGATCATATTATTTTTGAGTTATTAGTAGGTACTTATATACGAGTAGTATATGTTTCGCTGTCGATGCGTATTATGTTACTTATTAATGATTTTATTTTTTACGTTGTGTATCCATTGTCAATTTGTCAATAAAAGGACCGTTGAATATACGGATCATATTATATTTGAGTTATTAGTAGGGAATGCCACAAACATAGCCGTTGACACGGCAAAATCGATTTTTGTAGACTGGTGCTCCCTGTTTGAACTGACAACAATGGTTGTGGTATCAATAAATAGATAAAGAAATTCTGAATAAAATGACAAAAATTGATTTAAAAAGAGGATGTTTGTGAATAAAATAGTATACATACCTCGGTGGAGTTTCATCACAGCCTCGCGCTGTGTCTCACCACGAGGCTTCGCCTCTGGGTAATATACATAAGTACATAAGCCCTCGGCTGTAATGAAACATATCCCACCTCGGATGTTATTTATTATTGCAAACTAATACTACCTCTACCCTGAAAATCATCGCCTATGATATGTTTACACAGTACAGGTAGAAAGTATCGAATAAAAATTAATCCATATCGTTTCAAAATGAATAAGAAAAACACTCGGTTGTTTCACAAAATTAAAGAAAATTCTTTAGTGTACAATTTCGGCTATTAGGCCATCATTAGAAGAACTACAAGAATATATTACAGTTAGAATTAAACATAATTCATAGTACAGCTCGAAATAACGGTTATAGTGAGGATAGTTAACAAATTATCAAATTAATACATAAAAAATCTGTTGTGGCCAGCACAATACCTCTCGCCACTTCCGTTTTTGGTTACATAAGTATAGGGCGCGAGCATTCATGTGACATTGTTGGCCTTGACAAGTAGATATGGGGGTTCCGTCAAAATGATAATTAGTAATTTTGTATATAGATGTCAAATGTCAGAATTTTTCATCAAAAATTCCAAGATTTTCTAAATTCACGTAGTTAGTTTGTCATACTTGACCTAGACAAGCAGATATGGAGGCCCTTGTCAAAATGACAGTAATTATTTACATAAATGTCAAATGTAGTAATCGCCCAAACAGGTTTATGTACTACTGTTGGTTTTTGGCAATGACATTTTTCTGTCATTTACAAACATCTGATCGTTACTATAGAGTTGTTTAGGCTCTGAAATTTATTACAAATTATTTTATATTATTATATACTATATCTCCAAACCTATAGGAAATATAATAAAATTTTAAAATGTATCGAATAGAGAATTTTATGTTCTTTAATGCTAATAATAAAAAATTTCAAAAAAATAATATTTAGAATATTTTTTTTAAGATACTACTACTTCCGGCTTTCTAATTGGTACCAAAACCTATTCAACTCTTCCCATTAATGTTAGATTGAGAAATTCGTAGTCAAAAAGGTCTTTAGTATTATAGAATTTGAGAAATAGTGTCTCCAACAACCTCACACACACACACACACACATCCACACACACACACACACACACACACACACACACACACACACACACACAGACATCATTGTAAAAATGTTAAAATCGGATTCTATGGACCTTAAACCGTGCTTATTCAGTAAAATCTAGATATGCGATTTTTAGCATGAATCCAATACCTCTCTTAGCGAGAGGTAAAAATGTAAAAGGCTTCTTTTGAAACAATTTTATGCTCCAGGTTACATAAATGACACTAACCCAATTTACAAAAAACTTAAATACATTAACAACACGAGTGAAAAAGTTGCCGTTGAACTTAAAAAATTAAATATTCATTCTGGCCTGTATAATAAATAATAATTTAAAAAATCTATTGGTCAACAACAAAATTGTTTCAAGGGATCCTTATTCCAATTCTGGGGTTTATAAAATTAACTGTAACGACTGTAATTTTATATATGTAGGGCAAACTAGAAGGAACTTTCACATACGATTTAAAAAACAGAAAAAAGCTTCGAAAATCTTAAACTGAATTCCAATGTCGCTAATCACATGTTAGAGTTCAATCATGTTTGTAATTTTGAAAATGGATCAATTTTACATGTCGAAAATAATTTAGCAAGACTACTTCTCCTGGAATCCTATGAAATTAAGAAAGCCAGTTCCATTATCACCCCTTTAATGAATGAACAGTTAGACTTGGTACATTCCCCATTTCTTGAAACCGTAATCCCCAAATCTCCACCGCTAAACTAAATATAAAAGAACCCGCTGTAATATATTATTGTAGTTCTTCTGATGATGCCCTAACAGCCGAAATTGTACAATAAAGAATTTTCTTTAATTTTGTGAAACAACCGAGTGTTTTTCTTATTCATTTTAAAAAAATATTTCACCTAGTGCCAACAGCGTCCTCTATTGATTTCATATCTTTTCAATTTTGTATTCGAAATCAAGTTCTTTTTCCGAATAATCATATATCACAAATAATAAATTTCTTCAACAATATCATAACGTAACGATTTTCCCCTTCATTTCTGTAAATGAGGCAAAATCCACGGAGTCACGCACCCGTTGTTTAATTCGATTCCACGTAACACAAAACGCTAAGCGAGGTATAACGTCGATATGGAGTCGGTTTACGATCAGTGGAAGCGGCTGTTCGTCAGCTCTCGTTACCGTTACCCACATGTGCTGCCAAGCTGGTTGGGTTGTCGTTCTTAGCTCTGGATTCCAACTGCGCCAAAGCACGGCCTATGGTTAATGCTACAGTGATTTTTATGACTCTTTTTACTTCCACCGGGTAATAACTGGAATTAACTTTTAACGTACGTATTAGTTATTTTTAGGAATGTTCGGAACATTACTCGTATTTAATGTTTTAGATAACGGGTTACTATTTATTACATTTAGTAGTAATGTTTTTGTATTCTAGAAATCTAGACATATAATAAAATATTGTAATTATGCGAAACATATAGATTTTATCAACTGTGAATTGTGGGAGCAGTTATTTTATTGTTGTAATCAAATTTTCTTTATTATAATTAAGTATTTCTTTGAAGTAATCAAAACTTTTTTAAAATGAAGGGTATAATCATACGAACATATTTTATATTAAAGTAAGATGTCCGATCAAGGTCATCTGTATCACGAACGAATTAACAAATAGGAATACATTTATCTCTTTGTTTTGCAAAGGCTATAAGAGTGTGCAATAAGGATGGATATAACACGCTTGTCTTTCAAAAATTCAGATTGTTTCGACTAAGTTAGGACATTCCACTTTAAAACGATGCTCGTTATTGATAATACTTTCGCTGTAACTTAAGTTTATTTATTAATTCAGATACATTACCTGGATTCATAGCCGTACGTATAACGTTATTTTCTGTCAGACTCACTGACACTGACATTGTGTCATTATCTTATTTTTAACATATTTGGTTTCACATTTGCTTATAAACTTACCAGTTGACTTATTTTTGAATTATGAATTCTTTTACTGTAATATTTATTTTTATAATAATAAAATAACAGTAGTATCTTACGTACCCTCATAAAAACTAAGCAAATGACACTACTGAATTTGTCATACTGGGCGAAGCAAAAATCTGAATTCATACAATTCGTAGAAGACCTTGATCGGACATCTTTCAAAATTTTTACTGTACATAATATTTATTAGAATCAATGTTTTTTGTAAATATTCATTTCCATTATTGTTATCAAATATTCTTTATTGTAATAAAAAATTTGTTGCTAAATAAAAGGCTAAAGATATATAATTAGAATTTTATATATTGGATACGTATGTAATAAAATATTCAATGTAATCATACGAAACATAAACATACATAATACAGGCTGTTCATTTTAAATGGGCCACCATTGCTATCTCGAGAACTATAAGAGCTACAAATTGACAAACAATTTCTATTTCATAAGATTTAAAGAAAAGAAAATTATTTTTTCGACCAGTGGTTGTCAAAATACGGGACCTAACGTTTCTTTCCTTTAAAGTTGTTTTGTGAAATAGAGATTGTTTGCCGGTTTAAACGTCTTTGTAGTTGTATAGTTCTCGAGATAGCAATGGTGACCCATTTAAAATGAACCCTCTGTATATATGTAAGTAGTTTGTATTTTATATATTTATTTACGACTTAACATAGTTGGTCACTTATACGGTTCATTTAAATACTTTTAAGTGTGTTTTTACAAACCTGTAAAATAATTTATAACCCTTTTAAGATTTATTATGGGTACGTATTTATTTTTATCTGAAATCGACAGGAAATTAATGATTTTACGGATATTTCTTCTTAATGAGACAGTAACTCTTTGCCAGATTAATTCTTAAAGTTTTATTTTAAACTAAGAGAAATAATTTAATTTGTTAGTAGTACCTAATCATCTGATTGGCTTTATTACGTTTAGTCATTTTGAAAACTTCTTAACAAAGAGGAGAGGGTAGCATAGATATGTGCGTCATTTGACTGGTTGTGATTTTAACCGACCGGGTTCAATTTCGACCGACGTCAAACTTGATACTTGATGCATAATTATTTTCAATATGACCAATTTTTTTAACTCATATAAGTATAGGGTTAAAAATAATACCTGACCTATAGAAATAATAATACCTTTGTAATAGATAAAGAAAAAATAATTAACAAAAATAGATTACAACAATGAAAACAGCGATATAATAAAAATGCATTCTTTTCTTGTTAATAAAAAATAAATGAGCTATGTAGGTATAATAAACATGTACATGTATTGTATTTTTACTGCATTTATATAAAAAAAAAAATTTCTTGTCATCAAAGAAAATATAATGCATTTTTATTATATCACTCATTTGATTGTTGTAATCAATTTTTCTTAAGTATTTACCCATTATTTAAGTTATTATTATTTCTAAATTATTGTGATAGGAAATAAAAAATTTTTAAAAGTTCAATAACTTTTTTGTAAAAAATAAAAAATGTCCTGCTGGAGAATCGAACCCAAATCAATAAAATCGTATAATCTAAAAGTAGCTATGTTAACCATTGTGCGACGGAATACATTTGAAAATATTTTTATAATACATCATAAATATAGCAACAATTATTTAGTAAAAACAAATTTATTAAAGTAAAAACAAATATGCGTATTCAAAAATTTGATTACCTAATTATTTATTTATTCGTACAAATTATGTACGTCCTTAAAAGTTCTTTTTTATCATGTACTATGGCATTAATTAGGTACTGAACTTATTAAATTATTTACACCCTACGTCGTGTTGACAGATGATACAAATTATTATCGATAATTAATAAAGTTGTTCGACAAGTTCCAAAATGAAATGCTTGAATTTTTTATGTGCGAGAATACATTAAAAGTGGAAATAGACCAATGATAAAATATTGAAGTCATTAGATTATATAACATGATATTAATTTTTTAACCTATCATTTACCGTAATTAAAACGAGTATTTATATATCTGATATTTATGTTCACTCTTTTGTCAGTGGCCTTACAAATATTTAATAAGTTTCATTGAAGATAATCTATATACAATAATTGCTGTCTAAGTTCTGTATAAGTTGTCTAAGTTGACATTTGGGTTCAATATCTTTAATATTGAAATTAATATGTATAACTTTATTAATAACATATAGGTACCTGCTCATAATGTTACTATAATTAAATTGATCGATGTTGATATTATTAAATCTAGTAAGCTGTAAAACAATGTTATTTTTCTACTCCTGCTCTGAAAATACAATTTTCTGGTTTGTTTTTCATGTTGAAAGTAACTCTTTGCAGCACTAGTGCTGCAAAATTTTGCAGCACGATTCGGTATCCTAGCAACGAATTTTAATTACAAATGTTGTATAGAATGTTTGTTGTTGTCATAGATACGCAACACAAATACAAAAATTGAAAATAAATGTCAAATTATTTTTAAAAAATAATTCTTTATTTCCTTATTTTTATCTTGCAGGAGTAGAAAAAATAGTGTGTATAACACGTGTTGAAAGTTCTTTGTCGAACACAAACGATTGCAGCCTTCGCTTCGCTCAGGCTGCAACTTTCGTTTTGGTTCGACAAAGATAGACTTTCAGCACTTGATATACAAATAACTATTGTATATCGACTGTTGAATGTATTTCTTTGTTCTTGTCGAACCAAGACGAAAGTTGCGGCCTGAGCAAAACGAAGGCTGCAATCGTTTGTGTAGGACAAAAGACTTTCAACACATATTATAATAGTATATTGTGTTATTAGGAGTAAAAATAATACTTTGTGTGGCGAGCGTGGAAGTTTGCACGACGAGAGAAGCGAGTCGGAAAAATGCACGCGAGGCACACAAAGACACTTTTCCTCCGAATGACACATATTTTTCTTCTGACGTCACATTTTATGTAAATTACGTTTGCGATGTCAATTGCCCTGTAGCTATGGATACTTATTTGTTCACTATTTGTTATAAACATTGAAGTGAAAATTTTCACGTTTTGACGTTTAAATAAAAACTGTGAAATTTTATGTTCTTCTTGTGTGGAATTATGTCGGAATTTGAAGTATTTAATGTACGCCTCCTGAAGTTGTTCAATTGGATGGAAATCTAACAGTGCGGCTGAAAGATATATCCAGGAATCACTGCAAAACAATATAAACTTTTCTTATCACTTTAATTCTAAGTATTCTTATATTCATTACCATCCCTGTAATTGTAATCTGTAAGTCTGCTATTCTTTAATATGTTATTTCCTCAAAAGTAAACTCTGTTTATATTGCAATTCATAGGTTATTTATATAAATTTGACAGCTATTGATGGTATTTAGTAACTTTATTCTTAGGTTACCCAGTGTGTTATAGTGACATTTAGGGCGATATTACAGGTTTCTTTTATACAAGTTACTTCTTATTCGTTGATTCTGTATAGTTTCTATGGACATTTATTTTATTTCTACCTTGTGAATCAAGTCACGAAAGATGCTACATTTATTATCAAATTTTGTATTGTGATCCGTATCTATGACACAAATATTGTGGACAACATTCATAAGTAAAATTAATATTAATTACAGTGTATGGTCTAGTCGATTTCGTAAACTATATTTATTTATTTTTATTTGATTGAAACAAACAACAAAAATTAAGTTTCTCTACATCTTCATTACTGAAGTTGGTTTTTGTTTCCTAAACATAATACAAACAATATAGAACAATTTTCTTAAATCGGTCGAATACTAGTCACTGGTTACTATTTACTAGTCACTATCACTATTATTCATTCTTATGTGAAACGATTTTTACCTTCCGTCACCGCTAGGTATGGAAGGTATTGTTATTGGTCAAAAAAATCGATGGTGAGTTTTCATTGAATAAGCACGATTTAGGGTCTTTACAATACGATTTTACCATTTTTACGATGTCTGTATGTGTGTGTGTGGATGTGTGTGCGTGTGTGTGTGTTCGTGTGTGTGACCACGGTTTCGGCCGCGATATCTTCAATACTAGAATTCCAAAAATTACAATTCTTGCGTATTCCTCTTCCTTACAACCATATGCAGACTTGGTTATAATTGGTCAAGTATCCTCATTTGAAGATTTAACAGTTTTTCTTGAAAACTCAATTAAATATTATTATAACTTAAAGAATATATTATTCTCTTAACGATTTGATTGCATTTTTCATTTTATATTCAACAGATATATGGTTAAAGAATTATAAAGACAATAAATTTCATAAATCAGTCAGCTATGCTTACTTAACTATGGAAACTGCTAATATATTCAGGTAATTCAAATTGACAGATGTCAGTATCAATAAAAAGTAAATGAATGAAAGAATAAGGGAAATAACTCTAATGTTAGAAGTTTCAAGAAAGATATAAGAGAGACGATTACATTGGTTGAATATGTCATGAGGAGAGATGAAAAATATATTGTAATAGTAGGTGCAAGAAAGGGAATTAGGAAACTGCAAGAAAAATGGGACAAGTGCATAACTGTGGGGGGTGATTATGTTGAAAAATAGCCTTAATTTTGAAAGATTGAAATAAACCGTTTTTGAGCTATGGCCATCTATCTCTTTACTTATTGAATGAACCTCGTATATTTGAAACATTGGCCAAATACGTATGATAGATACTTCAAGTAAATTCATAAACGCAATTTTGTATCTTTATATTTTGCCTGAAGTTCATGTTTCATTAAAAATTATTACAAGAATAAATATAAACTTTCGCAGGAAAGTAATTTGCAAGGAGCACCCACCCGGTAGTTTTCTGTTTGTCTCATCATGTATGCTCGTGTATTTACATGATTGCAGTCGGTAAGAACATCAGCAGCAGCAGCAGGCTGCTTACTGCACGATAGCATGAGCATCGCCTGCAGCTTGCTCGCTGTGTTGTTGTTCACTTGTTCCGGAGGAAGCGACGTGTCGCCGCCGCGTGTGTGCCACATTCACTAACTTGACAGAACTTGTCTTTTGTCTCGCAAGTGTTGTTTCATTATTCAGTAATTAGCAATTAGCTTGCTAGCGTAGGAGTTGATTGTTGATTTGAC
The DNA here is from genome assembly GCA_951394225.1 of Harpalus rufipes. Taxonomy (NCBI): domain Eukaryota; kingdom Metazoa; phylum Arthropoda; class Insecta; order Coleoptera; family Carabidae; genus Harpalus; species Harpalus rufipes. The sequence continues at coordinate 5,126,461 of OX596274.1, forward strand.
ATAAAAGACGACTGTAAAGAAACACAAATGTAATGGTTTGGGAATTACATGTTTATACAGTAAATTAGTGTATGTAATATAAATAGAGATAGTGTCTCTTTAATTATAAGTAAATATATCATTACGGCCTTTTACCCATTAGCTTGCAGCGTACACCTTGTGTGCTAAACTTCTCGCTTTTGATTTTACTTTATTCTTTTCTCTCTAATCACAAGTGACACATTATCTACTGAAATCTCGTTACCAAAGCAACACTTTATTGATGAGGTAGATAAACATATGAGCCAAGCTTATAATCTTTTACTAAATATTAGTAGCACTGGTCATGATTACAACCACTCACTACTAAATTATTCATAAATAAAATTAGTACAAGTATAACTAATAAAAAATAAATTTAGTAGTGATAATTAGTAGCAACAAAAAACAATTTTAAGTACCATTACCTGTCGACGAACACCGGTCCTGCTAGATATTTTACGTTTTCTTGTAGATGGACTTCATTTAACTGCATTTAAAGTAGTTACGTCGTGACACCATTTTACCCAGAATTAATTGAAATTTTACGTGCAATCCAATTGAAGTATAATCTACCTGCTCTCCAAGTTTTAAAACAATTGAACACGCAGTACCTGAGATATTTGCACTTAAATTTGGCATTTTTAACACGTGAAGAATAGGAAATTATAACTTTTATATCCATACCGACATTTAATCGAAAAACCAGTATGTTATAGAAAACTAATTAACGGATTTTATGTAAAAATTTGAAAATTGTTTACCATCCAGATTTAAATTTATTGCCTCTAGAAAATTATAATCTGAAGATACGATAAATAGGTAGAATTATACTTGACAACCATGTAGAAGCGTTCCAGTTGGAGTATCAGTTAACACCCGCTTGGTATTAGCGAATAAGAGGTGATCTTTGGTTAATGGAATTCCAAACGTACATTCCAAGGAAATATTTTTTAAATTGGTATTTTACGTGAAAAGCTTGAAAATTTTAAACAGTATAATACTACTTTTGTAATTTTAAGAAAGAAATATATTAATTTGTTTTGCAGTTTCCATTTGTAGTTTAGAATTAGTATTATATCTCAAAATATCTTATTACTTTTATACCCGAATGTACCAATAAATGTCTAGGTGCGACGTTGCCACAATTATTCTCCATCATTCATACTGTAGTGTGAGTACATTGAAATACGACACTTGTGTATGTGTTAGTGCGAGTGGTACAGTTCAAAAAAAAAACTTTTCTACGGAAAAATAAAGGAAATTCATCTGTTACAGTGTTTGATATTAGCTTTTAACTATTTTGATGCAATCTGTGTATATAATATAATATTAAAAAATATGTTATTGCAAATATTGAACATAGAATAAGTTTTTGAATAGGTACACTTGAGTGACAACTACGATTCGTGAAAATCTTATGAAATTTTAACTGCATGTACAGAATAGTAATATCTACACTGCTGATTTATTCTACCTTTGAGCAATACCCTCGTCTTCTACTTGCCATTTTCAGTGGCGGATTAACGATTTTGCTGCCAATAGTGTGATATTAGTTTTCCGCCTAAATCCAACAACAATTATAATTAATTTATTTTTGTGTAATGGGCTACTTGCATGATATTAAGAAAATATTTTTTTTTGGAATATATATATATATATAAAATAAAAGACCCTCTATTTTTTTTTTCAAAATTTTGTCACGGCTAAAAATTAATATTTTCTTTTTATGACGTCACAATCACGGATGATATACATCCTAGTTCTGTAGTTTGGGAAGACAGAGACGGAGATAGTGGAACGTTGTCTGATCCTCGATCTTCCCTTCACCTCTCCCACTCACATTAACAAATCAAATGCTAGTGATTGTGTCGTCATCAAGATAGGAGGGATACATTTATGTTAAATTTACTAAATAATAACACAATGTATTTGAAAAAATTATAATGTAAATAATGTAGTTGAGTAAACTAAACTTGAAAAATATAATAGTTTTCAAAATCCTCTTGTATGCAAGTAGCCCATTACTGATATTTAGTATTGACACTTGACTCATACAGAAGAAGAATCATTACAGGTGGTCTCAATCTTTCTTAGTAATAATTTTGTTTCTCTTAACCATGCCCATTTTATTTATTTCTGAATTTGACTATCATATTTAACATATCCTTGTATGTCTATTCTCCATTTATGAGTTTCAGGATGTACCACATACCTTTTCATAAATAATATAAATAAATAACCGTTGTAGTATTTCTTCATTAATACAATTTCCTTTTCTTTCCAGGTACGTATGGACATTATTCTTCTAGTATTTTTCTGGGTAAGAATTTTTACAAATCATAATAACTATTGCATATTGCAGTTTGACATCAGTCCATATCGGACCGATTTGTATTAGTGCTTGGGGGCATTAAATATATATAAATACCAATTGAAAAAGAATACGCATTTGTATATAATTAATTAAACTGGTATTAAACATTTTATTAATTAGTAACAATTGTATTTAAATTTAATGAATCAAATATTTTACTATATGTGTATTAATTCGGTAAATTCATTTATTATTTTATCATAATTTATTATATTTCCTATTTCATTTTCTGATAATTGACCGAGAGGTTGATTCAGAGACTGAAATCTTGTGAAACGTGCCTAGTGTTTTTTAAATATTATTATTTAGAACAGTTTCACCAAGTGTCGCAGAATTGTACTTTGTACAGTTTTTATTATATTTTATTCTGTTTGACAAAAATAGCAAATTTCGTTGACATAGGCCCGATCCTACCACCTCTAGTTAAAGTGACAGTTTGTTAACCTTTAGTTAAGAATTAAACTGAATGTTAGAAGTGATTCGAACAGTTTTAACTTCCAGTTAGCTCTAATAAAAGGTGGTAAGATATTAACCGCGGTTAAACCGTAATAATTTTCAGTGGTTACCGCGGTTCAATTTCGAAATACACTATAACTGTCCTAATAATAGATCTTAAATAATTTTTTTTGTTCACTGAACAATTATTCTAAATACGTCTCTGTATGCAAACGTGAAAATGAAAATTCTAATTACAAAAATATAAATTCCGTTTTATAAAGCAAAAATGATAAAAATTGCGAGTGAGTATGTGAATATGTATTAATTAAAAAATTCAAGTTGCGTCCCTAATTATTTTTCAACCGGTTGCTGTGCCCTGGTCCGGCAATAATTTTATTATTTTTAAAGCGAGTACATTATCTACTGAGGTAAAAATTTCTCTGTAAAAGAATGTAATATTTTCATATTTTTATTTTTTATTCGATTCTGAATTTATTAAGTTTTATTGGAGGGTTGGAAAATGTTATATGTAGTAATAAACCACGTGTAACTATTACACAAAAGAGTTTGAGAGAAAATTGAATTTTTAAACAAAACTCGATAATTTAGTCTCACTCTCAAATCAAAACATCATTATTTTCCAAATCCAAATGTGGATTTTTTAATCACTTATCTCAGTTATCTTTATTATAATGCAGAATTGTGAAAATTTTGACAGCTCGATCGGCTATTGTTTTTTGCGTAAAGTTGATAGATATATGTCGTGTTTGGTATCAAATGAAATGTTTTCTGAAGGGCTAACAGGCAGAAATGTCAAAAATTTGACAGCTCGATCAGCTTTTGTTTTTTGCATAAAATTGTCAGAAATATGTCGTGTTTGGTATCAAATGAGAGGTCTTGTTAAGGGCTGTCAGACATCAGTGTCAAAACTTTGACAGGTTTATCGGGTTTTGTCTGAAATTTGTAATAATGAGAATAATGTTAGCGTTAGCACTTCGCGTTTAAAGTATGCCTAGACACTATCGGCGGAGCCCTAGGGAAAGCTTTCCCTAGTATTCCATACTATTGATGACAAATAAACATCAGAAGATTTGGAAATTTTTAATGCAAAATTATGACATATGACAATTGCGAGATCTATATAAATAACTATACTAGCCGTCATTCTGACACGGATCCTCATATCTGCTTGCCAAGGCCAACAAAGTCAATGACTACTCGCGCCCTATAAGTAACGAATTTAACATTTCTTGTACACACAAATAATTGAAATTGTATCTCTTCTTTCGTTCTATGAGGTATTTCGTCCTACTCTTCTAATATGTTCAAAATTCTTCAAATTCATTAACGGTATTAGCGGTATTTCTTAAGGATATATGTAATACCTATAATTTTAAATACATATTTAATTAATAATATTATATATATTAAATTTACTCGTACCTCCCAGAAAAATATTTCAGTAATGTTAGTGAATCTACTGATTTTAATATAAATTTTAAAACTACAGACATGGTAATACATTATGTGATATTTAAACAAATTGATAAATGAATTTATTGTTCTTCTACGTGGGGAAGAAGATATTTAATTTAGTACGTGAGGAGATATATAAGTGGTTCTTTGCAAAGTTTAAATTAATTTTACTGTACCTGGAATTATCATTTTATATGTTTCAATTCCATTATGTTAAATTTAGAAGTTTCAAAGAACGGTTATTGGAGACATTAACATAAATTAGGTACGTGTCTCGCATTTTTGTTATATGTTCGGTGGTTTCAATCTATGACCACGATGTCTGAAAGAATATTGGTGTATTTCTTCTGGAAGGAGACTGGCATATTTCCTGCAGAGAAAATGTACAGGCTGATTGAAAAATTGCGAACAAAGAGGCATTTTATTTATTATTAATTTTAGATGTGTGGTACAATTTGCAAAATTCGTCAAAGTATTTTCTCAAACGAAGACGGTACAAATGTCACGGCAAACTGATTAGAAATTTCATATTTTTGAAACAAAAAAATAATAACTATAGGTTAATATGTGATGGAAATTCAAGTATTATCAGTATAAACTTAATTTACGTTATTTTCAGAAAATATAAAAATCTGTTGTGGCCAGCACAATACCTCTCGCCATTTTCATTTTATGTTGCATGGGGCGCGAGCAGTCCTGTGACTTTGTTGGCCTTGGCAAGCAGATATGGGGGTCTGTGTCAGAATGACAGCTAGTAATAATGTACATAGGTGTCAATTATAATAATTTTTCATTCAAAATATCATGATTTTCGAAATCCATGTGTATGTAAATAACTACTAGCCGTCATTCTGACACGGATCCTCATATCTACTTGCCAAGGCCAACAAGGTCACATGACTGCTCGCGCCTTATAAATAATTAATTTAACATTTCTTGTACACACAAATAATTGAAATTGTACCTCTTCTTTCGTTCTATGAGTAATTTTGTCCTACTCCTCTAATATGTTCAAAATTCTTCAAATTCATTGCAGTATTAGCGGTATATGTAATATTAACATACCTATAATTTTAAAAACATGTTTAATTAATAATACAATAGTATATATTAAATGTACTCGTACCTCCCAGAAAAATCTTCCAGTAATGCTGATGTTTGACACTGATATTTTGAATTTATCTGTCAATTACAAACATAAATATTTCAACTGGTTTCCATAAAGTTTTTTGGGCAACGACATTTATTAAATAAATAAATAAAATAAATATTTCATCACGGCATATTACCCATTGCTGGGTGTGCCAATCTGCTTTGTATAGATATCGGTACGAGATTTATTCTATTATTATATATTATATCTCTAAATCTATACGAGATATAATAAAATTTTAAAATGTATCGAATAGAGAATACTAATAATAAAAAAAAATCAAAAAAATAATATTTACAATTTTTAAAATAAGCAGTGTTGATATGAATATATATTCTTATTATGACATCTAATATTAAATATTATCGAATAATTATTAATAGTTCGTATTTAACTAGTAATCTGAGCTCCAATAATGTGAAATTTCAACATCGATACGCAATATAACTACCTTTATATTATGTAAAATATACTGTGGTAGGAAATCACTATTCTCGTGTTAATAATAAACTTCAACATTTACATTTGAGCTAATATTAACAGTGAAATTTTCATATTACATTGTTGGAAAGGCAAGCAATCATGTGTAGGATATTACTTGACAAGGATAATAAATTACATATATATGTATATGTTACTTTAATGTTTATCTGTGAAGTATTGATGTAATAAGTTTGAGCTCAAAGTTTAGCGAATATTATATTTTTTTCGTATTCCTCAAGTTTACATCCAGAAGAACAACTGATTAGATTTTGGATATAATTGGTGAACTGGTAGTAGCCTCATTTGAAAATTTAATAGTTAAATTTGATTTATTGACATTTAACGTTATTATATTTTAAAGAATATATTATTCTCTATATGATTTGATTGCATTTGATACTTCATATTCAATAGATATACAGTAAAAAATTTGAAAGATGTCCGATCAAGGGCACCTGTATCACGAACGAATTAACAAATAGGCATACATTTATCTCTTTCTTTTGCAAAGGCTGTAAGAGTGTGTAATAAGGATGGATATAACACGCTTGTCTTTCAAAAATTCATATTGTTTCGACTAAGTTAGGACATTCCATTTATAAACGATGCTCGTTGTTGATAATACTTTCGCTGTAACGTAAATTTATTTATTAATACAGATACATTATTTGGATTCATAGCCGTACATATAACGTTATATTCTGTCACTGACACTGACATTGTGTCAGTATCTTATTTTTAACATATTTGGTTTTACATTTGCTTATAAACTTACTAGTTGACTTATTTTTGAATTTTGAATGCTTTTATTGTAACATATATTTCTATAATAATAAAATAACAGTAGTATCTTATGTACCCTCATAAAAACTAAGCAAACGACACTACTGAATTTGTCATGATGGGCGGAGCAAAAATCTGAATTCATACAATTCGTAGACAACCTTGATCGGACATCTTTCAAAAATTTTACTGTAGAGTTCAAGAATTTTAAAGAAATTAAATTTTATAAATCAGCCAGCTATGCTAAACATGGAAACTACTAATATATTCATATAATTCAAATTGGCAGATGTCAGTATAAATAAAAAGTAAATTAATGTGGCAGAGATGAGGATGTTGAAGTAGATGTTGGGGAAGACACGGAAAGATACGTAAGGAAATAACTCTGTTACAAGTTTCTTGAAAGGTACAAGAGAGACGATTACATTGGTTTGAACATGTCATGAGGATAAATGTAGAATATATTGGAAGAATGAATAGCTTAGTATTAGAAGGTTGAAGAAACAGAGGAAGACTAAAGATGGAAGAACTGTATTGCGGAAGACTTGAGAGAAAAGGAACTGAATGAGAACGACACGAAAAACAGAAATGAGTGGAAGAAGAAAATAAAAGATAGCGACCCCTAACGAATGGGGAAAGCTAAAAAAGAAGATGTTAGTGTTAAATGCAATTTGGGTAGATTGTTTATGGAATAATTTTACTGGAAATTTAGAATCTTTTGCAAGAAAATTTATGTATGGAATTTATACATAATACACAGGATTGACGGAAGGTATTGTGCTGGCCACAACAGATTTCTGATTCATTTTGTTAAACGAAGCTATTACGATTTATATTACAAGTATGTCTACAAGATCGTTCATAAATTTTTATTGCTCTTTATTAGGTTTGTTTCATTAGACAGCGAAATTAAACCCTTCCAAAAACTTGACTGAATAGAGCTCTGTTGTCTATAGGCATCAATTTAATTACTCAATTAAGACAAATAATTAACGTAACTGAATTATTGATTCACGCAAATAGCGAACTCCTCGCGAGCGCTAATATAGAACAGGAACAGATTTTGAAATGGGGGCAGCTGTATTGTGTACGTGTGTGAAATATTCATGTGTTAAACATTAGCTTACCATTGACGATATAGCTCCGTTTTCATTGTCAGCCGTTGAATCACACCCATACCATTTGTCATACTGATTCTATCTACATATATCTATTGCTATTTACTAATAATTACAGACATGGACATTCAGATTTGGAATAAAATTCAATGTAATATTTTTAGTACGTAACTGTTGCATGTTCATGTTCGATAGTGTCAATAAGATTATCAATATCATTTAATGAACTTAGTATGAATAAAACAATAATAGTATACAAGAAAACTCGTGGAGTGGGGTCGTGGGTGGATAAAAAAAAATCTATTGTGGCCATCACAATACTTGTACCCACAAAAAATTCTAATTACACCTAATCTTTATATTTACGTTTTTCTATAAATTTAAATTCATTATATTATGAGCAAGTTTTCTCCATTTCTTCTAAATGTTCGAGGTTTTTCCATTTCATTAATGAGATTGGCGTTATTTCTGAAGGGTTCATATAATATACCTATAATTTTAAATATATAATTAATAATACAATAAGAAATATTAAATATTGTTCCCAGAAAAAGGCTTCAGTACTATCTCTGATTTTTTGACACTAACATTACATTTAATTGACATTTTAATTTCTCAAGTAGTTACCATGGAGATGTTTGGGCTGTGAGCAGGCTATGAGATTTACTACAACATATTATTATATAGTTTATATATCTATATCTTTAAATCTATAGAAGGTATAATAAAAAAAATTAAATGTGTCGGATAGAGAATTTTGTTTCTTAATATTTGTAATGATATAAATATTCAAAAAATAATATTTAGAAGATATTTGTTAAAATACTACTTCTTCCGGTTGTCCAATTGTTACCAGAATCTATTCAACTTTTCCCAATACTGTTAGATTGAGGAATCGGTAGTTACATAGGTCTTCAGTTTTATAGAATTTGAGAAATCGTACCTCCAACAACCTCTCACACACACACACATCTACACACACACACACACCAATACCTGTCTTAGCGGGAGGTAAAAATTGAATATTTAATTTTTTAACGAATCTACGAAATTCAAGGTATCACAAAGTCTTGGATTGATTGAACAAAGATGGGTCCCCGTGAATATAAATTAAAATAATAAATGAATAAAGACTCATTCTCAAAACGAAATTAGCGGTTAGTATTAATAGCTATGGTTAGCACAGACAGCTTGATATAGGTAGTTTTACTATAACAACGTTCACAATAACGAAATTGAAGACTTCAAACTTATGATTAGTAGTTTACATAGTAACCAATCACAGAACAGAGTTATGACATTTGTTGAGTTGATAGTTAAAAAAATACTATAATTACCAACTATTATTCTTATACGGGCCCTTGTTGTCAAGGCCAACAAAGTCACATGACTGCTCGCGCCCTATTGTTTTTAACATTTCTTGTCTACCTACCCTCTTCAACAGAAATTATATTTATTCCTATTCTTTATATTTAGATTTTATAATTTTAAATTCATTCTATGAAGAAATTTTGTCCTACTCTTCTAATTTTTTGAGATGTTTCCAATTTATTGTCGGGACTGGCAATATTTCTGAAGGATAATAATATACTTGTAATTTTAAATATTTAACTATTAATACAATAACAGATAATATATGTATGTACTTCTCAGAAAAAGTCTTCAGTAATGTTTTCGAATTTCTGACACTGACATTTTAATTTTTCAATTGGTTTCCATGGCATTATTTGGGCTGTGAGATTTATTAAACAGATTATTTTATACATTATATTCTTTTATCTCTAAATCAATAAAAGATATAATAAAACATTTAAATGTAGCAGATAGAGAATTTAATCTGATGGAAAATAATACATATGTATCTACATTTGTGCATACTTTGCTAATAAACTTACCAGTTGACTTAGTTTTGGATATTGAATGCTTTTATTGTAAACATATATTTTTATAATTATTAAATAACAGTAGTATCTTACGTAACCTCATAAAAACTATGTAAACCATGTCTAAAATCATGGAAAATAAAATAATTTTCATTTATATTTTGACGTTGATTATTTGAAAAGTACAATTAATACGAGTACTTAACTTATCCGCCAAGCCAAAATTGTGGTCTTTTAACTACTTACTTACATCTTTAATATCTTTAAGTTATTTTGTAGAAATTACAAATTTAAACAAGATTATGAAACAGCGAGTGTTGCCAGTTAAATATGTTTGCTATAAGAAGTTTTAATGGTTTAACAACTTCATTCAAATTCTGATATTAAACTAAACCTTTAATGCATATAATAATAACAAACATTAAAATAACAAAAATAAAAGTTATTCTCGCCTTCAGTCTAAAAAAAAAACAATTTGTAATGTAATGAGATAATGAGGAACACTATCACGTGGTACTATTAAAACTTTTAAAGTTTGTTTTATATACCTGTAATTTGAATCAAATTAATAATTTAAACTTTTCTTACATTGAACATAATATGAATCAATAAATTTTTCTCTCTAAATCTTGAAATAAATTACCTGTTTTTACCTTCCGTCACCTATAGGTAAGGAAGGTATTGTCTTTGGTCAAAAAATTCGGTGGTGAGTTTTCATTGAATAAGCACGTTTTACGGTCTTTACAATACGATTTTACTATTTTTACGATGATGTCTGTATGTGTGTGTGTGTGTGTTCGTGTGTGCGTGTTGTGTCTATGTGTGTGTGTGTGTGTGGACCGCCGTTTCGTGCACGATATTTCCAATACTAGAATTCCAAAAATTACAATTTTTGCGTATTCCTCTTCCTTGCAACCATATACAGACTTGATTAGATTTTGGTTATAATTGGTCAATCGGAAGTACCCTCATTTGATGATTTTAACAGTTTTCCTTGAAAAACTCAGTTTAATGTTATTATAACTTAAAGAATATATTATTCTCTATACGATTTGATTGCATTTTATATTTCATATTCAACAGATATAGAGTTAAAGAATTATAAAGATAATAAATTTTATAATTCAGCCAGCTATGCTAACTTAACCATGGAAACTGCTAATATATTCAGGTAATTCAATTTGACAGATGTCAGTATCAATAAATAGTAAATGTATGAAAGAGTAAGGGAAATAACTGTAGCATTGAACGTTTCTAGAAAGATATAAGAGAGAAGATTACATTGGTTTGAACATGTCGTGAGGAGAGATGAGTATATTGGAAGAACGAATAGCTTGTAACAGAAGGTGGAAGAAACATAGAAAGACCAAATATAAGATGAAAGGAGAGAAAAGGAACTAAATGAGGACGACACGCAAAACAAAAATTAGTAGAAAAAGAAAATAAAAATAGCGATCCTCTAACAAATGGGAAAAACTAAAGAAGAAGAAGATGTTAGTATCAAGTGCAATTCGCATAGTTTTTTTAAATAATTTAACTGGAAATATAGGATCTTTTATGTGTAGGGCGCGTGCAGTGACGTGACTTTACTGACTTTGCCAAGCAGATACGAATGTGGACTCGTGTCAAAATGACAGCTATAATAATTACGTCCATAACTGACAAATGTCATAATTTTTCATTCAAAATTTCATGATTTTCTTATTTCATGTGGTTTATTTATTATCAGGGGTGTGGAATTCAGTTGCCGAGAAAAGGAATCATAAAATACCAAAAAATGAAATTTTGAATGAAAAATTTTGACGTGAGGATGACCCGCAAAACAAAAAAGAATGGAAGAAGAAAATAAAAAAAATAGCGACCCCTAGGCCCTAACGAATGGGAAAAGCTAAAGAAGAAGAAGTTGTCAGTGTCAAGTGCCATTTGCATGAAATAATATTACTGGAAATTTATAATCTTGCAAGAAAATTTATGTATGGAATTTGTACATAATACACAGGATTGACGGAAGGTATTGTGCTGGCCACATCAGAATTTTTTTTTATAATTTTTTTATATATGATTGATTTCAGTCGCAGTACTGAATATTACATAAAATAATATGTAAATTTTTGATTGTTTAAAAATCATTTTATCTTATGAACCCCGTACAATAATGATTTTTACCTCTCGCTAAGAGAGGTATTGAAATCATGCTAAAAATCGCATATCCAGATTTAAAGGTCCCTAGAATCCGATAATAACATTTTTATGATGATGTCTGTGTGTGTGTGTTTTAACAAAAATCTAAATATTATTTTTGAATATTTATGTTATACAAATATTAAAAAATAAAATTCTCTATAAGACACATTTAAACATTTTATTATACCTGCTATAGATTTTAAGATATGGATATATAATCTATAAAATAATCTGTTGTAGTAAATCTCACAGCCTGCTCACGGCCCAAACATCTCCATGGTAACTATTTGAGAAATTAAAATGTCTGTAATTGACAGATAAATGTCACTAACGTCAGTGTCAAAAATTCAGAGATTTTAATTGACAAGCAAAAATTTACTGGAACAATTAAAAGTTTGACTAATTATTATAGTTATGTTAGGATGAAAATAAGCGTATTTAAAACTTAATAATGAAAATAATTTCAACAGTGTTGAACAATAGTAATAATTTGGAACTTTTCACTGAATAATAAATCATGATATACCGTGACATATAATGCTTTGAATCCCAAAAGGACAAGGCCTATGTTACAGAATTCATACTCCTAATTTATGCTAATACGTTGCCCTTGTGAATTCTGATAATATGGGATACAATCCGCAGAATTTGACAAGACTAAAATTGAACGTATATGAAGTTGAAATGTGTACCTGTATTAATATTTAAATTTCACATTTTCATACGTAACTTAATCAAAACGTAAATGATAAATAGAATAGATTTATTTTGAGTTTTACATATACAAAAATCTGTTGTGGCCAGCACAATACCTCTCGCCACTTCTTTTTTTGGTTACATAAGTACAGGGCGCGAACAGTTATGTTACAGTGTTGGCCCTGACAAGCAGATGTGGTGGCCCGTTTCAGAATGATAATTAGTAATTATGTACATAGATGTCAAATATCAGAATTTTTCATTAAAAATTTCAAGATTTTCTAAATTCACGTAGTTAATTTGTCACCAGGAGTGTGCAATTTACTTGTCGAGGAAAATAAACCACATGGAATTGGAAAATCACTAAATTTAGAATAAGAAATTATGGTATTTGACATCTATATACATAATTACTAGCTATCATTCTGACATGGGCCCCCATATCTGCTTGTCAAGGCCAACAACTGGATCAATTTTCAGAAAACCTGGAACAGTTTATGTACCAAATCTAAATTTTCTTCAATACATACATATATTATTTCTTATTGAATTAATAGTTAAATATTTAAAATTATAGGTATATGACATAAACCCTTGAGAAATACTGTTAATTCCGACAATGATTTGGAAACATCTCGAAAAAATAGAAAAGTAAAGTACAGAATAGATGTAAGTAGAATTTTTGATGTAGAGTGTAGATATACAAGAAATGTTAAATACAATAGGGCGCGAGCAGCCATGTGACTTTGTTGGTCTTGACAAGCAGATATGGGGGCCCGTGTCAGAATGATAGCTAGTAATTATGTACATGGATGACAAATATCATAATTTTTCATTCTAAATTTAGTGATTTTCCAATTCCATGTGGTTTATTTTCCTCGACAAGTAAATTCCAAACTCCGTGAATTTAGAAAATCTTGATAATTTAAAAAAAATTCTGACATTTGACATCTATGTACATAATTACTAATTATCATTCTGACACGGCCCCCCATATCTGCTTGTCGAGGCCAACAGTCACATTACTGCTCGCGTTCTATACTTATGTAATCAAAAATGGAAATGGCGAGAGGTATTCAGCTGGTCACAACAGATTTTTTGAGTTTTTTTGAGAAGGGGTAATGCATGTTTCAGATTAGGTCGAAGGGGTGCCATGACTGAAACGGTTAAGAACCACTGAACTAGACAGTGCATTTTTTAAAAAAAATTTAGAATAGTTGAATAGATATCCTTTACCAAATTTAAAATCATAAAAATTATTTTATACACGAGATTCGCTCCAACTTCCTTAAATTGAATATCAATATTTTTACAATTACTTACCCATATATATATATATATATATATATATATATATATATATATATATATATATATATATATATATATATATATATATATATATATATACAGAGTGATTCATCGGTCTGTCCTCTCTTTATAACTCTTTTATTTTAAGTCAGATAGAAAAACTCTTCAGATAAAATTTATATGATATATTGTTGTCTATCTACGTACTATGGTGCTCCGTTGAAGCGCAACAATATGTAACTTTATATTTCTTAATGGAACACCCTATATATATTTACTTATTTTGATAGTAAATTAGATTTCCTTTAAAAAAGTATTAAATAATAAGGGGTCTAAATTTATAAATTAAGAAGTTATTTACCTTTATTCGTTGAATGATATTTTTGTATCATGTTATTATTAACAAAGTAAGCTATGGATAATTTGATCAATTGTTTCGAATTTAAACAAGCATTATTTAGTCTGTCACTAAATTTTAATAGCCTCTTTGTAATTAGTGTAATGTTTAAAATAAGTATTAATAAAAAAGAATCAAAATTTTGTATTAAATTATGGTTTTTTCCCACTATGAACTACTATTTTTTATGAACGTAAAAAAATTCTTAATTTATAATTTTAGACCCCTTATTACTTAATAGTTTTTTAAAGGGAATCTAATTTACTATCAAAATAAATAACTATATATAGGGTGTTCCATTAAGAAATATAAAGTTATATGTTGTTGCGCCTCAACGGAGCACCCTGTATACAAGTGCATATATTACATAGATAGACAATAATATATTATATAAATTATATTTGAAGAGTTTTTCTATCTGACTTAAAATAAAAGAGTTATAAAGAGAGGACAGACCGATGAATCACCCTATATATATATATATATATATATATATATATATATATACTTTATATTTTTATTAGATATTTATTAAATAATTGAAAGACTTTATCCATTTCCTACATATACCAATATTTACGTCATAAGATTTATGCAGGCAGTCGAGTTATAACAATAATGTATAATCTACAACTAAATTAGGCTATTAATTTAATTAAATGTATTACAGATCGCATCGTATTTGCACTCCATTTGTTATTTTATACCGTAATTAGGTTAACTACAATTTAATTTTGTATATACCACACTGAAACTATAGTGAACTAATTTGTGATCATAGAATATATGTATAATGCATGAAGAAATTAGTTTTAATATAATATGTATCTTTAATGTAATGTAAATTTTCATTAGCCTATTCACCAAATTGTATTCTGTTGACGGCCTGTAATGAACAGATATTATTATATTGGACATTATGCATACTGATACTGATATATGAATATAATATGTATATTAGTGTGTTATAAATAATTTTAATACGTGTAGGAGTTATTAAATATGGAAATTTGATAATTATTTTAAAATCATTTATTTTACGTTGTAAATAATATTTAGTTAATAATGATGCTTTTTTTACCTTCCGATATCTTAACAAAGCAAATCTGCCTGGCTATATTATTGAACATACGCCTACAGCCTTTATTTTGACAGAAACGTCGAACTATGTCACATAACCTATCTTTTTAATTATAGCTGTAGTCTATGGTAGTATGGAATATTATATTGAAATACTCAAATTTCAAAAGTTAGAGTGTAAAGAGGATCCACACCCACACACACACACATACATACACACATACACATAGACATCATCGGCCTATGTTTCATTTTCCGTGATACACACCCTGTATAGGATGATTAAAAAAATATAAACAGCTGGATTTTCTTTTCATTCATTTTTCGACAGACCTATATTTATATTAAAATTTGGTAAGGACCTTATTTGCCACTTTTTGGTGTAATAAAAATTGCCAGTTTAGTACAAGTTAACATGTTGTCTACATCAGAGTTTTATAACTAGAAAATTATTTTTTATTACGCTATTGCTGGTTGTGTGGGGTCTCGTGGCCGTGTGCCTGAGTGTCTGGTCGCGAATCTAGGGGACGCGGGTTCGATCCCGACCGACGCCAAAAATTACATCGCATTTTAATGGCACAAAATTGACCCCTGTGGCGCACTCTCCACGCCAGCAATGAGTGCCCGTGAGGTGACGCCTGGTAAGCGCCCGCACGGTACAAATATTCCATCATTACCGATATCTGTGTATGAAGCAGATTGGCACACCCAGCAATGGGTAATATGCCGTGATGAAATATTTATTTATTTATTTTTTTTTTTTTTTATTGCTGGTTGCTATAGACGACAGAGTACAAAAGACACATCCCCGTCCGTTGCCAATAACAACAGACGGTATAGCTTTGCAATACTATTTTTATCTACTGTGACCTTTGGTATGGGAGATATAGGGATCATGCTAAAAATTGCATATCAATATTTTGATAAATGACCACGTTTCAAGTTCTATAGAAAAATAAATCTGTGGGTTTGAAATTTTCGATTCATTGATATTACCCTTATTTGGTGACTGTGTTCTACGTTTTCCTATTATTAAATTTCAAGTTAACTCTGCCCCCATAATTCTAAAATTTGGAAGAACCCACTTTAGGAAACAGACACACTATGAAAATATTTCTTAATAGAAGGTGTGTTATTTAATCGAGATTCTTCTAGCGAACGGAGATAGAATCAAACCAAAATGATGCTTAAAAAATCTGATGTGGCCAGTACATGGCCTTCCGTCAATCCTGTGTATTATGAACACATATTTGCAAAAGATTCTAAATTGCCAGTAAAATTATTTCGTAAACAAACTATGCAAATTGTAATGGACATTGATATCTTCTTCTCTTTCGCTTTTCCCATTCGTTAATGGTCGCTATTTTCTATTTTCTTCTTCCACTAATTTTTTGCATGTCGCGTCCTCATTCGGTTTTTTTTTCTCAAGTCCTTCCATCTTGTCTTTGATCTTCCTCTGTTTCTTCAACCTTCTATTACTAAGCTACGTAACCCGCCGGTCACAGAGCAATGCGGCGTTCCATGGCAGTTGGTAAAAAGACACTCACAATTTCTTTAAAATCTTATATAGTTCAAATAAATGACAAATAACATAGACTTACATTAAATCTGTTTACAATTAAATATAACATTTACAGTTTCAGGGTATCGCAAGGTGGGAATTCAAAATGGCCACTGGTTGATCACTTCTTTCTAGATATTCCTTCTTCG
This sequence comes from Harpalus rufipes, assembly GCA_951394225.1. Classification (NCBI taxonomy): domain Eukaryota; kingdom Metazoa; phylum Arthropoda; class Insecta; order Coleoptera; family Carabidae; genus Harpalus; species Harpalus rufipes. The sequence continues at coordinate 5,143,568 of OX596274.1, forward strand.
GTCGATGATAAAGGTTGGGTTCCTTCCCCGGAATTATTAGGTGTCTTCTAGCCTTAATACTAGTGGACTTCTTGGAGTGCTGGTATATTTGCTAAGTTGGTTTTGAAATGTCTGGGACGCTCTTAGGCCTTTCACGTTGTTCTCTCAACAACCATCAGCCTCTACTCTCGCCCCCTTCCTATCAACTATTGCGGCTCGCCGTTTCCGCCATCTCTCTTCAGTTCACTACCTTACCGACACACTGGCATACCTTTTTAATTTAACTAATAATCACTGGAGGGACTTGTCACAGCTATTCATTCTTCTTCCAAAATATTCTTCATCTCTCCTCATGACATGTTCAAACCAATGTAATCGACTCTCTTGTATCTATTTCTCCTATTCTTTCATTCATTATCCTACCTTTCCGTGTCTTCCAAAACATCTATCACAACATCCTCAACTCTGCCACATTCATTTACTTTTCAATGATATTGATATCTATTAATTTGAATTATCTAAATATATTAGCAGATTCCATGGTTAGAATAGCTGGATGATTTATAAATTTTTAATATATTTATAATTCTTTAACTTTATATCTATTTAATATGAAGTATAAAATGCAATTACATCGTATAGAGAATAGCATATTCTTTAAAATTTATAATAACAAATAAATAAATATATCATCACGTCATATTACCCATTGCTGGGTGTGCCAATCTGCTTTGTACACAGATATCGGTAATGATGAAATATTTGTATCGTGTGGCCGCTTACCAGGCGTCACCTCACGGGAACTTAATGTTGGCGTAGAGAGTGCACCACAGGGGTCAATTTAGTGCCATTAATATTCGAAGTAATTTTTGGCGTCGGTCGGGATCGAACCCGGGTCCCCAGATTCGCGACCAAACACTCAGGCATACGGGCACGAGACCCCATAACATAAATAAAATAAACAAATATTTCATCACGGCCTATTACCCATTGTTGGGTGTGCCAATCTGCTTCATACACAGATATCGGTAATGATGGAATATTTGTACCGTGCGGGCGCTTACCAGGCGTCACCTCACGGGCACTCATTGCTGGCGTGGAGAGTGCGCCACAGGGTTCAATTTTGTACATTACATGTTAATTATGATATTTAACTGCGTTTTTTCAAGAAAAACTGTTAAAAGTTGCAAATGCGGGTACTTTCGGTGGACCAATTATAGAAAGTCACTATTGGATTTTTTTGACCAAAGACAATACCTTCCTTACCTAAAATTATGGAAGGTAAGAATTGCTTGAATTATGTATCATCCCACTGGTCAATAAAAACATAATTAATATAAACAATTATTTTGTCAGTTCATCGCCATTTTCCATTCATAAAAATGTGACAACACACTTTCGTATACAAACCATATTTCAATGGTCTTAATATATGTAAATTTACTAGGTTTTAGAAAATTGAACTTCGTTGAATGCAAATTACAAACTGTAGTTTCCTTGTATAGTTTGTGAGGTAATGCTGCTGTACATTTGACACCATTTAAATGCAAATAAAATTGCAAATGAAGCAGGTTAAATTCCTTCTCTAGGCTTTGCTAAATTGAATTTGTAACATTCAACTGTCAACGCTAAATTTTGAACGCAGTCACCAGATAGTTAAAGCGTAATATACAAAAAAAGTCATTTATAAACACAAATTTTAAATCACAATTTAGTTTTACTTACAAAATGATTGCTTATGATGTGCATTGGTTTCATACCACGATTTCGCAATGTGTATTTTCAGAGCCGGATTAATTTCACTGGATAATTTGGTGGTTCTTCTCAAAAAAAATTGTTATTATAATGAGAAACTCTACTGATTAGTTTTTAAATTGTACGAAAACCTAAAAATGAGCGCCAAGCCCTATATTTTACAAAGGCACTTTTGAAACGTTCATTATTTTATTCAGTTTTGCTTAATATTTTATTTGGTTTTCTTTACTATTTTATGTTCAATAAATAAATTAAAATTATTCAGTATTTTTATATTTTTTCGGTAAAAAATATTTTTGTTCGATATTTTTTCATATTTGTTCAGTCAAAAATCTGTTGTGGCCAGCACAATATCTCTCGCCACTTCCGTTTTTGGTTACATAAGTATGTGGCATTGTTGGCCTCGACAAGCAGATATAGGGGCCCGTGTCAGAATGGCAATTAGTAATTATGTACATTCATGTCAAATGTCAGAATTTTTCATTAAAATTTCTAGATTTTCTAAATTCACGTAGTTAATTTGTCACCAGGAGTGAGGAATTTATTTGTCGAGGAAAATAAACCACGTGGAATTGGAAAATCACGAAATTTATAATGAAAAAGTATGATATTTGACATCTATTTACATAATTATTAGCTATCATTCTGACACGGGCCCCCATATCTGCTTGCCAAGGCCAACAAAGTTACATGACTGCTCGCGCCCTTTTATATTTAACATTTCTTGTATACTTACGCTCTACACCAAAAATTCTACTTACATCTATTCTTTATATTTAGTTTTTTTTTAAAATTAAAATTCATTCTACGAAGAAATTTTGTCCTCTTCTAATTTTTCGAAATGTTTCCAATTCATTATCGGGATTGACAGTATTTTTGTTTTTTGAAAGGTATATGTAATATACCTATAATTTTAAATTTTTAACTATTAATACAGTTAATACAGTAAGAAATAACATCATTTGCGCTGTGAGAAATACAACAAATCTAAATCTATAAAATATATATAATAAGATATTTATATCTAGCAAGATCAAAAAATTAAAAAAAAAGATTTAGAAGATTTATTTAAGAATCTGCTACTTTCGGTTGTCCAATTACAATTACTAAAACCTTTTCAGCTCTTCCCAGTAATGTCCGATTGAGGAATACGTAGTCAAACAGATATTAAGCAATATAGTTTTTGAGAAATCGTTCCTCCAACCTCCCCACATACACACATACATACATACACACACAGAAATCATTGTAAAAATATGAAAGTTGGTTTGTAGGGACCTTAAAACTTGCTTAATCATTAAAATCTGGATATGCGATTTTTAGCATGAATCCAATACCTCTCTTAGCGAGAGGTAAAAAGTAAATAATACTAAACATCCAACAATAATACTGAACATTTAATGTTATTACTGAACATTTGATTTAAATAGTGAACACATGTATATTTATTTAGTGGACATTCAATATTATTTTACGGAACATTTATTATTTATACTATATATATATATATATATATATATATATATATATATATATATATATATATATATATATATATATATATATATATATATATATATATATATATATATATATATATATATATATATATATATATATATATATATATATATATATATATATATATAGTTTCTAATACAGGTGAAATATAAAGCCAAAGATGGAACTATTTTTTTAAACAAAGGATTGTGTAGGTAACCGAGTACAAATATCAAATAATTTTTGACCCGTATGTCGAAGAGTATATTTTTAAAACTCGAGAAGATGAAAATATTAATAAAAGTTTCTGATATCGTTTTTTCGTGTATGGGAGTATATAAAACATAAAAGTGGCACTTATATGGTTCAATTCTAAATTAATCTAGAAAAGACAGGTGATTCGATTTTTTCATCCAAGCTTTGATCCTAGTAGCAATTTTTCAAGCTGATAAATGTTAAGTGAAAAAACATTAAACATACTTTTCTTGTTTCCAACAAATTTGATCACTTCTCCCAGTACCTACTTCTTTCAGTCTGATATATTCACTGCAGCCAATTTAAGTTTCTACTGAAATGCCGAAGGCGTTCTACTTTATTACCTACATTTTTGTAAAATAAAAATACAACTTTCTTGGGTATTCCACAGAGAAATTGTTTTTAACTTCAAATAAGCCCAGACATTGAAAAATGAATAATATGAACATGTAGGCAAGTTTTCAAATTAGTTACATCATAATGGTTTATTACAGATCAGTTTTAACTTTTATTATTATTATGAATTAAAAACGGAGGAATGTTTTTATAATTTGCTGGGCGGATCCCGATTGACTGATGACTTCTTTAATCGGTCGAACAATTTGTAATAAATAAACAAAAATGTATCAGCAATAAACAAAACACAAATGTTTTAACCAGGGGTGGAAAACGTAACGCAACGATACTCGATGGCGTTATAATAACGTTTCATTTATTTTTACCTTCCGTCACCTCTAGGTAAGGAAGGTATTGTCTTTGGTCAAAAAATTCGGTGGTGAGTTTTCATTGAATAAGCACGTTTTAGGATCTTTACAATATGATTTTACTATTTTTACGATGATGTCTGTATGTGTGTGCGTGTGTTCGTATGTGCGTGTGTGTGTGTGTGTATGTGTATGTGACCGCCGTTTCGTGGACGATATCTCCAATACTAGAATTCCAAAAATTACAATTCTTGCGTATTCCTCTTCCTCACAACCATATGCAGTCTTGATTAGATTTTGGTTATAATTGGTCAACCGGAAGTACCTTCATTTGAAGATTTTAACAGTTTTTCTTGAAAAACTCAGTTAAATGTTATTATAACTTAAAGAATATATTATTCTATATACGATTTGATTGCATTTTATATTTCATATTCAACAGATATAGAGTTAAAGAATAATAAAGATAAAAAATTCGTATAAATTTCATAATTCAGCCAGCTATGCTAACATAACCATGGAAACTGCTAATATATTCAGGTAATTCAAATTGACAGATGTCAGTATCAACGAAAAGCAAGTAATTGAATGAAAAAATAAGGGAAGTAATTCTAGTGTTAGAAGTTTTTAGATATAATAGAAACGATTACATTGGTTTGAACATGTCATGAGGAGAGATGAATAAATTAATAGAAGGTGGAAGAAACATAGGAAGACCAAATATAAGATGAAAAGACTGTGTTGTAGAAGACTTGAGAGAAAAGGAACTGAATGAGGACGACACGCAAAACAAAAATGAGTGGAAGAAGAAAATAATAAATAGCGACCCCCTAACAAATGGGAAAACTAAAGAAGAAGAAGATGTCAGTGTCAAGTGCAATTTGCATAGTTTGTTTATGAAATAACTTTACTGGAAATATAGTATCTTTTGCAAAAAAATTATGTATAGGGCGCGTGCAGTGACATGACTTTGCTGCCTTTGGCAGGCAGATATGGGGACCCGTATCAAAATGACAGCAATTAATTATGTCCATAACTGACAAGTGTCATAATTTTTCATTCAAAATTTCATGATTTTCGTATTTCAAGTGATTTGTTTGTTATCAGGAGTATGGAATTCCGTTGCCGAGAAAGGGAATCATAAAATACCAAAAAATTAGAATCTTTTGCAAGAAAATTTATGTATGGAATTTGTACATAATACATAGGATTGACGGAAGGTATTGTGCTGGCCACATCAGATTTTTTTAATTGTAGAGAAAAATGTTTATATTCTAAAAATATATTTTAAACTTAATGATTCATTGTACAAATAAACCTCAAAAGTTCTATGAAATTTAATTTTCAGTTGCAAATAATTTCTTTTTTGAAAAGTCATATCAAATTGCTACCATTAAAATTTCTACTAATATCATATTCCGTTCAAAACAACCGCAAATAAATATTTTTTTTTCAGGTTAACCACAAATTCTGATGCTTTTATAATTAAAATCCCAAGTAAAATAAATAGCAATTATTTCGTACTAACATTAAGAGAAATTTTCGTGTGATACAAACGAACCTCGTAATGGACCCGTGACGTCATTAAAATATATCATTAAAATGTACTGTGAAACAAATGCGTATACTGCTTTAAATACGGCTCTTAACGATTTTAATGCAAATACCACACAGGATTAAAAAAATAATTGACTGTTTACACAACGAGGCTGAATAACACGTGTTACCTGTTACCCTCAAAAATGGTATTAATATTTATTATGTTTATGTACACAGTCATTTGAAAATGAATTTTTGTTTGATAATAATTATTGATGATCCAAATAAATGCAACAATGAAACAAATCTAAACAAAAGTATGTGTACTCACAAAAGGGTGCTAGTTTTCTACCCTTTCTGTTATACTTTGATTCACGAAAGATGACCATTCAAGGTCACTTGTTCGAAGAAAGAATACACAGCACTTTGTATAGTAGTAGCGTAGCAACATTTCATGTTGGAAGGAAAAAGAATATTTGACGTATGTCTATGTAATATATATTGTGTGACAGATATACGTAAATGGTGACATTACTTTCCAACACATTACAAATAATAATGACGTATGTCGTAGATTTACAGATATCTAATTATCTATTTCACTGCCCTCTGTCTTAATATTTACCCAGGGGCATTGACATTTAAATCAAATTATTATTCCATGGTTTTTCTCAAGTCTATGTTTTTGTGTTTTGCAAAAACATAGGTGAAGAGCATAAATCTTTAAGAAAGGTATTATTTAAAGAGAAACATAATTTTCAAATAAATTACACTTATTTTTTTCAGTTAAAATATATCCATAAATATGTCATGTTGCACGTCTACGTATACGAAATGCAGTGAAGTTATCTGCTAGTAATATTATACGATATGGTTAATAAATGACCTTGAATAGTCATCTTTCGTGAACTAATCTATACCTCTTAGAGCAAAGTAACCACATTAGGAGGCCATTTTAAATATGTATTTGTTTTTCCCAAAGTATGTATAAGTAGTTTGCTGGATAAAAAAAAAAATCTGGTGTGGCCAGCACAATACCTCTCGTCATTTTCATTTTTTGTTGCAAAGTCCGCGAGCAGTCTTGTGACTTTGTTGGCCTTGGCAAGTAGATATGGGGGCCCGGGTCAAAATGACAGCTAATAAAAATGTACATAGATGTTAGTATCATAATTTTTAATTCAAAACATCATGATTTTCCAAATCCATGTGGATTATTTTCCTCTACAATATACCATGCTATTAAATTTTGAATGCAAAATTATGACATATGACAATTGTGACATCTATGTGAATAACTACTAGCCATCATTCTGACACGGATCTTCATATTTGCTTGCCGAGGCCAACAAAGTCACATGATTGCTCGCGCCGTATAAGGAACGAATATAACATTTTTTGTACACACAAATAATTTAAATTGTATCTCTGCTTTCATTCTATGAGGAATTTTGTCCTACTCTTCTAATGTGTTCAAAATTCTTCAAATTCATTGACGGTATTAGGAGTATTTCTTAAGGATCTATGTAATAAACATACCTTTAATTTTAAATAAATATTTAATTAATAATACAATAAGATATATTAAATGTATTCGTACCTTTACATTTAAGATTAAGAATATTACTAAATACATAAACACTAAGATTATTTATTTAAACAATATTTATATCACTATATTTATTTATATAACTACATTTATTTATGTAGACTGTTTATTTATATCACTCACTGTTCATTGTTCGTTGCTTCTATGTAATAGACTGTTTTTGCTGGACTTGGCGACGTGTTTATAAACCGCGATGTCCTCGAAGTTTCCGACGCTACAATGACATTGAATACAAAGGATTCAGGTCACCGGTGTAATTAACACATTTGTAGTAACAAATTTTCAAAATACAATATTAACAGGCCTATTCTGTAAAATCGAATCGTTACCATAACAAAATCGTTATTATGAAAATCGTTATTTCTACTTAACGATAATCGTTATCTTCGTATCCGTATTATGTAACACATTTTGAAAAATAATAACCTTGGGATCAAGAACTTTATTTCCTAAAATCAAATTATAATTTAAATGAAATATCTAAAATAATTCAATATCTCACAAAACTTCTAGGTTAGATTGATTCTGGCTGTCAACCTGTCAGCTGTCGGACCATTCTTTTTCTTTTTGTAGGTTATGCTAAAGCAACTACTACCATCTGTAGACAAATTGGGAAGCTTGCGCTAGGCGCTACGAATAAAAACTTATTAAATTATTTTAATATTACCTTGCAGAAAACGGTAATATGACTTGTTTTTGACATCACTATTCAACATAATAGCAATTTTATATTTTATTTTGACATAAATAAAAATACTGAATTATTGACAAAACGTTTAGATAACGAATGGTTTTTCCAATCGTTAAGAAATACCGATATCGTTATCTTTTTTTCGTTATATTATAGTTTACAGAATACCACTTTAACGATTATCGTTATGATAACGATTTAACAATGAAAAATGTCATAACGATCGTTTACAGAATAAGCTTATTAAACGATTTTCGTTATTACCATGACGATATAACGTTTTACCGATTCGTTATGTCATAACGATCTTACAGAATAGCCCTATTAGAAACTGTTTTTATAAACTACCTCTTCCCGTTATCCAATTGTTACCAGAACCTATTTAACTCTTCTCAGTACTGTCAGATTGAGGAATCCGTAGTTACACAGGTCTTTAGTCTTCACCTCTCTTAGAGAGGGGTAAAAAGTAATAGTGGAGTCCCCGTTGGCTTTATGTATCATACGCAGCCCTGCTTTAAATTAATGTTGGTGTCTACGACGTGCATTGATTATTGCAATTTTGGTTTAACTATACATACAGTAATTCTCAGCAAAGTGATTTACGGTAAATTCCTTTTAAGTATACATTCTATTCGTAATTCATTTCCTCAATTTAGTTCATAGTATGAATCTTTTGACATAAATTCAAATTCATCTAGAAGTCTGATAATAAATTCCATGAATTCAGCGGGCTCCGTGCATACACACATAGCCGCAGAACCGCGCATTCATGTCTGCTTACACGGGAATTCATGCGAAAAATACCTGCAGCTCATGGTCGGGAATGTGGGAAAAACAAAGTAAGAACCAAACGGCGGATTGGTCCACCGGGAAGCGCTTCGCTCCGGACGAGAGATTGTGTATTCACGCCTTCACAACAAAACAACCAGCATGACTGCTATTCCACAGCTATTTTTCGCAAATCTCAGGAATCACAGCCGAAGTTGATAAATAAGTGAATATATCATTGGCTTCTTTTATCTATTTTCATTTTAAATGAGACACAACTTTTTATCTTGATTTTTTTAACCTTACTTTTTGATATTAACATTATTGCCTCACGTTCCAAAGGTCCCGGGTTTGAATCAGCAATGGGTGAACAACGGATAAAGCTACAAATATGAAACGGAAAACTGTCTCATCTTTATACATTCACCGCCTATATATGATAATGTATGAAAATAAGAGAGTGAAGATGTATTAATATGCATAACGCAAATTTATAAACAAAATAATATAAATTTACAACCACAATAAGATTAAGAAATTAAAATAAAACGAAACTTATTACAATTTGGTACATAAATTAGATATATTTTTACCTCTCGCTAAGAGAGGTATTGGATTCATGCTAAAAATCGCATTTTAATGATTAAGCACATTTTAAGGTCCCTACAATCCGATTTTAACATTTTTGCGATGATTTCTGTGTCGGTGTGGATATATGTGCGTGTGTGTATGTGTGTGGGGACGTTGGAAGGCCGATTTCTCAAAAACTATAATACTTAATATCTGTTTTACTACGTTTTTCTCAATCGGACAATTTATGGCCAAAACTCAACAAATCTTATCGAAAAACCACCGTTTTCCCCTTAATATGTCTTCGGCCGAGTTTTTTCTCTTTCCAAAACTCAAATTACTACTTCGAGGCACCCGTTTTCAGTCGCTAGAAGAAGATAATTCGCGGCGAGTACTGAAGTCGATTCATGAAAATGCATTTAAAAAATGTTTTGATGATTGGATTATTCGTTGGCATATGGGTATTATTTGGGAAGGGGCCTACTTTGAAGGCGACAAATAAATTTGGATCAATAATGTTTATTTTGTGTTTTATTAATCAATTCCCGGTACTTTTTACCTCTTGCTAAGAGAGATATTGGATTCATGCTAAAAATCGCATATCCAGATTTTATTGAATAAGCACGATATTCATAGAATCCGATTTTAACATTTTTACAATGATGTCTGTTGTATGTGTGTGTGGACGTGTGTGCGTGTGTGTGTGTGTTCGTGTGTATGTGACCGCGGTTTCGGCCGCGATATCTCCAATACTAGAATTCTAAAAATTACAATTCTTGCGTATTCCTCTTCCTTACAACCATATGCAGACTTGATTAGATTTGGGTTATAATTTTTCAACCGGAAGTATCCTCATTTCAAGATTTTAACAGTTTTTCTTGAAAAACTCAGTTAAATATTATTATAACTTAAAGAATATATTATTCTCTATACGATTTGATTACATTTTATATTTCATATTCAACGGATATATAGTTAAAGAATAATGAAGATAATAAATTTCATAAACCAGCCAGCTATGCTAACTTAACCATGGAAACTGCTAATATATTCAGGTAATTCAAATTGACAGATGTCAGTGTCAATAAAAAGTAAATGAATGAAAGAATTACATTTGTTTATGAAATAATTTTACTGGAAATATAAGATTTGCAAGAAAATTTATGTATAGGGCGCGTGCAGTGACGTGACTTTGCTGACTTTGGCAAGCAGATATGGGGACCCGTGTCAAAATGACAGCAATTAATTATGTCCATAACTGACAAGTGTCATAATTTTTCATTCAAAATTTCATGATTTTCTTATTTCGTGTGGTTAGTTTGTTATCATTAGTATGGAATTCAATTGCCGAGAAAGGGAATCATAAAATACCAAAAATTTAGAATCTTTTGCAAGGAAATTTATGTATGGAATTTGTACATAATACACAGGATTGAAGGAAGGTATTGTGCTGGCCACATCAGATTTTTTTTCATAAATGTAGAAAATGTACTCGTTTTAAACCAGTCATTAAGCTTATTTCATGCGGGAAATGTACTGAATGGTACTTGTAATAAATAAAAGAAAAGTGGAATGTGAGGTAAATAATTATACAAGTGCGGTGTTATTTATGAAAGAGCAAGCAACGCAGCGGGTCATGGGAACGTGCGCAATTAGAATATGTTGCATATCAACATCCCCAGAGACCAATTCCGTGTGATGAAAAGACCAACATTTGCTGAACACCACACGCACATACACAAATCCTCCACAGACTCATTCTTACATTAAATATTGTCTACATTATCTCTGAAAACTACACGAGAGCCTAGACTTGTTTTTTGGATATTTTTTTTTGACGAAAACAAAGGTCAAGTACAACTTAGAAATAAAATCCGATTTCATCATTTGTACGTTGTATCTGTGGATGTTTGTATATGTAGTGTACATAGGACGATTTCTCAAATACTAAAAGATTAAAACGTCTAAAACGTCGTTTTCCTCATTTCAACATTAAGAGAAAGAGCTAATTACTTTTCGATAGTCAGCACAATACCTCTCGCCACTTCCGTTTTTGGATACATAAGTATAGGGCGCGAACAGTCATGTGACATTGATGGCCTTGACAAGCAGATATGAGGGCCCTTGACAGAATGATAATTAGTAATTATGTACATAAATTCAAATGTCAGAAGTTTTCATTAAAAATTTCAAGAATTTCTAAATTCACGTAGTTAATTTCTCACAGGAGTTTGGAATTTACTTGTCGCGGAAAATAAACCACATGGAATTGGAAAATCACTAAATTAGAATAAAGAATTATGATATTTGACATCTATATACATAATTACTAGCTATCCTTCCGACACGGGCCCACATAGCTGCTTGTCAAGGGCAACAAAATGACATGACTGCTCGCGCCCTATTGTATTTAACATTTCTTGTATACCTACACTCTACACCAAAAATTCTACTTATATCTATTTTTAATAAATTTAGATTTTTTATGTTTAAATTCATTCTATGAAGAAATTATCTCCAACTCTTCTAATTTTTAGAAGTGTTTCCAATTTATTGTCGGGATTGACAGTATTTTGGAAGGGTATATGTAATATACCTATAATTTTAAATATTTAACTATTAATACAATAAGAAATAATATAATGTATATGCTTCCCACAAAAAATCTTCAGTAATATTTCTGGATTTTTGACACTGACACTATTTATGCTGTGAGATTTATTACAACAGATTATTATATACCTTATATTTCTTTATCTTCAATGTAATAAAATATTTATATGTATAAGATAGACCTTTTCAGCTCTTCCAAGTAATATTCGATTGAGAAATACGTAGTTAAACAGATATTATTATAGTTTTTGAGAAATCGTCCTTCCAACCTTCCCACATACACACACACATACATCCACACACACACAGACATCATCGTAAAAATATTAAAATCGGATTGTAGAGTCCCTAAAACGTGCTTACTCATTAAAATCTGGATATGTGATTTTTAACATGAATCTAGTACTTTTTTTAACGAGAGATAGAAATTAAAGAAATCCGATCAAGGTCATGTATGAATTATATAAATTTAGATTCTAGCTCCGCCAATTCTGTCAAATCAGTAGTATTGTTTACTTAATTTTTTATGTGGATATTACATTCTAATATATCTGTTACATAATAAAAGATAATGTGGTTGTAATAAAACTCGCAACCTAAACTACTCCACGGAAATTAGTTGAGTATTCGAATGTATGTAATTGACAGATAAATGTTAATATCTAAATATATATATATATATATATATATATATATATATATATATATATATATATATATATATATATGTATATATATATAATTTATAAAATTTTATAAGTTATAGAATAATTAAAAAACAAATTACAAGAAATTGTTAGATTAATTTTTAACAACGTTAAAAGATTTTACACATCAAATATGTTTACATATAGCAAAAATCTGTTGTGGCCAGCACAATACCTCTCGCCATTTAAATTTTATGTAGCATAGGGCGCGAGCAGTTATGTGGACTTGTTGATCTTGGCAAGCAGATGTGGGGGCCCGTGTCAGAATGAGAGCTAGTAATATACGTAGGTGTCAAGTATCATAAGTTTTCATTCGAAACATTATGATTTACCAAATCCATGTGGATTATTTTCCTCGACAAGTATAATCCATACTAATGGATGACAAATAAACATCAGAACATTTTGAAATTTTGAATGAAAAATTATGACATATGACAATTGTGACATCTATGTAAAAACTACTAGCCGTCATTCTGACACGGATCCTCATCTGATTGCCAAGGCCAATAAAGTCACATGTCTGCTCGCGCCCTATAAGTACACACAAATAATTGAAATGGTTTCTCTTCTTTCGTTCTATGAGAAATTTTATCCTACTATTCTATTATGTTCAAAATACTTCAAATTCATTGACGGTATTAGCGGTATTTCTTAAGGATATATGTAATATTAACATCTGTAATTTAAATATATAATTAATTAATAATACAATAATATATATTAAATGTACTCTTACCTCCTAGAAAAATCTGACAATGACATTTTGCATTTACATGTCAATTACAAAAATTTAAATATCGCAACTGTTTTTCGGGCAACGAGATTTATTACAACAGATTATTCTATATTATTATATACTATATCTCCAAACCTATACGAGATATAATAAAAAAATTAAGAGTGTCAAATTGAGAATTTAATTATCTTTAATATTTGTAGTAACAAATTTTCAAAAAATAATATTTAGAAATTTTTCTTTTAGAAACTACCACTTCCGGTTATCCAATTGTTACCTATTCAACTCTTCCCATTACTGTTAGATTGAGGAATCCGTAGTCAAACAGGTCTTTAGTCTTATAGAATTTGAGCAATCGTGTCTCCAACAACCCCACACACACACACATCCACACACACACACACACACACACACACACACACACACACACACACACAGACATCATTGTAAAAATGTTAAAATCGGATTCTATGGACCTTAAATCGTGCTTATCCAATAAAATATGGATATGCGATTTTTAGCATGAATCCAATACCTCTCTTAGTGAGAGGTAAAAATATCATTTGGTTAAATAATTCAGGGGAACAGGGTACCTAATAACAGTAAAACGTTGAAAATTTATATCTTGGTGGCTATTATTGGCCCAAAGTTATTCTGAAAAGTTACGGACAAAATGAATCATATGCAAAATTATTGTTAGATTAATAAACATTAGAAAAAATATCATTTGATTAAATAATTCAGAGGAACAGGGTACCTAATAACAGTAAAACGTTGAAAATTTATATCTTGGCGGCTATTATTGGCCCAAAGTTATTCTGAAAAGGTTACGGACAAAATGAATCATATGCAAAATTATTGATAGATTAATAAACATTAGAAAAAATATCATTTGATTAAATAATTCAGGGGAACAGGGTACCTAATAACAGTAAAACTTTGAAAATTTATATCTTGGCGGCTATTATTGGCCCAAAGTTATTCTGAAAAGGTTACGGACAAAATGAATCGTATGCAAAATTATTGATAGATTAATAAACATCAGAAAAAATATCATTTGATTAAATAATTCAGGGGAACAGGGTACCTAATAACAGTAAAACGGTGAAAATTTATATTTTGGCGGCTATTATTGGCCCAAAGTTATTCTGAAAAGGTTACGGACAAAATGAATCATATGCAAAATTATTGATTGATTAATAAACATTAGAAAAAATATCATTTGATTAAATAATTCAGGGGAACAGGGTACCTAATAACAGTAAAACGTTGAAAATTTATATCGTGGCGGCTATTATTGGCCCAAAGTTATTCTGAAAAGATTACGGACAAAATGAATCATATGCAAAATTATTGATTGATTAATAAACATCAGAAAAAATATCATTTGATTCAATAATTCAGGGGAACAGGGTACCTAATAACAGTAAAACTTTGAAAATTTATATCTTGGCGGCTATTATTGGCCCAAAGTTATTCTGAAAAGGTTACGGACAAAATAAATCATATGCAAAATTATTGATAGATTAATAAACATTAGAAAAAATATCATTTGATTCAATAATTCAGGGGAACAGGGTACCTAATAACAGTAAAACTTTGAAAATTTATATCTTGGCGGCTATTATTGGCCCAAAGTTATTCTGAAAAGGTTACGGACAAAATAAATCATATGCAAAATTATTGATAGATTAATAAACATTAGAAAAAATATCATTTGATTAAATAATTCAGGGGAACAGGGTACCTAAGAACAGTAAAACGTTGAAAATTTATATCTTGGCGGCTATTATTGGCCCAAAGTTATTCTGAAAAGGTTACGGACAAAATGAATCATATGCAAAATTATTGATAGATTAATAAACATTAGAAAAAATATCATTTGATTAAATAATTCAGGGGAACAGGGTACCTAATAACAGTAAAACGTTGAAAATTTATATCTTGGCGGCTATTATTGGCCCAAAATTATTCTGAAAAGGTTACGGACAAAATGAATCATATGCAAAATTATTGATAGATTAATAAACATTAGAAAAAATATCATTTGATTAAATAATTCAGGGGAACAGGGTACCTAATAACAGTAAAACTTTGATAATTTATATCTTGGCGGCTATTAATGGCCCAAAGTTATTCTGAAAAGGTTACGGACAAAATGAATCATATGCAAAATTATTGATAGATTAATAAACATTAGAAAAAATATCATTTGATTAAATAATTCAGGGGAACAGGGTACCTAATAACAGTAAAACGTTGAAAATTTATATCTTGGCGGCTATTATTGGCCCAAAGTTATTCTGAAAAGGTTACGGACAAAATGAATCATATGCAAAATTATTGATAGATTAATAAACATTAGAAAAAATATCATTTGATTAAATAATTCAGGGGAACAGGGTACCTAATAACAGTAAAACTTTGAAAATTTATATCTTGGCGGCTATTATTGGCCCAAAGTTATTCTGAAAAGGTTACGGACAAAATGAATCATATGCAAAATTATTGATAGATTAATAAACATTAGAAAAAATATCATTTGATTAAATAATTCAGGGGAACAGGGTACCTAATAACAGTAAAACGTTGAAAATTTATATCTTGGCGGCTATTATTGGCCCAAAGTTATTCTGAAAAGTTACGGACAAAATGAATCATATGCAAAATTATTGATAGATTAATAAACATTAGAAAAAATATCATTTGATTAAATAATTCAGGGGAACATGGTACCTAATAACAGTAAAACGTTGAAAATTTATATCTTGGCGGCTATTATTGGCTCAAAGTTATTCTGAAAAGGTTACGGACAAAATGAATCATATGCAAAATTATTGTTAGATTAATAAACATTAGAAAAATATCATTTGGTTAAATAATTCAGGGGAACAGGGTACCTAATAACAGTAAAACTTTGAAAATTTATATCTTGGCGGCTATTATTGGCCCAAAGTTATTCTGAAAAGGTTACGGACAAAATAAATCATATGCAAAATTATTGATAGATTAATAAACATTAGAAAAAATATCATTTGATTAAATAATTCAGGGGAACAGGGTACCTAAGAACAGTAAAACGTTGAAAATTTATATCTTGGCGGCTATTATTGGCCCAAAGTTATTCTGAAAAGGTTACGGACAAAATGAATCATATGCAAAATTATTGATTGATTAATAAACATCAGAAAAAATATCATTTGATTCAATAATTCAGGGGAACAGGGTACCTAATAACAGTAAAACTTTGAAAATTTATATCTTGGCGGCTATTATTGGCCCAAAGTTATTCTGAAAAGGTTACGGACAAAATGAATCATATGCAAAATTATTGATAGATTAATAAACATTAGAAAAAATATCATTTGATTCAATAATTCAGGGGAACAGGGTACCTAATAACAGTAAAACTTTGAAAATTTATATCTTGGCGGCTATTATTGGCCCAAAGTTATTCTGAAAAGGTTACGGACAAAATAAATCATATGCAAAATTATTGATAGATTAATAAACATTAGAAAAAATATCATTTGATTAAATAATTCAGGGGAACAGGGTACCTAAGAACAGTAAAACGTTGAAAATTTATATCTTGGCGGCTATTATTGGCCCAAAGTTATTCTGAAAAGGTTACGGACAAAATGAATCATATGCAAAATTATTGATAGATTAATAAACATTAGAAAAAATATCATTTGATTAAATAATTCAGGGGAACAGGGTACCTAATAACAGTAAAACGTTGAAAATTTATATCTTGGCGGCTATTATTGGCCCAAAGTTATTCTGAAAAGATTACGGACAAAATGAATCATATGCAAAATCATTGATAGATTAATAAACATTAGAAAAAATATCATTTGATTAAATAATTCAGGGATACCTAATAACAGTAAAACGTTGAAAATTTATATCTTGGCGGCTATTATTGGCCCAAAATTATTCTGAAAAGGTTACGGACAAAATGAATCATATGCAAAATTATTGATAGATTAATAAACATTAGAAAAAATATCATTTGATTAAATAATTCAGGGGAACAGGGTACCTAATAACAGTAAAACGTTGAAAATTTATATCTTGGCGGCTATTATTGGCCCAAAGTTATTCTGAAAAGTTACGGACAAAATGAATCATATGCAAAATTATTGATAGATTAATAAACATTAGAAAAAATATCATTTGATTAAATAATTCAGGGGAACATGGTACCTAATAACAGTAAAACGTTGAAAATTTATATCTTGGCGGCTATTATTGGCTCAAAGTTATTCTGAAAAGGTTACGGACAAAATGAATCATATGCAAAATTATTGTTAGATTAATAAACATTAGAAAAATATCATTTGGTTAAATAATTCAGGGGAACAGGGTACCTAATAACAGTAAAACTTTGAAAATTTATATCTTGGCGGCTATTATTGGCCCAAAGTTATTCTGAAAAGGTTACGGACAAAATAAATCATATGCAAAATTATTGATAGATTAATAAACATTAGAAAAAATATCATTTGATTAAATAATTCAGGGGAACAGGGTACCTAAGAACAGTAAAACGTTGAAAATTTATATC
Source organism: Harpalus rufipes (assembly GCA_951394225.1). Lineage (NCBI taxonomy): Eukaryota > Metazoa > Arthropoda > Insecta > Coleoptera > Carabidae > Harpalus > Harpalus rufipes. The sequence continues at coordinate 5,161,567 of OX596274.1, forward strand.
TTGGCGGCTATTATTGGCCCAAAGTTATTCTGAAAAGGTTACGGACAAAATGAATCATATGCAAAATTATTGATTGATTAATAAACATCAGAAAAAATATCATTTGATTCAATAATTCAGGGGAACAGGGTACCTAATAACAGTAAAACTTTGAAAATTTATATCTTGGCGGCTATTATTGGCCCAAAGTTATTCTGAAAAGGTTACGGACAAAATGAATCATATGCAAAATTATTGATAGATTAATAAACATTAGAAAAAATATCATTTGATTCAATAATTCAGGGGAACAGGGTACCTAATAACAGTAAAACTTTGAAAATTTATATCTTGGCGGCTATTATTGGCCCAAAGTTATTCTGAAAAGGTTACGGACAAAATAAATCATATGCAAAATTATTGATAGATTAATAAACATTAGAAAAAATATCATTTGATTAAATAATTCAGGGGAACAGGGTACCTAAGAACAGTAAAACGTTGAAAATTTATATCTTGGCGGCTATTATTGGCCCAAAGTTATTCTGAAAAGGTTACGGACAAAATGAATCATATGCAAAATTATTGATAGATTAATAAACATTAGAAAAAATATCATTTGATTAAATAATTCAGGGGAACAGGGTACCTAATAACAGTAAAACGTTGAAAATTTATATCTTGGCGGCTATTATTGGCCCAAAGTTATTCTGAAAAGATTACGGACAAAATGAATCATATGCAAAATTATTGATAGATTAATAAACATTAGAAAAAATATCATTTGATTAAATAATTCAGGGATACCTAATAACAGTAAAACGTTGAAAATTTATATCTTGGCGGCTATTATTGGCCCAAAATTATTCTGAAAAGGTTACGGACAAAATGAATCATATGCAAAATTATTGATAGATTAATAAACATTAGAAAAAATATCATTTGATTAAATAATTCAGGGGAACAGGGTACCTAATAACAGTAAAACTTTGATAATTTATATCTTGGCGGCTATTAATGGCCCAAAGTTATTCTGAAAAGGTTACGGACAAAATGAATCATATGCAAAATTATTGATAGATTAATAAACATTAGAAAAAATATCATTTGATTAAATAATTCAGGGGAACAGGGTACCTAATAACAGTAAAACGTTGAAAATTTATATCTTGGCGGCTATTATTGGCCCAAAGTTATTCTGAAAAGTTACGGACAAAATGAATCATATGCAAAATTATTGATAGATTAATAAACATTAGAAAAAATATCATTTGATTAAATAATTCAGGGGAACATGGTACCTAATAACAGTAAAACGTTGAAAATTTATATCTTGGCGGCTATTATTGGCTCAAAGTTATTCTGAAAAGGTTACGGACAAAATGAATCATATGCAAAATTATTGTTAGATTAATAAACATTAGAAAAATATCATTTGGTTAAATAATTCAGGGGAACAGGGTACCTAATAACAGTAAAACGTTGAAAATTTATATCTTGGCGGTTATTATTGGCCCAAAGTTATTCTGAAAAGTTACGGACAAAATGAATCATTTGCAAATCATAAGCAGATGTGGGGGCCCGTGTCAGAATGAGAGCTAGTAATATACATAGGTGTCAAGTATCATAAGTTTTCATTCGAAACATTATGATTTACCAAATCCATGTGGATTATTTTCCTCGACAAGTATATTCCATACTAATGGATGACAAATAAACATCAGAACATTTTGAAATTTTGAATGAAAAATTATGACATATGACAATTGTGACATCTATGTAAAAACTACTAGCCGTCATTCTGACACGGATCCTCATCTGATTGCCAAGGCCAACAAAGTCACATGTCTGCTCGCGCCCTATAAGTACACACAAATAATTGAAATGGTTTCTCTTTTTTCGTTTCTATGAGAATTTTTATCCTACTATTCCATTTTGTTCAAAATTCTTCAAATTCATTGACGGTATTAACGGTATTTCTTAAAGATATATGTAATATTAACATCTGTAATTTAAATATATAATTAATTAATAATACAACAATATATATTAAATGTACTCTTACCTCCTAGAAAAATCTGACAATGACATTGCATTTACATGTCAATTACAAAAATTTAAATATCGCGCAACTGTTTTTCGGGCAACGAGATTTATTACAACAGATTATTCTATATTATTATATACTATATCTCCAAACCTATACGAGATATAATAAAAAAATTAAGTGTGTCAGATTGAGAATTTAATTATCTTTAATATTTGTAGTAACAAATTTTTAGAAACTACCACTTCCGGTTGTCTAATTGTTACCAGAACCTATTCAACTCTTCCCATTACTGTTAGATTGAAGAATCCGTAGTCAAACAGGTCTTTAGTCTTATAGAATTTGAGAAATCGTGTCTCCAACAACCCCACACACACACACACACACACATCCACACACACACACACACACACACACACACACACACACACACACACACACACACACACACACACACACACACACACACACACACAGACATCATTGTAAAAATGTTAAAATCGGATTCTAAGGACCTTAAATCGTGCTTATTCAATAAAATATGGATATGCGATTTTTAGCATGAATCCAATACCTCTCTTAGCGAGAGGTAAAAAAATCGATTTTTTATTCTTATTGTATAACATAACGGTTTTAACCAATTGCTAAAAATTAACCACTTTGATACAGAATAGGACCGATAATTGCTAAAGGAAACGTATCAAAATATTACATTTAATTATAAAAATGTTTAACATCTCCTTTTAATATTTGCTCTATAAAATAAATAAAATAGTTCTGTTTTTGTTTGTTAATAAATGCAAATCAGAAATATGCAACTTTATAGCAACAAAATTCCAGACGCTTTGAGTATAAAATGTTATAGCGCTGTAGGCTGCAGATATTAAAATATTAATATTTAATTAATTATTTCAAAAAAAATCTAGAAAAAGGGAGAATATAAGGTAAAATCAGCAACAAGAAATTATAATTATTGAATATTTTTTATTCGGGAAACCGTTGCTGTACAAAGAAAAATATGAAAAATCTGACGTAAAATAAAATAAAAACGTATTTAATAATGTTCGTTTCTATCTTTCCATATAACTTTCAATATTTTATCCTTCAATGTTATCGTTATATCTATTCAAATACTTTATTTTGTGATAGTTGCGTTTATATCTTATCAATTGCTCAAATAGTAGCCCAACCCCAAACTTTAAATAAAGCAGATATGATTTCCAATTCTATGTGGTTTATTTTCCTCGACAAGTAATTTCCACACTCCTGGTAAGAAATTAACTACGTGAATTTAGAAAATCTTGAAATTTTTAATGAAAAATTCTGATATTTGATATATGTACATAATTACTAGTTATCATTCTGATACGGGCCCCCATATCTGCTTGTCAAGGTCAACAATGTCACATGTTTGCGCCCTATATTTATGTCACCAAAAACGGAAGTGGCGAGAGGTATTATGATTTTTTTAAAAAACGTAAATATCAAAAAAATATTCAAAAGTATTTTTAAGACTTTTTAGAGTATCAAGTACCATTTTCCGTAATCCGATTTACACTAAAATTTAATATATTTCCATGTTAGTATGGAGTAGGAATACAAGATTACAAAATTTTAAGATCGATAGTCTTTGAGTTCTAGCGTTTACCGGATCAACACATACGCACATTAACCATTAGACATAATCATAATATAAAATCTCGATATGCAATTTTTAAGACGATCCCTATACCTACCTTACCAAGTATATCGGAAGGAATAATAATACCCTCTTTCTAAGCCAGTTATACTTTATAATATATTGTGCGCTAAAAACCGGTATCCGTCATCAATCAAAAATCAATTCTGCTTGAAAATTGCCTATCTAGTGAACGTGTCACAATGATAATTGCTTGGATCTAGGGAACAAAAAATATCCCCGGACTTACGCTGCCAGCCTGCGAGAGAAGCACAGTCTAGGGATTTTCTTGACGTTGGTACATCTGATTACCTGAGTTTCCATCAGATTGAAATGTTCACTGTTATTTGTGTCTTCTTTCGGATTCCTAACTTTTTTATTCCCATTTTTGTTTTCCTTCAGATAAAACTGCCTTAATGATTTTAGCAATTTGTTTGGTTTACAAAATTTAGGGCCATTTTCACCAAGCTCAGTTAAATGATTTATTCTTAAGTTTAAAATAAGCAAAGGAATAAATACATTTGCAGCAGTTACTCATAATAATCCTAAGTATGTTAATAGCTTAATCTTTCCTAGAAAATCGGAAACAGTATGTTTCAATTAATAGTAAAGATAATAATAACATTTTAAGAAGTACGAACTCCTCAACGATATTAACCAGTAGAGGAGTACCTCAAGGCTGTGTTATTTCGTGTACGCTCTTTGTTCTGTACGTCAACGACTTACCTACGGTTTTTGGTGATGAATATCACTTAACACTATACGCGGATGACACTTCCATAATTGTTTCAGATAAATGCGATAAACTGCTGGAAAAAAAATGCAGAAATTGTTTAAATATACTCTCGACATGGTTTTCTGAGAACGACCTTTATTTTAACTTAAACAAGACTCATTATTTACGTTTTCATTTCTATCAATGCAGGAGAAACCTAGATTTAAATATTTCTATTGATGGATTTGAAATCAATAGAAGTAGTAATGGAAGTTTTTTGGGTTACAATTTTGATGAAAATTTAAATGGTAAATTTCATACAAACAATCTTGTCTCGAAACTAAGCTCGATTAGTTATCAATTTTGGCATTTAAGTAATATTCTTTCCAAACAACAGTTAATCGTTCTATATCATGCTCAAGTAGAATCAAGACTAAGATACGGTATTTGTTTATGGGGGATGTCGTCTTCCGCAAGTAATGTGTTTGTCGTACAGAAGCGCATAATACGAACAATCACAGGTGTTTCATATAGGACTTCTTGTAGAAATTTGTTTTCACAATATAATATTTTAACCGTTATATCTCTGTATATATTTGAAATCTGTACATTTATTTTCAACAATAAAAGTAATTTTCAAAAAATTTCTGATTTACATTCATGCAACACCAGACAAAAACAAAAGTTTTATATACCAAAAAATAAACATATAACTTTAGATAAAATTTCAGTGCAAGGTCTAACTATTTTCAATGAGCTTCCCGAAAATATTAGAACAGAAAATAATAAAAATAAATTCAAAAAATTATTAAAAACATTTTTGTTACAAAAATCTTTTTATACGATGGATGAATTTATATCAAGGTAATTTTTCTCTTGGTTTCGGATCAGTACTAAAGTCTATTCTGGCTTTTGTAAATTTTATGTAATTTTTTTATTATTACCTTTGTACTTTTTGACGTATTCTATACATGTTATGTACACTTGTCGATAGAATAAAATACTATTATTATTAGCTATAACATTACAAGTCAGGTAAAACTGTTCTTACCTCCCTGAGGCAATAAAATAGTTATCTGCCGTGTATTGTACAATATTTTATTAACACATATTTTTAATATACAGGGTGTTTGGCGTAAGTCCGGCACCACGAATATTTCGTTTATTTTGAGACAAAAAAATGTTAATAAGCAAAGTTAAACTAGACAAAGGGTTTTAGCGGAAATGGGTACAACTTTAAATTTAGTATAGGGATTCGGTATTTTTTTTCAGAATGTAGATAAAATTTGCTTCACAATGTTACCAAATTATCATAGTTTTACTTTCACCATTTCAAAATGGCAACCATCTATTCTCAAAATATGTATTAATAAAATTCCATACAAAATAAAACGTAGTAAGCTATGAAAACAATTTTATTATCTTATAACAAAAGAAAAGAATTTACCTATATTTGTGTATAAAATGTATAAAAAATAACGGCGGCCATATTGAGCATTTGTAGTTTTTAACATTTACTGTTTCTGTTTTGGTATCGTTGTGAACATGCTAAAAAATAAAAAAATAATACCTCACGCCTAATTTTTCTTTAATTTCTTCTTTTCTTTTGTTATAAGATAATAAAATTGTTGGGTCGTATTACCAACTACTGTCTTGCGCGAAGTGGAAGATGTTCGTGAAATTGAAATTTCTGCAGGTTTCGTTCACTGAAGGCTATGCAAATATTGTTTAAGTCCTAGGATGTCCGTTGTTTGCCTAGATTTGCTCGTGGTACGTCGAGTATAGTGGTTACGTTTTGCGCGAAAACATAGAGACTAGGCAATGGCGCACTGGAGCTCCTTATTGGAAAATCATTCGTTACCTAAACGTTTTGTCAATAATTCAGTATTTTTATTCGAGTCAAAATAAAATTGCTATTATGTTGACAAGTGATCTCAAATACTCGTCACATTATAGTTTTTTAAAGGTAATATTAAAATAATTTAATAAGTTTTTTTCCCAATTTGTCTACAGATGGTAGTAGTAGCTCTAGTATAGCCCACAACAAGAAGAAGAAAGAGTCTGACAGCTGACAGGTTGACAGCAGACTCCCACCAGAACTGATCTAACCTAGAAGTATTGTGAGTGATTATTTTAGACATTTCATTTAAATTAAATTTGATTTTAGAAATAAAGTTCTTAACTTAATCCCAAGGTTATTCTTTTTTTAAAATGAGTTACAGAATACGGATATAAAGATAACAATTACCGTTAAGTAGTTATAACGATTTTCATAATAACGGTTTCGTTATGATAACAATTCGTTAAGCGAATATTTTACAGAATAGGCCTGTAAGTACATAAAATACAATATTGTTTTGTAAAATTTTCTGGATTTTCTTCTTCTTCGTCACGAGTAATGGTAATTATAGACAAGTCGGTATTTGATAATTTTTTAAACATTGCACGATATTTTCTACTTATAATAGACAAAATTGTATTGTCATGGTATGTTCGTACCGTCGTTGTAGCGTCTAATGTAAATGCCTCGTGTAAGTGACATACCGTCATTGTATCGGTATTGTACTGTCATCGTACCGTCATTGTACCGCTAATGTAATTACGCACTTCGGCAAGTTGACTTTAATATTTTTCTCGCTTTTGTGGTATAAATCTTTCATTTGAACTAAAAACATTCTAATATTTTGTTTCTAGAATTTGTCCAACAAAAACTCATTAAACAGAAACGTTACGAATCCATAATTCAACTAGAACAATATGTTGTCATGTACTTGTTATTTTACGATTTTACAATCCACCAGACAATAATGTTTCACCCATCGTAAAATACATGCGTTGTCGTATGAAGGTTTTATTTTATAATATATCTGCAAATATTGACAGTTTGTTTCGTCATATTACTGTTTATGGCGTAATTTATAACCTGCTATATTTTATAAGCGACGTTGGTTGATATATTTAAAATTTGATATACTGCGAAATCACATGCTCTGAATATATTACCGTCTGGTCGTTTGTATAGTAGAAGCTGAAGCTATTAAATTATCAAAAATGTTGTTTATACGTTATACATAGCGAAAATTAATTCATTTAAATTGTTACGCTTGTTTTTGTTTCGCAATTCAGTCTTTATTAAATTTTGTCTGATTAATGAAATAACTCAACAAAGTCGAAAGAAAATCTTTTAAATTAAGTTTGAGAATTTCTTGACAGCTCTGTTTTTAAAATATTTGGCTTGTTTTCAATTTTTTAAAATTCTGCTCATGATGGAAATTTAATTTATTTTTAATTTATAACATATTTTTATTTTGTTACGTTTTATGTTTTGATAAAATTATCCCCTAATTATTAAAGGTTTTTACATAATTCACTTTCTGTCAGATTTGTTTACATTTTGTCTGAGTGCTTACTGACTCAAAAAAGTGAACAATTCACCTGAATATAATTTTTGAGTTTTTTCAGTCGACTTGTTTTATCAAGGAAAAATGAAAAATTAAAGGCAACACATCAAAAATTATTAATTATTACCTACTTGTAATAAAAATAAAAAATCTGAGGTGGTCAGCGCAATACATTCCGTCAATCCTGTATATTATGTATAAATTCCATACATATATTTTCTTGCAAAAGATTCTAAATTTTCAGTAAATAATTTAAGAATTTTCTTCTCTCTATTTCAACAATAATCTAATTTACCTTTATTAAGTAACTCCTTTGATACTGTAATTCTGTAATTTCTGCAGTTTTATAAAGTTGTCTAAATTGAAAACATAATTTTATTAATTTAATTAAATGACCCGTTAATTCGTTACCATTTGAACAATAATTTAATCTGTTTGAAATATGAAACACAATTAAACATTAGATGTTTTTTACGCATTGGCATTCCTAGAGGGGGGGGAGGTGCATTGGGCTATGCTTTCTTCATTGATTTTTCTTAATCCTGCCTCATTATTATTAACGGATTATTTTGATCAATTTGTTTTGTTTACATTATAACTTACTAACAAATAAAAGGTAAAAAATATGGTGACCAGCACAATACCTTCCATCAATCCTGCGTATTATGTACAAATTCTATACATAAATTTTCTTGCAAAAGATTCTAAATTCTTTTACTTTTTTAGCTTTTCCCATTCATTAGGCGTCGCGATTTTTTATTTTCTTCTTCCACTCATTTCTGTTTTGCGTGTCGTTCTCATTACTTCCATCGTATCTTTGGTCTTCCTCTATTTCTTCATCTTTCTATTACTAAGTTATTCATTCTTCTTCCAATATATTATTCATCCCTCCTCATGATATGTCCAAACGAATGTAATCATTTCTCTTGTATCTTTCTAAACCAATAATATTCTTTAAATTATAATAACGTTAAATGTCATTAAATGATATTTAACTGCGTTTTTTAAAGAAAAACTGGTAAAATCTTATAATGAGGGTACTTCCGGTTGACCAATTGTAACCAAAGTCTCTTTTTCTGAATGTAAAGTAAAGGAATACGAGAAAATTATAATTTTTGGAATCGTGATACTGAAGTTATGCGATCCGAAACTTTCGACACACACACACAAACAAACACAAACACGTACATACATAGACATCATCGTAAAAATGGCAAAATCGTATTATATGGACCCTAAAACGTGCTTATTCACTAAAAACTAATTTTAACCTATATATTATTTTAAACAATGATATATTGGATTTTTACCTTCCGTCACTTTTAGGTAAAGAAGGTATTGTCTTTGGTCAAAAAATTCAATGATGAGTTTTTAGTGAATAAGCAAGTTTTAGGGTCCATATAATACGATTTTACCATTCTTACGATAATGTCTGTATATATGTGTGTGTTTGTGTGTGTGTGTGTGTTTGTCTGTGGGTGTGTGTGTGTGTGTGTGTGTGTGTGTGTGTGTGTGTGTGTGTGTGTGTGTGTGTGTGTGTGACGAAAGTTTCGGATCTCATAACTTCAATACCACGATTCCAAAATTTATATTTTTTTCGTATTCCTCAAGTTTACATTCAGAAGAAGAGGTGATTTTGGTCAACCGGAAGTAACCTCATTTGAAGATTTAACAGTTAAATATGATTTATTGACATTTAACGTTATTATAACTTAAAGAATATATTATTCTCTATACGATTTGATTGCATTTTATACTTCATATTCAATAGATATAGAGTTAAAGAATTATAAATATATTAAATTTCCTAAAACAGCCAGCTATGCTAACTTAACCATGGAAACTGCTAATATATTCAGATAATTCAAATTGACAGATATCAGTATCAATAAAAAGTAAATGAATGTGACAGAGATGAGGATGTTGAAGTAGATGTTGGGGAAGACACGAAAAGATACGGTACAAGTTCTAGAAAGATACAAGAGAGACGATTACATTGGTTTGAACATGTCATGAGGAGAAATGAAGAATATATTGGAAGAATGAATAGCTTAGTAATAGAAGGTTCAAGAAACAGAGGAAGACGAAAGATACGATGGAAGGGCTGTATTGCGGAAGACTTGAGAGGAAAGGAACTGAATGAGAACGACATGCAAAACAGAAATGAGTGGAAGAAGAAAAAAAAAATAGCGACCCCTAACGAATGGGAAAAGGTAAAGAATAAAAAGATGTCAGTGTCAAATACAATTTGCATAGTTTGTTTATGAAATAATTTTACTGGAAATTTGGAATCTTCTTCAAGGAAATTTATGTATGGAATTTATTCATAATACACAGGATTGACGGAAGGTATTGTGCTGGTCACAACAGATTTTTTTAATCAAATTTGTCCTCAAAAATTTACTTATGAGAGATTTATGAGTATAAACCTAATTAAAATTTTGTTCAGTGATGTAGAAATAAAAACACTCGCCTGTAAAATACGTATTTAAAAACCTTTGTTTTGAAATATATAAGTAAGGTTTTCATTTAATTAATATTTATTTGTGTAGTATGTGGTGTTTTAATTAAATTGCCGAAAGACCAAGTTTAAGCTAATACTGTTAACATTGTACATCTACAAAGCTATGCCCTTTTTGACAGTAATATGAAATTTGACGTTTCATGAAATACGAAACAAGAACAATTATTATGTTTGCTGATAAAACTTTTCATCACAATTTTAATCAGCACGGAAAATCTCAAACATTTCCTCTACAAAATAAACACAAACCTAAATGAAAAGTAAATGCTCAGACTCAACTTGTCATCTGTTAGTTTTTTACGAGCACATCGTCCGCATAGCATGCTAGCAACATGTCAGCGATGAAATCCCCAGGTTCGTTAGCCGTGAAGGCACCTCGGAGACTTCTCAGGCCCTTTGTGCGATAGCGCCCTTCGCATTATACCGAAGCACTAGCAAGTTCTTTATTAACTGACATCCACTCTTTGCTCTTTTTTCTGTACGGCTCTGCCATCATCATTTGTTGTTATATTTTTATTTTCATCCTGGTTATTTTCTTTATTTTTAATCAATTTATTGGATGAATAATAAATTTCGTTCCTTTTTTACCTTCCGTCACCTCTAGGTAAGGAAGATATTGTCTTTGGTCAAAAGATTCGGTGGTGAGTTTTCATTGAATAAGCACGTTTTAGGGTCTTTACAATACGATTTTACTATTTTTACGATGATGTCTGTATGTGTGTATGTGTGTGCGTGTGTGTGTATGTGTGTATGTGTGTGTGTGTGTGTGTGTGTGACCGCTTTTTCGTGCACGATATCTCCAATACTAGAATTCCAAAAATTACAATTCTTGCGTATTCCTCTTCTTTACAAACATATGCAGACATGTTTAGATTTTGGTTATAATTGGTCAACCGAAAGTACCCTCATTTGAAGATTTTAACAGTTTTTCTTGAAAAACTCAGTTAAATGTTATTATAACTTAAAGAATATATTATTCTCTATACGATTTGATTGCATTTTATATTTCATATTCAACAGATATAGAGTTAAAGAATAATAAAGATAAAAAATTCGTATAAATTTCATAATTCAGCCAGCTATGCTAACATAACCATGGAAACTGCTAATATATTCAGGTAATTCAAATTGACAGATGTCAGTATCAATAAAAAGCAAGTAATTGAATGAAAAAATAAGGGAAGTAATTCTAGTGTTAGAAGTTTTTAGATATAATAGAGACGATTACATTGGTTTGAACATGTCATGAGGAGAGATGAATAAATTAATTGAAGGTGGAAGAAACATAGGAAGACCAAATATGAGATGAAAAGACTGTATTGCAGAAGACTTGAGAGAAAAGGAACTTAATGAGGACGACACGCAAAACAAAAATTAGTGGAAGAAAATAAAAAATAGCGACCCCCTAACGAATGGGAAAACTAAAGAAGAAGAAGATGTCAGTGTTAAGTGCAATTTGCATAGTTTGTTTATGAAATAATTTTACTGGAAATATAGGATCTTTTGCAACAAAATTTATGTATAGGGCGCGTGCAGTGACGTGACTTTGCTGACTTTGGCAAGCAGACATGGGGACCCGTGTTAAAATGACAGCAATTAATTATGTCCATAACTGACAAGTGTCATAATTTTTACCTCTCGCTAAGAGAGGTATTGGATTCATGCTAAAAATCGCATATCCAGATTTTATTGAATAAGCACGTTTTAAGGTCCCTACAATCCGATTTTAACATTTTTACGATGATGTCTGTGTGTGTGTGTGTGTGTGTGTGGATGTGTGTGTGTGGGATGTTGGAAGGACGGTTACTCAAAAACTATAAGACTTAAAATTTGTTTAACAACGTATTTCCCAATCGGACATTCATGGGAAGATCTGAAAAGGTTTTGGTAACAATTGGACAACCGGAAGTAGAAGATTCTTGAAAAAAAATCTTCTAAATATTATTTTTTGAAAATTTTTCTTGATAATATTAAAGAAAAATAAATTCTCTTTCTGATACATTTAAATTTTTTTATACATATTTTATAGATTTAGAGATAAAAGGAATATAATATATAAAATAATGTTGTAATTAATTTTACAACCGAAAGGATGCCATGAAAAATAGTTGCAAATTTAAATTATTTGTAACTGACAGATAAATGTCAGTGTCAGAAATAATGAGTAATGAAAGAAAAATGTATTTGGAGAATCCCTTAGTTCTTGATCTGTGACTATTATGGAGATGACAAGTCTAGGTTGAAGGACTTAAATTTGTTTCAAACATTATGGGACAATGTACACCAGTACTGTAGACTAGAGTAACTTTGAATTGCGAAAAAGCTATCAAATTCTTCTCAAGTAAGTTGTAAATATTGACAAAATTACACATCGATATAAGAATAATCGGAGTGCAATCTATCCGTCACTTTATTAAAGGGAATTAAGGTTATTTAGATATAACAAGTATGAAAAAATAAAATGTAAAAGAAGATATATAAGAATAGATGCACAATCCAGATATATACATTTTAGACCGCCCAAAATTAATGTTTTTACTAGAAGAATATGAAGAGAAAGTAAGTAAGTTTATACGTCATAGACTTATATGAATATATTATTTGTATTTCTAAAAATATCCTTTGCTTTATGAATAGAGCCAGGTAAAATATACGGCGAGAGGTTATGTGCTGGCCACATCAGATTTTTATAATTTTTAAAATCGTCATATTTGTATAAATGTACGTGTGTAAAGTATTGATTCTTAAATAACGAATGTGATTAAAAAAGAAATACAACGCCATTATGTGAACCAATGAACCATATATGTTGAACTAAGCGAATTTCATTTGGTTCATTAGCACTTTTTAATGAACTGTGCAGCATTCGAAATAATAAACAAACCGTGGTGCAAAAAATACAAAAATTGATCGTAAAGTTCCGTTTTTAATTATAAATGTATATTTGAATCACAGTATATACTAAAGTATGACAACTCATAAATACCGTATTTACAATGTTTACATCAGCCAGATGTCTCACCGTGAAAGGTTAGAAATGTTGAATTTGAATTGAAAAAAATCTGATGTGACCAACACAATACCTCCCGTTTAATTTAATTTTTATTCATGTAAATACTTAAAATTAAATTAAATATAAATACCGGGTTCGATCCCGACCGACGTCAATTATTTCGAATTTTAAATAGCACAAAAATGACCCCTGTGGTGCACTCTCCACGCCAGCAATAAGTGCTCGTGAGGTGACACCTGGTAAACGCCAGCACGGTGCTAATATGTCATCATTAATACCGACATCTGTGTACAAAGCAGATTGGCAGACCCAGCAGTAGGTAATATGCCGTTATATATTTATATACTTTCCTATTTTCATTGCAGGCGTGAAGACTGCACCACAGGGGTCAATTTTGTGCCGTTTAGAATTATAAAATACTTTTCTTCGGTCGAAATCGAACTCGTTCCCCAAATTCGCGTAAAGTGACGCCTGGTAAACACTCGCTCGGTACAAATATGTCATCATTATTACACCCAGCAATGGGTAATATGCCTTGATGATATATATTTTTATTATCTTACCTATATTCTTACATATTTACTTATGCTGGAAACTGTATTAAGTTCCTTTCCATATAATTATTGTTCCATTTACTATTTGGATTGCTTAATTTGTTGACAACGCGGTTAAAGCGTAGGCTTCCGGGATTAAAATTATAAATAGTTTTATAAATTTATCCATAAAATACATAGAAACAGTATTAATGCAAACCTGTAGAATTTGAATAATCTTTAATTTTTATATAACATAAATCTCGAAAAATAATATTTAAATGTATTTTTCGAAGAAAAACTACTTAGAGTTTCCAGTAAAGTGCCATTTTCGGTTATCTGATTTACTCCAAAATCTATTGGCATTTTTCCATATAAGAGTAAGGTAGAAATACATACATACACACCGACATCATCGTGAAAATGTTAAAGTTGGATTATAGGGATCTTGAAACGTGGTCATTTACTAGAATCTCGATATGCGAATTTTAGCACGATCCATATACCTCCCTTATCAAGTGTATCGGGAGGTAAATATATAAAAAATATTCCTAAAGTATTATTTTTATTTACCGCTGTTTTTATAGAAAGCTTATTTGCGTTGTTTTCCATTAAGAAGACTGAAGATGGTTGAATTGTTCAAATATTATAAAAGGTTTAAAAGAAGACTAAAAATAAAAGTTAATAACAGTACGACAATGAAGTAAAACTTCATAATAGCAGTCGTATCTGGAACTATTTACAAAGTCTTATAAAAACAATTTTACTTTCAGCGAAAGATTTTCCGTCTGTTTTAAAATAAATATCTTCACTTCCTTTGTGTCCATATACCCTGAACAAGGCACAAAAACTCCTACCAAAAAATTCCACATTGTAGCAAGGCGCGCAAAAAAAGTCGGCCGCTAGATTGAAATAAAAATCCGGTAATGTTTCTAAAGCAGTGGCGGCTTGTCAGGGTAGGCAGGTGAGACGATGCCTCACCAGAAAAGAAATAAAGCTGCATGTAAAGTAGTATGTAAATTAAATTTTAACTTATTCCGTTAATGCTTGTCTTTATAAATATCAAAAGAATAGTTTAAGCCACCACCATAACTAATATGTAATGCAATTCACCTAATTTACACCCTATAAAGTGCTTCTCGAAATGAATAGTATAAATGCCTATGTTTTTGATACAAGTAATAATTCCGGTAAGAAATACGTTGCGCTAG
The DNA here is from genome assembly GCA_951394225.1 of Harpalus rufipes. Classification (NCBI taxonomy): domain Eukaryota; kingdom Metazoa; phylum Arthropoda; class Insecta; order Coleoptera; family Carabidae; genus Harpalus; species Harpalus rufipes. The sequence continues at coordinate 5,176,668 of OX596274.1, forward strand.
ACAAAGAGCTGTTTGAGGCATTGCTTCAATGCTAAATGCAATGAGTGCGTAAAGGATAAAAGATAGTCGCTTTACCTTCCACACGGCTCTATAGAGGCCGTTACCATACATGAATACAATCAACGCCACGTACTGATAAATTTTGTAAGTAGCTTCACGACATTACTGCATATTTTTGCAAGCAAGATTAAATAGTTGCAAATTGCATTCGACAATAAACAAACATAACATAACCTGTCTTGTCTAGCATTTTTATTATAATAGGCTCTGGTTTGCGACTGATACGTATTGCAGTAAATATTTAATTCTTTTATTTTTTCGTTGTGTTTATAGTTTACCCATGTAGTGTTTTTGTAATTTGAATTTTAGTAGAAAACAAAAAACAAATAATGGCTTCGACTTCAACTTTAAAAGAATTGAGTGACAATATAAGGAATTCTGAAGATATTGTTAATTTTTTAATTAACAAAAATTCATTTAATCAACTGTCTTATATACTATGTCAAAGAATTTCCTAAAATGAGAGGGGAAAAATATGCATTTGCACATCCCTTGAAAAAATGTAACTTTCAATTATAAGGCATTTGACGTTGAATAAAAAAAATTCACCTGCGGCGCATTTTTTATCTTTCGTCACCTTTAGGTAAGGAAGGTAATGTCTTTGGTCAAAATATTCAATGATGAGTTTTTAGTGAATAAGCATGTTTTAGGGTCCCTATAATACGATTTTACAATTTTTACGATGATGTCTGTATGTATGTATGTATGTATGTATGTATGTGTGTGTGTGTGACAAAAGTTCCGGATCCCATAACTTCAATACCACGAATCCAAAAATTATATTTTTTACCTCTCGCTAAGAGAGGTATTGGATTCATGCTAAAAATCGCATATCCAGATTTTATTGAATAAGCACGTTTTAAGGTCCCTACAATCCGATTTTAACATTTTTACGATGATGTCTGTGTGTGTGTGTGTGTGTGTGTGTGTGTGTGTGTGTGTGTGTGTGTGTGTGTGTGTGTGTGTGTGGATGTGTGTGTGTGGGATGTTGGAAGGACGGTTACTCAAAAACTATAAGACTTAAAATTTGTTTAACAACGTATTTCCCAATCGGACATTCATGGGAAGATCTGAAAAGGTTTTGGTAACAATTGGACAACCGGAAGTAGAAGATTCTTGAAAAAAAATCTTCTAAATATTATTTTTTGAAAATTTTTCTTGATAATATTAAAGAAAAATAAATTCTCTTTCTGATACATTTAAATTTTTTTATACATATTTTATAGATTTGGAGATAAAAGGAATATAATATATAAAATAATGTTGTAATTAATTTTACAACCGAAAGGATGCCATGAAAAATAGTTGCAAATTTAAATTATTTGTAACTGACAGATAAATGTCAGTGTCGGAAATAATATGTATTTGGAGAATCCCTTAATTCTTGATCTGTGACTATTATGGAGATGACAAGTCTAGGTTGAAGGACTTAAATTTGTTTCAAACATTATGGGACAATGTACACCAGTACTGTAGACTAGAGTAACTTTGAGTTGCGAAAAAGCTATCAAATTCTTCTCAAGTAAGTTGTAAATATTGACAAAATTACACATCGATATAAGAATAATCGGAGTGCAATCTATCCGTCACTTTATTAAAAGGAATTAGTGTTATTTAGATATAACAAGTATGAAAAAATAAAATGTAAAAGAAGATATATAAGAATAGATGCACAATCCAGATATATACATTTTAGACCGCCCAAAATTAATGTTTTTACTAGAAGAATATGAAGAGAAAGTAAACAAAGTTGTTCGAATTGAAAATTGCTGTTACCAGCCTAATATTTATATATGGTAAACTCTACTTTGTAATTTATTGTAACATAATTTATGGTAAATATCTTTATGTTGAGACATGCTATTATTGAATAATAAAGAAGTTTATACGTCATAGATTTATATGAATATATTATTTGTATTTATAAAAATATTCTTTGCTTTATGCATACAGCCAGGTAAAATATACGGCGAGAGGTTATGTGCTGGCCACATCAGATTTTTTTTACATCCAGAAGAACAACTAGTTAGATTTTGGTTATAATTGGTGAACCGAAGTAGCCTCATTTGAAGATTTAACAGTTAAATTTGATTTATTGACATTTAACTTTATTATAACCTAAAGAATATATTATTTTCTATACGATTTGATTACATTTTATACTTCATATTCAATAGATACAGAGTTAAAGAATTTTAAAGAAATTAAATTTCATTATTCAGCCATCTATGCTAAATATGGAAACTACTAATATATTCATATAATTCAAATTGACAGATGTCAGTATCAATAAAAAGCAAATTAATGTGGCAGATATGAGGATGTTGAAGTAGATGTTGGGAAGACACGGAAAGATACGGTAAGAAAATAACTCTAGTGTTACAAGTTTCTAGAAAGATACAAGAAAGACGATTACATTGTTTTGAACATGTCATGAGGAGAAATGAAGAATTATATTTGAACAAGAATGAGTAGTTTGGTAATAGGAGGTTGAAGAAACAGAGGAAGACCAAAGATAAGATGGAAGGACTATATTGCGGAAGACTTGAGAGAAAAAGAACTGAATGAGAACGACACGCAAAAATAGCGACCCCTAACGAATGGGAAAAGCTAAAGAGGAAGAAGGTGTCAGTGTCAAGTGTAATTTGAATAGTTTGTTTATGAAATAATTTTACTGGAAATTTAGTATCTTTTGCAGGAAAAATTATGTATGGAATTTATACATTATACACAGGATTGACGGAAGGTATTGTGCTGGCCACAACAGTTTTTTTTCTGGATACTTTGCCTCGCCAAAGTTTTAGTGCACGAGCGCCACTGTTCTAAAGCTGTCAGTGAGTCAAAGCGGACAAAGCACGCAATATCTGGAGGAAATTTTTAATAAAAATTCAGAAGGAAGAACAGAATAACTAATTGGATTTTAATTGTCGCCGAATCCAGTTGGTGAGATAATTTTACACATTCTTTCGCAATTATTCAGCGTCTTCTTTCGGGAGTTATTTTAACGAACGCAAGCTCATTCAGCGTCGCGGATTTGCGAGGAAAAAGGACACGAGCTTGCTAATTTGACGTCAATGGGTAGGATTAATGGATTGCGGGGAATCCAAAAACAAAGTGAATTCGGCTATTTAAGAATAATGTTGAATTATGAATTCAAGAATTCTGCAAATTTCAAAATATAAAAATGTTATGTTTAAATCACTTTATTATTATGAAGGTGACAATTATTTTTGACCAAAAATGAAGACTTTTCTCGCTAACAGAGGTATTGGATTCATACTAAAAATCTCATATACAGATTTTTGTGAATAAGCACAGTTTAAGGTCCCTAGAATCCTATTATAACATTTTACGATGATGTCTGAGTGTGTGCGTGTGTGTGTGTGTGTGTGTGTGTGTGTGTGTGTGTGTGTTGGAGGTACGATTTCTCAAATTCTATAAGACTAAAGACCTGTGTAACTGGATTTCTCAATCTAACAGTAATGGGCAGAGTTGAATAGGTTCTGGTAACAATTGGGCAACCGGAAGTGGTAGTTTCTAAAAAAAAAATCTTCTACATTTTATTTTTTGAAAATTTGTTACTATAAATAATAAGGATAATAAATTCTCAATCTGATACATTTAATTTTTTTGTTATATCTCGTATAGGTTTGGAGATATAATAATATAGAATAATCTGTTGTAATTAATCTCGTTGCCCAAAAAACAGTTGAGATATTTAAAAGTTTTTAATTGACAGATAAATGCAAATTCCTACATTAGTAAAGATACGATAATTATTATGAGACAATCTTATAGAGGATCAAGGGAACATCCGATTAGAGAAGAAAATATTTTTTTAAACAAGTGATTCTCAACTTACAACACAAAGTTATATTTTCTTAAATGGATTGGTATATATTTCGATAATTTTTTTCTGAATTCAACCATATAATCATTTTATATCGTTACATAACAAAAATATTGAAAAAAAAAAACATTTGAAATTTAAATAAATTTGGTTTTATATTTATTTTTCTGTAGGCCATGTACGTATGGAAAAATTGAGCTTAAATTAAAACGAAACATAAATATATGTTAATAATTTTATAAATAGTGTTTTATTTAATTTCCATCCTAAATAATTCAAATTGGCAAATAGTAATTTATATTTTTCGTACATAGCCTACTGAAAAATAGCTATGAAAATCAAATTTATTTAAATATCAACTGATTTTTCTTCAATATTTTTGTTAGTAACGATATAAAATGGTTACATGGTTGAGTTTAGAAAAAATTACTCTATCGAATGGGTCTAAAAATATATACCATCCCATTTAAGAAAATACAAATATTTTCTTCTCTATTCTGATGTCCCCCTTGGTCTTTTATAAGATATTTTTAATAATGTAGGAATTATATAAAGGTAGATCGTTTAGCTGTTACATCGTGTATACAATCAATGCATGCTTCTGCCTATTCGTTTTTACTACATATATTTCCTTTCTTTCTTTACGCTGTACTGTAATTTTCTCTAGAGTTCTATTTTTCCTTAAGCATTATCAACTAATGTCTTTATTCATTATTCAAATTATTATGTGGTAAATATACTACTATCATTATTAAAATATTCTGAATTTTAATTAGAAATAGCATGTCAAGACCGAATTAAAACAAAAAATCAATGTCCCTGAAGCCCAGGTTTTATAAAACTTTAACTTTAAAATCTTCACTCAACTTTCAGTAGTCTAGGAATTATTCTGTATTTAGTAGATACACCTAAAAGTTTTAGGGCAGCAAGTTTATAGAGTTATTGATTCAATCGTTCAGTAGGTACTTGAAATGTCAAGAAGTGCTTTTCTGCGTGTGATTTATAGCACACATAAATAGACAGAAAATATAAATTGTTTCTTTCTAGCATAAAAACTCCTCTAGTAGTATTTTCCAACATTAATGCACCGTTTACTTCAATTTTTACCTTCCGTCACTTTTAGGTAAGGAAGGTATTGTCTTTGGTCAAAAAATTCAATGATGAGTTTTTTAGTGTATAAGCATATTTTAGGGTCCCTATAATACGATTTTACCATTTTTACGATGATGTCTGTATGTATGTGTGTCTGTGTGTCTGTGTGTGTGTGACAAAAGTTTCGGATCGCATAACTTCAATACCACGATTCCAAAAATTATAATTTTTTCGTATTCCTCAAATTTACATCTAAAAGAACAAGTGATTAGATATTGGTTATATAATTGGTCAACCGGAAGTACCCTCATTTGAAGAATTTAACAGTTAAATATGATTTATTCCCATTTAACGTTATTACAACTTAAGGAATATATTATTCTCTATTCGATTTGATTGCATTTTATACTTCATATTCAATAGATATAGAGTTAAAGAATTATAAAGATTATAAAGATATTAAATTGACAGATGTCAGTATCAATGAAAAGTAAATTAATATGGCAGAGATGAGGATGTTGAAGTAGATGTTAGGGAAAACACGGAAAGATACGGTAAGAAAATAACTCTAGTATTACAAGTTTCTAGAAAGATACAAGAAATATGATTAAATTGGTTTGAAAATGTCATGAGGAGAAATGAAGAATTATATTGGAACAAGAAAGAATGGTTTAGTAATAAGATGTTGAAGAAACAGAGGAAGACCAAAGATAAGATGGAAGGACTGTATTGCGGAAGACTTGAGAGAAAAGGAACTGAATGATAACGACACGCAAAAATAGCGACCCCTAACGAATGGGAAAAGTTAAATAAGAAGAAGATATCAGTATCAAGTGCAATTTGAATAGTTTTTTTATGAAATAATTTTACAGGAAATTTAGAATCTTTTGCAAGAAAAATTATGTATGGAATTTATACATTATACACAGGATTAACGGAAGGTTTTTAATTTTAATGTATAGAAAAAAGCCGACGAATGCATACTAATATTTAATAACTCCTTCGACATTAAAATTCGATGGGATATTGCCATTTATCGAAATAGTTCAATCGGTGAACGCATAATAATTTTGATAATTATTAATTTATGGATTACCTACACTTACAGATTTATTTTTATAATTTTGTCTGTAATTTGTATCTTTTGTCACATTTTTAGGTAAGGAAGATGATGCGTTTTTAGTGAATAAGCACGTGTTAGGGTCTATATAATACAATTTTACTATTTTTATGATAATGTGTGTCTGTCTGTATGTATGTATGTATGTGTGTCTCTGTGTGTGTGTTTGTGTGTGTGTGTGTGTCTGTGTGTGCCTGTGTGTGTGACAAAAGTTTTGGATCGCATAACTTCAAAATCACGATTCCAAAAATTATAATTTTTTCGTATTCCTCAAGTTTACATCCAGAAGAAGAGATAATTAGGTTTTGGTTAGAATTGGTCAACTGGAAGCACCCCCATTTGAAGATTTTGACAGTTGTTCTTGAAAAAACGCAGCAAAATATCATTTAATGACATTTAACGTTATTATAACTTAAAAAATATATTACTCTGTATACGATTTGAATACATCTTATACTTCATATTCAATAGATATAAAGTTAAAGAATTATAAAGATATTAAATTTCATAAATCAGCATCGAAACTGCTAATATATTCAGATAATCAAAATTGACAGATGTCAGTATCAATGAAAAGTAAATGAATGTGGCAGAGATGAGGATGCTGCAATAGATGTTGTGACAGACACGGAAAGATACGGTAAGGAATGAAAGAATACGGGAAATAACTCTAGTGTTAGAAGTTTCTAGATAGATACAAGAGAGACAATTACATTGGTTTGAACATGTCATGAAGAGAGATGAAGAATATACTGGAAGAAGAAGTAATAGAAGGTTGAAAAAACAGAGGAAGATCAAAGATAAGATGGAAGGATTGTATTGCGGAAGATAGAAGAACAAAAATAAGTGGAAGAAGAAAATAGAAAATATCGAACCCTAACGAATGGGAAAAGCTAAAGAAGAAGATGTCAGTGTCAAGTGCAATTTGTATAATTTGTTTATGAAATAATTTTACTGGAAATTTAGAATCTTTTGCTAAAAAATTTATATATGGAATTTATACATAATACACAGGATTGATGGAAGGTATTATGCTGGCCACACCAGATTTTTTTTTTCTTAAAGTTAAACTTGCAGATGTATTTTACAAATAAATTAGAATTTAATTAAAAGTTATAGTAACGTGCACATATCATTAAATCATCCGGCATTTTGCAAAAAGTTGAACACACAATAAGTTTCTGTACATTAAGCAAAACATCTTGAAACTCTGCGGGAAATCTGAAGTTCGTCTGCGACTCTGACAAGTGCGTGTGGTTGTATCTGTTGGAATGTTTGTGCGCCACTTCCCGCCTCGCAATTTGCGCCACACTTGAGAGAGAAGTGACGACGTCACAAGTCTCGTAAAGCACTAGCTAACTGCCTGGCTTACAGCCGAACACTCTCTGACTTCATACAACCAAGATGCTCTGCTAACGATTTATGTGTATATAGCAGAGATTGTTAGTTCGCAAAAGTGTGTCAAAGTCACATATTTTATAGTCTGCAGAAGGCAAGTAGGAATAGAATGATATAAAAGTTATGAATTCTTTCTGTATTTATTATTAAAAATGACTGAAAAGAATTTATCGGTGTCCCCAATGTTGCCTAGATTATGAAATTACAAACAACAAAAAACCAGGGCCCTTATTCTTGAGCGTTCGTAATTACATTCGTATTCGTATTCGCTTTCGTTTTCATGTTAGTAGTGATAGTAGGCTGTGTTTCAAAAATAATATTATATGTATATGTCAGTGTCGGTGTCAATTGTATTGTCACATTTATTCAGATCACTTACAAGTTAAAAGTTAACTTTTATCATATATTTATTAACGATTAATAAATATTTTTTACCTTCCGTCACCTTTAGGTAAGGAAGGTATTGTCTTTGGTCAAAAAATTCAATGATGAGTTTTTACTGAATAAGCACGTTTTAGGGTCCATATAATACGATTTTACCATTTTTACTATGATGTCTGTGTGTCTGTGTGTGTGTAACAAAACTTCCGGATTCCATAACTTCAATACCACGATTCCAAAAATTATAATTTTTTCGTATTCCTCAAGTTTACATCCAGAAGAACAAGTGATTAGATTTTGGTTATAATTGGTGAACCGGAAGTACCCTCATTTGAAGATTTAACAGTTAAATTTGATTTATTGACATTTAACGTTATTATAACTTAAAGAATATATTATTCTCTATACGATTTGATTACAATTTATACTTCATATTCAATAGATACAGAGTTAAAGAATGTTAAAGAAATTAAATTTTATAATTCAGCCAGCTATGCCAAACTTGGGAACTAGTAATATATTCATATAATTCAAATTGACAGATGTCAGTATCAATAAAAAGTAAATTAATGTGGCAGATATGAGGATGTTGAAGTAGATATTGGGGAATACACGGAAAGATACGGTAAGAAAATAACTCTAGTGTTACAAGTTTTTAGAAAGATACAAGAAAGACGATTACATTGGTTTGAACATGTCATGAGGAGAAATGAAGAATTATATTGGAACAAGAATAAATAGTTTAGTAATAGGACGTTAAAGAAACAGAGGAAGACCAAAGATAAGATGGAAGGACTGTTTTGCTGAAGATTTGAGAGAAAAGGAACTGAATGAAAACGACATGCAAAAATAGCGACCCCTAACGAATGGGAAAAGCTAAAGAAGAAGAAGATGTCAGTATCAAGTGCAATTTGAATAGTTTGTTTATGTAATAATTTTACTGGAAATTTAGAATCTTTTCCAAGAAAAATTATGGAATTTATACATTATACACGAGAATGACGGAAGGTATTGTGCTGGCCACAACAGATTTTTTTAACTTGTAAATGTTGTGAATAAATGCTGCAATACAGTTGACACTGACAATGACATATCCAATATTGTTTTTGAAACACAGACTACTGTGACTACTAACATGAAAACGAACGCGAATACGAATACGAATACGGACGAAATCACGAACGCTCAAGAAAACGGGCCCTGATGTGACCATCACAATGCCTCCCACCATTTAATTTTTATTAATTTAAATATCTATGGGGCCTCGTGGCCGCGTGCCAGAGTGTCTGGTCGTGAATCTGGGGAACCGGATTCAATCCCTACCAACACCAAATATTTCGAATTTTAAATGGCACAAAATTGACCCCTGTAATGCACTCTCCCCGCCAGAAATAAGTACCCGTTTGGCGACGCTTGGTAAACGCCCGCACGATACAAATATGTAATCATCACGAATCATCATTACCGAAATCTAAGTACAAAGCAGATTAGCACACCCAGCAATGGGTAATATGTCAAGATGATATATATTATTATTATTTTTTCTATAAATACCTACATACTTGTATTTACTAATGCTGGAAACTATGTACATTAAATTCCTTTTCATATAACTATTGTTCTATTTACAATTTTCTTTTTAAAACATTAATATTATTGATTTGAAATGATTATTTTTTTGACAGTTAAATTTATCTGTCAGTTACATACATTTGAAATATGAACTGTAATTAAGAAATTGTGTTTATCTTTAAAACATAGACTCCGGGATTTATAAAATTGGAGAAGTTCATATAGATTATTCAAAACTTTTTCCAACTCATAATTAAAAAAAAAAATACACTCAAAATTTAATATTAACATTGAAATAAGAAAGAAAAATCAACTGATTTCTTTCAAATGAAATTCATTGAAGAAGCTTGCACTAGGCGGCACTTTTAGTTCTAACAGGTTTCTTCGCTTATTGTAGTATTGAATTGTGTTTAATTTTAGTTTATCGGTATCTCTCTCCGTGTAAGGAACATTTGCAATATGTCTAAATGTTATTAACTATTTGTATTGTTATTAATAGTGTTTTTAGTGTGTGTTAAGTGTAAATAATATTGTAACGTTCATTATTAGTGGTAGAAACAATTAAACATGGTGCAATAACAACCTGAAATTGGGGAAGATGCAGATATTGTAAGTCAATTTGTTTGTTACTAATTATTGTTCTAGTAAATTGTTAGTAATATGTGTTAACTGATTAATATTATATTTATAAACGAAGATATCCAAAAACTTATTAAAATAAGTAGTTATTTACTGCAAAATTAGTGGCTATACTCAAATCGCACATTCAGGCAATGCAGGTCATTAATAAAAGTAACTAGATGTGTGATGTCATGAACTGGTACGTTTACATAGGTTTGAGAATCGTAATGAAAAAAGTTATACAGGTTGTATAGAATGGTATTACAAATTGTTATGATATTTTCTAAAAACAATTTTATTTCACACTAATAAATACGACATATTAACTAAATTGTCAATAAATGTTCGTAATATTAAGAATAAAAGTAAAATAAAGATAACATTACTAATATCCAACTTTTATTTATAATACAATAGTTAAAGTCTAACCAAAGGGGGGTGATTTAGTTCAATATTGTATCATTCATATAATATGTTTCAATTGACACATTATGTTTTGTTATTTATAAATTACTACCGTGTTACTATATCTTTATGAGTTTATTTGGCAATTTAAATAATAACAATTGTTTTATTTACAGCATATAAATACAAGCACAAAAAATATACAAAATTGAATTATAATATATAATACTGTATAAATGTTATTATTCTTGTTCTGAAGCCATTTCTTAATTTCATCTTTTTTCTTACCTGTATTAGAATTTTTTCTATTACAGAATTGTGATACGAAGCGTTGTTCATTTTAATTATCGATTTCTCTTTTCAATGGTGAGGCAGTTGATCGCTGAACCATTTTGTAAAATTTTCTTGGTTCATTTCATAATAATAATCTGTATCTTTTGTTTTGGATGCGAATAGTAATGATGCATTGGACACGAAACCGTTCTCTGTCCCTCTGTTAATAAATTTGTATTTCATTGTAAATTTACCATTGTTATTATTAAATACCCGTAAACATTTATTTTATATTTACCGTGAGTCGTGAATCTGTGACCGAGTTAGTGTAGTGGTTCAAAGGAGCCGTTTATTTCCTGTTAACCACAAAAAATATACTTGAGTTGAAGTGAGCTTAGGTGAGATTTGTAGCAAATCGAACGCTTTTAATATTGTGTCTTTCTTTTTCTTCTTTACCACTATACTATCGTTACAGTTTTTTTATTGATTTACCTCAATTTTTTGTTGATTCCAGCTATCCTGTTTTTCTTCCTTATCATTTGTCTTTTCTGCCTTCAGGTGTCCGTAACACTCAACAACGTTCTATAAATTCTAGTATAAGTTTTGTACCTAATGTCCTTTTTTATTTTATTCAGCTATCTTTCTCCTTTTTTATTCTTAGGTATTTCATTTTTAATACTTCAATTCAGAATTCACTTTATCTCAAGTGATTTAGTTATTAACTTTTTATGAAATAAAATACGAGAAATTGTATTTATACCTTCCGTCATCTTTAGATAAGGAAGGTATTGTGTATTGATCGAAAAATTCGGTGGACGGTTTTTAATGAATATACATGTTTAGGGTCCCTAAAATACGATTTTAGTATTTTTACGCTGTGTGTATGTTGGTGTGTGCGTGCGTGTGTGTATGTGTGTGTATCCAATACAAAAATTCCAAAATTTACGAATTTTACGTATTCCTCTTCCTTACATCCATATACAGACGTGATTAGATTTTGGTTATAATTTGTGAACCGGAAGAACTTATTTGAAGGTTTTAACGGTTTTTTTGAAAAAACTGTTAAATATATTTTTTTTCACATTTAATATTTTAAATGTATTTTAAAAAGAAAATTGCAAATAGAACAATAGTTATTTGGAAAGGAACTTAATATACAGGGATCACACGAGAATGAACCAGCTATTATCTCCGTTATTAAACAAAATAGCAAATAAGAAAATTTACTATAAGCAATATGGGCAATACGATGTCGTATCAAAAAAAGTTCTATTACCTCCGGTTCCGAAGTACGTGATACCAACTTTGAAATTTCAAATGGAAGACACTATATTTTTTTTATATTTTTGAAAAGTGCACAAAATTTGTTTAATAATGATAGTAAACAAGTAGGACGTTGTATTATTAAAAAGTAAAATGGAGGACGTTTGAAATATCTTACAAAATAAGTTAAGAAACTTTGGAATTTTGTTTTATTGGATTTGTTGCCTACGTTACGTCATATAAATGAATTTATCTCAAAAAATATGATCTGTGAACAAAAAACAATAAAATCTCACACACTTGAATTTTTTTCCTTCAATATATTCATATTTCAAACGTCCGCTATTTTATTTTTAATAATACAATGTACTACTAATTTACTACCATTGTAAGGCAAATTTTATGTACCTTTTTAAAATATAAAAAATATAATATGTTCCATTTGAAATTTCAAAGTTGGTATCACATATTCCGGAACAGGAAGTAACAGAACGACGTATTATTGCCCATATTGCCTATGGTAAATTTGTTTATTTGAAGATAATCGCTATTTCGTTTAATAACGGAGATAATTACTGGTTCATTCTCGCGTGATCACCCTGTACATAATTTCAAATTAATAATAGTAACGTTTTAAAACGAAAATTGTAAATAAAACAATAGTTACATGGAGAGGAACTTATATACATAATACTAGTATTAAATAATATTGTAACGTTTTTATTTATATGGATGAAGTGTAACAAATAACAGATATATTATTAATTAAAAGAATACGTTTATTAAACGATAAATAAATATTAAAAAGATAATTAAAAGATAATAAAAACAACTAACACTATGATTACATAATTATAAACACTAACAGCGGTAATAATAAACATGGGTTAAATTCAGAATATCTTCATTTTAACACAGGAATAGCTATTCCTAGTTTATCACGAGTTTAACCCATAAATGTGTAATAATAAACATGGAATAAGACTTAACTCTAGAATAAACCCTCCATAAACGTCATTTTAACACAGGGTTAAGAGATATTCTCGGAATAGCTAATCTGGGAATAGAAAATTATTTATTATTACCGCTGTAAGAATATTATTAAATGCTTAAACACTACGATTATTTATCTATACAATTAACACTACTCTTTATGTCACTAATTACATTTATTTATGTTCACTTGTCGACTGTTGTTTATATCACCAACTATTCACGACGCTTATTTATATCAGACTTCTTTACTCATTGCTTCTATAATACAGAATGTGTTCGCTGGCTTTGGCGGCGGGTTATATACCTGGCGACTTTAGTTCTCGAGTCTACTCGGACCTACTAGAACATTCGCGAGGTAAACAATATGCACAATAGATCACCGCGATCAGTCCTAACAAGTCCGCTGCGCGCAGACACAGAGGCGCCTGCTATGACACGGCGGCGGCGAGGGCTATGGAGCGGCGACGTTACAATATATTATCACGGCATGTTACCCATTGCTGGGTGTGCTAATTTGCTTTGTACGCAGATTTCGGTAATAATGGTCATATATTTGTATCGTACGGATGTTTACCAAGCGTTTTACAGGCACTCATTTCTGGTGTGAAGAGTGCACCACATGGGTCAATTTTATACCATTTAAAAATTCGAAATATTTGGCGTTGATCGGAATCGAAACGGGTTCCCCATATTGTGTTGGTCACATCAGATTTTTTGCTTGTAACAGAAATTTAATAGTAAGTACAACATTATTAAATAGAAATGTATATCAATTAACTCAGGACAAAACAAAATTAAAACTTTGTTTTCTTGTATATTGCAACAATGTTGGAAACTTTTGAAGTTTGCACTAACTCTTTGTGGCTTTGTAATATCATTCATTACAACAGACAGAAGAGACGAATGTGAAGGAGTCACAATGCAGTTGCACGATTTACTTCTTGTTTATGTCTGGAAGTGCAACAACGATGTGGAGTGTGTATAGTGCAGTCCGCTTTGCGCTGCTATTGTCAAGCTGTCGTTCCCGTGGCATGCGTGGACAATTAATTCCTCTTGCAGCGTGCACTCTGCGTCAAAATGACCACAGTTTATATGGAATTTCTGCGATAAATGCAGCATAATGTTAATTCCTTGTCGGAAGCTTTCTCAATTGCTCTTTTTATTGCAATGTGAGGATCTTTTAACTAAAAACTCTAAAACTGCAAGGTACAACACACGGAAAATTAACAAATGTTTTATAGTGATTCCTGCAATATTCAATTTTTACCTTCCGTCACCTTTAGGTAAGGAAGGTATTGTCTTTGGTCAAAAAATTCAATGATGAGTTTTTAGTGAATAAGCATGTTTTAGGCTCCCTATATAACACGATTTTACCATTTTTACTATGATGTGTGTATGTATGTGTGTGTGTCTGTGTGTGTGTCTGTGTGTGGATGTATGTGTGTGTGTGTGTGTGTGTGTGTGTGTGTGTGTGTGTGTGTGTGTGTGTGTGACAATAGTTCCGGATTCCATAACTTCAGTACCACGATTCCAAAATATATATTTTTTTCGTATTCCTCAAGTTTACATCCAGAAGAACAAGTGATTAGATTTTGGTTATAATTGGTGAACCGGAAGTACCCTTATTTGCGGATTTAACAGTTAAATTTGATTTATTGACATTTAACATTATTATAATTTAAAAAATATATTATTCTCTATACGATTTGATTACATTTTATACTTCATATTCAATAGATACAGAGTTAAAGAATTTTAAAGAAGCTATGCTAAACATGGAAACTACTAATACCTATATTCATATAATTCAAATTGACAATCAATAAAAATAAATTAATGTGGCAGAGATGAGGATGTTGAAGTACATATTGGGGAAGACACGGAGAGATACGGTAAAAAAGTAACTCTAGTGTTACAAGTTTCTAGAAAGATACAAGAAAGACGATTACATTGGTTTGAACATGTCATGAGGAGAAATGAAGAATTATATTTGAACAAGAATGAGTAGTTTATTAATAGGAGGTTGAAGAAACAGAGGAAGACCAAAGATAAGATGGAAGGACTGTATTGCGGAAGACTTGAGAGAAAAGGAACTGAATGTGAACGACACGCAAAAATAGGGACCCCTAACGAATGGGAAAAGCTAAAGAGGAAGAAGATGTCAGTGTCAAGTGCAATTTGAATAGTTTGTTTATGAAATAATTTTACTGGAAATTTAGAATCTTTTGCAAGAAAAATTATGTATGGAATTTATACATTATACAAAGGATTGACGGAAGGTATTGTGCTGGCCACAATATATTTTTTTTATTTTCGCTTTGAATTGTAAATGATGTTTTAAGGAGTTTCTCGGTTTATTTATATTTAGGGGTTCGCGATTAGGAAATCCCTGATGAACACATGTTGTAATTGTTAACAAAGCGATTTATGGATTAAATATACGCTTTTAAATCTGAATGTTGCGCGATAAATAATGAAAAGAAAATTATATTAAAATATTATAAGATCCATGAATGGTTAAACACGAATACGAGTCCAATAATGTTAGGTACTACTCGTAATTTTATGTGGAGGGTCCGAAAAATATTTATACTTAGGGCTCATAAAAATCTAATTAGACCCTGCTCCCATAAAAAACACTACGGGTTTATGTTCTACACAATTATCATGTTGGTGGGTTGTATTAACTATGGCGCGGAGGCTCAGGCTACCGTACGTAATGGCAGCGTCCGTTGTTTAATAGTTTTTGTTTCTGAACTTCAGGAGTTTAGATAAATTTATTAATTATTTTTTATTAATTTTCGTTATAATGTGTTGATATTAAAACTAAAAGTATTATAAAAGTTAAGTAACTGGAGTTTGATTGTTGTTTTGGTCGAAACTATACACGAAAACATGCATTTTTGGGGACTCATAACTCCTGTTATGTTTGAAATATTTTCAAATTACCACAAATAATTTAATGAACAGGGTTCATTAACTCGTGGCTGCGAAGCCCGTGGGGTATCGGCTGGTGTGCAAATACAAAAACGTTAAAAACTTCAACCGACACTTTTAATTTATAATAGAACTGTTTTATTATATGTAAGGGTTCAATAAATCGACACTTTCATATCAAAACGAAATATCAAATGAATAGGCATTTGTATATATTTCTTAATATTTTGTTATTCCATTAAGGCCCGGTTGTTCTAAGTTCTGATAAAATAGCAGTTTACTATCTGGACTTTTGGGTTGCTCCATGATTATTTATTTTCCGGATAGCTAACTGGCAGATTGCTATCAGAAAAATTAAAATCGTGTTAGGGTAGAGTTATTTTTGAAAAGTTGGCAATTTTAATAGAAATTTGGTTACTTTTTTTGCTTGTCTGTGTTTTGGTGCAGTGGTAGTTTAAACCACAGTTGAACGTTTAGAAAAATAGATAAATACGACTTGCAAAAATGAGTGGTAAAAATTAAAGATAAAGAGAAAGAGGTTTATTTTACTACCACCGAAATAACTAATTTAATTAAATTAGTCGACAAATATAAAAATATAATTGAGTCCAGGAAGACAGATTCCGTCTTTCATCTGGAATCAATTAGAAATTATTTTAGTTTTAGTTGTGGCCAGTATCCACGATATACACCCTGATGCATAAAATTGTAAGGCTATCAACAACTGGCATATCGAAGATACAGCGTGATTCGTGATTCAGTAAAAAAAATGTAGACAAATAAGTGTTTATTTCTCAAATTATGCTTTCTTTAAACTTACCTGATAAGAAAAATATTTGGTCTTCAATTTTATCTAACAAATATGGACCTGTATTCTTTGACATTCGGAACCTCAAAAAATTCTGTATCATCACATTTTTCAAAATTATTACATCTTTCGCGTACTGTATACTGTTTTCGAAAATTAATATTATGAAATATGAAATCCAATACATCATCATCACTGTTGTACTGATTTATTATAATTATTATTAATATTAACAAACAGCTTATATCATCAAAGCAGCACAAACGTTCCATACCGTATGTTCCGTTTCTCTTCACTTCGTGTTTCCATTCGTGTGCAATCGATACAATATTATTTGGCTAAAACTCTTAACTGGTAGTTTGACTGACTGTTAGTTATCTTGCCGTTAACGAAAATTTATCTTACTGGTAACTTTTAACCATAAGTGGAACAACGCAAACTGAAGTTATCAATATAATAAATTTTAACAGAATGTTTAATTATAGATGGAACAACCGGCCCTAAAAGTCTTACGCCTAGTTGCACCGCAGATACTTAAATATTAAGCTACAATTAAACAAATAAATGCAAATCAAAATTTTGACAGCAATATTCAATCACATATAGACTGTTAACTCTACGTTAATTTCATTCAATCTCTCATTAGACGTTTCCTTTCGATACGAAATTATCAATTTAAGGAACACTTAAAATTTAAGTGTCAGCGATGCAATGGGCATTTTAATGGTGCAGAAATTTAAATACATAAATTGAAATTAAAGCGTAAACACCGTAAATATAATGTTTTATAAAATTTTAAATACGGAACACTATTTTCTGGTATTAATGGCAACATAAATTTCCTGAATGAAAACATAAATAAGATATATCTGTCCACTGGAATAATTGTAGTATTGTAATTAAACCTCGAGGGATTAAATTCTATAATTTTATTTTACTGCGCAATGATGGCAATCCCTTGGGTTTTATACATTGTTCACAATTGTAGTAAAACAAACAGTATAGACTACATTAAAAAAATTATTTGTCATTCGTATTTCAAAACTTATAGTTATGTGCCGAAGCCGACGTACAATGTTGCTTATTTTTACAGCCTTCATAAACAGTAAACGGAATCAAAGGTGAGGACCTCATGAAGTATGAATAATTTTCGTCATAAGTTTGAAAGTTCTCCACACGTACGAATAGCAAAAAGACGATAACCGCTCTTTGCTTCTAGACGGAGTGGATGTTTTTGCTTTTATGTAGCACCTGCATGGTAGGTAATGCTAAGGTTTATGGCTTTGGCGTTAAATGTAACGTACTTTAGGTTTAAAGATGTCCTAATGGATGCATTGCACAAAGTGAGAGAGATAGTAAAAAGTGATATGTTTTCAATGCGCAGTTGATTTTCTACGCATAGAGATGATGAGATGAAATAGTTGTCAGTTTTTAATTCAAAAACCGGTATGTCTATGTCTACTTACCTGGTATGAAAGCAGATACCGTAAAATGATTACAACAGACAAATGCGAATTGTTTTACTTCTGTATTAATTTTTAATGAAATTAACAACTTTTTTCTCATTTTTGGGTTCTTCGGAAATCTATGATACGATAATAATTGCGATGACGCATTACAAGAAGCGACGGAACAATATTTTCGAAATAATAATCGTCTCTCTTATATCTAGAAACTTCTAACACTAGTGTTACTTCCCTTATTCTTTCATTGATTTCATTTTATTGATACTGACATCTGACAATTTGAATTACCTGAATATATTAGCAGTTTCCATGGTTAAGTTAGCATAGCTGGCTGAATTATGAAATTTATATAAAATTTATTATCGTTATTCTTCTTTAACTCTATATCTATTGAATATCAAATATAAAATGCAATCAAATCGTATAGACAATAATATATTCTTTAAGTTATAATAACATTTAACTGATTTTTTCAAGAAAAACTGTTAAAATCTTCAAATGAGGGTACTTCCGGTTGACCAATTATAACCAAAATTTAAACAGGTCTGCATATGGTTGTAAGGAAGAGGAATACGCAAGAATTGTAATTTTTGGAATTCTAGTATTGGAGATATCGTGCACGAAACGGCGTCCACACACACACACATACATACACACACACACACACACACGCACACACGAACACACACACACACATACAGACATCTTCGTAAAAATAGTAAAATCGTATTGCAAAGACCCTAAAACGTGCTTATTCAATGAAAACTCACCACCGAATTTTTTGACCTTCCTTACCTAGAGGTGACGGAAGGTAAAAAGGTTGTATTATTCTTATTAAAATATGAGTTCTGAAAGATTTTTTAAAAATTTAAGCTACTCTATGTTTATTGATAAAATAAACTCTGTATTTGGTAATAAATGACAAGATGTTAACAAATTACAACATTCTAGCATTACATGAGTTTGAGAAGTTGGATAAACTTGCTGAACTGTAGGACATTGTTTGTGTTTTCATGTGTCCTATCTGATGGTCCACGTAACTATATCTACCCAGTGTATAAAGTTTTCCTATACTACTATTAATATGTATAGCATTGAATATCGCTTGATAACTTTAACTAGAGTTGTTGCAGAATTTGCTTCAAAGGCTCCGACCTTAGCATAGTGAATGTGATGATTCGTTACCTTTACATGGCTCAATTCAGCATCGTTCGCAAAGCAAACAATGGTCAATGGTTTGACAAACGAGATCTGGGTGTAACAAAACGACAGTCAAGTGTTCAGCCAGCGTTTTGTTTTAGTTGGAGCGCAACAATCGTCTAATGACGTGAACAAAACAAGATTGTTTGTTGTGTGACTTGAGTTGTGAACGTTCAACGTAATTGTTCTGTGGTAGATCCAATGGGATGGAATAGAACATGTCGACAGAATAATGTGGATATTAGCCGCGTTAGGTCGGAGATGAATGCGACTACAGATGAAGCATTTGCTTGACGCAATTGATTTTGTGCAATCAAGATGGCCTAGAAGGAGCCCAGTTCACTAATTTCCATTGAAATAAGCTTTGAACTTTGCAGTTAATTTCTAAATAAACAATGTTAACAGGAACAGAAACTTGTACCTAAGTAATTCATTATTAATCTAGACAATGATTTAATTCTTGCAACATGGAACAATAGTTATTTAAGTACCATTATAAGTTGCATAAATAGGTAGTTTATCATAGATGCTAGTCATCTCTTTCCAGTTGCCAAGTAAGATTAATAATTTAAAAATAATTTTAAACAATTTTACCCATAGATTAAGGTAAATATATAGTAGAAGATTGTGTATTTCCCTTATAAACCGTGATAACAAGTCTAGTGCCGTCTATGAAAAGGTCAGAGAATTAAATTTGACAGCCGAGAAAGTGGCGGGAAATATAAATTCTTTTTGAATACTAAACTTTTAAATTTTATATCTTCATAATGTAATTAATAAAAAATCTATCGAAAATAGATCATTTATTAAAGACATTATTAAGAAATGTGAAATATATCTCACACTATAAAAAATAATTAATATGTTAATGTCTTTATTTATAAATGTATACATTGCATTATTTAAACCAAATAAATAACTATAAATCTCAAACTAGGCGGCAACAACTACTAAAGTTTAAATTCATACTACTCAAGGAACCAAAAATTTGAAATATCATTATTACTAGAGATATTTTTATTTCAAAAAAGGGATGTTAATTTAAATCCCTGCCAGAAATGCACTGTTTCTTTGACCTCGTCATCGATGTTCGTCCACTTTTTAATAAATTATCCTATTTTACACTACTTTTTTTATTAAAACTGGCACCACCATACTATTCCAACATTCTTTGATGAATCTTATGAAGCTTCATGTCATTTCGCCAAAGAATCGTCATATCTTGCTGCTCTCCTACGATCAAACATCTAATAGCACCGCCATGATTAACATTATCCTAGCCCACTTA
This sequence comes from Harpalus rufipes, assembly GCA_951394225.1. Lineage (NCBI taxonomy): Eukaryota > Metazoa > Arthropoda > Insecta > Coleoptera > Carabidae > Harpalus > Harpalus rufipes. The sequence continues at coordinate 5,197,398 of OX596274.1, forward strand.
TACTCACCATTTCTCAACTTCTTCTGCAGGAATGTCTCTTTTTTTTCTGAAATATTATTAATTTGTCGTTAAGTTTTTATATCACCCCCCCCCCCCCCCCCCCCCCCGGTATAATAATGCTAATTTGAAAGATAATATACTTACCGAAAATATATTGTATGACAAAGTACTGTATTGCAATAAAGACAAATTCACAAATAATAATTTTAAATGTCAAAGTATTTCGAACGATGCAATAGAGAATTGTGGGAAATTTACAGCATTTCTCAAACATTATGTTACCTTTTTATAGTATTTTGACATTAAAGTTTGAGAATCACTGTAAAAACTGTACTACTTATGACATCTATGAAAGGGTCAGGAAGTATTTCCAAACGCTACTAGATTGAAAACTTGTTATCACGTTTCTGAATGCAGATTCGCCCCCCTGGTATGAATCCTCTGTCTTTCATATTTGTGTTTGTAATTCTACATTTACAACAAATAATAAATGACGATATAAAATCTATATAAAGAATGATTATCATATATATTTTAAATATTGCTCGGATTTTAGTTTTATTAAATATGAGTGTACAAAAGCATAAAAAAGAAAAACATATTTAAAAGAATTACAGTGAATAAAGTTTTACTGTCTGTTTTAAAATAATTCATATTCTCCGAAAACAATTCAAACGTTTGCGGATTTTTAGTTTTTCATATATTTCGCAAATTCGCAAGTTCATGACGTAAGTCGGTTGATGGCATGAAACGACCATAATGTCGTGCAGAAAAGTATTTATATTACGAACCCCGGTATTGTAGTGTGAAATGTAGTCAACTCACGACCCAAGGATGTCGGGTTTGAATCCCAAATAAGTTTGTGTGTGTATCTCTTTCATAATTTCATCCTCATCTAATCCACGACGTTTAAAATGTATGAAAATATAAAATATAGAAGGAGAAACGTGAGGTAAAACTGTCTCACCCTCATCAAATCACCATTTATATACAAAAATGTATGAAAAGTGTGTAAAAAAAGTATTCATATTTCACGATTTGTGAAATTCGAGGTGAAATTCACGAATTTTGTTTGCTTGCATGCGTGGTCTAGGCCACGTTAAGAAAGTTGTATGAACATTGAGACATCTGACACAACGAATTACAGTGTTTTGTCTGCTCATATTACGACCTGAAAATCAATCAGCTGTGACATCTTTAGTAAATAAAAGTACAGACTGGAGATAAAATTTTCCATTTAGTTCTCTACAACGGCTCCTACAATGTTAAAAAAACTGTTTTTGCGCTAGCTGTAACATTGTTATCATTTATCAGATAATAATAGCAAAAAAGTAAAAAAAAATCTGATGTGGCCAGCACAATACCTTCCGTCAATCCTGTGTATTATGTACAAATTCCATACATAAATTTTCTTGCAAAAGATTATAAATTTTTGGTATTATGTGATTCCCTTTCTCGGCAACTGAATTCCATACTCCTGATAACAAACAAACCACATGAAATAAGAAAATTATGAAATTTTGATTGAAAAATTATAACACTTGTCAGTTATGGACATAATTAATTGCTGTCATTTTGACACGGGTCAAAGTCATGTTACTGCACGCGCCCCATACATAAATTTTCTTGCAAAAGATCCTATATTTCCAGTAAAGTTATTTCATTAACAAACTATGCAAAATGCACTTGACACTGACATCTTCTTCTTTAGTTTTTCCCATTCGTTAGGGGGTCGCTATTTTTTATTTTCTTCTTCCACTCATTTTTGTTTTGCGTGTCGACCTCATTGAGTTCCTTTTCTCTCAAGTCTTCTACAATACAGTCTTTTCATCTTATATTTGGTCTTCCTATGTTTCTTCCACCTTCTATTAATATATTCATCTCTCCTCATGACATGTTCAAACCAATATGTAATCGTCTCTCTTATATCTAGAAACTTCTAACACTAGAGTTACTTCCCTTATTCTTTCATTGATTTCATTTTATTGATACTGACATCTGTCAATTTGAATTACCTGAATATATTAGCAGTTTCCATGGTTAAGTTAGCATAGCTGGCTGAATTATGAAATTTATATAAAATTTATTATCGTTATTCTTCTTTAAGTCTATATCCTTTTATAAAATGCAATCAAATCGTATAAGCAATAATATATTCTTTAAGTTATAATAACATTTAACTGATTTTTTCAAGAAAAACTGTTAATATCTTCAAATGAGGGTACTTCCGGTTGACCAATTATAACCAAAATCTAAATAGGCCTGCATATGGTTGTAAGGAAGAGGAATACGCAAGAATTGTAATTTTTGGAATTCTAGTATTGGAGATATCGTGCCCGAAAACGCGGTCACACACACACACATACACACACACTAAAACGTGCTTATACAATGAAAACTCACCACCGAATTTTTTGACCAAAGACAATACCTTCCTTACCTAGAGGTGACGGAAGGTAAAAATATGCTAGAATTGGTTTCATGAAAAGAGTATTTCCATAGCACATTTAAATTTTTACCTTCCGTCACCTTTAGGTAAGGAAGGTATTGTCTTTGGTCAAAAAATTCAATGATGAGATTTTAGTGAATAATCACGTTTTAGGGTCCATATAGTATGATTTTACCATTTTTACGATGATGTCTGTATGTATGTATATGTGTCTGTGTCCAAAAATTATATTTTTTTCGTATTCCTCAAATTTACATCCAGAAGAACAACAGATTAGTTTTTGGTTATAATTGGTAAACCGGAAGTGGCCTCATTTGAAGATTTAACAGTTAAATTTGATTTATTGACATTTAAAGTTATTATAACTTAAAGAATATATTATTCTCTATACGATTTGATTGCATTTTATACTTCATATTCAATAGATAGTGTTAAAGAATTTTAAAGAAATTAAATTTTATAAATCAGCCAGCTATGCTAAACATGGAAACTACTAATATATTCATATAATTCAAATTGACAGATGTCAGTATAAATAAAAAGTAAATTAATGTGGCAGAGATGTGGTTGTTGAAGTATATGTTGGGGAAGATACGGAAAGATGGGTAAGGAAATAACTCTAGTGTTACAAGTTTCTAGAAAGATACAAGCGAGATGATTACATTAGTTTGCAAATGTCATGAGGAGAAATGAAGAATATACATATTGGATGAATAATAATAGCTTAGTAATAGAAGGTTGAAGAAACAGAGGAAGACCAAAGATAAGATGAAAGGACTGTCTTGCGGAAGACTTGAGAGAAAAGGAACTGAATGAGAACGGCACGTAAAACAGATATAAGTGGAAGAAGAAAATAAAAAATAGCGACCCCTAACGAATGGTTAAAGCTAAAGAAGAAGAAGATGTTAGTATCAAATTCAATTTGCATAGTTTGTTTCTGAAATAATTTTACTGGAAATCTAGAATCTTTTGTAAGAAAATTTATATATGAAATCTATACATAATACACAGGATTGACGGAAGGTATTGTGCTGGCCAAAACAGATTTTTTTTCTTAAAATGATTAATTTTTGTCTAAAATTGTATAAAATTTGCGATTTAAAGGGTTTTGCACAATCTATTCGGCCATGGCATAAATGCATTTACACGTTCAGATTGATCGTTTTCTAACTCGATCGTTCAATAAATTTTATTATCGGTTAGTGCCTTTAGATGCGATCACGTAAGGTATATAACTCGTACGATAACCGCACAGACGATTGAATTATATATCCAATAAATGAATTAAACTAGATTATTTGAGACCTTTAAACATGCATAATAACAAAAACATAATTTATTGTATTATTGGTTCTACATTCTACAACTCGAGATAGATCAATATCAATTCCTGATGGCTATGCTAGACAAATTGGGAAGGTTGTACTAGGCATTTAGGAATAAAAACTTATCTGACAGTATAGGGGTGCAAATGTGTTTTGCCATATAGATGTTATAAGGTTTTATTTACAAAGGTCCCGCTGTTAAGTTCTAGACATGGCCTCGCGATAAGACATTGTCCTTGCCCCGCAAAATATAATTGAATTCAAAATTTGGAATTTATTCATAGAAATATAATTGTTAAATTAAAATTAATGTATGCATATTATGTTACTTGAACGTACTGTATATCACGAATGTTGAAAATAACGATTCAAAACTGAAATGTATGAATTGTCACAAATATAAACCCAATTGCATATAGCATAATCATGTTATTAAGTTTGACAATGCTTGTATCCCATTGTATTTTTGATATGGGAGATCAGCTAAAAATGTTTTATGCAAAACTCTAGTATTTGTTCATTGTTCATTATGATCCAGTTACATGTAACCATGAGTGATATCAATACTACCAGTTTTCCCTTTATAAATTAAAGCGCTGTCCAAATTTGATCTTTTCTAGGCGTTTGAAAATATCAGGTAAAAATAAAAATTACAAGTCGGGTTTATATAACAAAAAATCTGTTGCGGTCAGTACAATACCTTCCGTCAATCCTGTGTATTTTGTATAAATTAAATCCATAAATTTTCTTGAAAAAGATTCTAAATTACCAGTAAAATTATTTCATAAACAAACTATGCAAATTGCACTTGACATTAACATTTTCTTCTTCTTCATCATCTTTAGCTTTCCCCATTCGTTAGGGATCGCTATTTTTTATTTTCTTCTTCCACTCATTTATGTTTTACGATCGTTCTCATTCAGTTCCTTTTCTCTCAAGTCGTCCGCAATACATTCCTTCCATCTTATCTTTGGTCTTCCTCTGTTTCTTCAACCTTCTATTACTAAGCTATTCATCCAATATATTCTTCACACACTAGAGTTATTTCCTTACCGTATCTTTCCGTGCCTTCCCCAACATCTACTTCAACATCCTCATCTCTGCCACATTAATTTACTTTTTATTTAGACTGACATCTGTCAATTTGAATTATATGAATATATTAGTAGTTTCCATGTTTTGCATAGGTGGCTGATTTATAAAATTTAATTTCTTTTAAAATTCTTTAACTCTAAATCTATTGAATATGAAGTATAAATTGCAATGAAATCGTATAGAGAATAATATATTCTTTAAGTTATAATAACGTTAAATGTCAATAAATCAAATTTAACTGTTAAATCTTCAAATGAGACTACTTCCGGTTCGCCAATTATAACCAAAATCTAATCAGTTGTTCTTCTGGATGTAAACTTGAGGAATACGAAACAAATAAAATTTTTGGAACGTTGGTATTGAAGTTATGCGATCCGAAACTTTCGTCACACACACACACACACAGTCACACAGACACACACACAGACACACACACACACACAGACACACACACACACACACACACATACATACATACATCATCGTAAAAATGGTAAAATCGTATTATATGGACCCTAAAACATGCTTATTCACTAAAAACTCAACATTGAATTTTTTGACCAAAGACAATACCTTCCTTACCTAAAAGTGACGGAAGGTAATTAAGGTAAAAAAAATCTCTTCTTTATTGTCAAAAATCATTACAAATAAACAAACTAAACTAAAAAAAAACACAATCTTATTTATTGTTTTTGTGGAAATATTTTCAGCAATGGTTATGAAACTTGTTCATTTTTCACAAATGCGGCGTAATTTTGTATATTCGCAAGTAATATGATTCCTGGTAAAATGAAAGCTGTTAATTTTAATTTTTAAATATTATGTAAAGCATTATGTTATACTAATGTACCAATTTTTAACAGAGTATCTTCTTATGTCTGAAATATGATATTAGAATTCTTTTGTGTATTTCTTTTAAATATACCGCCAAGAAAATTAAATTATCATGGCTGTCGTGAGCCTTGAAAATTCATATTTGCATTACTGGTCCTGTAATAGTATATTACATCGAGGTGGAATATGTTTCATTATAGCCAAGGGCTTAAAAATATTACAGCGCTAGACTGTAATGAAACTCCCACCGAGGTATATATATTATTTTATTCACAATTATCCTCTTTTTAAATCAATAATTTTCAGATAAATCATTGAGTTATAACCTTTAATTCTATTTTTGACTGGTCTATTAAAATTTGTTAAAGCCTACTTTATTATAGGGATCTATGACAGTATTTCTAGGCAACCCCTACATTAACATTTCCAACCCGTGAGATGGAAGTGAAATCTATTATTCATATTACTATAGTGATTGTGAATAATAGTTATTTACGTATCAGCTACCATATTAATTTTTACCAAATTGGGATTTTTACCATGTGAAATATAAAATATCTGATGTGGCCAGCACATTACCTTCCATTTATCCTGTGTATTATGTACAAATTCCATACACAAATTTTCTTGCAAAAGATACTATATTTCTTCTTCTTTAGTATTTCTCATTCGTTCGGGTCGTTGTTTTTTATTTTCTTCTTCCACTCGTTTTTGTTTTGCGTGTCGTCGTCATTCTTCCATCTTTTCTTTGGTAATCCTCTGTTCTTCTACTGTGTACTATTAAGCTATTCATTCTTATTCCAATATATTTCTCATTTCTCCTCATGACATGTTCAAACCAATGTAATCGTCTCCTTTGTATTTATCTAGAAACTTTATCACTTGAGCCATTTTCCTTAGCCTTTAAATCCTTACCCTATCTTTCCATTTCTTTCCCAATATCTATATCAACATTTCTGCCACATTCATTTTCTTTACATTGATACTGATAACTGTCAATTTGAATGATCTGAATATATTAGCAGTTTCCATGGTTAGCATAGCTGGCTAATTTATGAAATATAATATCTTTATAATTATTTAATTCTATATCTATTGAATATGAAGTGTAAAATGCAATCCAATCGTATAGAGAATAACATTCTTTTTACCTCTCGCTAAGAGAGGTATTGCATTCATGCTAAAAATCGCATATCCAGATTTTATTGAATAAGCATGTTTTAAGGTCCCTACAATCCGATTTTAACATTTTTACGATGATGTCTGTGTGTGTGTGTGTGTGTGTGTGTGTGTGTGTGGATGTGTGTGTGTGTGTGTGTGTATGTGTGTGTGTGTGTGTGGGATGTTGGAAGGACGGTTACTCAAAAACTATAAGACTTAAAATTTGTTTAACAACGTATTTCCCAATCGGACATTCATGGGAAGATCTGAAAAGGTTTTGGTAATAATTGGACAACCGGAAGTAGAAGATTCTTGAAAAAAAATCTTCTAAATATTATTTTTTGAAAATTTTTCGTGGTAATATTAAAGAAAATTAAATTCTCTATCTGATACATTTAAATATTTTATTATATATTCCATAGATTTAGAGATAAAAGAAGTATAATATATAAAATAATCTGTTGTAATAAATTTGACAGCCGAAAGAATGCCATGAAAAATAGTTGATAATTTAAATTATTTGTAACTGACAGATAAATGTCAGTGTCAGAAATAATGAGTAATGAATTAAAAATGTACTTGGAGAATCCCTTAGTTCTTGATCTGTGACTATTATGGAGATGACAAGTCTAGGTTGAAGGACTTAAATTTGTTTCAAACATTATGGGACAATGTACACCAGTACTGTAGACTAGAGTAACTTTGAATTGCGAAAAAGCTATCAAATTCTTCTCAAGTAAGTTGTAAATATTGACAAAATCGGAGTGCAATCTATCCGTCACTTTATTAAAGGGAATTAAGGTTATTTAGATGTAACAAGTATGAAAAAATAAAATGTAAAAGAAGATATATAAGAATAGATGCACACTAAAAATGCTTGGTTTCATTCAACGAACAACAAAACCTTTTAATAATATTATTACTTTAAAAACACTTTATTGCTCATTAGTCCGCACTGGTTTAGAATATGGCTCAACCGTATGGTGTCCCCATTACAACAATAGAAAACTAAATATTGAAACAGTTCAACATAAATTTCTTCGAATTGTTAGCTACAAATTAAATATTCCAGTTGATAATTTATCGTATAATTTCATCCAAAAATTATTATCATTAAATACTTTAGAGGAACGGAGAACAATATATGACCTAAAATTCATCCTTGATATTATTAATTATACAATAAATTGTCCAGAATTGCTAAGTTTACTAAACTTTAAAGTTCCTACATACTTAACTCGAACTAGTGATATTTTTTCAATACCGTCTGTTTCCAATAATTATATGTTTAATTCACCTATGTTGCGATGTCAAAGAACAGTAAATTATCACTCATCAAATGTAGATTTATTCAATTGCTCTAAAACAAATTTGAAAGCTCTGTTTAAATAACATAGATAAGATATTATATGTGTATTAACCTTATTACTTATGTATTTACTACAAACTATAATCATCTTCATTATTCAATATTACTATTGGCACATTACTTCATATCATTTTGCTTACTAATCATACATACATTTATTTACCATTATGTTTGTCCTATGCTGCTATGTTTATACAAATTATTGTATTTTGTTTTTTCACTGTAAATGGGTTTATCCCGTATATATATTAATAAATATATATTAATAAATAAATAAATCCAGATATATACATTTTAGACCGCCCAAAATTAATGTTTTTACTAGAAGAATATGAAGAGAAAGTAAACAAAGTTGTTCGAATTGAAAATTGCTGTTACCAGCCTAATATTTATATATGGTAAACTCTACTTTGTACTACTATTGTACTATTATTGAATAATAAAGAAGTTTATACGTCATAGATTTATATGAATATATTATTTGTATTTATAAAAATAATCTTTGCTTTATGCATACAGCCAGGTAAAATATACGGCGAGAGGTTATGTGCTGGTCACATCAGATTTTTTTTCAAGAAAAACTGTTAAACGTTGCAAATTTCCGATGGACCAATTATAACCAAAATCTAATCATGTCTACATATGGATCTAAACATGAGGCATACGAAAAAATTATAATTTTTGGAATCGTGGTATTGGAGTTATGCGATCCGAAACGATCGGCACATACAGACATTATCGTAAAAATTATAAAATCTTATGCTATTGACCCCAAAACGTGCTTATTCATTAGAAACTCACTATCAAAATTTTTGACTAAAGACAATATCTTCCTTACCTAAAGGTGAGGAAATGTAAAATATCTGATGTGACCAACACAATACCTCCTGCCATTAACCTGGTCTCGTTGCCGCGTGCCTGATGTCTGGTCGCGAATCTGGAGAATCCGATTCGATCCCGATCAACGCCAAATAATTCGAATTTTAAATGGCATAAAAATAACCCTTGTGGTAAACGCCCACACAATACAAATATGTCATCATCATTACCGAAATGTGTGTATAAATCAGATTAACACACCCAGCAATGGATAATATTTACAATTTTCCTTTTAAAACGTTACTATTATTAATTTGAAATGATTTTATTTTGACTGCGACATTTATCTGTCAGTTACATACATTTGAGCTGAACTATATAACCACGGAGATGTGTTTAAAGCATAAGCTCCGAGATATAATTTTTATATTACTTTATAAATTTATCCATAAAATAAGATAGAAAAAGTTTTAAAGCAAATTTGTAGAAAATGGAATAATCTTTATTTTTTATAATAACAATTTGAGAAAAAATTGCATTTAATGGTATTTTTTGAAGAAAAACTATCTTGAGTTTCAAGTAAACTGCCATTTCCGGTTCTCCGATTGCCACCAAAATCTAATGGCTTCTTTCCATATTAGAACAAGGTAGAAATACATGGTTTCAAAACTTTCTGAATGATAGTATTTGAGTTAGAGCGTAAAGAGGATCCACACACACACACACAAACACACACACACACACACACACACACATACATACATACATACATACATACATACATACATACATACATACATACATACATACATACATACATACATACATACATACATACATACACACATACACACAGACATCATCGTGAAGATGTTAAAAATGGATTGTGGGGACCTTAAAACGTGGTCATTTACCAAAATCTCGATATGCGATTTTTAGCAAGATCCCTATACCTCCCTTACCAAGGGTAGCGGGAGGTAAAAATCCAATTTTATGAAATATTTATTTTATTCGCATGCAATTTAACACACTAATTACAATTTTTTTCTCGCTATATTGTATTTATTTACAATAAATTTGTTATCTGTGGGATGTTGTTTTTCAAATACTTTGATTGAGCAATGCAGTGAATGTTTGTCAGAAAATGCAATTTCCTGCTATCGACTGAATAATATGTTTTGTTTCACCTTTCAAAATAACGTTGACATTTTGTTTTATTTAACGACGACGTAATATCTGCATGTGACATTGCCGCAAATGTAATATTATAGCAGAAGCTCAATTTTTGCTGTTCGTTCTGCAAAGAATATTGAAATTTAAATTAGAATGTGACCTTTGCTTCCGAGCAGAGTTATGTTTTCACAAGAATTTTTCCTTTTTGTTTTGACATTGTTTTTATATCACTTTCCTGGAAACTCGCTTTTTTATGGGTAGGTATATTACAATTCTTAATTATTTCTTAATTACAGTTGTATGTAGACCAATTATATTTTACGATGTAATGAAATAATATTAGTTTTAATTATGTCCTTAATTTAGTTGCGTATTACCTGAATAAATTAAAAGGCAAATTAACATGAAGAGTTAGCAAATAATGAGAAGGCAAATAATACAGGTATACGTGTATGAAGTAATGCAACTGTTTAATAAAGTAATCTATAGTCAACAAGTACACAATTTATACAGGTTGATATTTAAGTAAATGTACATCAACGCTTAACCGAATGTAGAACTAATGCCATAGATTATAGATAGTAGCAATAATTTTTGTTTTACATGCTTTCTATAAGAATTTTTTGTAAAAATATAAAAATCGATGAGTTCTCTGGGAAAAAATACGTCTATATATTATTAATATGTAGACGTATTTAAGTTATCTTAATATTATTTTGGAAACGGGGGCCTTTCTGTCTGGTAGGGCCCGCACTGCACAGTAAATTATTTACAATATGCTGATGATCAAATATTGATGTAAACCTTGCCTAACAAAGTATATTTTTTACCTCTCACTACCCTAGGTAAGGGAGGTATAGGGATCGTGCTAACAAAGATTTTGGTAAATGACCACGTTTTAAGGTCCCTACAATCCAATTTTAACATTTTCACGATGATGTCTGTGTGTATGTGTGTGGATCCTCTTTACGCTCTAACTCAAATACTATTGTTCAGAAAATTTTGAAACCTTGTATTTCTACCTTACTCTTATATGGACAGATGCCATTATATTTTGAAGTAAATCAGATAACCGAAAATGGCACTTTACTGGAAGCTCAAAATAGGTTTTTTTGCGAAAAATACCTTTAAATGTTATTTTTTCGAGATTTATGTTATATAAAAATTAAAGATTATTAAATTTTCTACAGGTTTGCATTAATACTTTTTCTATATATTTTATGGATAAATTTATAAAACTATCTGTAATTTTATCCCGGAGCCTACGTTTTAAACACAACTCATTCACATGGTTACACAATTCAGATCTCAAATGTTTGTAACTGACAGATATATGTCACTGTCAACGACCTAATTATTTCAAATAATAATATTAACGGTTTATAAAGAAAATAGTAAATGGAACAATAATTATATGGAAAGGAACTTAATACAGTTTCCAGCAATATGTAAAACTATAGGTAAGATAATAAAAACATATATCATCACGACATATTACCCATTGATGGGTGAGCCAATCTGCTTTGTACGCAGATGTCGGTAATAATGATGACATTTTTGTTCCGTGCAGGCGTTTACCAGGCGTTACTTCACGCGAATCTTGGGAACGGGTTCGATTCGGACCGACGCCAAATATTTTAGAATTTGAAATGGCACATAAGTATATAAATAAATAAATTAAATATATCATCACGGCATTTGGGTAACGATGATGACATATTTGTACCGTGCGGGTGTTTAGCAGGTGTCACCTCATGAGCACTTATTGCTGGCGTGGAGAGTACACCACAGGGGTCATTTTTGTGCCATTTAAAATTCGAAATATTTGGCGTCGGTCGGGATCGAACCCGGTATTTATATTTAATTTAATTTTAAGTATTTAAATGAACAAAAATTAAATTAAACGAGAGGTATTGTGTTTGCCACATCAATTTTTTTGTTTTAAATTTTTCTTTTAAAATCAGTTGTAAAACTACCCTACATAAAATACAGCTTTGAACATTGAAATCGTATAAATAAATCTAAATATTACAACAATTTCCTACAAAGTATTCAGATGTTCAGAACTTAGAAGCCTAAAAGAACATTTTAACTTTATTTCTTTAGTCCACCCTATTCCGCTAAAGTTTCCTCGAGTGAGCTTGTGTTGTCCTTGTAACACATTTAAAGTTTTTTCTTTTACGCCCTTAATTTAAATTTTATTACACGACGGAAACAGGCTCGTTATTGTATCGAACGTCAGGGCAGTTCGGGGTAGTAGTAGACGATGAGAATGACAGCCAAAGCGCTGGCTGCGTGTCGATTCAATAGCCGTGACAACAAAATGTCAACGCGTTTTTTCTGGGAACTTGTGTTTAGTGATGGCTGATATTGTTCAGGAGTCAGTTTCAGGAACACTTTTTGTGAGTACTTTTCGTCAAGCGGTGTATGCATATGATAAATTGCTTGTTCAAGCAAAAAATTATGTTGTACGAAGAATATAATACATAAATTTTAAAACTAATTTCTTGTACGGACATGCTTTCAAAATTTGTAGGATCTTTCTACTTATTATAACTGAGCAGGGTTTGTGGATAATAATTATACCCAGAAAATTAATTATGATTTTTTAATCATCTAGCTTTTCGTAGTAAAATTCAATGTACGTAAAGTTTATATATAAAATGTAATAAATAAATATACACTGATACTGTGACGAATATTTGTTTGTGGATATGTGAATATCGACCGCTTTGAAAAACAGATATGTAGAGAAAAATGTGAAGAAGTATTGGGTGTTGATTTTAAATAGGCCAATATTGCTATCTCAAAATTGTAAGAGCTACAAAGATGATTAAATAGGCAAACAATTTTTTTCGGGATCTAATTTTTTACCTTCCGTCACCTTTAGGTAAGGAAAGTTTTGTCTGGTCGATAATTTAATGATGAGTTTTTAGTGAATAAGCAAGGTTTAGGGTCCCTATAATACGATTTTACTATTTTTACGATGATGTCTGTATGTATGTATGTATGTGTGTGTGTGTCTGTGTATCCGTGTGGCTGTGTGTGTGTGACAAAAGTTTCGGATCGCATAGCTTCAATTCCTCAAGTATACAACCAGGAGAACAACTGATTAGATTTTGGTTTGAAACTTTAACAATTAAATTTTATTTATTGATATTTAACGTTATTCTAACTTAAAGAATATATTATTCTCTATACGATTTGAAGTCCAAAACGTCCACTTCGTAATAACAACTTCAGGGGGCGTAAATTATAATACTTTAAATTCCGACATAATTGCACACGAGGAGGATATAAAATTGCACAGTTTTTTTTTAAACGTCAAAACGTGAAAATTTTCGTTTCGATGTTTAGCAAAAAGTGAACAAATAAGTATCCATAGCAACAGAGCAGTTGAAATCACAAACGTAATTTACGTAAAATGTAACGTCAGTAGTAGATATTTTTCTTTAAATATCTACGTTTGAAGAAAAAATATGTGTCATTCAGAGTAAAAGTGTCTTTGTGTGCCTCGCGTGCAATTCCATGCTCGCCACACAAAGTATCACTTTTACTCCTAATAACACAATATACTATTTCCTTTCTTTAAATTTGTGTTATAAAATAGAAATTGTTTACCCATTTAACCGTCTTTGTAGCTATTATAGTTTTCAAGATAGCAATGACGGCCCAACCTACAAGTGTTGCTGGCGAAATTAGAGTACGGAGAATCACACCCTCTCCGGAATTTACTTTTATGCATTTATTAAATACTTTCTAAATTTAAAGAAGAGGAAAAAAATATTTATTAATCTGTAATAATTGTTATTTTACAATAAAATATATTATTGGTTTTTCTAAATTCATTTTAATTGTACTTTTCTACGTACGCATCATTTGTAATAATTCAGAACCAAATGCTAATTTTTGAAATGTCTACAGTAATTTACTTTTGACGATTTCTGAAATTAAATTTATTATTCTGAATTACTAGTGACACTTTTTGAAATACAAGCAGAAAAGATGTTATGCCGTAATCAAGTTTTGTTATTGTCATCAAGTATAATAATTTAATTCTTATATACATGGAATAATATAAATATTTTAGCCAAGTTCCTAAATTTAGATAATATGTCATAAGTTCAAAAAGATATTGTAATAGAAAATATAACAATGTCAAAATTTTTCTTATTACTAATTAATAATTAAGTGCTAATTTTAAAACTAACTGTAGAGGGAAAAAGGAGAGATAACTACCCCTTCTTGTTCCACTCCCACGAGGCGCACCAGCTTTCCCAGCTCAGTTTGAATAATTTATCAAATGGCAGAAATATACGCATAAAAAACTCAGAATATCACAAACCCAGACATACGGGCTTGTTCTGTGACTCAGTGGTTAATTTTTAACAACTGGTTAAAAATTCAACCAATTAAGTATGCCGACGTAAAACAAAAAATTGGATTTTAGTTGTCAAAGGATTATATATTGGATAAAAATGTTAACTAGTTATTAAAAAATTAATCATATTGTTACATTATAGGTCACATAAGATGGTAATAAGTCGTTATAATATATTTATAATTAACTATTTGCATTTGCTTTTTACATCTCGCTAAGATAGGTATTGGATTCATGCTAAAAATCAAGATTTTAATGATTAAGCACGTTTTAAGGTCTCTACAATCTGATTTTAATATTTTTATGATAATGTGCGTGTGTGTGTGTGTGTGTGTGTGTGTGTGTCTGTGTTTCTCAATCGGACATTACTGGGAAGAGCTGAAAAGGTTTTGGTAATATTTGGACAACTGGTAGTGGCAGATTCTTAAAAAAATTCTTCTAAATATTAGTTTGAAAATTTTTGTTTTTGCTTATTAGAGAAGAGTAAATTCTCTATGTTATACATATAAACATTTTATTATATCTTTTATATATTTAGAGATAAAGAAATATAAGATATATAATACTTTGTTGTAATAAATCTCACAGCCCAAGTGTCATAGAAACCAATTGAATTTTAAAATGTTTATAACTGACAGATAAATGTCAGTGTCAAAAATGCAGAGACATTACTGAAGATTTTTTCTGGGAAGTACATATATTATTATTTCTTATTGTATTAATAGTTACATATTTAAACTTATAGGTATTTCATATATATACCATTCAAAAATACTGTCAATCCCGACAATGAATTGGAAATGTCACTTTTTTGGCCTTGACAACCAGATATGGGGGCCTGTGGCAGAATGATAACTAGTAATTAGTGTTTCACAAAAATCAAGAAACACTCTTGATCTTGTCTTGATCTTGTCTTGAAATCAAGACAAGACCAAGACAAGAAATATATTTTATGTCCCAAGACAAGACAAGAATGTATCATCAAGAATCAAGATTTCTTGACAAGAAATCTTGATTTCTTGACAATTAATTTTGTAAATCCGCATTTATAATTAAAATATAAAATCTCTGACTATGATTTTCAAAATAAATAATTTTATTGAAATCGAAGCGACAGTTGAAGGTATAAGTCTAAATTTTCAGGTAAGTATACCTCGTCTTCATAATATAGACTTGTGGGTTAACAGATTATCTTATGAAACTTGTTTTTTAATATACAATTATTTTAGTTGGCTGTGACCTGTCACTTCAATTATTAGTTTTGTAAACGAAATTAGTAGTTTTGTAAACAAAATTATTAGTTTTGTAAACAAAACTAATAATTACGTTTTAACGAATGTATCAAAATATGTTAGGTACATTGCCATGCTTGCATTGAAATTGATCGTTATTATTTGAGCAATTATTATTATGTATTAAAAAATGAATAAAATTATTTAAAAAAAACCAATGATATGTAAACTAATTACTGACGGCATAAGTCAAAACCAGTTAAAATTAGGTAGATAATAATTACTCTTTTAAGAGCTTGTAATTCGAAAACGGTTCGTTTCCGGATATGGGTTTATTAGTAAAAGTCAGTCTATTTTACATACCCTATGAAATGATAGCATGTAAATATTGATTAACATTCTGTATATGATAGAACCTCACGGAGGCTATCCCATGGGGAGTTTACACTATCTTTATTTTTAAAACTATTCATTATTATTTTACAAAATTTGATATCTAAGAGTTTTCCGATATGTCCGTTTCAACTAAAATATATACTTTCAAAATAGTGTCTAACTGGAATTAATCCGTAACTTACTTTATATGAAATAATATAATGCTATATTTTTTATTTTACTATTGAATTAAGCAAACAATTTTATATATAAAATAATAAAAACATTTTACTCATATGATCAACCATTTCCTCCGTAATTCACCTTTTTTTATTTTTTGCTCTAAAAACAGCCACCTCTTTATCACTCTATTGGAATATGTAAATAAAAATGCGGACCTTATTTTATTCGTATGCGCGTACAGTTTATATGTTAGAAAATAAATAATAGAACTAATATTTACAATTAAGTAGTGAAATATCTTCGGAAATATCCCAATATCTCGTGAATGGGATCGAATTTCTATATAATAACACTTTTTTTTATTGTATAATTTGGGCTGTTTCGATATATAGGATCATTAACACCCTGGTACAGTTTTTAATAACACATATATAGAAATATTTTGTTTATACTATTATGATTTTTTTGTACATGTACATCAACGTAAAGTTAAAGTTCAAAAATATTAGAAACTATTTTTGTTTAATAATACTAAATACTATATAGGTACATGTTAATTTGGTTTGTGTACTCGTAATGCATCATATAAAATAAAAAAGTTATTCAATGCCTGTTGCCTTTATTAAAAAAAAAAACAGTATAACAATATATTGACAAACTGGCGATTAGACTGTTAATTAATTAGGTTGTCCCCCGAACACCCCGGGGTCCGGCCCTTCACGACGCGACGAAATCATAGTAACATTTAAAAACAACGCCAACGCTACACTTGAGCGTTCGGAATGGATAAAGCGATAGAGAAAGGGGATTCCCCTAAAACGTCAAGAATCAAGAAATATCAAGAAATCTTGAAACAAGACAAGAAGTTAGTCGCCAAGAAATGAGCAAGACAAGAATTTTATTTTTCTTGTCTTGAAAATCAAGACAAGACAAGAAATGATCATCAAGACAAGATTTTTGGTCTTGATGAAACACTACTAGTAATTATGTACATAGATGTCAAATATCAATTTTTCATTCTGAATTTAGTGATTTTCCAATTCCACCCTCTTGATGACAAATTAACTACTTGAATTTAGAAAATTTTGAAATTTTTAATGAAAAATTCTGACATTTGATATCTATATACATAATTACTAATTGTCATTCTGACACGGGCTTCATATCTGCTTGTCAAGGCCAACATATCAAGTGGCGAGAGGTATTGTGCTGGCCACAACAATTTTTTTCTTAATAAATCATATCTTTATACTTCGAATATTGGCACTTGTTTTGAAACATGGCTTGTATTATTAATTAATTTCACTGTTTCAATTGTATGATTTGAAAATTTATCGTATTTTGTGTGTATAACACTATGCTGTATTACCCAATATTTGTTTATAGGTAAATATCAATACTACTCTGTATTCCTATTTACGTAAATATAGTATCTACATACGCACAGGTTTCAATATTCATATAATATAGCGGAAAATAAATGCAAATATTGGCATATAAGAGTAAATAGCAAACATTAATAATTCCCAAAATTTCGACTTTCAAATTTACATTTGTTTTATCTGTTTTGATTTTTGTGTTTATTTACAACGAAAAGCAAATAAGCCATGTTATAAATAAAATGAGACTGAATGAAAAGTTGTTTCTGCTTAGGTTATTTATAGGCTGAGTTGATAATTATTTAAACTTTCATCATACTAATTTCCAGAACTTAATTAAATATTTTTTACCTTCCGTCACCTTTAGGTAAGGAAGGTATTGTCTTTGGTCAAAAAATTTAGTGATGAGTTTTTACTGAATAAGCATGTTTTAGGGTCCCTATAATACGATTTTACCATTTTTACGATGATGTCTGTATGTATGTATGTGTGTCTGTGTGTGTGTGACAAAAGTTCCGAATCCCATAACTTCAATACCACGATTCCAAAAATTATAATTTTTTCGTATTCCTCAAGTTTACATCCACAACAACAAGTGATTAATTTTGATTATAATTGGTGAACCGGAAGTTGCCACATTTGAAGATTTAACAGTTAAATTTGATTTATTGACATTTAATATTATTATAACTTAAAGAATATATTATTCTCTATACGATTTGATTACATTTTATACTTCATATTTAATAGATACAGAGTTAAAGAATTTTAAAGAAATTAAATTTTATAATTTAGCCAGCTATGCTAAACATGGAAACTGCTAATATATTCATATAATTCAAATTGACAAATGTCAGTATGAGTAAAAAGTAAATGTGGCAGAGATGAGGATGTTGAAGTAGATGTTGGGGAAACACGGAAAGATACGGTAAGAAAATATTTCTAGTGTTACAATTTTCTAGAAAGATACAAGAAAGACGTTACATTGGTTTGAACATGTCATGAGGAGAAATGAATAATTATATTTGAACAAGAATGAGTAGTTTAGTAATGGGAGGTTGAAGAAGCAAAGGAAGACCAAAGATAAGATGGAAGGACTGTATTGCGGAAGACTTGAGAGAAAAAGAACCGAATGAGAACGACACGCAAAAATATCGCCCCCTAACGAATAGGGAAAGCTAAGGAAGAAGTGCAATTTGCATAGTTTGTTTATGAAATAATTTTACTGGAAATTTAGAATCTTTTGCAAGAAAAGTTATGTATGGAATTTACACATTATACACAGAATTGACGGAAGGTATTGTGCTGGCCACAACAGATTTTTTTGTTGAGTTTTAATTACAAATGAATGCATTTGTAAACTAAAAAATAATTGTGAGATAAATAATTACCAATGGTTTGTACGAGTCATGCATTTAACATAGGTACTCTTATTATGTAATGTTCAATATTGTTCTGTTGTTATTTTCCTTCGCTACAAAATTATGTTAACTGATAACCATATTTATAATGAAATATTAATTAAAACAGCAGTAAAAAAAGTTTCCGTAAGAAAAGTCGAATTTTCTTTTTTCGAATTTTAAATTTTGTAATCTACACATGTCATACTACTTACCCTTAAATTTATGACATTAAGTTCATAACCATCCTGTATGGTGTTAATATTGATGCGCTATTTTCGAGAAATATTAGATTTCTAGGCCCTTGGCATGCGTGTATTCATCATCCATTAAAAAATATGTAGCTATTATATTAAATTTTAAATATTAAATATTTGAAATGAAATCAATAAGTTATATGCGAACTGTTATTAAATAGATAATAAAAATAAATGTTTGTTTTCATTTTATTTCTTTTTAAATGGTCAATAAAAATTCTGTCATAAGTATAACTGAGCATACATAAAGAATATTATATACGGATAATATGATTCTATCACCTGCTTTTGACGTTTCTCGTCATATTCAAATTATTTTCATTACTTTATTTGAATAAAATTCTAATGTATATAGGTACCTACTTTTTTTATCTTTTAGAAAGTAGACATAGAAAAAGTATGGTTTACCACTCATGCAGAATAACCTATTTCACGCTCGTGTGATTATTTTCATTCACTTGTTGCGCAATATATCTGCATCACTGGTTTCCACCCGAGGTGCTGAGGGCTTCGCATAATATAAACATTTATTACGAAAAGTAAGAATTTATTTTAGTATATTCATAATTATTGATTAAATATTTTGCCATTGACATTAAATTATAATTTTATTGGTATTTCTTGACTGTTATGTTGATGTTAATGTTAAAGATAAATAATTGGAGTTGCAGTCTGGGTGATGAAATCTTAATAAACATTTTTCACCAAAACTGCAACTCCAATTATTTATCTTTAACCTTAATTACAATATTTATATGTATTCTAGTTTAGTTAAAGTTAAAGGCTGTAGTTCCGAAAAGAAAATAGTTAAAGTTGTGTCCTCTCCCTGGCTATCCTTCTAAATAAAAAATCTGTTGTGCCCAGCACAACACCTCTCGCCACTTCGGTTTTTGGTTGCATAAGTATAGGGCGCGTGCAGTCATGTGACATTGTTGGCCTTAACAAGCACATATGGGGGACCGTGTCAGGAAAACAATTAGTAATTATGTACATAGATGTCAAATGTCCTACTCTTCTAATTTTAAGTGATGTTTCCAATTCATTGTGGGGATTAACAGTATTTCTGAAGGGTATGTGTAATATACCTATAATTTTAAATATTTAACTATTAATACAATGAGAAATAATATTTGTATGTAGTTCCCAGAAAAATTCTTCAGTAATGGTTTCCATGACATTATTTGTGCTGTGAGATTTATTACAACAGATTATTATATACCTTATATTTCTTTATCTCTATATCTATAAAATATATAATAAATATTTATATGTATCAGATAGAGAATTTACTCTTCTTTAATACTAGCAAAATCTACTTATATCTATTCCTTGTATATTTAGATTTTTTAATTTTAAATTCATTCTATGAAGAAATTTTGTCCTAATTTTTCGAAATATTTTCAATTCATTTTCGGAATTGACAATATTTTTGAAGGGTATATGTAATATACCTATAATTTTAAATATTTAACTATTAATACAATAAGAAATAATATAATGTATGTACTTCTCAGAAAAAATCTTCAGTTATATCTCTGGATTTTTGACAATGACATTTATCTGTCATTTACAAACATTATTATAGAGATTTATTACAACAGATTATTATATACCTTATATTTCTTTATCTCTAAATCTATAAAAGATATAATAAATATTTATGTGTATCAGATAGAGAATTTACTCTTCTTTAATACAAGCAAGAACCAAAATTTTCAAAAAATAATGTTTAGAAGATTTTTTTTAAGAATCTGCTACTCCGGTTGTCCAATTATTAACAAAACCTTTTCAGCTTTTTCCAGTAATGTCCGATTGAGAAAAACGTAGTTAAACTGATATTAAGTATTATAGTTTTTGAGAAATCGTCATACCAACCTCCCCACATACACACACACACACACACACACACACACACACACACACACACACACACACACACACACACAGAAACATCATCGTAAAAATATTAAAATCGGGTTGTAAGGACCTTAAAACGTGCTTAATCATTAAAATCTGGATATGCGATTTTTAGCATGAATCCAATACTTCTCTTAGCGACAGGTAAAAAGTGAAGTACATTTTTCTCGTATAAGAAAACATTTTACATATTTAGAAGCTGTCTCGTTTCATTTTTGCAAATATCTCTGGATATTGGCGGTGCAATAATTTAAAATTTTACATTCGTGTCAGTGTTAATTTTATTTGCGTAGCAGCGTTAGGTGTCTATGCACCTACGCTTTTCTTGACTGAAATACATATAAAAATCTAGAGAGTAGAAGTTTTGCAATTTGCCTGTCACCATGTGACACATACGTGCAATAAAATATCGCGTGATTTGCTGTACGTGATAAAACGTGTGAACATTTGTCGCGTGATAAAACGTCAACACACGCACTATTCATATCTTTGGCATTATTCTTCGGGATAAAAGGCCCTCAATCAGCAGGGTGCGCAACAGCACATCAGATGCTTCCTCTGTTTGCGTCTTTTATTGCAATGACATCTGAACAGAGCAAAGCAAGTGAATGCGTTCCATGAGTTAACAGTTAATGCTTTTCTCCGTGCTCGTCGACCACTGTTTCTGTTTACGACAAATCGATCACGAGGCGTAACGAACAACTTGCTGCGGTTTTCGTCCACTTAGTTCAATCAAACATTTACTGAATAATTTACCGACAATGAAATATGTACCTATATAAGTAATCTTCTTATATTCAAGTACTATAGACTTATACTCTCGACTTTATAATGATGTAATAAGTTTTCCAACAAATTAAGGAAATTATACATTTATTTATTAATACATCAATCCAACAGGATACAAGATCACACCAATACATTTTAATCTAATTTTTATTCATGTAAATACTTAAAATTAAATTAAAATTAAAATCCTGACCGACGCCAAATATTTCGAATTTTATAAATAAAATGAAAATCACATTACAAAGTTATAGAGAAAATTGTTGAATTTTAGATTAAATTATTGGTTTACTAAAAAATTCAACTCTAACTTCTAAAACTTTTTTGTTTTTAGTCATACAGTAAAATTTTTGAAAGATGTCCGATCAAGGTCGTCTACGAATTGTATGAATTCAGATTTTTGCTCCGCGCATTCAGTAGTGTCGTTAGCTTATTTTTTATGAGGGTACATACGATACTACTGTTACTTTATTATTATAAGAATATATGTTACAATAAAAGAATTCAAAATTCGAAAATAAGTCAACTGGTAAGTTTAGTAGCCAATGTAAAACCAAATATGTGAAAAATAAGATACTGACACAATGTCAGTGTCAGTGACTCTGACACAAAATAACGTTATTCGTACGGCTATGAATTAAGGTAATGTATCTGAATTAATAAATAAACTTGCGTTACAGCGTATTATCAACAACGAGCATCGTTTTAAAGTGGGATGTCCTAGCTTGGTCGAAACAATATGAATTTTTAAAAGACAAGCCTGATATATCTATCCTTATCGCACATGCTTATAGACTTTGCAAAGGAAAGAGATAAATGTATGCTAATTTGTTAATGCGTTCATGATACAGAAGACCTTGATCGGACATCTTTCAAATTTTTTACTGTATGTGGTTTATTATTACCTATAACATTTTCGAATTAAAAATGTATAATAAATAATATATTAAAATATCTCATTCAACATTTATACTTAAGTATGAGTGTATTGGAATAAGACACTTATGCATGTGTTAGTGCGGATGGTGCAATTCAAAGAAATACTTTTCTACGGAAAAATAAAGAAAATTCATTTGTTACAGTGTTTGATATTTGCTTTTAATTATTTTTATACAATCTATGTATATAATATTAAAAAATATAAGTTATTGCAAATATAAACTGCATTGCCCTAATTTTTATTTTGAACATATAACAAGTTTTTCAATAAATACACCAGAGTGATAACTACCTTAAGTGTGTCACGTGCTACATGGTGCGTGTGTGGAACAAGGCCACCGGACGCTTCTAGCAAGGGTTGCTTCCTCGGTCCGGTGTTTACGTTTGACACGTCAGTTGTTATAATCGCTGCGTGCCACCAACCTAGAAAATAAAGCGAAAAAAAACGCGTCGTGAAACTTCCTACCGCCTGCAAAATTGATTCTCGAGTGTTTTTTATCGATGCCATTTTAGAAACAATTGCAAGCCACCTGCAGGGGGACTGTTTTGATTAGATGAGCCGTAACCTGCTGCATGAAAAAAGGGAATTTTATTTATGAAGTTTTGTTTATAGTGCGTAATATTTTTAGATACGAATTTCAAAGTGAAAAATATATTCGAGAAATTTATCACGTGGCCTTTTTGTACTTATTTTTATGCTGACAATTTTAACATTTCTTCAGTGGCTTTTATTCAGAGTGTCAATGCTCTTACCTCACTTTAAAGCCAATTATATAAATGAACCCTTACTTCATGAAAAGAATATAGAAAGAGTAAGAATGTACTATACTGGGTGTTTATTAAACATAGGGCAAAAAGGGATTATTCCCTGGACCATTCTAAGATGATTTTGTCCTTTGATTATTTTTGAAAAGCCGCTTTGTTTCGAAGATACAGGGCAAAAAAAAAATTCGGCACAACCAATTTTGATATTTGTCAAATTATTAATCTAGTAACAGCAGGCAAGTTATGTGTCAACGTGTTGAGACGTTTGGCTGTTTGACGTGTATTTTCTGTCTATAATACTAGGCGGATTCTTACATCGTAGCTTGAGGTAGTCATTTTCAACAGTACTTGTAGATTAAGAAACTTTACATATAATTTTTGGTATTAAATGTTGTTATTGTCGAAATTTTTTTTTCGCCCTGTATCTTCGAAACAAAGCGGCTTTTCAAAAATCATCAAAGGACAAAATTGCTGGCGTGGAGAGTTCACGAGAGGTCATTTTTGAGTCGCTTAAAATTCGTAGTAGTTTTGGTGTTGGTGGAATTGAACCCGGGTCCCCAGATTTCATATAAAAAAATCTGTTGTGGCCAGCACAATACCTCTCGCCATTTTCATTTTATGTAGCATAGGGCGCGAGCAGTTATGTGACTTTGTTGGTCTTGGCAAGCAGATGTGGGGGCCCGTGTCAGAATGAGAGCTAGTAATATACATAGGTGTCAAGTATCATAAGTTTTAATTCGAAACATTATGATTTACCAAATCCATGTAGATTATTTTCCTCGACAAGTATATTCTATGCTAATGGATGACAAATAAAGATCAGAAAATTTTGAAATTTTGAATGAAAAATTATGACATATGACAATTGTGACATCTATGTAAATAGTACTAGCCGTCATTCTGACACGGATCCTCATCTGCTTGCCAAGGCCAACAAAGTCACATGTCTGCTCGCGCCCTATAAGTACACACTAATAATTGAAATTGTTTCTCTTCTTTCGTTCTATAAGAAATTTTATCCTACTATTCTAATATGTTCAAAATTCTTCAAATTCATTGACGATATTAGCGGTATTTCTTAAGGATATATGTAATATTAACATATCTGTAACTTAAATATATAATTAATTAATAATACAATAATATATATTAAATGTACTCTTACCTCCCAGAAAAATCTGACACTGACATTCTGCATTTACATGTCAATTACATAAATTTAAATATCGCAAATGTTTTTCGGGCAACGAGATTTATTACAACAGATTATTCTATATTATTATATACCATATCTCCAAACCTATACGAGATATAATAAAAAAATTAAGTGTGTCAGATTGAAATTTTAATTATCTTTAATATTTGTAGTAACAAATTTTCAAAAAATAATATTTAGAATTTTTTTTTAGAAACTACCACTTCCGGTTGTCCAATTGTTACCAGAACCTATTCAACTCTTCCCATTTCTGTTAGATTGAGGAATCCGTAGTCAAACAGGTCTTTAGTCTTATAGAATTTGAGAAATCGTGTCTCCAACAACCTCACACACACACACACATCCACACACACACACACAGACATCATTGTAAAAATGTTAAAATCGGATTCTATGGATCGTACTTATTCAATAAAATCTGGATATGCGATTTTTAGCATGAATCCAATACCTCTCTTAGCGAGAGGTAAAAATTCATTATATTTTTTGAAAAAATGCAATTGACTTCTAAAATTAAAAACTTCCTCGCTTTGAAAAAAAAGTGATATTTATTTTTTCACATATGCTTTGCTTTATTTGAAATTAACAATGTTCTTCATATTTTTATTTTCACGGTCGAAGAGGAAAATTTCAAATATGCCGAAAAAAAATTACATTAACCCTGCTATTCTCTTGAAGCCTGATTTTTATAATGAAAATGTAGTTGGTTTGCAGTACATATAGAGTGCGTTGCTAGGACTACGTACCCAGTTATATGTCATCGGTGCATTTGGGAATACGTTTAATCTTGAGTGGCACACTGATGTTAGTTTTAATTATTACGAAATGTAATCCATGTTTTTTAAAGCAGGCATTTTTAAAGCAGACCAACATATCACGAAGAATTAAATTGCATATTACATGCAGATTTTGTTTTTTGAATAATTGGATTATATGTGAACTAGTGTTAAATATGTATATTGAATATAAATATTCATCAATTTCAGTCACAATAAAATATATTGTTACTTTATAATATAATCTGTTTTGAAAGTAGGAGACAGGACGTGTAAACTTCGAATGGAGTATTTTACATAAATCCAATTTTGTATTTTTACTTATACAGGGTATTAATACTAAGTTGTAACACCCGAAAACGGCAGTTACTCATTGAAACAAACAACTTTTCTTAGTTCAAATTTTTAATTTGGAGCCGCAATTCATAGTTATTGGCGTTTTTGTGTTTTTCGAAAAATCGTCATCACTCCCTTATTTTAAGGAATATTTACAAAATACAAAAACTTTCAGCATTTGCTTTCGGTTCTCTAAAACATTTGTATTTACAATTATTTTCTATTTTATCAAATAACAAAATGGCGACCGATTAAAAATTTCAAAACAAGATATTTTGAAAACCACTTGATCGATTTTTGAAAATAAAACAATCATAAAATCTTTAAACTATCTACTATAACATTTGTCTAAAATATTTTTTCGATCTGTCCAAAAAAAGTTTTTATTCAAATTGAATTAATTGATAAATTTTAATAAACTGCAACAATCATTTAAAACAAAGTAGGCTTGCTGCCATTAAACAAGAAAATTAAGCAAGAAAAACAAGATACAGTAAAATTTTTGAAAGATGTCCGATCAAAGTCATTTGTATCATGAACGAATTAACAAATAGGCATACATTCATCTCTTTCTTTAGCAAAGTCTATAACAGTGTGCGATAAGGATGGATATAACACGCTTGTCTTTCAAAAATTCTTATTGTTTCGACTAAGTTAGGACATTCCATTTCAAAACGATGCTCGTTGTTGATAATACTTTCGCTGTAACGTAAGTTTATTTATTAATTCAGATACATTACCTTGATTCATAGCCGTACGAATAACGCTATTTTCTGTCAGAGTCACTGACACTGACATTGTGTCATTATCTTATTTTTAACATATTTGGTTTTACATTTGCTTATAAACTTACCAGTTGACTTATTTTTGAATTTTGAATGTTTTTATTGTAACATATATTTTTATAATAATAAAATAACAGTAGTATCTTACGTACCCTTATAAAAACTAAGCAAATGACACTACTGAATTTGTCATAATGGGTGGAGCAAAAATCTGAATTCATACAATTCGTAGACGACCTTGATCGGACATCTATCATAAATTTTGCTGTATATACAGGTTGTTTATTAAACATAGGGCAAAAATTGAAGGGATTATTCTCTGGACCATTCTAAAATGATTTTGTCCTTTGATGATTTTTGAAAAGCCGCTTTGTTTCGAAGATACAGGGCGAAAAAAAAAATTCGCCAAAACCAATTTTGATATTTTTCAAATTATTAATCTAGTAACAGCAGGCAAGTTATGTGTCAAATTTGTTGTGTATTTTCTGTCTATAATACTTAAACTTTTGTTAGTGAAGTCCTATTACCATGAATTGCTATACGAACGCCGAGATGAGTGACATGCATTTCATTTATGGACTTGCTGATGGCAATTCATTACAAGCTAGGCGGATTCTTGCATCGTAGCTGGAGGTAGTCATTTTCAACAGTACTTGTAGATTAATAAACTTTACATGTAATTTTTGGTATTAAATGTTGTTATTGTCGAAAAATCTTTTCGCCCTGTATCTTCGAAACAAAGCGGCTTTTCAAAAATCATCAAAGGATAAAATCATCTTAGAATTGTCCAGGGAATAATCCCTTTAATTTTTGCCCTATGTTTAATAAACACCCTGTATAGATATTATATAGATTTAAAGATATAGAAATATAATCTATAATAGTATATTAAAGAACGAATGTCATAATTGTCATTTTATTTTGTGAGAAGGAAAAAATAATCGACAATTATAACATGAGTTCTTTATACAATTTTTTCTATTTTGCGCTTTTTATGATCTTTTTAAATAAAAAATAGTAAATTAAAAATTTAGGGAATTTTGTGTTAGATGGTAATAATGTGACATTTGAAAATTCAATTGTTTGAATTTAAAATTGTCTCGACGATCAAATTCATATCAAAATAAATATAATACAGACGATTTTTTGTGTTCTCCATCAAATACGTGAAATCACGAAAATACATTTTATAATTATTCCAAAAACAAACAATGAAAAAGTCAGGTTTCATAATCATAACTAAATATAAAAATTTTACAAGTTACTTATATTTTATTGTATAAAATTAACTGAAAAGGATGTGGAAAGTGTAAAACTATATAATTATACACATCTTATATTTAAAACATTATTTTCTTATAAATAAACACTTATTTCTTGTTGACATTTCTCCTCCACCGCCATTTTGCTTCTGTCTGAACTACTCTGCGTAACTTTGGCTATGACATCGGCGCCAAAAAGCTTGAACTAATTTACCGACAGAGTTCATAAATAAATAAAAATAAATTACATATTTTAAATATCAACAATTAATACTGTTTTGAACTATTTATGCCCAAAATACATATAAACAAAAATAAAATTCTTAACAATCGTTAGTACCGTTTATTCAGTGAGGTTTTAAATTTGATATTTTTTGACATTTCAGCTATGCTACCAACTTTATAAAAATAAATTGTACTAGGCTGTTAAAACACTCAAACGAGCTATTAACGAACTCCTTTGGGTGCTGTTATAGCTTTGTTACAGATGCAACATAGAAAAAATAATCTGTTGTAGTAAATCTCACAGCCTGCCACAGCCCAAACATCTCCATGGTAACTACTTGAGAAATTTAAATGTGTGTAATTGACAGATAAATGTCACTAATGTCAGTGTCAAAAATTCAGAGAGAGTACTGAAGGCTTTTTCTGGGAACGATATTTAATATTTTTTATTGAATATTATATTATAGGTATATTAAATACACCCTTCAGAAATACCGCCAATCCCGTCAATGAATTGGAATAATCTCGAACATATAGAAGAAATGGAGAAAACTTGCTCATAGAATGAATTTAAAATTATAGAAAATTCGTAAATATAAAGATTAGGTATAATTAGATTTTTTTTGTATGTACGAGAAATGTTAAATACAATACTTATATATGTTACTGTAAATGCCCGAAAATCGGTAAATCCTAAGATTGATGTACAAAACCCAGGATTTACCAATTTTATGTGGTAAATCTACAAACAATTAGATAATTTATATAATTTCGGATGTTAAAACGTAGTAGTGCAATTGCAAATTGGTATTGCATTTTTAATTGTCGTAGCCATGTTGTAAAACCCAACATTTCATTAAAGGTTGGTAAAACGCGGCCAGATTGTAAAACCTTCAAAGACAGCAATGTTTTACAATCTGGCTAGTATATTTCCCTAAATATTACAACAATAACCTAACCTAACGCACAAAAGTCACCCTTGAAAACTGGAGCACAGTTTTGTTCGTTAGGTTATTGTTATATATAAAGAAATATGCCATGCCATTTAATTTACCACATAAAATTGGTTAATCCTAGGTTTTACACGTCAATCCTAGGATTTACCGATTTTCCGGCATTTACAGTAACATATATACCACAATGGAAAGAGCGAGAGGTATTGTGATGGCCACAATATATTTTTTTTCATAGCATCGTGTAACACTGTTTGGATTACATACTCGTATAGGCATGATTTCAATTTACATGAACAAACAAATCTTTTTGAATATAGACGTATTAATATTCACAAGAGAATGATGTATAAACACATTCTATTTATATTGGTTATTTAAACAAATATTTTGTTTGAGTAATATTGTTTCCATTGAAGCATATCGTTTTTTTTTTTAAACTTGAATGCATTTTATTTTCATTGCGAAAGTTGCATATTACATGCATAATTGGAACGTTTTAATGGGTAGGTATAGTAAAATGTAATGTGTACATCATGTGATCCGCGGGCAAAAAAGTGTACCCACGCCTGCTATACAGTATAAAAGAATTTTTGGCGAAACAAAAGCACATCTAAGATGACTCCCCCCATCCAAGGCGCGCGGGCGCACCTCATGTCCCATTTAACCGAAGTCGCATCTCTTATTATTTTCGACATCCCAATGATGGCCTTCGAAATCCGGACACTCTGTTTTCTTTGTGCATATACTGAAAGAAACAAAATATTAGCAAACGACTAATTTCTCAATGCAAATCGCATGTACAGTAAAAATTTTGAAAGATATCCGATTAAGGTCATCTGTATCACGAACGAATTAACAAATAGGCATAACGTATGTAACAAAAGTTTTCGGAAAAATTTCGTTGTCTATAAATTAATTCAAGAAAACTAGGTATTCGAAAAAGTATATACAATTTGGTTGGACGGGTGTCAAAATCTAAAATAGTAAATATATTTAGAAGAAAAAATATTGCTGTTTCGACCATTTATAAAACTATAAGTGACTGTGAGGAAGGCATACCATATGTAAACCTTCCAAAAAGTGGCCGGCCTAAAGCTTTGACTAATGCCCAGTCAAATAGGTTGGTGGAAAGTGCGAAAGAACGGTTGGAAACTTCGACGCGAAAATTGGCTCGCCGACTTCGGGTTTCACACATGACAATCAGCCGAGAACTCAGCAGAAATGTACTTAAACATCGGAAGAGGAAGAAGTATCCAAAATATACAGAAGATCAGTTACGTAGAATTTCGATATGTTGCCGTGCATTAAGAAGATATCACTTTACAGCTATAACAGAGTTTTGATCATGGATGATGAAAAATATTTCACGTTTTCTAATTCGGAAATTAAAGGTAATGATGGATTTTATACGGATGATATAGAAAATTATTCAAATAATGTGAAATATAAAACAAAAAAGAAATTTGAAGACAAGATTTTGGTCTGGTGCGCCATATCAGGGGTAGGTATTTCACGTCATTATGTTGGACATGTGAGGGGTGAGGTGGTTGATGCTAACATTTATACCGAGAGATGCCTCCCCAAACTGGTTGATTTTAGTAATACACATCATCCTAATGATCATATTATATTTTGGCCGGATCTAGCATCTTGTCATTACGCTAGAATAACCAGAGATTGGTTAGATGCTCACAACATCCCATTTGTGCCTAAAAATGACAATCCCCCAATGTTCCCCAGGCAAGGCCCATTGAAGAATTTTGGTCAATATTAAGTAGAAAGGTTTACGATAATGGCTGGGAAGCCCAAAATGAAGAACAGCTATTACGTCGGATATTTCAAAAAATTCGCGAAGTAGACAATATCACCGTCCAGAACATGTGCGACATGTTAATCAAAAATTGCATGCTATTGAAAACAATGGACCTTTAAATATTATTTAAATTATATATTCTGTTAATCATTTATTCTAAAAAAAGTTGCTAAATAAAATATTTGAATACATGATTTCTATATTTTCAAATTTCACAAAAAAAAAAATCCGAAAATTTTGTTACAAACGTTACATTTATCTCTTTCTTATACAAAGACTGTAAGAGTGTGCGATAAGGATGGATATAACACGCTAGTCTTTCAAAAATTCATATTGTTTCGACTAAGTTAGGACATTTCGCTTTAAAACGATGCTCGTTGTTGATAATACTTTCGCTGTAACGTAAGTTTATTTATTAATTCACATACATTACC
Organism: Harpalus rufipes; assembly: GCA_951394225.1. Taxonomy (NCBI): domain Eukaryota; kingdom Metazoa; phylum Arthropoda; class Insecta; order Coleoptera; family Carabidae; genus Harpalus; species Harpalus rufipes. The sequence goes on from OX596274.1 coordinate 5,229,040, forward strand.
TTGATTCATAGCCCTACGAATAACGTTATTTTCTGTCCCTGACATTGACATTATGTCATTATCTTATTTATAACATATTTGGTTTTACATTTACTTATAAACTTACCAGTTGACTTATTTTTGAATTTTGAATGCTTTTACTATAATATACATATATTATATATAATAATAATGAAATAACAGTATCTTATGTATCCTCATAAAAACTAAGCAAACGACACTACTGAATTTGTCATAATGGGTGGAGCAAAAATCTGAATTCATACAATTCGTAGATGACCTTCATCGGACAACTTTCAACATTCTTACTGTAAATACTTATTTCTAATTAAAATTCATCGTTTTCATTAAATGGTGAAATAACTAGGAAATGAAAGAATGTATACAAAAAAAAATGTCTACTACATGAAAGACATTTTTTCTTCAGTGAAACACTTGTTTCTGTAACAATGCATAAACTTTTCCTTGTTTCCGCTAAAAGAGAAGGGAAAGCCATTAATTTTATTTTCGTCCGGATTTTTTGCAAATTGGCTACAGCAACATTTTATAGCAACCAAAACTTTCAAAGAATAACAACACGTTTCACTACTGGAAAGTTTTTTCAGTGCTTACTCTTTCTTAAAATTTCTTTTTCGTCTTTTTGTCCTTTCCACAAAACATTTTCCTCTGACATTATGCATTTTCTAACTCTTTTATTATCCTCACCTTTTATTAATACTTTTTAGAAAGTTAGTTCTTTCTCAAAAGTAAATTATTTTCCTGTCTAGCAAAATAATGAGAGTACATATTAATTAATTAATGAAAACTGTTTCATAATTACTAATTTATTACCTATATTTTATTGAGCGTGTGTTTGTTCCACTATTATTTTAATTAAAATTTAATTAATAATGTTGATTATTAATATTAGTTATAAAAGATAATTTTTAAATCTAAAAATACTAGAATTCATTCCAGCTTATTTTCGTTTTGTGTCATCTGAATAGTAATGAATTTTAGCTAATTGGATGGGTTACCGACACAATTTTATTGGCGATATACTGATCCAACTTTTTTATCTACATTTTGTTTATAAAGAAGGATGCGGGGTTCCAATTAATTAATCACTATTAATGTTATTTACGAGTACATATGCACAAACACAAAAATGAATTATATTATAGAGGAAAAAATTACGTTTTTTTTTGATGCCAAACACGTTACATTTCTTTTTCATATAAAACCACAAACATATTCAAAATTTGCGGAATTAAGAAAATATCATTAACCATGAAAATGAAAGTAACAAAAAAAAATACTAACGAAGAAAAACCAAAATAATAATAATTATAATGTAATGTGTTTACTATCAAAAAAAATTCGTAATTTTTACCTCCCGCTACCCTTGGTAAGGGAGGTATAGGGATCGTGCTAAAAATCGCATATCGAGATTTTGGTAAATGACCACGTTTTAAGGTCCCTACAATCCAATTTTAATATTTTCACGATGATGTCTGTGTGTGTGTGTGTGTGTGTGTGTGTGTGTGTGTGTGTGAATGTGTGTGTGTATGCTCTGTACGCTCTAACTCGAATACTATCGTTTTGGATTTTGGAGCAAATCAGATAACCAAAAATGGTACTTTACTGTAAGCTCAAAATAGTTTTTCTTCGAAAAATACCTTGAAATGTTGTTTTTTCGAGATTTATGTTATATAAAAATTAAAGATTATTAAATTTTCTAGAGGTTTGCATTAATACCTTTTCTATATATTTTATGGATATTTTTATAAAACTATCTATAATTTTAATCCCGGAGCCTACGCTTTAAACACAACTCATACACATGGATACACAATTCAGATCTCAAATGTTTGTAACTGACAGATATATGTCACTATCAACGAACTAAACATTTCAAATAATAATATTAACGTTTTATAAAGAATATAGTAAATGAAACAATAATTATATGGAAAGGAATTTAATACAGTTTCCACCATAAGTAAATATGTAAAAATATAGGTAAGACAATAAAAACATATTACCCATTGATGGGTGAGCCAATCTGCTTTGTACGCAGATGTTGGTGATAATGATGACATATTCGGGTTCGATTCCAACCGACGCCAAATAATTTAGAATTTTAAATGGTACAAAATTGAACCCTGTGGTGCACTCTCCTCACCAGCAATGAATATAGGTAAGTATATAAATAAATAAAATGAATATATCATCACGGCATATTACCCATTGCTGGGTGTGCCAATCTGCTTTGTACACAGATTTCGGTAATGATGATGACATATTTGTACCGTGCGGGGGTTTACCAGGTGTCACCTCACGAGCACTTATTGCTGGCGTGGAGAATGCAGCACAGGGGTTATTTTAGGCCATTTAAAATTCGAAATATTTGGCGTCGGTTGGGGTCGAACTCGGTATTTAAATTTAATTTAATGTATTTACTTGAGTAAAAATTAAATTAAACGGGAGGTATTGTGTTGGCCAAATCAGATTTTTTTACCTAAAATAGTTGCAGAGCAGAAAATTACATCCCATATTCGGTTTTGAACTAATCACTCGGTAAAGCTGTTTATTAATTATTATATATTTTCTTCATAAAATAAATATACAGATACAAATATTATTTTGAATATTTGCGCATTCGTTTGTCTTTAAAACAACAAATATTTCATTTTAGTATTTTTCTTTTAACAACAAATAAATAGTAATTGCAGCATTGATTTAAAATTTAACAGGAAGATAACCATACAATATAATCCTACTAAAACTGTTTTGTTCACTTGTTAATTGCAAAAACAATTGGTTGCAGCAACAAAACAAAATTTTAAAGGAACATATTTTTGTTAGAATGTAAACATGGTTAATCTTTAGCCAGCCAAAACACAACTTTGTAATTACCTAATTTATAAACAGACTTTGTATGTCATTAAAACTAAATTATTAATTATTCACTGTTTAAACACTTCAGTCATTATCTTACTAATCAAATTTCTGTATCATTTATCATAGCAAATCTTTGAATCATCCCTTTCCATCATTTTGACAATAACAAATAAAGCGTCCCCATTGAAAGCTTTGCCCTAGGACGGCGGGAAATTGACAGAGAGGGTTCTTCGCTCCCTTAAAAATAACAGCCATTAGTTTGGCGGTTTCGCTGAATTGTTATTGCCTTCGTATACATAGCAACGAGGGGTTGTTATCTTGCTTGCATGAGCCCCCACTGATTTGATGGCTCTAAGTGAATGCTCGTGTGCATGCTTAGGAAGAAGACGAAGCTATTCGCTTTAATTTTATAGAAATTTCTATGATGACGGGGGGTTTATGAATAATGCTCTAATACATTACGGTTTTTTCGTTTGAGAGGGTGAATGAATGAGTCGTATGATTACCGTATTTATTTAATGAATGGCGTAATTTATTTTCCTGTTTTGAATTATTTATAAATAGCACAGTATTGTTCACATAATCATTTTGTTTCTACGTATGCACATACACTGCCGTCCAAAAGTATTGCATCGCTTCCCGATATTTAGTGTTCACTCTTACCATTATGTCTAAAGCTTATTTATTGCAATAATGTGTATGTATATAATGTTTAAACATTTAGCTATTATTTTCATTACTCAATTTATCTCCCAATCGTGCAGTGTGAAAAAGATACAAAAATAAAATACGCAACATAATTTTCATATATTATACAACAAGACGATTGAAAATTCTCGATTATACGAAACGTGTTGCCTGGAAACACCACGAGACCAAAGGTCGAGTGGTATTTCCAATAGACTATATCATGAATAAAAAATAAATTAAAAAATACATAGTAAATTTAACGTAGACCTGTGGTCTATTTTATTTTGACAGAATCGTCAAACTGTATGCTACATAACCTATCTTTTCAAATATAGTTGTAGTAGTATGTAATATTACATTGAAATGCTCGTATTTCAAAATAAATGCTTGGATTTCAAATAAACTAGCAACAGTGCAGTTTCTAGATTTGTGATCCAAATAATTATTTGTTTACTTGTCAAAATTTTACTTCAATAATGCCTTGCTGTCAAATAATAGATGCGTTCAATTATTTGTTTCCGTGCATTTGAAGCTGTCAGTGTGATTTTAAATGTCTACTTAAAGCATACTACGCTCGATTTTCCTCCTCAAACTCTAACTACAGATTCATTTATATACTCAATACTGTGTTCGAAGGAAAAAGATCATGTCCGTAAATATAATTAAAAATGACATAGCCAGTTCTGAGTACATAGAACAAAATAACCAAACGCACTTATAAGTGAATATACGAAGGTAGGTATATTCGAATATACAAAGGTTCGTATATTCGTTCACCATGGTTACTTAATAATAATCGCTGTAATACGTGGTAACTAAGGAAAATCACTCTTTCTTATTGGTTTACAACTTAATGAATGATATAGTCAATAAAATTTGTTTGGCAAACTTATGCAAGTTTATGGCTAAATTTTCCCATTATTACATTTTTTTGTTTAATCAGATTAACATGGGTTGATTAGTTACCAATATAGGTACAGCTAAGATCGAAATATTGAGCAGTAGTCAGTAGTACTTACAGAGCGAATTCACAGTGCAATTGCTTTTAATTAATGGCTCCTAAAAGATGAAATACTGAAATTAGTATAGCAACTTGGTCTGCAATTATTACATTTCAGAATGAATACTATTCAACCAGAGAAATATCGGCAAAACTCTGCGTAAATCAGTCTACAGTTGCGCGCACGTGTCAAAGATTTACGACAACGGGGCAGTTATCTTCACGTAAGCGATCGGGATGACCTCGAATAACATCGCAACAAGAAGATAAATTTATTAGAGTTACCAGCAAATGGGATAGATTTAAAACTGCAGCCCAAAAATGCGAGTTATTAAATGCCACGCGTAATTCGCCAGTGTCCGTAACAACAATTAAACGACGTTTACTTGAGGTTGGTACGAAATATCGTGTGGCAGCAAGGAAGCCTTTATTAAGGAAACAGAAAAAGAGAAAAAGATGTTAGCACAATGTGTTGTGCCTACAGTGAAGCATAGTGGAGGGTTAGTAATAAATTCTTCTTGTTGCGATGTTATTCGAGGTCATTCCGATCGCTTACGTGAAGATAACTGTCTCGTTTTCGTAAATCTTTGACAACTGCGCGCAACTGTAGACGAACTTACGCAGATTTTTGCCGATATTTCTCTGCTTGAATAACATTCATTCTGAAATGTAATAATTGCAGACCAAGTTTCTATACTAATTTCAGTATTTCATCTTTTAGGAGCCATTAAATAAAAGCAATTGCACTGTGAATTCGCTCTGTAAGTACTACTGACTACTGCTCAATATTTCGATCTTACCTGTACCTATATTGGTAACTAATCAACCCATGTTAATCTGATTAAACAAAAAAATGTAATAATGGGAAAATTATAGCATAAACTTGCATAAGTTTGCCAAACAAAATTTATTGAATATTATGTTGCGTATTTTATTTTTGAATCTTTTTCACACTGCACGATTGGAAGATAAATTGAGTAATTAAAATAATAGCTAAATGTTTAAACATATTATATACATACACATTATTGCAATAAATAAGCTTTAGACATAATGGTAAGAGTGAACACTAAATATCGGGAAGCGATGCAATACTTTTGGACGGCAGTGTACGTATATACGTAGGTATATAATAACATTATAATAAATACTGTTATTGTTATTGTACTGTACACATACAGTAAAAATTTTGAAAGATGTCTGATCAAGGTCATCTACGAATTGTATGAATTCAGATTTTTGCACCGCCCATTCTGACAGATTCAGTAGTGTCGTTTGCTTTGTTTTCATGAGGGTACATAAGATACTACTATTATTTTATTATTATAAAAATATATATTACAATAAAAGCATTCAAAATTCAAAAATAAGTCAACTGGTATATTTATTAGCAAATGTAAAACCAAATATGTGAAAAATAAGATACTGAAACAGGGTCAGTGTCAGTGATACTGTCAGAAAATAATGTTACTCGTACGGCTATTAATCAAGGGTAATGTATCTGAATTAATAAATACACTTATGTTACAGCGAAAGTATTATAAACAACGAGCATCGTATTAAAATGGAATGTCTTAACAATATGAATTTTTGAAAGAAAAGCGTATTATATCCATCGCACACCCTTATAGCCTTTGCAATTGACAGAGATAAATGTATATCAATTTGTTCGTTCGTTCATGATAAAGATGACCTTGAGCGGACTTATTTGTATAGAAGTGTACATTTATACGAAAAAATGTAAGATAGTCTTTTTACAACGAAATAAACAAACTTGATAAATCAAAGTCAAGAACTTAAACATACTTTGCCTTAATATACCTAAGTGAATAAATGGCTTCAATGCACTTGGATAACTATTGTGAGACATCAAAGGCCACTATGATATTATTTTTGTAGGACCTTTTTTAAGTTTTATTTTTTAAATTTCCCTTACAGTATAATTTGTCATAATTATGTCAAATAATTGTAAATATTTACAAACATAGATGTATCTATTTTGTAAAGTAAGTATTATTCATAGCAATTACAATATTAAAAGCATTGTTTGTACAAATTTTCAATAAAGTTTATTAAAAACATTCTAATTAATTACATTTTATTTTGTTTACTGTATTGTAAAAATTACTCTTTCATGTCCCAAACGAATACACTCAACGGTTAATTACTTTTTATTATTTTATTATTTATATGTTAATTATTTTTACCTCCCGCTACCCTTGGTAAGGGAGGTATAGGGATCGGGCTAAATATCGCATATTGAGATTTTGGTAAATGGCCACGTTTTAAGGTCCCTAGAATGCAGTTTTAACATTTTTACGATGTCTGTGTTTATGTATATATGTGTGTGTGTGCGTGTGTGCATGTGTATCCTCTTTTCATGTTTGATTTTTTTTAATCAAAGACAATATACCTTCCTTAGCTAAAGGTGGCGGAAGGTAAAAATAGTGGGTAATTTTTCGATTGTGACGTTGATAAGGTGTTCACAATTACACGAACTCTCGTCAAATGGGATTTATTCTTATTCTACCCACGTTCCGGTGCACCTTTGCACCTTGTTCAATGTGCAAGGGTGTTGGGCGTTGGTTGAGTAAAAATAAATGCTATTTAACTGAGCTTTCGAATAATTGTTAACAAATAAAAAAAAGTTTATATAATAATGTTGCATTTCCCATTAGCAGCGCTTAATGGGTATACCGTTTTATTCAATCTCATCATTATACTCTTGTGTAATGAGATTTCAATAGATCAAATATCACATTTTTTATAAATTTTAAAATATTCGACTAAATTATTCTGTGTAATTTTGAATACAAAAAATTGCTAACAAAATGAATGTTTTGTGAAATTATTTTACGAGTATCACTCATTTATATTGGGAGTCGTATAAACTTATTATTGTTAATTTTACTTTATTTGATGAACTAATTAAGATCTTTAATTCCAGCAAAGAAGAAGTATGGAATAAGGAAAAAGTTTAGAGAGTCTGGCGGAACCAATTAATTCGGTTGTAAAAAATTAAACCACGGCAAAATAAACTTTTCTCATAACTGAAATGAGATATAAATATTGAGTAAGTACTCTTGTGTCACAAGGTAACGCTAAGTGAAATTATGAATTTATTTTATAAATTTTATAAATAACCGGTTGCTGAAACCAGAACGAAAGTTTCATTTTCCTTGTAGTATAGTTGTATTTTATAAATTGGATATATTAATCCCAGAATGTCTAAAGGAACCTCCTCGCATTTATTTGCATCGCAAGACATTACAAATGAACAGAAACGTATGCACCAAAAATGCAAAATTGACAATAATTTATTGATTTTCGTATATTTACCAATTTTTTTCTGTCACCTTAGAAACGGCAGATCGAGAGAAGCGCACTACTAAATAAGATTAAATTATTAAATTTAAAATATTTTTTTATCATAATCAAAGGTTTCCGAAAAAAATATGATGTGGCCAACACAATACCTCCCGTTTAATAATTTTTTTATTCATATATGTAAATACTTAAATACTTAAATACCGTGGTGCACTCTCCACGTCAACAATAAGTGCTCGTGAGGTGACACCTGATAAATGCCCGCACGGTACAAATATGTCATCATCGCTACCGAATTCTGTGTTCAAAGCAGATTGGCAGACACAACAATGGGTAATATGTCGTGATGATATATTTATTTTATTTATTTATTTATATACTTACCTATATTGACATTGCTGGCGTGGAGAGTGCACTACAATTTTGTGCCATTTAATATTTGAAAATATTTGGCGTTGGTCGGAATCGAACCCCCAAAATTCGCGTAAATATGTCATCATTATTACCGACATCTGCGTACAAAGCAGGTTGGCTCACCCATCAATGGGTAATATGCCGTGATGATATATGTTTTATTATCTTACCTATATTTTTACATATTTACTTATGCTGGACTCTTTTTTAAGTTTCTTTCCATAATAATTATTGTTTCATTTACTATTTTCTTTTTAAAATATTACTATTATTATTTGAAATGATTAGTTTGTTGACAGTAACATATATCTGTCAATTACATACATCACATAATTTTAGAAATTTATCCATAAAATATATACAAAAAGTATTAACGCAAACCTATAGAATATTTAATATACTTTAATTTTTATAATAAAAAATCTCGAAAAAGTAACAATTAAAGGTATTTTTCGAAGAAAAACTATTTTGAGCTTCCAATAAAGTGCCATTTCCGGTTATCTGATTTACCAAAATCTAATGGCATCTTTCCATATAAGAGTAAGGTAGAAGTACAAGGTTTCAAAATTTTCTGAACGATAGTATGTGAGTTAGAGCGTAAAGACACGTGCACACAGACATCATCGTGAAAATGTTAAAATTGGATAGTAGGGACCTTAAATCGTGGTCATTTACCAAAATCTCGATATGGGATTTTCGGCACGATCCCTATACCTCCCTTATCAAGGGTAGCGGGAGGTAAAAATACTGGAATTATGTACCTGAGAATTTTTTAAATATTGAATAAGAAGGCAGTATATTAACTGAAACTACAATTATTTGTGTTATATATTACTTTGTAAAATATACGCTGTTTATAATATTTATTAACGATTATTTTTCTTTTCAGGTAAACCTTTATACTACGTACGCATGGTTCCATAATTCCGCCTACACAGTAAGTTTTTATTAATTTATACGACATTGTTCGTTGTCCCTCGTCTTGTGAGTATTTTGGGATCCTCTGAAGTGAGCAATTTGTCTCACTTTGTCAAATAGTCTATCTTATAGCCCAAGGACATCCACCTTACATTAGTTGACGACTACTAATTACATATTCACAGATGGGGCTCGGATCATAATTTGTTAATTCGTCTTTCGCTAATTATGACTGTTAATTTGTCATCTGTCGGGCCGACGATACAAGAGACGACGCTACCTTGCTTGTTTTATAGGGATTCCTGCGCAGGCGACTAGATGTAGCAATTAATTTTCATTAATTTTAGAAATTGTTTGTCGCAATTAATACTTGCTCGACCCGCTAGTTTACTAATATTTGTATGGTAATTAAAGTTTACCCTTGCAACAAGATTGTGAAAGGTGCTTTGTTTTTCTTAGTTAATTGTGTTGTCTTTTGGTTTTCGAGTTCATCCACCGTTTCAATTTGCTGCGTTCATGTCGTATTGATTTTTTCCCAGGTGTAATTCGGAACAGAAATAATAAATGTAATGTCTTTAAATCACGATCTACTTTTTACCTCTCGCTAAGAGAGGTATTGGAATTATACTAGAAATCTCATATTCAGATTTTAGTGAATAAGCACGTTTTAAGGCCCATAGAATCCGATAATAACATTTTTACGATGGCAGATGTGTGTTTATGTATGTGTGTGTGTGTATGTGTGTGTGTGTGTGCGTGTGTGTGTATGTGTGTGTGTGTGCGTGTGTGTGTCAGAAAAATCAGAAAAATGTATGTAAAACATTTTATTTCTTGTTAATACAAAATATGTATATAAAACAAAATATTTATTCTTTAGATATATAGGCAATAAATTTTTAAATACAAAAAAATATAGTCATATTATTTACTATGTAAAAATAATATATCGTCCACAGTTCCTGGATTAAATTTTGTTCTTCTTTCTTGAACAACGAAACCAGCAGAAGAAAAGTTTCTTTCACTAGGTGCAATACTGGCTGGAATGCATAAAGCTGAACATGCTATTTTTGCTAAATGTAGTAAAAGGGCTTCATTAATTTTCTACTAGGTAATTTAATAAATCAAAATTCTCTTCACTTTGAATTATTTTCAGAAAATATGAACAATGATTATAATAAAAATCTGTTGTGGCCAGCACAATACCTTCCGTCATTCTCGTGTATAATGTATAAATTCCATAATTATTCTTACAAAAGATTCTAAATTTCCAGTAAAATTATTTCATAAACAAACTATTCAAATTGCACTTGACACTGGCATCTTCTTCTTCTTTAGCTTTTCCCATTCGTTATGGGTCGCTATTTTTGCATGACGTTCTCATTCAGTTCCTTTTCTCTCAAATCTTCCGCAATACAGTCCTTCCATCTTATCTTTGGTCTTCCTCTGTTTCTTTAATGTCCTATTACTAAACTATTCATCTTGTTCCAATATAATTCTTCATTTCTCCTCATGACATGTTCAAACCAATGTAATCGTCTTTCTTGTATCTTTCTAAAAACTTGTAACACTAGAGTTATTTTCGTACCGTATCTTTCCGTGTATTCCCCAATATATCTACTTCAACATCCTCATATCTGCCACATTAATTTACTTTTTATTGATACTGACATCTGTTAATTTGAATTATATGAACATATTACTAGTTCCCAAGTTTGGCATAGCTGGCTGAATTATAAAATTTAATTTCTTTAAAATTCTTTAACTCTGTATCTTTTGAATATGAAGTATAAATTGTAATCAAATCGTATAGAGAATAATATATTCTTTAAGTTATAATAACGTTAAATGTCAATGAATCAAATTTAACTGTTAAATCTTCAAATGAGACTACTTCCGGTTGACCAATTATAACCAAAATCTAATCAGTTGTTCTTCTGGATGTAAACTTGACGAATACGAAAAAATTATAATTTTTGGAATCGTGGTATTGAAGTTATGGAATCCGGAAGTTTTGTCACACACACACACATAGACACACAGACACACAGACACACATACATACAGACATCATCGTAAAAATGGTAAAATCGTATTGTATGGACCCTAAAACGTGCTTATTCAGTAAAAACTCATCATTGAATTTTTTGACCAAAGACAATACCTTCCTTACCTAAAGGTTGCGGAAGGTAAAAAGGAAATAAAAAGTAAACACGTGATCCGACCCGATATCCGCGCGAGTCTTACTCGCCCCCGACCCGCAACCCGCAAAAGTGATCATGGAACCGCACCGCAAACCGACCCGCGGGTACCCGACTCGATGCAGGTCTCTAGTGTGTGTATGTGTGTGGGGATGTTGGAAGGATGATTTCTCAAAAACTATAATACGTAATATCTGTTTAACTACGTATTTCTTAATTACTGAGAAGAGCTGAAAAGGTTTTGGTAATAATTGGAAAACCGGAAGTAGCAGATTCTTAAAAACAAATTATAAATATTTTTTTATTTAAATTTTTGTTCATGCTAGTATTAAATAAGATTTAATTCTTTCTCTGATACGTAAAAATATTTTATTATATGTTTATAGATTTAGAGATAAAGAAACATAAGGTACATAATAATCTGTGTAATAAATCTCTCAGCCCAAATAATGCCATGGAAACCAATTGCAAAATTAAAATGTTTGTAACCGGCAGATAAATGTCAGTGTCATAAATCCAGAGAAATTACTGAAGATTTTTTTTGGGAAGTACATACATTATATTATTTCTTATACTGTCAATCTTGACAATGAATTCGAAACTTGTCGAAAAATTAGAAAAGCAGAACAAAATTTCTTCATAGTATGAATTTAAAATTAAAAAATCTAAATATAAAGAATAGATATTAGTAGAATTATGGGTGCAGAGTGTAGGTATACAAGAAATGTTAGATATAATAGCGCGAGCAGTCATGTGACATTGTTGGACTTGACAAGCAGATATGGGGGCCCGTGTCAGAATGATAGCTAATAATTATGTACATAGATGTCAAATATCAATATTCCATTCTAAATTGCGTGATTTTCCAATTCCATGTATGGTTTATTTTCCTCGACAAGTAAATTCCACACTCCTGGTAACAAATTAAGTACGTGAATTTAGAAAATCTTGAACTTTTTAATGAAAAATTCTAACATTTAACATCTATGTACATAATTACTAATTGTCATTCTAACATGGGCCCCCATATCTGCTTGTCAAGGCCAACAATGTAACATGACTGTTCGCGCCCTATACTTATGTAACCAAAAAAAAGTGGCGAGAGGTATTGTGCTGGCCACAACAGATTTTTTAAATTATTATTATTCCTTTTTTACCTCTCGCTAAGAGAGGTATTGCATTCATGCTAAAAATCGCATATCCAGATTTTATTGAATAAGCACGTTTTAAGGTCCCTACAATCCGATTTTAACATTTTTACGATGATGTCTGTGTGTGTGTGTGTGTGTGTGTGTGTGTGTGTGTGTGTGTGGATGTGTGTGTGTGGGATGTTGGAAGGACGGTTACTCAAAAACTATAAGACTTAAAATTTGTTTAACAACGTATTTCCCAATCGGACATTCATGGGAAGATCTGAAAAGGTTTTGGTAATAATTGGACAACCGGAAGTAGAAGATTCTTGAAAAAAAATCTTCTAAATATTATTTTTTGAAAATTTTTCGTGGTAATATTAAAGAAAATTAAATTCTCTATCTGATACATTTAAATATTTTATTATATATTCCATAGATTTAGAGATAAAAGAAGTATAATATATAAAATAATCTGTTGTAATAAATTTGACAGCCGAAAGAATGCCATGAAAAATAGTTGATAATTTAAATTATTTGTAACTGACAGATAAATGTCAGTGTCAGAAATAATGAGTAATGAATGAAAAATGTACTTGGAGAATCCCTTAGTTCTTGATCTGTGACTATTATGGAGATGACAAGTCTAGGTTGAAGGACTTAAATTTGTTTCAAACATTATGGGACAATGTACACCAGTACTATACACTAGAGTAACTTTGAATTGCGAAAAAGCTATCAAATTCTTCTCAAGTAAGTTGTAAATATTGACAAAATTACACATCGATATAAGAATAATCGGAGTGCAATCTATCCGTCACTTTATTAAAGGGAATTAGTGTTATTTAGATATAACATGTATGAAAAAATAAAATGTAAAAGAAGATATGTAAGAATAGATGCACAATCCATATATACATTTTAGACCGCCCAAAATTAATGTTTTTACTAGAAGAATATGAAGAGAAAGTAAACAACGTTGTTCGAATTGAAAATTGCAGTTACCAGCCTAATATTTATATATGGTAAACTCTACTTTGTAATTTATTGTAACATAATTTATGGTAAAATATCTTCATGTTGAGACATGCTATTATTGAATAATAAAGAAGTTTATACGTCATAGATTTATATGAATATATTATTTGTATTTATAAAAATATTCTTTGCTTTATGCATACAGCCAGGTAAAATATACGGCGAGAGGTTATGTGCTGGCCACATCAGATTTTTCTTGATATATATTATTATTATTATTAGTATTATTATTATTATTATTCTTTCTAATATTATCAAATTATCAACATTATCATATTACATTTTGTTATATTTTCGTATGCTCAAAGCTAAATAAATGAGACTTATTATTTAACTTCTAGAAAAATAAACCAGGATTTTTTCGAGGATTGAGTCGAGAAATAATATTGATTTTGATAAAAGTTCTAAATGCTACCATATTTTCGTTGTTGATATTTGCGCAGTATATTTTGGAGAAAATATTGTTACTGTTTACTTCCGCTGACACGCTGACACAAACCTATACATATTGAGGTTAGTGTCGTTCCATAGAATGAAAAATAAATTTGTGTGTAATTTCTGACATTCAGGGCTATGCTATTGTATTTCCGCTCATGGCTCCTCGTCTAAAAACAATCTCCATATTTTCCAAACAAAATCGTTTCGAATCCAATGCCAGAACAAGAGAAAAAGCTTTTAACGCTATTGGAAAGTTCGCTTGTTCTCACGGCTCGTCGTAGGGTTTTTTCCTCGCTTTATTTACTGTTTCGCTGGCCCGAAACAAATCGGATAAACAGCTAAGACAACAGCCGCGTAAACTTGTAATCAATTTGCATATAATCACATCTACCCCTTCAATGGTACGCTGGCCTAATTCGGATATTAAGCGTCCTAATCTCAAATGGAATCACTAACTTTCCTTCCACAGATCTGCTATCTCACACTGCAGGCGAATGTCCGGATTTTGTGGTCCTTATTATTATAAGTTTTCCCAATACAGAGACAATTTTTAATTGTATTTCCATTTTGTATCCTCTCGGGTCAAGGACTTTACAAAATGCTTACAATTTATAATGGATTTTCAATCGCTTAGACAAAGTAATTTTGTTTGAATATTAATTCTGAATAATGGGAACCCACGTAATACGGTGTAATATTTTGTCGGCTTACCAATATAGATCATACATATTTATTTATAAAAAATATGATGTGACCAACACAATACCTCCCGCCATTTACCTATGGGGTCTCGTTGCCGCGTGCCTGATGTCTGGTCGTGAATGTGGAGAATCCGATTCGATCCCGATCAACGTCAAATAATTCGAATTTTAAATGGCATCAAATTAACCCTTGTGTTAAACGCCCACACAGTACAAAAACGTAATCATCATTACCGAAATGTGTGTACAAATTAGATTAGCACACCCAGCAATGGATAATATGTCGTGATAATATATTTATTTATTTCTTTATTTAAATACATACGTGCATATTTACTAATGATAGAAATGATGTATATTAAGTTCGTTAAGATTTTTTCTTCAAACGTCATAA
This sequence comes from Harpalus rufipes, assembly GCA_951394225.1. Classification (NCBI taxonomy): domain Eukaryota; kingdom Metazoa; phylum Arthropoda; class Insecta; order Coleoptera; family Carabidae; genus Harpalus; species Harpalus rufipes. The sequence goes on from OX596274.1 coordinate 5,244,171, forward strand.
AAGTAGCATCTTTTGTGACTTGATTCACAAGGTATTCACAAGGTAGAAGTCTAATTTCTACGCCGCCGACGTAGAAATAAAATAAATAAATATCCATAAAAACTATACAGAATCAACGAATAATAAGTAACTTTAATAAAAGAAACCTGTAATATCGCCCTAAATGTCACTATAACACGCTAGGTAACCTAAGAATAAAGTTACTAAATACCATCAATAGCTGTCCAATTTAAATACATAACCCATGAATTGAAATATAAACAGAGTTTACTTTTGAGGAAATAACATATTAAAGAATAGCAGACTTACAGATTACAATTACAGGGACGGTAATGAACGTAAGATTACTTAGAATTAAAGTGATAAGAAAAGTTTATATTGTTTTGCAGTGATTCCTGGACATATCTTTCAGCCACACTGTTAGATTTCTATCCTATTGTACAAATTCAGGGGGCGTACATTATAATACTTCAAATTCCGACATAATTGCACACAAGGAGGATATAAAATTGCATAGTTTTTATTTAAACGTCAAAACGTGAAAATTTTCATTTCATGTTTATAACCAAAAGGGAACAAATAACATAGCTACAGGGCAATTGAAATCGCAAACGTAATTTACGTAAAATGTAACGTCAGTAGTAGATATTTTTCTTTAAATATCTACGTTTTAAGAAAAAATATAATGTGTCATTCGGAATAAAAGTGTCTTTGTGTGCCTTGCGTGCAATTGTCCGACTCTAAATTTTATATGTGATGCTTTATATTTTTCATTTGGCAGCAACACCCAGAATAGTAAAAGCACTTTTGTTTTCTTTTAAACAAATATTTTATTTCGCAGGTGGTGTAATATTTTTTACTGGTTTCAGAATATTAAGCCTTTGTTGATATAAACAAAAGTAGGCAGGTAACTACGTAATAACTTGATCCGCACGATAATATTTATTACCATTCTGACATGCGAACAACAGTCTACAAAATGACAATAAAATAAACTGAAAGTATAATGTTCTTCACTAATACAAACACGTTAATGTATCTTTCTTAATACGGTTTACTTTATTCTAAAATAATAAACATGAAGAATAAACAACATAATTATAAATTTGTCATATTGACATATATCAAAATAATTGTTCTACTTATCATAACATTCTGTAGTAGCCATGATCAGAGAATTTCAAAAACAATATTTATTTTTACACAGTTGTGTTTTTTAATGTTTACCTATAGGGTTTCCAAGGCAGTAAGCTTTATTTACAAATTACTGATCGGTAAATGATGTGAATCACTTACGATCAGAAGGCACAGGTGGTAAGTAAGTAAAAACAATAATCAAATTTTTAATGTCAAAATAATTTCCAAATCTTATTTTTCTAAATTTTGTACGTCGATCGTGCAAAAGACGTAATAGGTATTGCGGTCCGTAAGTTCTCTACCGGTATCGGATGTATTAGAGATTGAGACGAAGTCGAGCTATTACCTGATGTCTGTGTGTATTTATGTGTGGATTCTCTTTACGCACTAACTCAATTACTATCGTTCAGAAAATTTTGAAATTTTGTATTTCTACCTTATTCTAATATGGAAAGAAACCATTAAATTTTGGTGTCAATCGGATAACCGGAAATGGCAGTTTACTTGAAACTTAAAATAGTTTTTTTTCAAAAAATACCATTAAATGTTATTTTTTGCAATTTATTATTATAAAACTTAAAGATTATTTCATTTTCTACAGGCTTGCATTAATACTTTTTCTATATATTTTATGGATAAATTTATAAAATTATTTCTCGGGGCTTATGCACACAACTCCATGGTTACAGTTCAGCTCAGATGTATGTAACTGACAGATAAATGTCTTTGTCAAAAAAATAATCATTTCAAATTAATAACAGTAACGTTTTTAAAAGGAAATTGTAAATAGAACAATAGTTACATGGGAAGGAATTTAATATACATAATTTCAAATTAATAATAATGTTTTAAAACGAAAATTGTAAATAGAACAATAGTTATATGGAAAGGAACTTCAGATACATAATTTCTAGTATTAGTAAATATGCAGGTACAGTAAAATTTTTGAAAGATGTCCGATCAAGGGCACCTGTATCACGAACGAATTAACAAATAGGCATACATTTATCTCTTTCTTTTGCAAAGGCTGTAAGACTGTGTGATAAGGATGGATATAACACGCTTGTCTTTCAAAAATTCATATTGTTTCGACTAAGTTAGGACATTCCATTTATAAACGATGCTCGTTGTTGATAATACTTTTGCTGTAACGTAAGTTTATTTATTAATTCAGATACATTACCTGGATTCATAGCCGTACGTATAACGTTATATTCTGTCAGAGTCACTGACACTGACATTGTGTCAGTATCTTATTTTTAACATATTTGGTTTTACATATGCTTATAAACTTACTAGTTGACTTATTTTTGAATTTTGAATGTTTTTCCTGTAATATATATTTTTATAATAATAAAATAACAGTAGTATCTTACGTACCCTCATAAAAACTAAGCAAACGACACTACTGAATTTGTCATGATGGGCGGAGCAAAAATCTGAATTCATACAATTCATAGACAACCTTGATCGCACATCTTTCAAAAATTTTACTGTATGTATTTCAATACGAAAATAAATAAATATATTAACTCGGCATATTACCCATTGCTGGGTGTACTAATCTGCTTTGTACACAGATGTCGGTAATGATGATATTTGTATCGTACGGGCGTTTACCATGCGTTACCTCACGGGTACTCATTTTTGACGTGGAGAGTGCATCACAGGGGTCAGTTTTGTGCCATTTAAAATTCTAAATATTTGATAGTAGGAATTGAATACGGTTCCCCAGATTCGCGACCAGACACTCAGGCACGCAGCCATGAGACCCCATAGGTATATGTATTTAAATTATTAAAAAATAAATGGCGGGAGGTTTTGTGTTGGTCACATCAGATATTTACCTCCCGCTATCCTTGGTAAGGGAGGTATAGGGATCGTGCTAAAAATCGCATATCGAGATTTTGGTAAATGACCACGTTTTAAGGTCCCTACAATCCATTTTTAACATTTTCACGATGATGTCTGTGCGTATGTATGTATGTGTGTGTGTGTGTGGATCCTGTATACGTTCTAACTCAAATACTATCATTCAGAAAGTTTTGAAACCATGTATTTTTACCTTATTCTAATATGGAAAGAACTGATTAGATTTTGGTGGCAGTCGGATAACCGGAAATGGCAGTTTACTTGAAACTCAAGATAGTTTTTCTTCAAAAAATACCTTTAAATGTAATTTTTTCTTAATTTGTTATTATAAAAATTAAAGATTATTCCATTTTTTATAAGTTTGCTTTAATACTTTTTCTATATATTGTATAGATAAATTTATAAAGTAATATAAAAATTATATACATAGGTAAATGGCGGGAGGTAGTGTTGGCCACAATGATGAGTTTTTACTGAATAAGCACGTTTTAGGGTCCATATAATACGATTTTACCATTTTTACGATGATGTCTGTATGTATGTGTGTCTGTGTGTCTATGTGTGTGTGACAAAAGTTCCGAATCCCATAACTTCAATACCGCGATTCCAAAAATTATATTTTTTTCGTATTCCTCAAGTTTACATTCAGAAGAACAAGTGATTAGATTTTGGTTATAATTGGTGAACCGGAAGTAGCCTCATTTAAAGATTTAACAGTTAAATTTGATTTATTGACATTTAACATTATTATACTTAAAAAATATATTATTCTCTATATGATTTGATTACATTTTATACTTCATATTCAATAGATACAGAGTTAAAGAATTTTAAACAAATTAAATTTTATAATTCAGCCAGCTATGCCAAACTTGGGAACTAGTAATATATTCATATAATTCAAATTGACAGATGTCAGTATCAATAAAAAGTAAATTAATGTGGCAGAGATGAGAATGTTGAAATAGATGTTGGGGAAACATGGAAAGATACGGTAAGAAAATAACTCTAGTCTTACAAGTTTCTAGAAAGATACAAGAAAGACGATTACATTGGTTTTAACATGTCATGAGGAGAAATGAAGAATTATATTTGAACAAGAATGAGTAGTGTATTAATAGGAGGTTGAAAAAACAGAGAAGGACCAAAGATAAGATGGAAGGACTGTATTGCGGAAGACTTGAGAGAAAATGAACTGAATGAGAACGATACGCCAAAATAGGGACCCCTAATGAATGGGAAAAGCTAAAGAGGAAGAAGATGTCAGTGTCAAGTGCAATTTGAATAGTTTGTTCATGAAATAATTTTACTGGAAATTTAGAATCTTTTTCAAGAAAAATTATGTATGGAATTTATACATTATACACAGGATTGACGGAAGGTATTGTGCTGGTCACAACAGATTTTGTCTTTTGTGTTAAGATATTACATTCGTATTCCTTTCAGAGTCGGCTCTAAATAAGTGTTTCGAATTTCTGCCTTATTAAGTGATAATAAATCATTTCAAAAGTTTATTTTAAATTAGAATTGTGGCAATCAAATTTCAGAAAGTTGGAGAGAAATTTATTATCTAAATAGAGGCGACATCAGCAGAGCATTTCGCACTGAATCGACTAGGGGGCAACAGTATCGCGAACAGGGAATGATATTTTTTTGGAAGTTGATTCTGTCAGTTATAATTCTCTTATTTATAAATATCCTTTTTATTTATCAACGCTGACATCTGCCTGGCCTGGTTTCAAAGTTAGGGTGTAGAAAATAAGATTAATAATTCCGACAGAATAAATTCATAACAGACGATACAAAAATGATGGCGAGTAAAAAAATTTCAATAAGCTCTCGTTTAAGATTTACGATCATCCGTTATTTTGTCATCGTCTCCTTTATTATTTTCTTTCGTTTTATTGATTATCCTTTAACGTTTAAAAACAGCGGCGATTATTTTTATTATTATAAAAGAAAAAGCAAATTATATATGTCAAAAAACTCGTGAACGTCATGTTTGGTTTAATTAGAAATTTATTTGTTCTTGTTGGTTGCAAGGAAAATATTTTTATCATATTACTTTTCATGTTTTATGATTAATGTATTTTTTTAAATTTCATATATTATTAGACCTTTCAGAAACGCAAATATATAATTAATGTTTTTATTTAAATTTACTTCATCAGACAAATTAAATATATTATTACAAGTAAATGTTAAAAAATTACAGTATTTCCATGATAACATGAATGAACTGTTTCATTTTGAAAACGGGTCATGTCTTGCTTTGGCGGATTCGCACTCATCGAGTATCAACCCATCTATTTCTTATTAAAACGGGCCAAATTTCATGTATCCAACCATTCCTAGACAAGGATACACCTAGCGTTCATTTGTAAAAGGGGTCATCTCTCCGAGGAAAAAAAATCTGATGTGGCCAGCACATAACCTCTCGCCGTATATTTTACCTGGCTGTATGCATAAAACAAAGAATATTTTTATAAATACAAATAATATATTCATATAAATCTATGACGTATAAACTTCTTTATTATTCAATAATAGCATGTCTCAACATAAAGATATTTTACCATAAATTATGTTACAATAAATTACAAAGTAGAGTTTACCATATATAAATATTAGGCTGGTAACAGCAATTTTCAATTCGAACAACCTTGTTTACTCTCTCTTCATATTCTTCTAGTAAAAACATTAATTTTGGGCGGTCTAAAATGTATATATATGGATTGTGCATCTATTCTTACATATCTTCTTTTACATTTTATTTTTTAATACTTGTTATATCTAAATAACACTAATTCCCTTTAATAAAGTGACGGATAGATTGCACTCCGATTATTCTTATATTGATGTGTAATTTTGTCAATATTTACAACTTACTTGAGAAGAATTTGATAGCTTTTTCGCAATTCAAAGTTACTCTAGTCTACAGTGCTGGTGTACATTGTCCCATAATGTTTGAAACAAATTTAAGTCCTTCAACCTAGACTTGTCATCTCCATAATAGAGACAGATCAAGAATTAAGGGATTCTCCAAGTAAATTTTTCTTTCGTTACTCATTATTTCTGACACTGACATTTATCTGTCACAAATAATTAAAATTTTCAACTATTTTTCATGGCATCCTTTCGGTTGTAAAATTAATTACAACAGTTTATTTTATATATTATATTCCTTTTATCTCTAAATCTATAGAATATATATAAAAATATTTAAATTTATCAGAAAGAGAATTTATTTTTCTTTAATATTATCAAGAAAAAATTTCAAAAAATAATATTTAGAAGATTTTTTTTCAAGAATCTTCTACTTCCGGTTGTCCAATTGTTACCAAAACCTTTTCAGATCTTCCCATGAATGTCCGATTGGGAAATACGTAGTTAAACAAATTTAAAGTCTTATAGTTTTTGAGTAACCGTCCTTCCAACATCCTACATACATACACACACACACACACATACATCCACACACACACACACACACACACACACACACACACACACACACACAGACATCATCGTAAAAATGTTAAAATCGGATTGTAGGGACCGTTTTAAGGTCCTTAAAACGTGCTTATACAATAAAATCTGGATATGCGATTTTTAGCATGAATGCAATACCTCTCTTAGCGAGAGGTAAAAACTTGATGAATTATATTTTTACCTTCCGTCACCTTTAGGTAAGGAAGGTATTGTCTTTGGTAAAAAATTCAATGATGAGTTTTTAATGAATAAGCATGTTTTAGGGTCCCTATAATACGATTTTACCATTTTTACGATGATGTCTCTCTCTGTGTGTGTGTGTGTGTGTGTGTGTGTGTGTGTGTGTGTGTGTGTGTGTGTGTGTGTGTGTGTGTGTGTTAGGAAGTTGTATGTACGATTTTTCAGTGATTCCGGAAACTGTTCAATCCACCCTCATAAATAGATAAATTGAGGTCTTATTAATTATATATAAAATATTGTTTGTGATCTATTTAAAAAGCTGTCAAGTTGTGGATAATGGAAACCTATCAAATTGTACATTAAACTCGCTATAGAATATTGATTTTGCTTGGCGAACATATTCATTTTAATTAAATCACAACGAATGATGTACTAAATAATTGTTTTTTAATAGTCTATTTTTTTATTATACCTACTCAGTTTTAAAATTTTATCAGTAAGTTCGAAATAATAAAAATCTGTTGTGGCCAGCACAATACCTCTCGCCACTTTCTTTTTTGGCTACATTAATATAGGGCGCGAACAGTCATGTTACATTGTTGGCCTTGACAAGCAGATGTGGGAGCCCGTTTCAGTTTTATAATTAGTGATTATGTATATAATGTCAAATGATTTTCTAAATTCACGTAATTAATTTGTCACCAGGAGTGTGGAATTTACTTGTCGAGGAAAATGAATCACATGGAATTGGAAAATCATTAAATTTACAATGAGAAATTATGATATTTGACATCTATATACTTAATTACTAGCTATCATTCTGACATGGGCCCCCATATATGATTATCAAGGCCAACAAAGTCACACGACTGCTCGCGCCCTAATGTATTTAACATTTCTTGTATACCTACATTCTACACCAAAAATTATACTTATATCTATTCCGTATATTTAGATTGTTTAATTTTAAATTCATTTTATGAATTTGTCCTCTTCTAATTGTTCGAAATGTTTCCAATTCATTGTCAGGATTGACAGTATTTTTGAAGGATATATGTAATATACTTATAATTTTAAATATTTAACTATTAATACAATAAGAAATAAAATGTATGTACTTCCCAGAAAAAATCTTCCGTAATGTCTTCGGATTTCTGACACTCACATTTATTTGTCAGTTACAAACGTTTTAAATTTTCAACTATTTTCCATGGCATTCTTTCGGCTGTAATTTTTATTATAACAGATTATTTTATATATTATATTTCTTTTATCTCTAAATCTATAGAATATATAATAAAATATTTAAATGTATCAGATAGAGAATTTAATTTTCTTTAATATTATCAAGCATCTTCTACTTACGATTGTTCAATTGTTACCAAAATCTTTTCAGATCTTCCCATGAATGTCCGATTGGGAAATATGTAGTTAAACAAATATAAGTCTTATAGTTTTTGAGTAATCGTCCTTCCAACATCCCACATACATACACACACACATACATCATCGTAAAAATGTTAAAATCGGTTTGTAGGGACCTTAAAACGTGCTTATTCAATAAAATCTGGATATGCGATTTTTTGTATGAATCCAATACCTCTCTTAGCGAGAGGTAAAAATTGTAGTACACCTCCAGAGATGAAGTTTAAATTACCTAAAGTACAGCATTCATATCGTTAGCATTCACGCAAAATTGCAAAAAATTACTTTCAAATCTTTGAAATGATTCTTTGGTAGTCGGCTAATTACCATTACTTATTCACGAAACTCCAGCCCAACAGTGTAAGCGCCATTTATCAAATGAGCAGCGAAACCGCAGTGATTCAATTCCAGAGTTCGCATAAAATTTACCGACGCCGCCGATTTGGAGCTTCAAGGGCTGGGAGGCCGCTGCTCTTCTCATTGCTCGTTTGGCATGCCCGGTTTGTAAATGTGTTTTTAACATATTTCAGTCACGAATTCCAACGAAGCGTGGCCATTCCAGATTTTTATCTTTATTCTCTCTGGATCAATACGTTGAATTGTGAAAGTGAAATGGAATGAATTCCCTACGTCCGACGAAAATAATTGGGCGAAATTGTATCGAATTTTCGGACGGGGTCTGGTTTGATTTTCTTTCTCTGTAATTTTTTATGTTCAAATACTTGTTAAGCACCACCTTTCAAATTAGTGAGAACAAATAGTAAATGTTTTCTTGTCAGATTGTAAATCTGCAGTAATCAAAGAATGATTTATACAAGTACAGTAAAAATTTTGATACATGTCCGACCAAGGTCATTTGTATCATAAACGAATTAACAAACTGACATATTTATCTCCCTCCTTGATATAGCCTATAAGCGTGTGCGATAAGGATGGATATAACATGCTTTTCTTTCAAAAATTCATATTGGTTCGACTAAGTTAGGACATTCCATTTTAAAACGATGCTCGTTGTTGATAATATTTTCGTTGTAACGTAAGTTTATTTATTAATTCAGATACATTACCTTGATTCATAGCCGTACGATTAACGTTATTTTCTGTCAGGGTCACTGACATAAGGTGCGTTCAATGGAACTAGCATATCTAGCAAATAGGTACGTTCAATACCAAAAGTGCTATCTAGCTGCTAGCGCTTGTAATACAGCGAAAAGGTTTCATTGCTGAACGACATTAAATTGACATCTGAATCAAAATGGAGCCGATTATATTAGCAGAATTAGGTTATATACAAATAGGTTATATACAACAAGAAATAAAATTATAATAAACTTTTAATATTATAGATAAATTTCTGGTTCTTTTCATTGACCGTGTAATTTCCGTCATTATCTGTTAAATTTCGTACTGTTCGCTCTCTTTCATTTTGAAATCGTTCCTGTTCGCGCCCTAGCAAAACTTACATAGCGCTAAAATCTACGCTAGATTTTGCTCGAGCGAACCGGAAACAGATGATGCCTAGCACGACGTTCAAATACATAGTGCTAGAAGTTGCTACTTAGCGCTAGCGTCATTGAACGTACCCAATGCTTACTTAGTATTTGCTATCTACTAGAGCGTGCATTGAACGATCTGCTTGTTTTGCTACGATCGAATTGTCAGATGACTGTCAGTCAGTGACGTTACGAAGATAACACTGATATAGTTTGAGTCACGAAAGATGACTATTCAAGGTCATTTATTGACCGTATGGTATAATATTACTGGCAGATAACTTCACTGCATTTCGTATACATAGACGTGCAACATGAAATATTTATGGATACATTTTAACTAAAAAAAATAAGTAGTGTAATTTATTTGAAAATTATGTTTCTTTTTAAATAATGCCTTTTTCAAAGATTTGTATTATTCTTCTATGTTTTTGCAAAACCCAAAAACATAGATTTTACAAAAACCATAGAATAATAATTTGTTTTAAATGTCAACGTCACTGGGTAACTATTAGGACAGTGGGCAGTGCAGTAGATTATTAGATATCTGTAACTCTACGACATACGTCATTATTATTAGTAATGTATTAGACAGTAATGTCACAATTTACGTATATCTGTTACACAACATAAATTACGTAGACATACGTCATATAATCTTTCTCTTTCTAAATGTTGCTAAGCTACTACTGTATAAAGTGCTGTGTATTCTTTCTTTGAAGAAGTGACCTTGACTAGTCATCTTTCGTGAACCAAATTATATATTGAATGTAGTGTCAGATAAATAATAAATAGAAAATAAACTATCAATGGTATCAATTACTTGCATAATTTAATTTCAGTAAGATATTCCACGCAAGTGAACTCAAGTACACATATTTTATGTTATTTTTACGTAATTCATTAATTTTCATTGAAAATATATTCAAATATTACAAATTATATTTGAATCGAGAAAATAGTCGCTTGCTTTGCTTACTTAGCAAAACGAACAAATGCTAAGTTACCAAGCCGTTCAGTACATTTTACTTCCGCTTTGCTCGATTTGCTAGCTTCATTTAACGCACCTATTGACACTGTCAGTAATCTAATCAGTATCTTATTTTTCACAAATTTGGTTTTACATTTGCTAATAAACTTACCAGTTGAGTGAGACGAGCGGGAGATATTGTGTTGGCCACATCAGATTTTTTATTAGTTTTCTGTATTGCATTTTTAATCGTTTTATCTTGAATTATTATTAGGTATTATTATTCTGTAATTGGAACACTGTCCTGCTGTCCTGTTCAATAATAATAAATAATTTAGCTTAGCTAACAGAGAAAATTAATATAGGTAATATATTCAAAAATTCGGATATGTCTATAATACAAAATGGAATTTGCATATAGTAATCCGCTCTTTAGCTAAAAGGCGTAGTGTGTATTAGTAATCTAATTCAATATTAATGTTTATGACTAATTAATAATGTATTTCTATATTCCAAAATTAATTGAAGGTTTGTATAATTAATATGCAAACATGTTGAATAAGTTTAGATATAGCAAATGTATGTAACGTTGCAGTTCAATCAAAATTAAGTTTATAATGTGCATAGGTATTACAAATTATTTGAATATTGGAGATTAAATTAATAGAAAAGCAAACAACAGAAACAGAAATTGTATTGCTAGTAAAATATATTCAGTAATACCACTGATAAATAGAATAACATAGTTATTTTGCTGTTGGGCTATTGTATGATTTAATATTGAACTAATTAGGTACGTTATTGAATTTCATACAAATATGTTTTTATGCAACCCTATACGAACGGAATACAGTCTCATGGCCGTGTGCCTGAGTGTCTGGTTGGGAATCTGGCATGATTTACATGTTGAGTAATCTTAACTACTCTGCTTAAATTTGTACTACTGATGATTAGAACTTAGTTCTCGAAATACGTATATAGCTTATTTTATAATTTTAAGCTTAAGGGGTAATTGTTTTAGTTATAATTTAACCTTAGACTCCTCCTATTATTAATCAATGTTATTAATGACAGTTGTATCCTAGGCCATCTTACACTAAACATTCCTCTTATATCATCGAGAAACAAATCAACTTTCCATCGTAATAAAGTTAGGACAAATTATGAAATGAAATCTCCAATTTGGCAAATGTGCAATATTTTTAATGAAATAGAAGAAAGATGTATTCGCTGATTCAATCAATGTATTCAGACGAGAGTTGATAAATTTCTTTATATCTGTAGACATTTAACTTTTAATAATTATATTTCACTATTACCATTATAACTGTTAAAATTACAATATTTTCTTCATAATTTTTTTCTTTATTTTGTATTGTGTACTTTTTGCACGGCTTTTATGTATTTAAATTATTGTATAATCATCCTGTTATTGGAACTACTGGATTCATACTAAAAATCGCATATCCAGATTTTAGTGAGTAACCACGTTTTAAGGTCCCTAGAATCTAATTTTAATTTTTTTACGATGTGTTTGTTTGTGTGTGCGTGTGAGCGCGTGTGTGCGTGCGGCGTACGTGCGTACGTGTCTGTAAAAAGACGTTTTTTCAAAAACTATACTTGGATAACCCGATGTAATAGTTTCTTATAAAAAAACTTTTAAATATTATTTTTTGAAAATATTAAAGAACATTAAATTTACAGTCCGACATATTCAATTTTTTTATTATATCTTCTATAGATTTAGAGATAAAATTTATAATATATAGAATAATTCGAAGTTTGTAATTGACATATAAATATCAGTGATAAAAACCAACACTTTTGTTGACATTCTGTATCTATTATTTATTTTATTATTTATTGAATATTTCCAATTGAGCATTATGTATTTTTAATAACTACATGATACGAAATATAAATAAATAATACCAATCCCGTCAATAAATTGAAAGAATATCGAATATTTAAAAGAGTAGGTGAAAACTTCATCATAGAATGAATTAAATTATAACAAAAAAATCTGATGTGGCCAGCACAATACCTTCCGTCAATCCTGTGTATTACGTGCAAATTCCATACATAAATTTTCTTGCAAAAGATTCTAAATTTCCAGTAATATTATTTCATGCAAATGGCACTTGACACTGATATCTTCTTCTTCTTTAGCTTTTCCCATTCGTTAGGGTCGCTATTTTTTATTTTCTTCTTCCAATCATTTCTGTTTTGCGGGTCATCCTCACGTCAAGATTTTTCATTCAAAATTTCATTTTTTGGTATTTTATTATTCCTTTTGTCGGCAACTGAATTCCACACTTCTGATAATAAATAAACCACATGAAATAAGAAAATCTTGAAATTTTTAATGAAAAATTATGACATTTGTCAGTTATGGACGTAATTAATAGCTGTCATTTTGACACGGGTCGACATATCTGCATAGATTAAGGAAAATATATAGTGGAAGATTGGGTATCTCCCTTATAAACCGTGATAACAAGTTTAGTGCCGTCTATGAAAAGGTCAGAGAACTAAATTTGACAGCCGATAAGGTGGCGGGAAATATAAATTCATTTCGAATTGTTCTAAACTTTAAATTTTATTTCTTCATAATGTAATTAATAAAAAATCTATCGAAAATATTAAAGACATTATCAAGAAATGTGAAACATATCTTGCACTATAAAAACTAATTAAAATTATTAGTATGTTAATGTCTTTATTTAAAAATGTATACATTACACTATTTAAATCAAATAAATAATTACAAATGTCAAACTACGCGGCAACAACTACTAAAATTTAATCTCATACTACTCAAGGAACCAAAAATTTAAAATATTATTATTACAAGAGATATTTTTATTGCAAAAAAGGGATGTCTGCCAGAAATGCACTGTTTCTTTGACCTCGTCATCGATGTTCGTCCACTTTTTAACTAATTATCCTATTTTGCACTCTTTTTTCATTAAAACTGGCAACACGATACTATTCCAATATTCTCTGATGAATCTTATGAAGCTTTATGTCATTTTGCCAATCGTAATATCTTGCTGCACTCCTACAACCAAACTTCTAAGAGCACCGCCATGATGTACATTCTCCTAGTCCACTTATACACACCATTTCTTCTACTCGACACTATCAACTTCTTCTGCAGGAATGTCTCTTCACTACAAAGAAGTTACAAATATTTCATGTAATCTTTTTTTGAAATATTATTAATTTGTCATTAAGTTTTTATTTTATTTTTATTAAAACTGTACTACTTATGACATCTATGAAAGGGTCAGGAAGTATTTCCAAACGCTACTAGATTGAAAACTTGTTATCACGTTTCTCAATGCAGTTTCACCCCCCTGCATATCTGCTTGCCAAAGTCAGCAAAGTCACGTCATTGTTAAATGTTAAATATGATACGTATTTAACATAAAATGGAAATGGCGAGAGATATTGTGTTGGCCACAACAGATTTTTTTTTCTTAATTTCAATTTCTGTAAGTCTTTGTAATGGATTATTCCTCTTTCTATATATTTTTTCTCTTAATTCACGCATTTCACATATCTCTATCCGTCTTTACATCTTTTTAAATAATTATTAATTATCACAAGAGTCTTTTGAAAGACAGATAATAGTACTTAAAATTGTCTTTTGTTGCTTATCACTACTAAATTTCTTTTTTATTAGGTACCACTAAGTTATATTTTGCATTATTTTTTGTTTGTGAGCACAAATTATTTTATTGTATTTGCAATCATCAGTAGTGCTACTTATATTTAGTAAACAGTTATGCTTAGCTCAATATTTTGGTTAGTTTCATTGATAATTTTATTATTTAATTGATATATTAGTTGGAGATGTAACCTCATTCGTATCATTACGTTAAATGAAACACTGAACAGATTATATTTCATTAGAAAGGTTATCGTCGACGTAGATTCCAGGAAATCCTAGAATTGTAAATAAAACTAAAGCATGGGCGGTTGAAGTTGTATAAGAGCTTATGTTTCAGCAGGAAGAAATGACATTTTCCACTGCGGATTAGAGCTGAAAATTGCAGGAAAGCTATTGTGCACTCTCGCAGGATTTATGTAATAATTTACCGAGATCTGATTATGAAAGTAATGTATATTTATGTGCTTATAACTTTTGGCTATTATATATGACCATATGGGCTCTCCAATTAACGGAAATTTATGTCAATATTTAATTTATTTCATTTTAACGCTTCAAATCTTGACAAATAAAATTGGATTGCAAACAGTTCAATTGGTAATGAAATTATTTATTATGCAATTAATTACATGTGCCGTTTACTCACCTAGAAATTAATATATGGGTTGTTTGTACAACTGTTCATATGTTTTCATGTAATTGAATTAATTTCAAATATGATTTGTAAGATTCGTAAATTGTTTTCAGTGAATTGAAAAACAAAGTGAATACATTAATATGATTGAAATTAAATTAAAGGAATATGTAATTTTTTTGTATATATAACACATTTAAATTTTACAGCTGATAACATTTGCTTGAAGTAATATGTTTTAATTAAAATATGATTTACATTACAAAAATAAATAATAAAATTTGCCGCTTAAAATATCCCTGGCCTGCCAATAATGTGTACTGAAGTGTACATCTTTGTCATTTCATAAAACATAAATAGAAATATGATAAAATGAATTTATTTACTAAGGAAATGATACATAATAATTATTAAAATTTTGTTCAATCCTATTTTATTAAAATTGTTACATATGTGGTTCATAATAATATTTTCAGATTACTATATGTTAAGAATTTAAATTGTGTATCTTTTACAGGTACACGACCACGACTGTATTGTACAATGAGTTAAATCAGTTTTAAATGCGTGAAATAGAATAATACTATGTAATAGTTTGTAAAAATTTATTCGCCACTGTTGTTATGTTCATATGTTGTTTTAACACTCATTAAAATGTCGCCAATACATTACCTCCCATTGATCGTTTATTTATTAGTGTAAAAATCAAAGAAATACTATTAAAAAATCTGATGTGGCCAACACAATACCTCCCGTTTAATTTAATTTTTATTCATGTAAATACGTAAAATTAAATTAAATTTAAATACCGCATTCGATACATAAAATCACGCGTGTCCCACTTAGTGGGTTCGCACAAACCCGATAACAATAAGAACAACATCAACATCATACAACAAATCCTTACTCTTAAACATATTAAAGTTACCGATTTTCGGTAGCGAAATACCGCATCCGGATTACAATAATAGTTAGGAAACAATCTTCTTTCGCCACACATTCCTATCTAGGCAGACTTCTTTCGCCTCGGCCACACTCATAATCGCATTCATACATGCTCTTCCTCTCTTCATACTTGGAAACTCTCTCTCTTTAAGCATCCTACCAACCACATCCATCCACTTACACACTGCGCGGCCACGCAATCGAAAACCCTCAACCTCACCAAGATATATACGATTATTATTTATATACTTACCTATATTCATTGCTGGCGAGGAGAGTGCATCCCAGGGGGGTCAATTTTGTGCCATTTAAAATTCTAAAATATTTGGCGTCGGTCGGAATCAAACCCGTTCTCCAAATTCGCGTGAAGTGACGGCTGGTCAACGCATGCACGGAACAAATATATCATCATTATTACCGACATCTACGTACAAAGCAGTTGGCTCACCCATCAATGGGTAATATGCCGTGATGAAATATGTTTTTATTATCTTACCTTTCCATATAATTATTGTTACATTTACGATTTTCTATTTAAAATGTTAATATTATTATTTGTTGACAGTGACATATCTGTCAGTTACAAACATTTGAGATCTGAATTGTGTAACCATATGTGTATGAGTTGTGTTTAAAGCGTAGGGTCCGAGATTAAAATTGTGGTTGGTTTTATAAAATTCATAAAATATATAGAAAAAGTATTATTGCAAACCTGTAGAAAATTTAATAGTCTTTAATTTTTATATAATATAAATCTCGAAAAAAATACATTTAAAGGTATTTTTCGAAGAAAAACTTCAGCTTCCAGTAAAGTGCCATTTTCGGTTATCTGATTTACTCCAAAATTTAATGGCATCTTTCCATATAAAAGTAAGGTAGAAATATAACGTGGTCATTTACCAAAATCTCGATATGCGATTTTTAGAACGATCCCTATACCTCCCTTACCAAGGGTAGCAGGAGGATAAAATAACGATTACTATGATTAAATAAATATTAAATTTTATTTAATACTAAGAACTTAACACTAGGATTATTTATTTAAACAATATTTTAAGACTATTAATTTCCGCGATATTTATTTCGCCAACCGTTTATTTATTTCACCATTCAACTGTCTGAACTCCACTAAACGCGTCGGTCGCGTGCTCGCTAGACTCCGTGGCGTCGGGTGCACACACGCTACACATGTACGTACGTTGTAATTAATTACAGCTCCAATGTAAAGTTTGTGCCATTACGTCAGCAAAATGGCTAGGTACTGTCAACTTTTTGATTGGCGACAATACACATCATTGCATTGATTGCGACCACACTATCTTCACTCTTTACTAAAATGTTCATAAAAGATTACACGAAACTAAGCAGACTTTTTATCAGTTAAAAAGATGAATCCACGATTGTAAATATAATTGAATTTTGAAAAAAATGGATTTTCCCTTTAGTTTTATATACACAAATTTTTGTAATTATTGGGGCTAGTATGTCACAAGCATTTCCCAAACGCTATTAATTTTCTCGAGTTTGTTGTAAAAATAAAAAATCTCCGTTATTTCTTTTTGATAAAAATGCCCTTTATGTATTTTATTCGTTTTCATTGTATTGTGTAAGTATTTGACAAATAAAAATGTTCATATAATTGACTACAGATATTATCAAATAAACTGATATATCGAAATGGATTTATAATATAGGTTATATAAAATTTATAAACATCGTAACATTTAGTTTCTTTGTAGTCTCACTTCCAAGTTAAATTTTGATGAATGTTTACAATGTACCTATACCGTATGTAATCTTTAGTGTTTGTAGGAAATCTGAAATTTTCATTCATGTTCATACTTCCGTCACAAGTTATTAAATATTTATTCATAATACCAATAACTTGTAGAAAGTTTATGTATGTTATTATACTATAACATAACGAGAAAATAGAATATATTGTATGGAAACATTATTTGTAGAATATTTAGAATATTCAGTAATTTTTACCTCTCGCTAAGAGAGGTATCCTAAAAAATCGCATATCCAGATTTTATTGAATAAGCACGTTTTAAGGTCCCAACAATCCGATTTTAACATTTTTACGATGATGTCTGTGTGTGTGTGTGTGTGTGTGTATGTATGTGTGTATGTATGTGTGTATGTGGGATGTCGGAAGGACGATTACTCAAAAACTATAAGACTTTATATTTGTTTAACTACTTATTTCCCAATAGGCCATTCATGGCCATTATTATGTACGATAACACTTTATTAAAAGCAAAATTTTATAAATAAGCCAGACATCAAATTTAATAAATTCAATTCTTTAGCACGAGGGGTAGGTATATGTAAAGATTATTTCATGAAATCATAGTACAAACTTACAATACAAAATTTGATAAATTTATTTATGCATTATAGATATATTATTATTAATTAAATTTCAACTAGATATACATTAACTGCTGAACGCACACTGCGCGTCAGGTCAGTGCGCATGACCAAGTGTGTTTGTCAAATAAATGTCAAAAAATAATAAATAAAATTTGCTCGAATTGAATAATTCAGTATGTTTAAAGATATGGAATATCAGTAAAGGTAGAAAACATGTAAGCTTCTGCGACTAATTATCCGGCTAAATATACCTTCAAAATGTTCAAAATTTGCAAATAAAAGCTAGCTTCAATTTAATCGCTAACAGCCAAATTCTGGAAAGAGTGTTAGCTAACACCAAAATGAGTGTTAACTAGCACCGCCGTAACACGGTATTAAAATTTAGCCTAAAACCGAATTCTCGAAACAAAAACTGTATTAGGCTAGTTCAGTGCTAGCTTAGTACCACAACGTATCAAAATGACAGCTGACATTGCAGGTTATATGGTGAACAAAAGTCACAGCAAGTAAAATTTTACTAAGAATGAAGTAGATGTGATGATACAGGTAGTAAATATATGAACTAGTATTTTATTTGGCAAACTATCGCCATATAATTGTCCAATGAAGAAAGATCGTATTTAGGAACAAGTTTCTTTGGCTATAAATACCAAATAATGCAAGACTAGCACTAGGCTAGAGGCCAAAATACTATACGGTACGCGCTCAGTAATAAATTTAGATACTTTGAGTGAGATATGTCAACTGACGTAAGCACTACTTTAATGTAGCTATTTCATCGTTTGATTAGACAAGAAGTACATTTACAATTATGTAAAAAACGAATATAACGGCTTCAATTTCGTGAATTTGTTAGGCAGGCGAGAACATGAAATAACTATCATATTATTGTCATCAACTATCACATTGTTATTATCTGCCATATTGTTGTCATCACGACCGTATATTTTGCAGACAATTGGTAAATTTTGAGTCTACGTTATTCTTGATAGCACAGCAGAAGTACTCGATCTCGCATATCTAACTTGAAGAAAAATGACACAGATGGACATCCAAATGTATAAACCATTTAATAAGCTTTTATTTCCCGCCGGTAAAAACTCCCTCTTTCTAGAAATGGTATCTATAATTAACCATATCGCAAAAGTCCAGAATAGAATTAAGCACGGAATTAAGTCTGTAACGTGTAGTAAATAAATAAGGTTAAGATAAGTATACTTGTCGTCTTGGACGACGGTTTTTATTTGGACGGTTAAATTAATCGTTATTGCTTCTCTTTCTTTATCAGAATGTTAAAATGGCCTCATTTAATTACTCTGATGTTAGAAATAAATAATTTTTAAATAAATAATTACTAAACAATACAACTAATTTCAGCTACAACTGCTATGGACTAGTTTTATGTTTTGGTGCTAAACTTAACCTATATCAGAAGGTGCTATTCTTTGAGAATAGGATTAGATTATTTAATTCATGTTGTCATGATATGGCAATTGTTTTGAGAATAGGGTTAGCGGTAACACTGGCAACTAACACCGGTATTAACGCTAATACTTTTTTGAGAATTCGGCTGTTAATGATTATTTGTACAGTCAGAGCAATAATTTGAATGAACGCTTAGTAACCTACGCTTCTCTTCATAGGTACTATGCTTTATGCTTGGGACTGTACAATATAATTTCTCTTTCACTTTACCACTGCGCATGCAACCTTGAAATGAGTTGCTGAATTGGGACTATTGTACTTAGCCTGAGATATTGTAATTAGTGACGGTAGGAGTAAGGAGCTTGCAATTAACAGAGATTATCACAGGTACAAAATGTTTTCAAGATAAAAGATGTATTCAGATATGTAGATATCTATTTAGATTTACTTCAATAACTCCAATTAAAAATAATTAATCTTCACATATGCAAGGTGTGACGATACATACCTCCTCTCAGTATCGTTGTTTTGAAAAACAATTGTAGTCAGCCTCAAACGATGTAACATCGTAAATGAATCGCCACATGCTGGAATTATAACCGGGAACTTTTCAACCCACCCTCGTATTTATATTATTTATCAAATCTACTAATTTTATCTACATGCAGCATCTTTTTTTACACTCGCTAAGAGAGGTATTGGATTCATGCTAAAAATCGCATATCCAGATTTTAATGAATAAGCACGTTTTAAGGTCCCTACAATCCGATTTTAATATTTTTATGATGATGTCTGTGTGTGTGTGTGTGTGTGTGTGTATGTGTGTGTGCATGTATGTGTGTGTGTGTGTACATGTGTGTGGGACGTTGGAAGGACGATTACTCAAAAACTATAAGACTATATTTTTTGTTTAACTACATTTAACTACGTATTTCCCATCGGACATTCATGGGAAGATTTGAAAAAAATCTTCTAAATATTATTTTTTGAATTTTTACCTTTAACAATACTGCCATATTCGTATTTTTACTCATTTTGTTTAATTTAAAAAAAATCATAATTCTTCAATTTTCAATAAAAAGTTCAAAATTTAAAAAAATCTAATTTATATTGATATAGGTACTCTTTAATGCGCTGATTCCAAATTTTGAAACCGCATGTCGATATCTCTTTTCGTTCTCGAGATATTTGCCCTCTAATTTTTATTTAAAAATACTCATTTTTGGGTTATGCCCCAAAAATGGGTCAAAATACAGACTTGAGAGTATAACCATTCGATTCTACGGGCAAAATTAGATAAGTATACCAATTTTCATATTTTTTTAACAATAGATACAATCTCTAGAGTAAAATAACTAAAATGGCCAAAATCTGCAAAAATCGTGAGGGGTACCCCTTGCGATTTTTTCAGATTTTGGCCATTTTCAGTTATTTTGCTCTAGAGACTGTATCTATTGTTAAAAAAATATGAAATTTGGTATACTTATGTAATTTTGTCCGGGGAATCGAATGGTGGTATTAATGAGCTCGTATTTCGACCCATTTTTTTGATATAGCCCAAAAATGAGTATTTTTAGGCAAAATTTTGAGGGCAAATATCTCGACAACGAAAAGAGATATCGACATGCGGTTTCAAAATTTGGAATCAGCGCATTAAAGAGTACCTACATCAATACAAATTTGATTTTTTTAAATTTTGAACTTTTTATTGAAAATTGAAGAATTATGATTTTTTTAAGAAATTAAACAAAATGAGTAAAAATGCGAATAAGGCAGCAATGTTAATCGATTCTATGCATACAAATGAATAAGTATACACATTTTTACCATTATTAAACACCTCAATCATTTTCAACCTTTAGGTAAAGAAGGTATTGTCTTTGGTCATAAAATTCAATGATGAGTTTTTCGTGAAAAGCACGTTTTAGGGTCCCAATAATGCGGTTTTAGCATTTTTACGATGATGTATGTATGTACATATGTATATGTGTGTGTATGTGTGTGTGACGATCCTTTCGGATCGCATCATATGTATATGTGTGTGTATGTGTGTGTGACGATCCTTTCGGATCGTATAATTCCAATAGCATATTTCCAAATTGACGGAAGGTAATGTGCTGGCCACATCAGATTTTTTCTTGGTAACATTCAAGAAAATTAAATTCTCAATCTGACACATTTAATTTTTTTTATTATATCTCGTTGTAGGTTTGGAGATATAGTACATAATAATATAGAATAATCTGATGTAATTAATCTTGTTGCCCAAAAAACAGTTGAGATATTTAAACGTTTGTAATTGACAGATAAATGCAAAAAGTCAGTGTCAAAAATCTGATTTTTCTGGGAAGTACGAGTACATTTGATACATATATATATATATATATATATATATATATATATATATATATATATATATATATATATATATGTATTTAAATTATACGTATGTTAATATTGCAAATATCCTTAAGAAATACAGCTAATACCGTCAATGAATTTGAATAATTTTGAACATATTAGAAGAGTAGGACAAAATTACTCATAGAACGAAAGAAGATATACAATTTCAATTATTTGTGTGTACAAGATTCAAGAAATGTTAAATTTGTTACTTGTAGGTTTGTTTGCCTCGGCAAGCAGATTTGTGAGTCCGTGTCAGAATGATAGCTAGTAGTTATTTACATAGATATCACAAATGTCATATTGTTTTATAAAAAAATTGCAAGATATTGTGGATGAATTTGGAAAATCATAATGTTTTGAATGAAAACATATGATACTTGACACCTATGTACATTAATACTAGCTGTCATTTTGACAAGGCCAACAAAGTCACATAACTGCTCGCGCCGTATGCAACATAAAATGAAAATGGCGAGAGGTATTGTGCTGGCCACAACAGATTTTTGTTAATTAGATTTAATGAATGTAGCATAATAATTAAAAATAAAAATATTCCTGGCATGTTAAGAAGTAACTAAAACAAAAATTCCATTCCGACGTCCTCGAATTGAGATATATTTCAAGAATGCGTGCGATAAAATCATTTTGTGACCTAATTTTATCAAAACTGTTTATATTTATGTGCGTTTTAGCTCCAACGACAAAATTTAATGAACGTTTCACATAGTAAAATTTGTTAGGATGAGCATATTTGTGTAATACACATTTGTTATATGCGTGGAACTTTTATGACTGGTTGTAATGGATTAAGTAAAAAGAGCAGTAAAATAAGTCATTCATGTAGTGAATTAAATGACAAAGTAGAGTATGTACACTTTAAGTTCTGCTAGCCGACTCATAAATCGCCCGGTGTGCGGCAAGGGGAAAAAGAGTAACGTTGCGGGTTTTGATTGGCGGCAGTCCGAATCTATAAATGGCAACGGAAATTAAGATCTTTGTCGATAGGCAAAGCTTTTAATAACTTGAGATCTTTCTAATTCCGTCTGAAATTAGTAAGGTTTCATCAAGTCAAGTAGCTTGATATTTTTGTAAATTACTTGACTTGAAAATCAAGCTTTTCAAAAATTCATTACTTGACTTGACTTGATCTATCGATACTACTTGACTTGATCAAGTAATTTCAAGAAAATTCAAGCTACTTGATAACGAACCGATTATGTAAGAAAACGCGCGAATCAGTAGAATCATAACCTAGCTGTGTGTGGTACGGCGTGGTGTGCCATATGCTGTGCTGATTCACTACTGCAAGTTAAAATCTGTGCAGAGGTTTAAAAAATTTACTCAATATTGGAATATATACTAGAATGACCCGAGAATTCCTAATCATTATTATTAAGTTAACTGTAAATGGTTAAACTATCGCACAAAAGCCCAAAAAGCTATACTCCATTCGAAAGAGAATAATAATAGGGACTTCAGATTTTGTCCACATATTCTCGACTTATTCTAGTATATATTCCATTAATGAATGGGTTTTTTAAACTTCTTAATATCTCGGAGAAAAATAAAGTTCCAAAATGTGCCATGTTATTTAAATGGGAAAAAATCAAGTGCATTTAGGCACGGACAAATATTAAAATTAAGCGGAATCTTTGTCAGTATAATTTGTTTTTATTTGGAACCATTTTAGGGAGTGGTCCAGTTAAAATTCGACTTGCCCCCTTTTAAGGTCCACCATAATACATATACTATAAATAGTTTGTTAATTCATATATACTTTCAAATCTTTTTTTCTAATTTTTAAATTTGAATGTATGATTTATTTTTATGAATAAAAGTTTATATTTGAAGGTATATTATTGATATTGTTATAAAACATAAGGAACTATATGAAAATGAAATGTTGTCTTGAAGAACTTTTTCTGGTAACTACAAAAATAATTACTTGATTTTTTCAAGAAATTGAAAAATAACTACTTGATTTTTCAAGTACTTGAAATTTAACTACTTGGCTTGACTTAATTTTCGGCTACTATTATTTGACTTGAGATTGACTTGATTTCAAGTCAAGTCAAGTAATTTGAATATCAAGTCAAGCCGTGAAACTCTAGAAATTGGTAATGGAGTAATGTATGTGTCAAAGACTAGCAGAGATGACTTAGTGGGATTTCTTTTGAGGCCATTATTCTTTACCCAAATATAGTGATAGGTCGTTCATGAACGGGTCGTTCATTTTGAACGACTCATTTCAGTGAGTTATGAACAAGAATCTGCTACTTCCGGTTGTCCAATTGTTACCAAAACCTTTTTAGATCTTCCCATGAATGTCCGATTGGGAAACACGTAGTTAAACACATATTAAGTCTTATAGTTTTTGGGTAATCGTCCTTCCAACATCCCACACACATACACACACACACACACATACATCCACAAACACACACACACACACACACACACACACAGACATCATCGTAAAAATGTTAAAATCGGATTGTAGGGATCTTAAAACGTACTTATTCATTGAAATCTGGATATGTAAAAGAGTAAAGGAAATTCCTAAATTTTAACATTTTTTGTGGACATGATAAATAATAATATACACATTATTGTAGGTATCGTAAGAATAAGATATAAAGTGTAACACGAGGGGGGTGTTACCGAGGCTCTGATGCTGGTAGTCTTGTGCTTCTTTTACCAACGATGAAAACGACTTGATTAACCGAAGGACGAACACACATACACTTACACTTAACTTTGATGATCGATGATGATGGACACAGACATTAGTAATATTACTAACTTCTTTATTTATTTGCACATATTTACACTAACACTAAACAATTGTTAACTATTATACTTATTATTATTATTATTATTATTATTGATAACTAAACTAAACATAACTAAATCAAAATAACTAGTTACATTATAACTTAGCAGGCAGGCGTGTAGCCCGCGCCAGAAACTCAAACCCAGACTACATGCCTCGTCGACACGAATATCTAAGACCGACTATCCCAAAACAAAACGTTACTTTCTTGAGAGGATTATCTCTGAGGGGTTGAAGAGGGTATTATATGGCATCCATATCACAACATCAGCCCTACATGTAGGCTTGCAATAACTTCTAGACTTAATTGTCAACAAATAACTGTCCAATGTCTCTGACAGCTAGACTAAACACTCAATTAATAAAAGATGATAACTATTTCTAAACAGAATTTTGACTAACAAAGATAACAAGTTGAAATATTATTTCTGAAACTATAATTTAGAAAAGATTATAAAAAGTTATTTATTTGTTATTGCTCGCCTTGTCACAAAAGCAACGGTTCGAAATGGGGTCATTTCACATTTTCTAATTTATTTTTTTCTTGAAAGAATAGGTCAAATTAAATATGTAGGTGTATGTTTTACACCTTACAAGTCTTTACAATCAGAGATATGATTTTTTAAAAGTTGTCTTAAATATCAAATATTTGGACGCTGACGTCACGGCTATCCGTCACGGCTTGTCGGATGCGGCAGCAGCCCTCTACCGGTTGTGTTCGGAAAAATGATTGTTTGGGGTATCAATTCTCAGTTTGATTTTGTAACAGCAACATATTGTTAACGAAAAACATATTTCACACAACTTTTAGTATTTATTTTAATAAATGTTTTATTTACATACCTTTATTCTTAAATCTGCTGTCACTTGTCACAATTTTAGGTTAGCTTGTATACAGCAGCAAACGGATACCACGTGGACCGTTGTGTGTGTGTGAGAGGAATGTCTTTGTGTGAGTAACACGTCACGAATTTTACAGCCGCGAAAGTTTATTAGCAAATTTATGAATGAAAAGTCGCATATTTCATGTTATTTTATATTATTATATTTATTAAATGAGACGGATTTCATGATTTTATAAAAAAACAACGAATTTTTTTTTGAAAATTACCCCATTGTATCAGTGTGACAATATAGGAAAAATTTAAATGGAATCCGATACACACTTCTATACTATTTTTAACATCGACAGAATAAATTTTATAGAAACATAGAAGAATGTAGAAGATTACAATAGGTAATAAAAGGAATGTAAGCAACAAAGAGGAGTAAACTGTACATTTCGTAAAAATAATGCGTATAGTTTGTGAACGTTTTCCATTTGACTATTAATTAAACAACTACAATGATTGACGGAATTGTGAAAAACAAATAACTGCCAATACTCTTCCAATTGAATAGAGTACGCCTGAATAAAATACCGAACTCATTACTCCAATGTTGGTGAACAAAACAATTTTGCAACATTCATCGCCTGTCTCGGTAAATGCGTCCCATTCTCACGGACACAACTGTTCGAAAGAGTTCTATTTAATTTCGAATCAGCTCTTTAACTGGTCACATTTGTTTCAAACGTCACTTCTGCAATATCGCTTTGTTCATTTGAAAAAACGAAAAATATATGAGTTAAACGCAAAAAATCCCAGACAAAAAGATCTGGCGATCCATTACTGTTGCCAGGGTTGGATTTCCATTCTAATTCCAATTTGGATGATAATCGCCGTAATTTAACTTTATAAGAACGCTTCACACCCGAGAATTGCGCGTTTTCGCCCACATCCGTTCTGACGAGGCCAAAGCGAACTCAAGAAACGGAAACGGAACTTTAGGCTTCGTGCTCTTCCTTCGCCTTATACGCCTAAAGTGTCTATGAGACTATTCCATTGGCGTACGTTTCATTTTCAACATTTCAATACGCGCTACAGTTGTATGAGTATGCAAATAAAATAAAAGTAAATATAATTACGATTAATGGACGTATCTGATACAGTATTATTGAAATAGAATTGAAAATAACGGTTTATTTATTCTGTATGTCATCAATTGACATATACCATCGCTATATTATTTTATTATTATGATTCTATTAATAACGTATTTTCACATTTTCAGCATATAATATTTTAGTTACTCTATTATTCAAATAATTAATTCATTTAAAAATGTAAATGCAAATAAATATTTCGAAAATAGGTTTCAGAATTTATTACTTTTAAAAATTAATAAAGTTTTTAGTTAATACTATTTAATATTTAATCTGTCAGTTCGTGGCATTGTGTTTAAATAAAATATGGAGAATTTCATTAAAAATTTATTAATTGCAAATTGATTTTATTTTTATAAAATATACATATTTAGATTCAGGTATTGGCATGTATTGCTAAGCGATATGACATCTGGTGATAAAATAATGAACTGCAGGTTGACTTGTCATTAAAGTATGTAATATTAAAAATTTGTTAAATATTATACGTAATTTGTGTATCTAAATTGACATATATATATATATATATATATATATATATATATATATATATATATATATATATACAGGGTGACGCTCGAAAGCCGTTACATAGGCATTTAACATGGGAAATAAGAATAGTTTGAATATTTGCCTCCCATTACAACTTATTGTAATAAAACTTTATACACATGTTTGGGAACACTTATTGCATCATATTAATAACAAATTGTTCTAGCAATTTTAAAATAATACTTATTATCACTTATAAAAGAATAGCACAGCATAATGGTAACGTCCTTGCTTTTTGTTCCAAAGGTACTCTTTAATTTTTTTATATTTTTATTTATAAAACAATTAAAAACAAATAAAAATAAATAAAAACAAATAAAAACAAATAAAAATAAATAAAAAATTAAAACAAATAAAAACACAAAAGTACGTAGTAAAAATTAAAATTTAAAAAAATTAAGGTGTTCTAGGTTTGAACCCAGTACCTTTGGAACAAGAAGCAAGGATGTTACCATTGTGCTACGGTCGCTTATGACTTAATCATCTTTTTATGAGTGATAATAAGTATTATTTTAAAAATGCTAAAACATTTTCTTATTCCTCTTAATTATTATTTATTAATTTTAAACGATCTGTTATTGATATAATACAATAAGTGTTCTCAAACATGTGTGCATATATATTTATATATATATATATATATATATATATATATATATATATATATATATATATATATATATATATATATATATATACAGTGTGTTAATTAAAAACCTGGCCATCGGCGTTTAACACGGGAAATCAATTTTCCTTGCGAAAAAGTTCCCAAATTATTTTAGCAAAATACTTCAAATGTTGTAGAGAATTAAATTCTACACCCAAATTAGTACAAAGATTTTATTTTTGACATTTCATAACCGAGAAAATCAATTTTAAATTTTTCTGAAAGCTGATTTACAGCGGTAGCCATGGACCTCAAACAAAATTACGATCAATTGTATCTTAACTGTCAAAAAAGTTTGTGTTTTGTGATTTTCGTGCAATAACATATTTCTTTGAAAGTATGGAACAGTTTTCTCGCCAAGAAAAGCTTCAGATTATAAAATGGTGGACAAATTTTGTTCGAGTTACATGGCTATCGCTATAAATCAGCAATCTTCAAAAAAATTTAAAATTGATTTTCTCGGTTATTAAATGTCTAAAATAAAATCTTGTTACTTACTCGGATGCAGAATTTAATTCTCTATAACATTTATTAGAAGTATTTTTGTCTAAAATAATTTGGAAATTTTTGCGCAAAGAAAAGCTGGGAAATCAGCTATGGCCAGGTTTTTTAACATAATGTATATTGTAATTGCAAGAACTGAAATTAGATATAGTCCGATTTTTGCAAATTTAAAAATATTTAATATTATTTAATAAAGCTCATCTTTGTGCTTCGTATTGTTCTGAAAAGAAAAATGTAATTTAGGAAAGAAATTAAAGACAATGGAAATGAGAATCAAATGAGATCAGAATTACATGAAAATGAGATATTTAAAACCCAGATTTATATCTTGTCATTTTTTAATTTATATTTTTTGTTTTTTTTACGAAATATAATGTACCTAATCGTGATAAAATTTGAAAATTATTTTCTTTACATAACATTAGGGGATTACAGTTGATTACAGTTAAGAGAAATTAGTAAAAAATAGTAAAAGTATATGCTTAATAACGAATATTAATGAAGAAATAAAATGATATAATTGAGATACATCTACCAATGAAAGTAGGTAAATAGTGTGATATGACAAGTTTCATAAAGTAATTTGGGATATTTATATTGAACATTCTGTAATATTTTAACATTTTTGAAATCTGGTAAATGACCAGTTTGGCATATGTGCTTTGTCAAAGCCAACCAGATCAATTATAATGTTTGTAACAAATGCTATGTTGGAGAAACTTCTCAACCCTTATGGAAACGCATTTACCAACATCAATATCATGACAGTAGAAATAACCCCGAGCATAGTACTTTGACAAAACACATATGCCAAACTGGTCATTTACCAGATTTCAAAAAGGTATAGATATGTAATCTATAAAACAATCTGTAAATCTCACAGCCTGCTCACAGCCCAAACATCTCCATGGTAACTACTTGAGAAATTAAAATGTCTGTAATTGACAGATAAATGTCATTAATGTCAGTGTCAAAAATTCAGAGATAGCACTAAAGGCTTTTTCTGGGAACGATATTTAATATTTCATATTGTATTAATAATTATATATTTTAAATTATAGGTATAGGTATAGGTATTACATGAACCCTTCAGAAATAACGCCAATCCCGCTAATGAATTGGAAAAACCTCGAACATTTAGAAGAAATGGAGAAAACTTGCTCATAGAGAATGAATTTAAAATTGTAGAAAATACGTAAATATAAAGATTAGGTGTAATTAGAATTTTTTGTATGTACAAGAAATGTTAAATACAATACTTGATGACGGATGTACATTCATGATACCACTTTCGGTTTACTAAGTGGGACACGCGTGATTTTATGTATGTATGTATGAATTAATATCAACTTTGAAATTTCAAATAGAACATACTATATTTTTTTACAAATTTGAATATTACATCGAATTTGCTTTACAATCATATAAAATAATCCATATGTTACATTATTAAAAAGTAAAATGGCGGCACTTTTTTATACACCTAGTCGAAAAGAGAATAGTGAGCCATGAATGTGGCTTGAAATAAAACAATAAACTAACTATTATTATTAAACGAAATATTTTTTTTGCTATAATAATACAGAAAATAAGAATAAGGAACACTTAATAACAACAAAATGATTTTACAACAAATATTCAAAATGACTCCCAGTCTCTTCAATACATTTTTCACAACGTTTTGAAACAGAACAATTATTACTGAGTATTTACAGGTTGATATTTACCGTGTTACAATTGTTTTAGTTAATTGTTTTATTTCAAGCCATAGTCATGGCTCACTATTCTCTTTTCGACTAGGTGTATAAAAAAGTGCCTGCCATTTTACTTTTTAATAATGTAACACATAGATTATTTTAAATGATTGTAGAGCAAATTTGATGTACTTTTCAAATTTGTAAAAAATATAGTATGTTCCATTTAAAATTTCAAAGTAGATATTAATTACTAATAAACCGGAAGTGGTATCATGAATGTACATCGTTCATTAAGTAGCTTATATGTTTCTGTATAAATGATGTTATATGAAAGAAATTGCTAACTTAATAAATATGCGAGATATTTGCTGGGTCCACTAAAATAAATAACCGTAACTTTGATTTCGACATGAACGACGTCGCTGAGAAACTCCCGCTAACTAAACAGCCAGGCCAGAACAAGTTTGGTTAGGAAGATGTATCACACTTCGGTTTTCTCTCGTTCATATGATTCACTATTATTTCTTAACATGTAATGGAGCACACAACTTCAATTTCGTCTTTCATATGGATGTTTTTAAGTCGGATATAAATAAAAAAGCTTTTAATTTTTTCCTGTGTTACACAAAGAGAAAATTGCAGGGATGTAAGTAAAGTGTTCCGCTTTTCTTTACATTATGAAAACAGAGGAAGGTGGGGTCGAAGAACTGAGACGCCACTGAAATAATAACCATCGTGAAGGGCTGGGTATGCTACCCCATCTGTTTCGACAGGAAACGCCGAGATTCTCGTGTTTATTACACTGTTATTTAGCTCCTCGATTTCTCACTAGTCGGCAACTCACAGCTAAACTCCCCATTATGATTATGAATGATGCAAAGGCATTCAGGGCTCCCGTGGATGAAATTTACTTAAAACTTCTCGGGAGCACCAACTTTCGCCTTTGTTTTTTCGGATGTTGAATCGTCGCAGTGGTTTAATCCTGTCAAAGTAATTTAGAATTTAATTTAATATCACTTTGAATTCTTATTATCCTTTTACGTAGAAAATTAGCCGGGGAAGGACTAAATGAAGACAGTACGGTGTACTGAATTTAATATTGTTTCGTTAAGTTGGTTTCCACTTCGTAAATGCTTAATGATGACTCCTTTGATATATTTTAGTGTGCTTTATGTTTCGTGAAACCCGTAAAACGATCGTTTTAATGGTAATTAATTTTTAGTTTTATTGTTTTGCATATATTGCATCATGAAATGAGAAATTATGTACAACAAGTAGATGAAACGGGTTTGATAAGTTCATAGAACAATATTTTAATTAATATATGTTTATATAATAGTAAAATATAAGTATAAAAATATAATTATTTGATTATAATAAAATAATATGTATTTGTACACAGTCACAGTGTTAGGGCCAGTTGCATAAAACGTTGTTAGCTGATCATGTGTTTAACTACACATTGTAACCATGGATACGTATCAAAAATACATTGGAAAAGAAGCCTTGTCAAAGTTAACAACGTGATTAAAGTTAACAATGCTTTATGCAACTGGGCTTTAGTGTTCCACAAAAGTATGCCAATACAGTAACCATATACAGTGGCGTAAATAAATGTAAGCAACGCATGTCATCGAGGCTTTGGGGACCCTTAAAATTAAAAAAATCTGTTGTGGCCAGCACAATACATCTCGCTACTTCCGTTTTTGGTTACATAAATATAGGGCGCGAGCAATCATGTGATATCGTTAGCCTTGGCAAAGCAGATATGTGGGCCCGTGTTAGAATGGCCATTAGTAATTATGTACATAGATGTCAAATGGTAGAATTTTTCATTAAAAATTACAAGATTTTCTAAATTCACGTAGTTAGTTTGTCATACTTGGCCTAGACAATCAGATATGGAGGCCCTTGTCAAAATGATAGTAATTATTTATATAAATGTCAAATGTCATAATTTTTCACGTTAATTTGTCCCCAGGAATGTGGAATTTACTTGTCGAGGAAAATAAACCATATGAAATTGGATTATCATGAAATTTGGAATGGAAAATTGACATTGGACATCTATGTACATAATTACTGTAATTGTCGGGCCCCCATATTTGATTGCTAAGTCGAACAAAGTCACATGACTGCTCACGGCCTATAAATGTCTCATCTCTTTTCTTTATGTTTAGATTATTTTTATAATTTTAGATTGATTTTTTAAGGGAGTTTTCTCCTACATTTCTAATTGTTGTAATTTCTTCCAATTTCTTGACGGGATTTCTAATGGGTATATGAATATATCTATAATTTTAAATATTTAATTGTTATTATTGTTATACAACAAGAAATAGTAAACTTACCAATATCACAGAAAAATTCTTCAATAAAGTCAGTTAAAATTCTTCATTTACACGTAAAAGCGTAATTTGTTCTTAATTTTGCCTGAGTACCCTCTCATCCTTTTTACAAATAAATATCATGTCTATTTTTTTTACCTCTCGCTAAGAGAGGTATTGCATTCATGCTAAAAATCGCATATCCAGATTTTATTGAATAAGCACGTTTTAAGGTCCCTACAATCCGATTTTAACATTTTTACGATGATGTCTGTGTGTGTGTGTGTGTGTGTGTGTGTGTGTGTGTGGATGTGTGTGTGTGGGATGTTGGAAGGACGGTTACTCAAAAACTATAAGACTTAAAATTTGTTTAACAACGTATTTCCCAATCGGACATTCATGGGAAGATCTGAAAAGGTTTTGGTAATAATTGGACAACCGGAAGTAGAAGATTCTTGAAAAAAAATCTTCTAAATATTATTTTTTGAAAATTTTTCGTGGTAATATTAAAGAAAATTAAATTCTCTATCTGATACATTTAAATATTTTATTATATATTCCATAGATTTAGAGATAAAAGAAGTATAATATATAAAATAATCTGTTGTAATAAATTTGACAGCCGAAAGAATGCCATGAAAAATAGTTGATAATTTAAATTATTTGTAACTGACAGATAAATGTCAGTGTCAGAAATAATGAGTAATGAATTAAAAATGTACTTGGAGAATCCCTTAGTTCTTGATCTGTGACTATTATGGAGATGACAAGTCTAGGTTGAAGGACTTAAATTTGTTTCAAACATTATGGGACAATGTACACCAGTACTGTAGACTAGAGTAACTTTGAATTGCGAAAAAGCTATCAAATTCTTCTCAAGTAAGTTGTAAATATTGACAAAATCGGAGTGCAATCTATCCGTCACTTTATTAAAGGGAATTAAGGTTATTTAGATATAACAAGTATGAAAAAATAAAATGTAAAAGAAGATATATAAGAATAGATGCACAATCCAGATATATACATTTTAGACCGCCCAAAATTAATTCTTTTTACTAGAAGAATATGAAGAGAAAGTAGACAAAGTTGTTCGAATTGAAAATTGCAGTTACCAGCCTAATATTTATATATGGTAAACTCTACTTTGTAATTTATTGTAACATAATTTATGGTAAAATATCTTCATGTTGAGACATACTATTATTGAATAATAAAGAAGTTTATACGTCATAGATTTATATGAATATATTATTTGTATTTATAAAAATAATCTTTGCTTTATGCATACAGCCAGGTAAAATATACGGCGAGAGGTTATGTGCTGGCCACATCAGATTTTTTAATTTTGCTTAGAACATATCCCGCTATGTATTCTACTACATTTTCATCGTATCTGTTTAGACATCGTATTAATATAGTCACGATCAAATCTACTAACACACAAAATCTTCTCTACAAACAGGATTTTTAAAATTTTCTCTTTTTGAGAGAGACCTGTAATATGTTTATTGTATAAATAAATTGTATATCTGTTTTAATCAGTAATCTTTAATACGCAGATTCGAATTGTTGCGCATGGGGATTATTATTAAATCCGCCCGGCTCTAAAAAGTCTTGGCTTAATTTAAGGGTTAATAAAAACTCTAAATTATTTTTTACGAATGACTCAAAGTGCAAACATAAAATGACACAATTAAACTAACCATGTGATCGCTGGATCAACTGGCGGTCGCTGTCAGCGTTAGCCAATAGAATTCAAATATTACGTGCATGCGCATAATCAAGAAATCAGAAACTGGGAGAGATTGACTTATGCAGCAATTATATTCTCATCTCTCAGTCTAGGCTTCAGCTAGTTTCTACGTAAAGGATAGTAGCATTAGCAATATATTAGTTAATAGGTATATGTTTAGTACAATTCGTCTAGTCTTACCTGGTAGTTGGGTTAAGATGCGCAATAGTACATAGACTGTGGTGGGGGGTGAAATATGGAACGGAGCTTATTCTGTCCTAACTTTGCTGCAGTTAAGATCGGAAAATACAAACCGGGGCGTAAACTATGAAAGCATTTAAAAGTTACACCATCTCAGACATAAATAATATTTGTTAAATTTCAGTCTTATTCTATAACAATATGCAGTAAATATTATTTTATACAGACCCTAATAACGTAAATTAATTTTCTTTGTGACAAAATGTAGAATTTTATGCTCCAAAATTATATCTGAAACATTTTTTTTTTTCTAAAATGAAAAGGGGAGCCATATGTGTATTAAAATCTGATTGGT
Organism: Harpalus rufipes; assembly: GCA_951394225.1. NCBI lineage: Eukaryota > Metazoa > Arthropoda > Insecta > Coleoptera > Carabidae > Harpalus > Harpalus rufipes. The sequence goes on from OX596274.1 coordinate 5,279,057, forward strand.
CATGCTATATCCCAGTGCAATATTTGCGATTGAATTTAAAGTTTACGTAACAACACTGCTTGTTTAGACAGATTATAAAAAATTACATTTCAAAATTCTGATTTTGATGTTAAACGGCAACGGTACGTTTTTAATTAATACTCTGTATGAACACATTGATATTTATCCCTAAATACATACATCCACGTACAAATAATTTCCTGAATCCAATCTCCATTTTAATGAAATACTGGTGCGCAACATTCTATTTGGTTGGAGAAATCATTACGCTAAATAGAACATACTATTCACAATCCACGTTACAAATCGCACTGAATATTACGAAATATCTGCATCGGCGCACTGCATTCGTTATGCGTTCATTTGTTTGCGTCTACGAGATTATACGCATATTTATGACATACGTATAAATCTTATGCCACTCGTAAGTAAATGAGAAACAATAAAGATTATGTTTACCGTAAAACGGATTGTGAAATATGGCGACTAAAAATAGAAATGTGTATAATACCAAACGCGTAATATAAATCTTTTGGAGTTTGCATTTCTTGTTTGATAAGTTAATTTGATGCAGATTTTATGTTTCTCTTATTTATGTTTATTTACAACTACAAAATATTCCTTATCCGTCCTCACTGAATGTTTTGAATTCGCCTGGCCAGAAAGAGACAAGTAGAGATGGAGATATATTTAGTCTAGTTCGAGCTTTTCTCACTAGATGCCATCCAGTGTTAAAGTTAAAATTTAAGCGCCCATACGATGAAAAATAGGTTTATTGTTATAAAAATAAAAATAAAAATCTGTTATGACCAGCACAATACCTTGACGGAAGGTCAATCCTTTGTATTATGTACAAATTCCATAAATAAATTTCCTTGCAAAAGATTCTAAATTTCCAGTAAAATTATTTCATAAACAAACTATGCAAATGGCACTTGACACTGACATCTTTTTATTTAGCGTTTCCCACTCGTTAAGTGGTCGCATAAACATTTCCAACTCGTAGGGTGGAAATGAATTCTATTTCTCACCCAAAAAGATTGTTATTGCAGTTATGAATGACATATTTCCCAACCTCTAAAAGGTTAGGAATCGACATATTATTATAATGATTGTGAATAAAATAATTTTCGTCATGTAATTATACTTATTTGTACATATAGATTATCTTGAATGATATTAGCATAATAAGCTTCTTGTCGTTATTCACAATTAATTACAGTAGGAAAAGGAGTATACATAAACTTTATTTTAATTTACCCTTCACTAATCCAATAAATCTTGATTATCAAATTTTGCCAGGAGAATAAATTATTAGAATAATATTTTTTAATTATACATTTGAGGAGATTAAATTGTATATTGTGATTCATATGTATGCGATTCTTTTATAATTCATAAATAAATTATCTTTAATTATTTTTTTTACCTCTCGCTAAGAGAGGTATTGGATTCATCCTAAAAAGCACATATCCAGATTTCAATGAATAAGTAAGTTTTAAGGTCCCTATAATCCGATTTTAACATTTTTACGATGATGCCTGTGTGTATGTATGTGTGTGTGTGTGTGTGTGTGTGTGTGTGTGTGTGTATGTATATGTGTGTGGGACGTTGGAAGGACGATTACTCAAAAACTATAAGACTTAATATTTGTTTAACTACGTATTTCCCAATTGGACATTCATGGGAAGATCTGAAAAGGTTTTGGTAACAATTGGTCACGCGGAAGTAGCAGATTCTTGAAAAAAAAAAATTCTAAATACTATTTTTTGAAAAATTTTCATAGAAAATTAAATTTTCAATTTGACACATTCAATTTTTTTATTATATCTCGTATAGGTTTGGAGGTATAGTATATAATAATATAGAATATCTGACAGATAAATGCAAAATGTCAGTGTCAAAAATCAGATTTTTCTGGGAGGTACGGGTACATTTAGTATATATATATATATATAATTGTATTATTAATTAAATATGTATTTAAATTATAGGTATGTTAACATTACATATATCCTTAAGAAATACCGTTAATACTGTCAATGAATTTGAAGAATTTTGAACATATTAGAAGAGCAGGACAAAATTCCTCATAGAACGAAAGAAGAGATACACAATTACAATTATTTGTTATATTACAAGAAATGTTAAGTTCGTTACTTATAGGGCGCGAGCAGTCATGTGACTTTGTTGGTCTTGGCACGGAGATATGAGGATCCGTGTCAGAATGACGGCTAGTAGTTATTTACATATATGTATGTCACAAGTGTCATAATTTTTCATTCAAAATTTCAAAATATTCTGATGTTTATTTGTCATCAATAGTATGGAATATACTTTTCGAGGAAAGTAATCCAAATGGATTTGAAAAATCATGATGTTTTAAATGAAAAATTATGATACTTGACACCTATGTACATTATTAATAGCTGTCAAACACGGGCCCCCATAAAATGAAAATGGCAAGAGGTATTGTGCTGGCCACAACATATTTTTTTTCTAAAAACATTGTACTATTTATTTATCCTATATTTATATAATATTTGTAATGGTTTCATATTATTCAATTATAATTAAATATTTAATGAATATTGGTTAGAAATTTGTAATATTAGTATATTTAGCAAATTTATTTTGATTATATTTGTAACCATAATATCAGTGAAAAATAACATTTAAAAATTAAATACAAAATAAACAAATAATTGTGAATTATCTGCAAAATTGGTCATATATAAACTCATTATAACAAAAATTCAATTATTATTTACACATAAATTATCATTATTTGAAGTTTTAATATAAATTTTCGTTATATAAATTCTATATAAAAGTTTTAATAGAGCATTTGCGAAACGAGTGATTCAATAAAAAATATCCAAATCTTCGGCTAACTTTCCCCCTAAATCATCGAGGGTAATCAATGTTTCCAGTTGAAACCACTAGAGGCGTCATTTTGCCATCGATTCGTTTGTTTGCCTTTATATTTCAATTATCACAATGGCTTTTCCCGATTTTGCAAATAATGCCACGCCGTTTTATTCTGCGGAAGTAACCAGTCGAAATTTCATTATTTCTCTTGCTTATTTGCATTGTAAATGTAAATTTGACTTAAATGTTCCTTGGAATTGCTTCACTGTATTGAAATTGAGAACTTTCATTACATTGTAATGCGGTTAGAATGAGAAATTCTGTAACATAGATAGTAAACAAAAATAGGTAGAAGTGTAGATACTTGTTCACGTATATATTTCTATTTCATTCAATTTAAACATTAAAAAATAATTGTCTATTTGAAATTTGAAATAATTTTTACCTTCCATCATCTGTATGTATGTATGTATGTAGGTGTGTGCGTGTGTGTGCGCGTATGCGTGTGTGTGTGTGTGTGTGTCGGTGTGTGTGACAAAGCTTCGGATCGCATAACTTTAATACCATGATTCCAAAAATTATATTTTTTTCGTATTCCTGAAGTTTACATCCAGAAGAACAACTGATTAGATTTTGGTCATAATTGGTGAACCGGAAGTAGCCTCATTTGAAGATTTAACAGTAAAATTTGATTTATTGACATTTAACGTTATTATAACTTAAAGAATATATTATTCTCTATACGATTTGATTGCATTTTATACTTCATATTCAATAGATATAGAGTTAAAGAATTTTAAAGAAATTAAATTTTATAAATCAGCCAGCTATGCTAATCAACAAAATTGTTAATATATTCATATAATTCAAATTGACAGATATCAGTAAAAATAAAAAGTAAATTAATGTGGCAGAGATGAGGATGTTGAAGTAGATGTTGGGCAAGACACGGAAAGATAGGTAAGGAAATAACTCTAGTGTTACAAATTTCTAGAAAGATACAAGCTAGATGATTACATTGGTTTGAAATGTCATGAGGAGAAATGCAGAATATATTAGATGAAGAATGAATAGCTTAGGTTGAAGAAACAGAGGAAGACCAAAGATAAAATGGAAGGACTGTATTGCGGAAGACTTAAGAGAAAAGGAACTGAATGAGAACGACACGTAAAACAGAAATGAGGGATGAAGAAAATAAAAATTACCGACCCCTAACGAATAAGGAAAGCTAAAGAAGAAGATTAAAATTTATGTGTGCAAGTTATATATAATACACAGAATTGACAGAAGTTATTGTGCTGGCCACAACAGATTTTTTTCAGTACTAGGAAGTTCATAAAAATCTGCTACAGCAAATAAAAAATTATCGTAAAATAAAAAGGTATCTAATTCTTCTATTTGATGTGTACTACGGGTTCTTTAATTTGATTGTACTGTGATTATCGAGACAGTCTGACTCCGTACATTTTTCTTCCCTAATAATTAATGCACTTCTTCTCGGAAATCATTATTGTTTCCTTCATAAATATTGAATAATCCTACTTTTCTTGTTCAATAACTGTAGACCTCCTTATAACATCCGTCTTTCACGCGTCCTTCAAACGTAGCAGATAAATAAATTACGTTTTAAGAGACAATTTAATGGAGCTAATAATTTATCTAAGATAAGCTTAGACAGAAATACAAGACACAACACTTGGGATACCTCCACGTTAATTGGTTTACGCGGATATAAAATCCCAAATAATTAATTTAAATGAATGAGTTGATACCGGTAATAATTAATTGCTCGATGTTTGTCAAACCTGCCAGCAGAAAAGTTTTGTAATAAGTAAACGTAGATACTACGTTGTGCAAACCTATAGAAGATTTAATAATCTTTAATTTTTATAATAACAAAAATCGCGAAAAAATTACATTTAAGGGTATTTTTGGAAGAAAAACTATTTCCGAATTATAGTATTTGAGTTAGAGTGTTCGGAAGATCTACACTCACACAAATACACACACATACATACATGAACATACACACATATACACACCCACAGACATCATTGTGAAAAGGTTTAAATCGGATTCTGTGGACCTTGAAACGTGGTGATTTATCAAAATCTCGATATGCATGATCCCTATACCACCCGGGAGGTAAAAAAATCATAATTTCATTTGTTATTTTTGACAGTTTAATTTGCAAAAATTTAAACGAACACTATGGGATAATTATTTGCCTATTCTATTCTAGTGAAATTAATTGAATTATTTAAATATTAATATACCGATAACAAATTCAATAAATTTCCATTACACAATAACAATGAATATCATTCTGAACTTGAAATGATAATTTTATCTACCTATATATATTTTATTTTATTATTTATTTAACCGTGAATTTACTACTCATACAAAAAATACTAAAACCATTGACAATAGGTTTTTGTTTTGCCCTTTCACTATTTCTGATACTTTACAAAGAAACATTTTCTTTTCACAACAGTGAATCACTTTTTTTCCTTTCGCTTGGTACATCGCATTGCTATCACTTAGGATGATGAAAATTGGCTGTAACTTTAAACAATTAATACTTATCAATTATTTATAGTAATTTTTCTAATATCTGTTATTAGTCGAGAATTATAAAATATATATTAAAAAATGAAAAATGATTCACCGTATACCTTCCGATGTACACAGTGAATCAGGTTACGGTTCACAGTGAATCATGATATTAAAATCTGAGTAAATGAAATGAAGAACTCTTTGTAGATAAGTATTATTTATTAATCAGTCTTATTAATTATTGTACATCACAGTATACAGGTACATACATTTGTTTATGTCAAATAATCACATCAACGTCACAAAACGTAAATAAACAAAAAACTATTCTTTTAAATTAACAAAACAATGAGGAATTTCAAAACGAACAAAAATTTACTTTCTTTAGCGAATATTTAAAAATGAGAAGTCTATGGGAAAATAATAATATGATTGCTGTCTTGTGGTACTCCCACCCAAAAAACGAGGCTTCGGCAGGATCGTTCTTATTTCTTCTTCTTTTACATAAGATAAATCTGGCACTTGTGGCATTTGGAACTGCTCCCGACAACTTGTAGTTAATCTTAGGAAACTTACATAATATTCATTGTCTTTGTTCTTAGTTTCTAGAATTTTTCCAACGTAATAAATTTTCTGTTTTTTCGTTGCAAACAATACTAAAACAAAATCACCTTCGTCAGGTTGTTGAGTTAATCCTTTCTCAAGAATATCTTCTGTCAAAACTTGGGCTTCATCATCTAAAATATCTTCCTCTATCCAGTCTTCATCATCATCCGTGTCTTGCAAAATAACATCTGTTTCGTCTTCCGAATCGCTCTGTAAAATTTTACGGACTTCGTGTTTCTCCTTCGTCTGTTTTTTGGTTCTCTTTGCTGATGCCTTTTCAATTTCATTTTTTTCAGGGGTGTCTGTAGCAATCATGCTTCGACCTAGTTTTCTCGGTTTCCTTTTGTTCTTTCGTGGGCCAGCTTTGATTGGGTCCCTGAATTGTTGCGGAGATATAAAGTTATCATTTTTAGTTGCTTTCTGTTGTAAACCCGATGGTCCTGCTTGTTGGTCAAAGTGAGTGTTTGTAGAAAACGAATTACATAATGCCTGAGATGGCCCTTCTTTGACATTTTCACTAGTATTTATTTCGTGTATGATCAGTGATCTTTCTTCAACGGCATCTGCGATATGTTCTTCTTGCGAGGCGACTTCTACTGTACGAGTTTCATAGTCAGGACACGGACGGTCAGTTGTTGAGCTAGGCATAAAATCCTCATCAGTAAATATGTCTCTATCAAAGGGATAGATACCAGTTTTCTTGAAAGCATTTATAATATTTACAGGAGTCATAGCCCTTGGGAAAGCTATTCCAATTATTTCACCAATGTCGTAAATAGTCACTGGCTGTCCAGGATTTCTCATCATCCATGAATCAATAGCAGAGTTATAAAAAGTTTTAAAAGGAGCAAAAACTCCTACGTCCAGTGGCTGCAATTTTGCTGAGGTATGTGGATGAAGCGTGATTACAGTCACTCCAGATGCTTTGGCAATATTGAGTGCTTCGATCGATAAATGCGATTCATGATTATCCATGATGAGAATACTAGGATTTTCTTGAGAACTACTTGTATGTTTTATGAAGTGTTTCATAACATCTACAAAAATTTCACTATTCATCCAGCCTGTTGGTGCAGCTAATCCTAAAGTTCCTGGTGGTGTGCCTTTAGTCATATGAGCCTTGAAATTTTTACGGGGGAACACAAGAACAGGCGGTAAAGCTTGGCCACTTGCACTGATCATGCAACAAGTCGTCACTAGTATTCCTCTCTCGCCACTTGTGACTTTCCCCAAGCTTCTTTTTCCTCGTTGCGGTTTGTGAACTGTTGTAGTCGAAGTTTCGTCTAAGTTAAATATTCTTGTGCCGTCTGAGAAGCCTTGGTTTCTTAGTATAACTGACTCTAAATTATCAAAAAACTTCTATACATTACTCTTATTAAATGCTGTCGCTCTAGCAAGACTACATGGCTCCGGCTTACGCAAAGATATTTCAGGATGTCTCTTACGAAATGTCTTTAACCAGTCTATGCCTGCCATTTTGTTTTCTTCCCATTTTTTTGGAATTTTTATATTATTTATTGTAGCCATTTCGTACGCTACTTTGCGACAATCATTCGTAGTGAGTCCATAAAATAATAAGGCACAATTTTCTAAATACTTTTTTAAGATGTCTTCTTGCTCGTCATTTAAAATTCGATTCACATCGTAGTGGGGTATTAAACGAATATTATTTATGCATTCAGCAGTTTTAATTTTGATGCAATAACGCCTTACAGTTGAAAAGGCAATCCCTGCTTGAAATGCCGCTTGTCGAATACTGGCACCATTATTAATCAGTTCTAGTGCCATTCTCATTTGATTTTCAGTGTGGTTGCCGATTTTTCTTTCTCTGACGGTCTTGCGAGGCATTCTGTTTAAGAAATAAAAACGAATAATTGCCAAAAATCTGATGATTTTTTTCTTTTTAACAGTTTAATTAGGTAAAACGAATGGGTTCACAGTGAATCATGATTCACTGTGTACCAAACGAATTTGATTCACTGTGTACCCCTACACCAATTCCGTTTCAAAATGAAAATCTAACCAAACTTTTACACTTAGATTACTGGCTTTAACTAAAACATAATATTGAATTATCGTGAATTATAATAAAAATAAATGAAATTGGTTATAAGTTATATTCACCTCATTAGAAATAAAAAATACTTACATAGCAAAAATAAATGAACAGCACAATAGCAAACATTTGCCCACAGAACTAAGGCACTGCATCAGCCGGCCACTACTTTTAACTCAAAGCATGCGCTATAAGAGAGATACTCTAGGAGAAAAGGACAGCAATAATACGTTGTCCCATTCGCACAAAATATATCTGATTCACTGTGTACCCCTGATCCACTGTTGGCACAATGACCCTACATATGCATATAAACAATAATGGACATTTTTTGTTTGATTAAGGGCACCCAACTGCCATGGACATTTTGCACTTTTATTATTAAAATGTTTTTTTATAGGAAATAAATCATTTGAATAACTATATTCATGCTGTATACCGTTTGGTTATCGTAGCTACTTTAAAAAAGCTTTTTGGAATAAATTTGAACCAGTTAACTTTTCGACTAACATATTTGTCGAGTATTTAATAGCATGCCCCTATAATCGACCAATTTTTCATCTTATTAAAGGAATTTATTGGAGACCAGAATTTAGTTGTTAAACCTAAAGGTGTCGCACAAATTAATACTCTTCTGCGCAACAAGAATTTGATATGAGGAGAAATATTAAATTCTGGCAAAGCAGATTCATAAGGCCTGTCGCGTCTCAAGTGCTACAATAAATGTACAAAATATATCTTAGGTCATTAAAACTAATTTAAGTTATTTATGGGTCTCATGTTTGAAATGACATCCTATACCTTCATTCTCTAATTAATTTTACTGAAATTGTTTTAGGTAAATTTAAATTATATACTGTATTTCACAATTATTTTCAAATTTCTAAATAATTCAGGAATCTCCCATAAAATTGAACATTTTTGTTTATTGAAGTGTCTGATTTATTTCGTGAGAGTAAATACATTTTATCTACTTGTTAAAATTAACACACGCAGCAGCGTTAGATGTACGTACGTTGTTGTTTTTAATGAGTTGATTTTTTAAAAAAATGTTTTTATCTTCCGTCACTTATCTTTGCTCAAAAAATTCAATAGTGAGTTTCTAATGAGTAAGCAAGTTTTGAGGTCCTAGAATATAAATTTACTATTGTTACGTTGCTGTCTGTATATATGTGTGTGTGTGTGTGTGTGTATGTGTGTGTGTGTGTGTGTGTGTGTGTCTGTGTGTGTATGTAACTATCGTTTCGGATCGCATAACTCCAATACCACGATTCCAAAAGTTACATTTTTTTCGTATTTCTCAAGTTTAGGTCCATGTGTAGACATGACTAGATTTTGGTTATAATTGGTCCGCCGGAAAAACCCTCAACTTTTAACAGTTCTTCTAGAAAAAAGCAGTTAAATAACATTTATTAACATTTAATGTTATTAAAATTTTAAAGAATATATTATTCTATATACGATTTGATTGCATTTTATACTTCATATTTAATAGATATAGAGTTAAAGAATTATAAAGATATTAAATTTCATAAATCAGCCAAGCATGCTAACTATAGAAACTGCTAATATAATCAGATAATTCAAATTGTCAGAGATAAATTTATGCCAAGTTGTTAATTCGTTCATGATACTGATAACCTTGATCGGACATTTTTTAAAAAAATTACTGTACATGTTTCATTTGATCTATTCTTTGAGAAAAAAAAAAATCAGAAAATGTGAAATGACCTCATTATTTTTAGTTGTGCGACTGAGAATAAGAGATAACTAGAATAGTTTTACATATAATTATATTGTTCAATATTATGAGATCACCCACAACAACTAGTGAACTTTGAACGAGCGTACTTTGTTAATTATAATTGGATTTTTTTTATAATTCATCCAAAAAATTCATCACAAATTTATGAAAGGCGGTGTGAGTTGGTGTTGGGAAAAATTGTATCCCTCCCGAGAATAGCAGCTCATGTTTTAAAACTTTCTGCTTGTGGATAAAATATGCATTTAGTCACTTCTTGTACCATAAATAATTATTAACAAAATTACAGCACCGTTAGTAGAGTGGTATTAAACTTTTTAAGTCTGAAATTGCAATCAGTAATAATTTATAATCGTCATACAAGCCCAAACTCATAATAGTTCAGTCGGTTTACATTTTCAATAAATTATAAAACCTACACAAATGATTAGAAATTTCTATAAAATTCTATCGGCTATTTTAAATATAGACTTAAAACTTAATAAAAAAAATCTGATGTGGACACCACACGACTTCCTTGTACGATTATTAAACTATACATATTTTTTTAATAATTAAATTACAAAATATTGACAGGCTTAAGCCAAGCCCGAGAAATATTTTGATATAGAACAAAAAATAATTCATTTACTACTATCATTCTTAAATTAACATTAATCTAACCCGGTTCTTTTTAAAGAGAGTTTTGATTACAACAAAAAAATATTTGATTACAACAATGAATATGACTAATTTCACAATTAAAATATAATATTTGTTATTGTACGAATCATAAAATTGCACGTATTTAACGTAATTTGACATGATTTTTTTTTATTTTTTTGTCCTAATCCATTGCAAGCTTTATTACAAAAACAAAAAGTATATAATTTTTAAATTTACATATCTCGCTTATACAAAGAGCTAATTTAATAATACTTGATGTGCTAGACGCAGAAATTAATTCTCTAAAACTTTTATTTGAAGCATTTATTTCTAAAATCAAAATAAAATCATTTTTTCAAGAAAAACTGTTAACAACTTCAAGTAATGTACCACTTCCGGTTAGCCTATTTTAACCAAAATCTATTATGTTATTTCGATAGACATAAAAGTCTTGTATACCAAATTTGAAAAGTTTTGGATTATATTTTAAAACAGTTTTTTTTTAAATCTATTATAGGCTTCATGTAAAGTGCCACTTCTGGAAATTGTGTAATAACCAGAAAGGGAGGTGCACAACTAGATGTTATAGGAGTCCTAAATACAAAATTTCAACTTTCTACGGCTTATCGTTTTTGAGTTATGCGAGATACGTACGTACAGACGTCACGACAAAATTAGTCAAAATGGATTCAGGGATGATCAAAATGGATATTGAAATCTGAAAATCGAAATTTTTCGCGATTACAATACTTCTTTTACTTACGTACAAGGAAGTAAAAAACTTTGGGCAAAATGACTGGTGATAATAGTTCGATCGGCATTTTATTTTTTACACAATGAAAAACTTCGTAAAAATTCAGTGCGTACATTCAAACCTACCTGCAAGACATATAGGACAATACTCACAGAAAAATTTGCAGGGCTTAGGGATACAATGCCTAATATAATTGAAGCTGGTATTACTAATAAAGGCGATCTAACCCAATATTAAATGGTGGAATTCTTGAATAACATATTTAGTTTTTGTAGTCGAAATAAAATTGTAGAAATATATAACCATTTAAGTAGGTTTTATAATTTGTTTGTTAAAAATATAAATCGGCTGAAATATTATGGATTTGGGCTCATACTTTTACCTCCCGCTACCCTTGGTAAGGGAGGTATAGGGATCATGCTAAAAATCGCATATCGAGATTTTGATAAATGACCACGTTTCAAGATCCATAGAATTTGATTTTAACATTTTTACAATGATATCTGTTGGTGTGTATGTGTGTATGTCTGTGTGTGTTTGTATGTCTCTGTGTGTTTGTGTGTCAGTGTCAGTGTGGATCTTCTGGTCACTCTAGTTCAAATACTATCAACCGCAGAATTTTGAAACCTTGTATTTCGACTTTACTTTAATATGGAAAGAAGCCATTAGATATTGGTGTAAATCGGATAACTGGAAATCGTACTTTACTAAAAGCTAAAAATAGTTTTTCTTCCAAAAATACCTTTAATTTTTCTATATACTTTATAGATAAATTAATAAAATAATCAATTTTATAAATACCGGAGTTTATGTTTTAAAGATAAACACAATTGCTTAGTTACACAGTTCAAATTTCAAATGTATGTCACTGTCAAAAAATAATAATTAATTCAAATTAATAATAGTAACATTTTATAAAGAAAATTGTAAATAGACCACTAGTTATATGGAAAGGAACTTAATATACATAGTTTCCAGCATTAGTAAATATACAGGTATGTATTACCCATTGCTGGGTGTGCTAATCTGCTTTCTACACAGATTTCAGTATGATAATATATTTATATCAGGCGGGCGTTTACCAAGCGTCGTCTTACTCATTTCTGGCGTGGAGGGTGCACCACAGTTGTCAATTTTGTGCCATTTAAAATTCGAAATATTTGGTGTTGGTAGGGATTGAATTCGGTTCCCCAGATTCGCGACCAGACACTCAGGCACGCGGCAACGAGACCCCATAGGTATATGTATTTAAATTAATAAAAATTAAATGGCGGGGGGTATTGTGTTGGTCACATCAGATTTTTTACGTAAGAAATAAAATTCTCGAATGTGAGATAATTTAATGTTTAATGCTATATGTGTTTACTTGGTTGTTAGAGAAAAGTAAATAAAGTTTTATTACTTGATAATAAAATGCTCTTCTTTTTATTTGCTGTCAAAGCGATAATGGTATTTTAGGTTTATTTATTTAACGTTAGTTAAATTAACCACATAATAATGCAATTTAAATTGCGATATAAATTGTGCATCTCTGAGCCACGTGTTTATGACAAAATAACACTTAAATAATGTCGCAAACGAGTGAAGTGAAGAACAGTGAAGTTGGCAGAATTTTATATTGAATGCTATTTTATTTAAGCAATAATGCGATTTTAAAGCTTTCATATTTCAGAAAATTTAAAATAAGAATAGAATTATTTAATTAAGCATAATGCATTTACTAAATTTAAAAAATACATAACTATAGGGCGCGAGCAGTAATGTGACATTGTTGACCTTGACAAACAGATATGGGGGCCCGTGTCAGAATGAAAATTAGTAATTACGTACATAGATATCAAATGTCAGAATGTTTAATTAATAATTTCAAGATTTTCTAAATTCACGTAGTTAATTTGTCACCAGGAGTGTGGAATTTACTTGCCGAGGAAAATAAACCACATGGAATTGGAAAGTCACTAAATTCAGAATGAAAAATTATGATATTTGACATCTATGAACATAATTACTAGCTATCATTCTGTCATGGGCCCCCATATCTGCTTGTATTTAACATTTCTTGTATACCTACACTCTACATCAAAAATTATACTTATATCTATTCTTTATATTTAGATTTTTTAATTTTAAATTCATTCTATGAAGAAATTTTATCCTACTCTTCTAATCTTTGGAAATATTTCCAATTCATTGTCGGGATTGACAGTATTTTTGAAGGGTATATGTTATATACCTATAATTTTAAATATTTAACTATTAATACAATGAGAAATAATATAATGTATGTACTTCCCAAAAAAATCTTCAGTAATATCTCTGGATTTTTGATACTGACATTTATCTGTCAGTTACAAACATTTTCATTTTTCAATTGGTTTCCATGACATTATTTGGGCTGTGAGATTTATTACAAGTGATTATTATATTCCTTATATTTCTTTATCTCTAAATTTATAAAAGATATAATAAAATATTTATGTGTATCAGATAGAGAATTTACTCGTCTTTAACACAAGCAAGAACAAAAAATTTCAAAAAATAATATTTAGAAGATTTTTTTTAAGAATCTGCTACTTCCGGTACTTAATATGACACCTTTCACTCACATTTGGGCATAAATTTGTGAAATATGTTCAACAAAATATTAAAACTGTTTCCATGTTTGTAAGATTTAGGAAAATTAATTTTTCTATAAATTTTTAACTCTAAATACATTGAATATGAAGAAAATAATGCAATCAAATCATATAGAGTATAAAATATTCTTTTTAATATTAATAATAACCTAATATGTAAAAAAATATAATTAACTGTGTCTGTTTTTTTAAGAAAAACAGTTAAGAGCTTTAAACTAAAGTACTTCCGGTTAATCAATTGTAACCAAAATTTAATCAAGTTTTCATTTGGATGAAAAAATGAGGAGTAACAAACACAGATACACACGCATATACACAGACATCATAAAAATAGCAAATTCATAGACTAGGGACCCCATTACGTGCTTATTTATTAAAAACTCATCATTGAATTTTTGGACGTAAGACAATACCTTTCTTAACTAAATGTGACGGATGGTAAAAAAATATATTTATATATAATACTGTGAGGTGAAGTGTATTATTTCTTCGCTATATTGTAGGCCTCCGTTTTATTTTTTCTTCTTTGGCAGCCTTGAATTATAACAAAATTTTTTTAGTAATAGTTCAAAATGTTATCAGAAATGCTTAATTAATAAATTAATTATTTTGTATCATACCTTACATTCACATTCATAACATTCATTCGATATCTTCTATTTTCGACACAAAGGAAAATTCTCTCTTTCAGTACACAACTAAAACAACATTCCTGTTTTACTCATCGACCATCCATGCGAACAAACTCACACATCGTTGTTTTCATCCACCCACATGCAGTCTGATATTTGTTTTAAAATAAATTGTCGAGGTAGAACATCGTATTTGTTTTTGTGTTTTACTAGGTCATTTTCGTATGTTTTTACCTTCCGTCACCTCTAGGTAAGGAAGGTATTGTCTTTGGTCAAAAAATTCAAAGATGAGTTTTTACTGAATAAGCATGTTTTATGGTCCCTATAATACGATTTTACCATTTTTACGATGATGTCTGTATGTATGTATGTGCGTATGTCTGTGTGTGTGACTTCAATACCACGATTTCAAAAATTATAATTTTTTCGTATTCCTCAAGTTTACATCCAGAAGAACAAGTGATTAGATTTTGGTTATAATTGGTGAATCGGAAGTAGCCTCATTTGAAGATTTAACATTTAAATTTGATATATTGGCATTTAACGTTATTATAACTTAAAGAATATATTATTCTCTATACGAATTGATTACAATTTATACTTCATATGCAATAGATACAGAGTTAAAGAATTTTAAAGAAATTAAATTTTATAAATTCAACCAGCTATGCTAAACATGGAAACTACTACTATATTCATATAATTAAAATTGACAGATGTCAGTATGAGTAAAAAGTAAATTAATGTGGCAGAGATGACGATGTTGAAGTAGATGTTGGTGAACACCCGGAAAGATACGGTAATAAAATAACTCTAGTGTTACAATTTTCTAGACAGATACAAGAAAGACGATTACATTGGTTTGAACATGACGAGGAGAAATGAAGAATTATATTTGAACAAGAATGAGTAGTTTAGTAATGGGAGGTTGAAGAAGCAGAGGAAGACCAAAGATAAGATGGAAGGACTGTATTGCGAAGACTTGAGAGAAAAAGAACCGAATGAGAACGACACGCAAAAATAGCGACCCCTAACGCATGGGAAAAGCTAAAGAGGAAGAAGATGTCAGTGTCAAGTGCAATTTGAATAGTTTGTTTATGAAATAATTTTACTGGAAATTTAGAATCTTTTGCAAGAAAAATTATGTATGGAATTTATACATTATACATAGGATTGACGGAAGGTATTGTGCTGGCCACAACAGATTTTTTTTTTGTTTTTTTGATGATTATAAAACGAACAATAACATCCATGATCGAGCGGCATTAGAACCCGTGATCTTCGGATAGCGAAGCTTCTACGCTACCCTGACTGGCTTTGATACATTATGTAGCCTTGATGAAATTAATTTATATTTCAGGAACACTTCTTCAACTGGTACATAAAAATCTTACATTGTTGTTTTATATAACTTGCTAAAATTGTGTACCTATTGTGACTAGATTTTTTTTTAAAGTAAATAATATTTTGAAACACGAGTAAACCTAATTTACAGTTAAGATATTTAAAGCTTATATTTACGCAAAATGTAATTATAAACTGAATTCTGTAGAATGATAATTAAAGAAAAATAATCTTTTTTTTTCAAAAATACATTAATTAGAAAAATTCAATTATTTTCTTGCTTAATTGTCATTTGTTATGTTTCATTCATAAAAGTATTTTTTAGGCGACCTTAACAAAAAATTTAATTTTTGGTACTCAAAAGTGCCCAAAAAATAAGAGTTTTTCGGCCGCTTTCATTATTATCCGATTTAAGGTAGCGCCATTTTTAGATAAAATAATATAATATATATATATAATAATTTGTTGTAATAAATCTCACAGCCAAATAATGCCATGGAAACCAAGTGAAAAAATAAAATACATACCCTTCAGAAATACCGTCAATTCCGACAATGAATTGGAAACATCTCGAAAAATTAGAAGAGTAGGACAAAATCTCTTCATAGAATGAACTAAAAATTAAAAAGATAAATACAAAGAGTAGGTACAAGTAGAATTTTTGTTGTAAAGTGTAGGTATACAAGAAATGTTAGACAATACTTATGTAACCTAAAATGGAATTGGCGAGAGAGACAGATTTTTTTTAAGTCTAGCTTAAAATGTGTCCTCGGTATAACCGGACATAGATTCACAAATTAAATCAGCTAGGGAATTTTAAAACAAAAAAAAATAACTTACAACAAATAGTTCTTCATCCAATACAACCATTTCCCATTAGTGCGGATATATGTTGCTTTTATTCTGCTACCAATCGGTGAATAACGACGCAGTAAGGGGATAGATCAAGAAGAGATGGGTTGGAACTTCCGCACTCGCTGGAATTGAGAATATTGCGTTTTTGCGTTCAATCCCCTCGCCGCAGATAGCTAAATTTATCCAGAAGGCTTCGGGAAGAATTATGTTTGTGTAACGTACATCGTCCTCGTACAGACGGCCTAGAGGAAATTTATAAGATAAGATTTCCTTCCTCTGTTTTTTCATCATACCGATTTTGATTATTATGAGTCCTTGTTTTTGTAATACAAAATTGTCGTAAGAAGAATTTGACTAAATAAACTTAAAAATTGTTTTAAGTTGAGGTGCTAACTTTTTATGTTGTAAAGCACTCATGTTCTACTAGCCGCCATGACCGTAGGGTACCTACATACTCAGGGTATGGCCATGACGCGGCTCGCGGTTCCTCCGCCATTTTTCGGGCCACTGTCATGTTTGTTGTTGCGCAAATTATTATGTATTTTCGTGGCTAGTTGTTTTTACCTCTCGCTTAGAGATGCATTGGATTCATGCTAAAATTCGCATATCCAGATTTTATTGAATAAGCACATTTTAAGGTCCCTACAATCTGATTTTAACATTTTTACGATGTCTGTGTGTGTGTGGATGTGTGTGTGTATGTATGTATGTGGGGTGTTGGAAGAACGATTACTCAAAAACTATAAGACTATATTTGTTTAACTACGTATTTCCCATTCATCAGATCTAAAAAGGTTTTGGTAACAATTGGACAACCGGAAGTAGAAGATTCTTGAAAAAAAATGTTCTAAATATTATTTTTTGAAAATTTTTCTTGGTAATATTAAAGAAAATTAAATTCTCTACCTGATACATTTAAATATTTTATTATATATTCTACAGATTTAGAGATAAAAGAAATATAATATGTAATATAATCTGTTGTAATAAATTTTACAGCCGAAAGAAGTCCATGGAAATTAGTCGAAAATTTAAATTGTTTATAACTTTTCCAGGGAAGTACATACATTATATTATTTCTTAATGTATTAATAGTTAAATATTTAATATTATAGGCATATTACACATACCCTTCAGAAATACTGTTAGTCCCGACAATGAATTGGAAACATCTCGAAAAATTAGATTAGGACAAAATTTCTTCATAGAATGAATTTAAATTAAAAAAATCTGTTGTGGCCAGCACAATACCTCTCGCCACTTCCTTTTTTGGTTACATAAGTATAGGGCGCGAACAGTCATGTTACATTGTTGGCCTTGACAAGCAGATGTGGGGGCCCGTTTCAGAATGATAATTAGTCAGTATGTTTCATTCAGAATTTCAAGATTTTCTAAATACACGTAGTTAATTTGTCACCAGGAGTGTGGAATTTACTTGTCGAGGAAAATAAACCATATGGAATTGGAAAATCACTAAATTTAGAATGAGAAATTATGATACATCTATATACATAATTACTAGCTATCATTCTGACATGAGTCCCCATATCTGCTTGTCAAGGCGCCCTATTGTATTTAACATTTCTTGTATACCTACATTCTACACCAAAAATTGTACTTACATATATCTATTCCTTATATTTAGATTGTTTAATTTTAAATTCATTATATGAAGAAATTTTGTCCTCTTCTAATTTTTCGAAATGTTTCCAATTCATTGTCAGGATTGACTGAATTTTTGAAGGATATATGTAATAGACCTATAATCTTAAATATTTAACTACTAATACATTAAGAAATAATATAATGTATATGTACTTCCCAGAAAAACTCTTTAGTAATATCTATGAATTTCTGACACTGACATTTATCTGTCAGTTACAAACAGTTCAACTGGTCAACTATTTTCCATGGCATCCTTTCGGCTGTAAAATTTATTATAACGTTATTTTATTTATTATATTTCTTTTATCTCTAAATCCATAGAATATATAATAAAATATTTAAATGTATCAGATAGAGAATTTAATTTTCTTTAATATTACCAAGAAAATTTTTCAAAAAATAATATTTAGAAGATTTTTTTTCAAGAATCTTCTACTTCCGGTTGTCCAATTATTACCAAAACCTTTTCAGATCTTCCCATGAATGTCCGATTGGGAAATACGTTGTTAAACAAATTTTAAGTCTTATAGTTTTTGAGTAACCGTCCTTCCAACATCCCACACACACACATACACACACACACACACACATCCACACACACACACACACACACACACACACAGACATCATCGTAAAAATGTTAAAATCGGATTGTAGGGACCTTAAAACGTGCTTATTCAATAAAATCTGGATATGCGATTTTTAGCATGAATGCAATACCTCTCTTAGCGAGAGGTAAAAATCTAAATATAAAGAATAAATATAAGTAGTATTTTTGGTGTAGAGTGTAGGTATACAATAAATGTTAAATACATTAGGGTGCGAGACTGCTCGTGTTATTTATTGGCCTTGACAAGCAGATATGGGGGCCCATGTCAGAATGATAGCTAGTAATAATATATATAGATGTCAAATATTATAATTTCTCATTCTAAATTTAGTGATTTTCCAATTCCATGTGGTTTATTTTCCTCGACAATTCCACAATCCAGGTGACAAATGAACTACGTGAATTTAGAAAATCTTGAAATTATGTACATAATTACTAATTATCATTCTGAAACGGGTCCCCACATCTGCTTGTCAAGACCAACAATATACTTATGAAACCAAAAAAAGGAAGTGGCGAGAGGTATTGTACTGGCCACAACAGATTTTTTGATTTGATATTTACCTTAATAACTAGACAACGAGGACGCTGTATTATCATCGACCAACAAAAAAATATGAAATCAATAATGATGAATGGAATGACAATACAAATGTTTTCCTTTTTATAACATTTTTGTCATTTTGACATACTCATAGTGAAACCCGTTATGCATACATTTCTTGTTGGTATTATCTGGTAGCTGTTTTTCCCGGAGCGGTCAGTGTGGGTAACATAACAAGAACAAGGAGCAAGGATGTGCGGGAACCAAGAAAGGAACAATGTTGTCGGGCGTTCTCGCCTTGCGGAATGATAAAGTGCGGCGGGGTCATAACGCATGCTATCCGGGTTGAAATCTGCCTTTTGAGCTCGCCCCGGAAACCGACGGCTCCGGAGGGGAATAAAAAACAAGCGCCGGACATCGGCCGGAACCCGGACGCTGCCAAGGAAGCACGACGAGAATGTGAGGAGATATTTACGAGATTGCAGATAATTTCACTTTATGCTTATTATAAAGAATTTTACTGTTTTTTTTCTTGAGAACTTTTATCAGATGACCGTTTTTATCGTCCTCCTACCTAAAGGCAGGGTTTTATTTTATTTGGTTAAAATATTCGTGAGTTTTCAATGAATTTTATTATTTGTACAATAATGTCTGCATATTTTTAACTCTAAGGCTTGATGTACTCGTACGTACGTATAGTATCAGACATAAACGGAACGACTCCGTAGGAAGTAATAAAAATACTTCCCCATATTTTAAATAGTCCTTCCAATATTATACTCAGGGTATGGCCATGACGTGGTTCGCGTTTCCTCCGCCATTTGCAGGCCACTGTCATGTTCGTTGTTGTTGCGCAAATTATTACGTATTTTCGTGGCTATTTATTTTTACCTCTCGCTAAGAGAGGTATTGGATTCATGCTAAAAATCGCATATCCAGATTTTATTGAATAAGCACGTTTTAAGGTCCCTACAATCCGATTTTAACATTTTTACGATGATGTCTGTGTGTGTGTGTGTGGATGTGTGTGTGTATATGTGTGTGTGTGTGTGTGTGTATGTGGGATGTTGGAAGGACGATTACTCAAAAACTATAACACTTTAAATTTGTTTAACTACGTATTTCCCAATCGGACATTCACGGGAAGATCTGAAAAGGTTTTAGTAACAATTGGACAACCGGAAGTAGAAGATTCTTGAAAAAAAATCTTCTACATATTATTTTCTGAAAAATTTTCTGGTAATATTAAAGAAAATTAAATTCTCTGTCTGATACATTTATATATTTTATTATATATTCTATAGATTTAGAGATACAAGAAATATAATATATAAAATAATCTGTTCCAATTAATTTTACAACCGAAAGAATGCCATGAAAAATAGTTGAAAATTTAAATTGTTTGTAACTGACAGATCAATGTCAGTGTCAGAAATGTAAAGACATTACTGAAGACTTTTTCTGGGAAGTACAGACATTATATTATTTCTTAGAGTATTAATAGTTAAATATTTAATATTATAGGTATATTGCACATACTCTTCAGAAATACTGTTACTTTCGACAATGAATTGGAAACATCTGGACAAATTAGAGGAGTAAGTCAAACTTTCTTCATAGAATTTAAAAAATCTAAATATAAGGAATAGATATACGTAGAATTTTTGGTGTAGAGTGTAGATATACAAGAAATGTTAAATACATTGGCCGTTAGTATGAACAAGTGATTAAGGGTGATTAGCGAGCATGTGACTAGCATTGTTTTATCTCTGTCAATCGTTTATGTAATATTTTAGAGAAAAACACTTCAAATAAAAGTTATGAAAAATTTAATTACACGCATCTTTTGTTTGAAGTATTTTTCTCTAAAATAATCTTTAAACGATTGACAGAGATAAAACAATGCTAATCGAATGCTCGCTAATCACGCTTAATCACTGTTCATACTAGCGGCCATTGGGGCGCGAGAAGTCATGTGACATGTCCAATTGTTACCAAAATCTTTTCAGATCTTCCTATGAATGTCCGATTGGGAAATACGTAGTTAAATAAATATAAAGTCTTATAGTTTTTGAGTAATCGTCCTTCCAACATCCTACATACATACACATACATCCACACACACACACACACACACACACACAAACAGACATCATCGTAAAAAATTTAAAATCGAATTGTAGGGACCTTAAAACGTGCTTATTCAATAAAATCTGGATATGCGATTTTTAGCATGAACCCAATACCTCTCTTAGCGAGAGGTAAAAAAGTTAAGGAGGGGTTCGTCTTCCCAGATACATCCTGTATATCGTAAAAATGTTAAAATCTAATCTCGATATGCAATTTTTAACATGAATCCAATACCTCTTTTAGCGAGAAGTAAAAATGTTTCCAAAATGAGTTTAGCATGAAATTCTCTTGTTATCTTCTTTAATATTTTAAACATTTTTAAATCACCCACTACTCCGCCAACATTAACGGCATTATTAGACATGATTTTTTCTTACCTATTATGTATTTGCACGACTGTTGCTGACGATTGGTTGGTAGGTTTGAAGATGTTCAATATTACAGAAATTTCTTTGGAATTGAGGTGTATTTAAATACGTACTTCTGAAATTTAATACGATACTTTTGAAGTACTTATTTAACGTCCACAAGCTTTTATAAATATATCACCTTTACATTACATAAGAAGCTTAAAAATATATTAAATATTTAAAATATCGGGGAGTATTTTTTATTAGTTCCTACGGAGTCGTTCTATTTATGTCTGATACTGTATCTTTTTATTTATATCAGAACCATAATGGGTCACTTAACGCACTCAGCCATGTAACCCCATTCCTTGAAAAATCTTATCAAATTATCTATTTTTACCTTCCGTCACCTTTAGGTAAGGAAGGTATTGTCTTTGGTCAAAAAATTCAATGATGAGTTTTTAATGAATAAGCATGTTTTAGGGTCCCTATAATACGATTTTACCATTTTTACGATGATGTCTATATGTATTTATGTGTGTGTGTGTCTGACGAAAGTTTCGGATCGCATAACTTCAATACCACGATTCCAAAAATTATATTTTTTTCTTATTCCTCAAGTTTACATCCAGAAGAACAATTGTTTAGATTTTGGTTATAATTGGTGAACCGGAAGTAGCCTCATTTGAAGATTTAACAGTTAAATTTATCCAGATTTAAAACGTTATTATAACCTAAAAAATATATTATTCTCTATACGATTTGATTGCATTTTATACTTCATATTCAATAGATACAGAGTTAAAGAATTTTAAAGAAATTAAATTTTATTAAATTCAGCCAGCTATGCTAAACATGGAAACTATTAATATATTCATATAATTCAATTTGACAGATATCAGTATTAATAAAAAGTAAATTAATGTGGCAGAGATGAGGATGTTGAAGTAGATGTTGGGGAAAACACGGAAAGATACGGTAAGAAAATAACTCTAGTATTACAAGTTTCTAGAAAGATACAAGAAATATGATTACATTGATTTGAACATGTCATGAGGAGAAATGAATAATTATATTGGAACAAGAATGAATAGTTTAGTAATAGGATGTTGAAGATACAGAGGAAGACCAAAGATAAGATGGAAGGACTGTATTGCGAAGACTTGAGAGAAAAAGAACCGAATGAGAACGACACGCAAAAATAGCGACCCCTAACGCATGGGAAAAGCTAAAGAGGAAGAAGATGTCAGTGTCAAGTGCAATTTGAATAGTGTTTTCATGAAATAATTTTACTGGAAATTTAGAATCTTTTGCAATAAAAATTATGTATGGAATTTATACATTATACAGAGGATTGACGGAAGGTATTGTGCTGGCCACAACAGATTTTTACCTCTCGCTAAGAGAGGTATTGCATTCATGCTAAAAATCGCATATCCAGATTTTATTGAATAAGCACGTTTTAAGGTCCCTACAATCCGATTTTAACATTTTTACGATGATGTCTGTGTGTGTGTGTGTGTGGATGTGTGTGTGTGTGTGTATGTGTGTGTGTGGGATGTTGGAAGGACGGTTACTCAAAAACTATAAGACTTAAAATTTGTTTAACAACGTATTTCCCAATCGGACATTCATGGGAAGATCTGAAAAGGTTTTGGTAATAATTGGACAACCGGAAGTAGAAGATTCTTGAAAAAAAAATTTCTAAATATTATTTTTTGAAAATTTTTCGTGGTAATATTAAAGAAAATTAAATTCTCTATCTGATACATTTAAATATTTTATTATATATTCCATAGATTTAGAGATAAAAGAAGTATAATATATAAAATAATCTGTTGTAATAAATTTGACAGCCGAAAGAATGCCATGAAAAATAGTTGATAATTTAAATTATTTGTAACTGACAGATAAATGTCAGTGTCAGAAATAATGATTAATGAATTAAAAATGTACTTGGAGAATCCCTTAGTTCTTGATCTGTGACTATTATGGAGATGACAAGTCTAGGTTGAAGGACTTAAATTTGTTTCAAACATTATGGGACAATGTACACCAGTACTGTAGACTAGAGTAACTTTGAATTGCGAAAAAGCTATCAAATTCTTCTCAAGTAAGTTGTAAATATTGACAAAATCGGAGTGCAATCTATCCGTCACTTTATTAAAGGGAATTAAGGTTATTTAGATGTAACAAGTATGAAAAAATAAAATGTAAAAGAAGATATATAAGAATAGATGCACAATCCAGATATATACATTTTAGACCGCCCAAAATTAATGTTTTTACTAGAAGAATATGAAGAGAAAGTAGACAAAGTTGTTCGAATTGAAAATTGCAGTTACCAGCCTAATATTTATATATGGTAAACTCTACTTTGTAATTTATTGTAACATAATTTATGGTAAAATATCTTCATGTTGAGACATGCTATTATTGAATAATAAAGAAGTTTATACGTCATAGATTTATATGAATATATTATTTGTATTTATAAAAATAATCTTTGCTTTATGCATACAGCCAGGTAAAATATACGGCGAGAGGTTATGTGCTGGCCACATCAGATTTTTATTATTATTTTCGTAAATAAGCATTATGTAAATGTATGTATATGATAATTTATTTTAATAAACAAACATAACTGCATGTGTGTGACTTTGGTTTATGATATCCACCTCCTAATAAATTCTAATAAATTTATGTAGCTACTAAATAAAAATTACATGGGATTACATCTTTTCTTTATTGTTATTGGTTAGCTTATAAATACACCATAAATGTTTAACTGATATTAGGTTAAGTCTGTGTACTTTGGCTACTACGCGGAAAATTTTAAATAGTTATTTTGGCGTCGTTCGGTAGCGAACCTGGTGCCCCAGATTCGCAACCAGACACTCAGACACGCGACCATGAGACCCCAAAAAAATAATATAGTAAATATTCTAATGTGTGGCAAGTTTGTAATAATAGTGTTTAATTTTTGTTTAATATATACGCGAGTAATCATGTCAGGCACGCGATTAACGTAGGGTTAAATTTATTACCTGTTGGTATAAACTAAACCTATGGGATCTCGTGGCCGCGTGCCAGAGTGTCTGAACGCGAATCTAGGGAACCGGGTACGATCCGGCAGACGCCAAATATTTCGAATTTTAAATGGCACAAAATTGATCCCTGTGGTGCACTCTCCACGCCAGCATTGAGTGCCCGTGTGGTGACGCCTGGTAAACGCCCGCACGGTACAAATATGTCATCATCATTACCGAAATCTGTACCTATACAAAGCAGATTGGCACATCCAGCAATGGGTAATATGCCGTGAGGATATATTTATTTATTTATAAACTAAACCTAAACATAAAAGTGTTATGAATACGGTTATTTGTTAAACCTGGTAAAAAAAAAACAAGTTAGACCAGGTATTACAATAATAGGAGGAGTCCAAGGTTAAATTATAAATAAAACTAAAACAATTACCCCTTAACCTTAAATAATAATATAAGCTATGAGCTATATACGTATTTCGAGAACTAAGTTCTCATCATCAGTAGAACAAAAACAAAAGTTTAAGCAGAGAAGTTAAGATTACTCAACATGTAAACCATGTCAGAGGTCTAACAACTCTGAACAAACAAGGGAGAGAACTGGGATTATATAGGGATAGGAATCACAAGCGAATGAATACCAATTATAAACTAAGATTTAGCGTCCAATGAAATTTAAGATTTAAAATGTCCTATAAAATTTAAGTTTATATTAAATCGAATAATTTAGAATTTGGTATGGGACCGAGATTTGCGTTCATCAAGTTATTTTTAAATTTATTTATTATTAAGCTCTCTTATGCATCTAAATATCTATCATTATTAATATGTTTTAAAAGTTTAATGTTAGAATTGTTAGTTTTGTGATTATTAATGAACATATGTTGAGCCACGCTAGATTTTTCGGGATTACCGCTTTTTAGATGATAAAAATGTTCTTTAAACCAAGTGTCTATTTGTCTTTTAGTTTGCCCGATGTAAACTTTATTACAATCATTACAGCTAATTTTATATATACCGGATGTTTTGTTAGTGTCTATTTTATCTTTAGGATTACCTAATAAATATTTAATTAAAGAAACGGATTGGCGATGTTTAAATTTATGAACTAATTTATCGATAGTTTTAACCGGGAAACCGTTATATTTAGCTATTTCTTTAATATAGTTTACTTCAATATTAAATCGTTTTTTGTTTAAAGGAAATTTTGTTAATCTGTTTATTAAAAAATTGAACGATGCTAATTTATGTTGCCAGAAATGATTGGAGTCAGCAGTTATAAATCTGTTAGTATTAGTGAATTTTCTGTATAATTGGTATTCATTCGCCTGTGACTCCTATCCCTATATAATACCAGTTCTCTCCCTTGTTTGTTCAGAGTTGTTCGACCTCTGACATGGTTTACATGTTGAGTAATCTTAACTTCTCTGCTTAAACTTTTGTTTTTGTTCTACTGATGATGAGAACTTAGTTCTCGAAATACGTATATAGCTCATAGCTTATATTATTATTTTAAGGTTAAGGGGTAATTGTTTTAGTTTTATTTAGACCAGGTATAACTAATATTGCTATGAATACGGCTAATGAAAAATGTATCTGGTAAATAGCTATTAGTTAGTCGTTACTCATAGTTTATAAGGAGGTGGATATTACTCCCTAAATATCTGAATACTTGGTTATTTAAAAATACCTTCCAATTTAATTGTGCAATAAAGTGAGACCTTCAAATCACTGACAAACTAGAAAAATAATCAGTTTACTAGTGATATGAAAATTAACAATCATTAATTTTACAATATTCTGATTTGTTAAAAAACAATGAGAGAGAAATATACATAAAACTTTCATATTCTAAAAATTCTATATTAAAAGCAAAATTGCATTAATCATGCTGCAAATTGTTGATATGTAAATACAATTTTATAATGATTGTGTTTTATCAAAAATGTTGGTTTATGTAGCAAGCAAGCAACATTGTTCTATAAATAACTACATTCTATGTCGTGATTGTTAAATGGGAAATGAAATATGCAAATCTCTGGCAATTGAAATTTTTTACTGCCAGTAAAAAGTCCCAGTTAATCAAAGATTGTAGAATAACTGGGATAAATTGTACGATCGAATCATGAATTGTATACATTTTAACTATATTTTATATGCTTTTAAGAAATAATGGTTTTAAAAAAAATCCAATAAATACCTTCCAATTCAGGGATTATCATAATAGAAATAGCAGTTTTAAATAGTGTTTTTTAATAATTAAATAAATTATAAGCAGGTCATATGGCTGTGCGTGTTAGGTGACCCGGTTGTAGTTTAAACGGTTCGAGTTCTATTCCGACAAAAGTCAATTTAATTCCATTTTTTGGCCAATATGAATTTTTCAAGTAAACAACACAAAGGTCCTTAAATTTTATTTTTACAGATAATAATAAAACAAATTAAAATATATAATTTTTACGTCTCGCTAAGAGAGGTATTGGATCATGCTAAAAATCGCATATCCAGATTTTATTTAATAAGCACGATTTAAGGTCCACAGAATCCGATTTTAACATTTTTACAATGATGTTTGTGTGTGTGTATGTGGATGTGTGTGTGTGTGTGTGTGTGTGTGTGTGTGTGTTAGATTGTTGGAGATACGATTTCTCAAATTCTATAAGACTAAAGACCTGTTTGACTACGGATTCCTCAATCTAACAGTAATGTGAAGAGTTGAATAGGTTCTGGTAACAATTGGACAACCGGAAGTGGTAGTTTCTAAAAAAAAATTGTAAATATTATTTTTTTAAAATTTGTTACTACAAATATTAAAGATAATTAAATTCTCAATCTGACACATTTAATTTTTTTATTATATCTCGTATAGGTTTGGAGATATAGGATATAATAATATAAAATAATCTGTTGTAACAAATCACGTTACCCAAAAAACAGTTGAAATATTTAAATGTTTCTGGGAGCTATGAGTACAATAATTAATATATATTATTGTATTATTTATTAAATATGTATTTAATTTATAGGTATGGTAATATTATATATACCCTTAAGAAATACCGCTAATACCGTCAATGAATTTGAAGAATTTTGAATTTGAATATTAGAATAGTACGACAAAAATTCTCCTAGAACAAAAGAAGAGATACAATTTCAATTATTTGTGTGTACAAGAAATGTTAAATTCATTATAGGGCGCGAGCAGTCATGTGACTTTGCTTGCCTTGGCAAGCAGATATGAGGATCCGTGTCAGAATGACGGCTAGTAGTTATTTACATAGATATCATATGCCATAATTTTTTTATTCAAAATTTCAAAATATTTTAATATTTATTTGTCATCAATAGTATGGAATATACTTGTTGAGGAAAATTATGATACTTGACACCTATGTACATTACTAGCTGTCATTCTGACAGGGATCCCTATATCTGCTTGCCAAGGTCAACAAAGTCACATAACTTCTCGCACCTTATGAAAATGGAGAGAGGTATTGTGCTGGCCACAACAGATTTTTTTTTGAATGATTATAGACCGAGAAGAATGTTGTAAGAGAATAAATGCTGTTTGACTGAGATTATAATTATTAATTATTATATGTGATCTTTCCTAAATGTTTAATTCGTAGAAATGGGCTTAATAGATCTAGGAGATTAAAATTATAAAATGTATAAATCTTTATACGATTACCAAACAATAACCATCAAACACTGGGCACATTGTGAATAATACCTCCATATTTTCTGGTTAATAATAAATATTTATTATCAATATCAAACTTGATAACCAAACCAACATAGGCAAGTTCGTAAATTTGTAGAGTATTACGGCAGAACATTATGCAGAATGCTTGGTTGTTATAAATCACAGGTATCTGTTTAACCTAGAGTCAAATCACGATATGAATATTGCTATGTCTGTTCTGCTGCTGTTTACTCGAAACGTGTTGCATTAATTACAGCACTGCAAGTACCCGTCCAGATGCAGACGTGAGTTATGATGTTTACACACTTCCAAATATTGAATTACTGGGAGGGGGAGGGCTATACTATCCCCAAGACAAAGAAACTCGGTGAAGCTCTTATCTAATTAAAACTTTTTGAGTAATTATATATCATTATTGTTCTTTTCAAAACACCTACTTTAAAAGTAACACTTCATTCCCTGAGATCTTGTTAGTAAAGTAACATTTTAATAAGTACGAAAAAATAATAATATATAGTTACCATTATTAATAATATTATTTGAAAAATAACTACAGAAAATTTTAAGATGTCCGATCAAGGTCGTTTACGTATTGTATGAATTCAGATTTTTGCTCCGCGCATTATGACAAATTCAGTAGTGTCGTTTGCTTAGTTTTTATGAGGGTACAAGATACTACTGTTATTTGCTATTATAAAAATATGTTACAATAAAAGCATTCAAAATTCAAAAATAAATCAACTGCTAAGTTTATTAGCAAATGGAAAACCAAATATGTGAAAAATAAGATACGGACACAATGTCAGTGTCAGTGATTCTGACAGAAAATAACGTTATTCGTACGGCTATGAATCAAGGTAATGTATCTGAATTAATCAATTAACTTAGGTTACAGCGAAAGATTATCAACAACGATCATCGTTTTAAAGTGGAATGTCCTAGCTTAGTCGAAACAATACGAATTTTTGAAAGACAAACGTGTTATATCTATCCTTATCGCACACGCTTATAGCCTTTGCAAAGGAAAGAGATAAATGTATGCCAATTAGTTAATTCGTTCATGATATAGATGATCGGACATCTTTCAAAATTTTTACTGTATACTCCTGTAAAATTATACATAAAAGCATCATACACTTGTTTATTCAAGACCTAAACAATTTATGATGATTTTAAATAAAAATGATGTTTAAAATTCACGTAGCATCAGCAAGTTTGTTAGTAGCATAGCAACGTCAGATAATATGTACAATCAAATCGTCACTAAAGTATGTAGCAATTTTCTGAATGATAGTATTTGAGTTAGAGCGTAAATAGGATCTACACACACACCCACAAACACACACACAGATACATACACATATACACAGACATCATCGTAAAAATGTTAAAATTGGATTCTAGGGATCTTAAAACGTGGTCATTTACCAATATCTCGATATACGGTTTTTGGCACGATCCCAATACCTCTCTTACAAAGGGTAGCGGGAGGTAAAAATTGGGAATGTTATATTCCTACTGTGGGACGCTACTCGTAGCTACTAGTTTCACTTATTACTTCCTTGTACGTAAGTAAAGGAAGTATTGTAATCGCGAAAAATTTCGGTTTTCAGATTTCAGCGGAAATATCCATTTTGATCATCCCTGAATCCATTTTCACTAATTTCGTCGTGACGTCTGTACGTACGTATCTCGCATAACTCAAGCCGTAGAAAGTTGAAATTTTGTATTTAGGTCTCCTGTAACATCTAGTTGTGCACCTCCCTTTCTGGTTATTACACAATTTCCAGAAGTGGCACTTTACATGAAGCTTATAATAGATTTTAATGAAAAACTGTTTTAAAATATAATCCAAAACTTTTCAAATTTGGTATACAAGACTTTTATGTAAATCGAAATAACATAATAGATTTTGGTTAAAATAGGCTAACCGGAAGTGGTACATTACTTGAAGTTTTCCTTGAATAAAATGATTTTATTTTGATTTTAGGAATAAATGCTTCAAATAAAAGTTTTAGAGAATTAATTTCTGCGTCTAGCACATCAAATATTATTAAGTTAGCCCTTTGTTTTTGTAATAAAGCTTGCTATGGATTAGGACAAAAACATAAAAAAAATGTTTATGTCAAATTACGTTAAATACGTGCAATTTTATGATTCGTACAATAACAAATATTATTTTTTTATTGTGAAATTAGTTACATTCTTTGTTGTAATCAAATATTTCTTTGTTGTAATCAAAACTCTCTTTAAAATGAACCGGGTTAAATTAATGTTAAATTAAGAATGATAGTAGTAAATGAATTATTTTTTGTTCTATATCAAAATATTTCTCGGGCTTGGCTTAAGCCTGTCAATATTTTGTAATTTAATTATTAAAAAAGATGTATAGTTTAATTATCGTTCAAGGAAGTCGTGTGGTGTCCACATCAGATT
Source organism: Harpalus rufipes (assembly GCA_951394225.1). Taxonomy (NCBI): domain Eukaryota; kingdom Metazoa; phylum Arthropoda; class Insecta; order Coleoptera; family Carabidae; genus Harpalus; species Harpalus rufipes. The sequence goes on from OX596274.1 coordinate 5,310,265, forward strand.
TTTTTTTTAGTATTTTATTTTATATTTCGGAGGTGGTTTGAACCCCCAAATCTTGTTATAACTTATAACTTATGTTATAACGTTTTAGGGTCACTAGGGTCAGTGCAGATACCCACTCTAATTAAAAAACTGTGGCCACTTGTTCCATTCCCATCTGATTCCTTGGTTCGAATTTACCGGCCGGTTAAATATGTAGTGCTAGAAATGCCAATATAGCAAGCAATAATCACACTCGAGCGACGATCTGACCAGTTGTGCGTATTAACTATACCTATTATGTAAAGCTAGTTACATAGAATATTCATGTTACCGCCTTGATTGCAATACCTGCAATGATGATGACATAGTGATGGCAGCAAATGGCAAATTCGAGACGACACGAGAGTGTTTCTCGCTGTTAATCGCAGGATTAACAGCGAGAAACACTCTCGTGTCGTCTCGAATTTTCAAAACAAAATTTCTCTGTGTCTCTTTTTACTCCTTCTCTATACACGAGAGTTTCGAATATTCCGAATATACAGGGTGTTTATTAAACATAGGGCAAAAATTGAAGGGATTATTCCCTGGACCATTCTAAGATGATTTTGTCCTTTGATGATTTTTGAAAAGCCGCTTTGTTTCAAAGATACAGGGCAAAATTTTCGACAATAACAACATTTAATACCAAAAATACATATAAAGTTTCTTAATCTACAAGTACTGTTGAAAATGACTACCTCCAGCGACGATGCAAGAATCCGCCTAGCTTGTAATGAATTGCCATCAGCAAGTCCATAAATGAAATGCATGTCAGTAATCTCGGCGTTCGTATAGCTATTCATGAAAGAGGACTTCACTAACAAAAGTTTAAGTATTATAGACAGAAAATACACGTCAAACAGCCAAAAGTCTCAACAAATTTGACATATAACTTGCCTCCTGTTACTACATTAATAATTTGAAAAATATCAAAATTGGTTTTGTCGAATTTTTTTTTCGCCCTGTATCTTCGAAACTAAGCGGCTGTTCAAAAATCATCAAAAGACAAAATCATCTTAGAATGGTCCAGGGAATAATCCTTTCAATTTTTGCCCTATGTTTAATAAACACCCTGTATAGTTAGCAGTAAGCCTTGTAAATAAATTAACATTAACTTGATTTTAATTAAAGAGTGCCCTGATTTTTCAAAAAAAATCCATATATGATTGACAGATAAAACACTGCTAATCAATTGCTTGCTCATGTTACCAGCCATTGTTTTCTAAAACTCTAAATAAGTATTGTTGCTGTTCCAATACTTTAGAAACAAATCTATTGTGGCCAGCACATTACCTCTCGCCGTTTTCATTTTATGTTGCGTAGGGCGCGAGCAGTTATGTGACTTTGTTAACATTGGCAAGCAGATATGGGGGCCCGTGTCAAAATGACAGCTAGTAATAATGTACATAGGTGTCAAGTATCATAAGTTTTCATTCAAAACATTATGTTTCTCCAAATCCATGTGGATTATTTCCCACGACAAGTATATTCTATACTATTGATATAAATATCTACTAGCCGTCATTCTGACACGGATCCTCATCTGCGTGCCAAGGCCAACAAAGCCACATGACTGCTCGCGCCCTATAAGTAACGAATTTAACATTTCTTGAGAAATTTTGTCCTACTATTCTAATATATTCAATATTCTTCAAATTCATTGACAGTATTAGCGATATTTCTTAAGGATATATGTAATATTAACATACCTATAATTAAAATACATATGTAATTAACAATACAATAATATATATTAAATGTACCCGTACCTCCCACAAAAATCAGATTTTTGACAATGACATTTTGCATTTATCTGTCAATTACAAATATTTAATTATCTCAATTGTTTTTTTGGCTACGAGATTTATTACATCAGATTATTCTATATTATTATGTACTATATCTCCAAACCTATACGAGATATAATATTTTTTTTAAATGTGTCAGATTGAGAATTTAATTATCTTTAATATTACCAAAAAATTTCAAAAAATAATATTTAGAAATTTTTTTTTCATGAATTTGCTACTTTCGGTTGTCCAATTGTTACCAGAACCTTTTCAGCTCTTCCCATGAATCTCCGATTGGGAAATACGTAGTTAAACAAATATTAAGTCTTATAGTTTTTAAGTAATCGCCCTTCCAACGTCCCACACACATACACACACACACACACACACACACACACACACATACATCTACACACACACACACACACACACACACGTGTTACGTTTTAAGGTCCTTAAAACGTGCTTATTCATTAAAATCTGGATATGCGATTTTTAGCATGAATCCAATACCTCTCTTAGCGAGAGGTAAAAATTAAATGATATATTGTTCATAAGACAGACATTTATTTTAAAATTCGTAAAATTGAAGGGTTGGTTTCTAAAGTTTATATTTTTAGTGCCACTGGTTGACACTATTTTAATTTTTTTTGATAACCATAATTTATTTGTTATTCTACACTAGTTAGTGAATAAATAATTCATTATTATTTTTATTTAAATTTGACGTCGACCAGTGAAACTACAGATCGACTCTTAACAGACAAGTTCGAGCTAATATGAAGACCAGTGTTTATTGCATATTATTGCTCTCTTTGGCAGTGTATTTGTTACCTACAAATGAGAATGTCTCCTCGAAGCAAGTACAATTCTCTTGAAAAATTTCTGTTGGGGGAGTTAAAATAGCGTATATTTGTTTCTTTTGGTGTCAAACTAACTTTCGTGATATGAATTTTTAATGAGTGATGGTTTTCAGTGGATTAAATAGTGAAATAACTGAAATTTTATCCCAATAAATGTTTTTTGTAGTAGTGGTAGCTGACTTTCTGTGATGCTGAGATCTGCGATGCCTCTGTTGGCCAAATTGGCCTGATAGTAGGAGAGGTTGGTAAAACATTTATCTCCTTTTATTTTATAATTATTCTACAGCTTATTAATATTAGTAAATTTGTCAATAATAACAAAATGTCATTGAGAATAAATAATAATTAGAACAATATGACCAATTTGACCAAGTTTAATTGTCTGAAATAATTTGACTATATTTAAAAATTATTTCAACTAACATATAAATACTTTTTGACAGTGTAAATATTTTTACAGTCGACTCTCTCTAATTCAAACTCTCTCTAATTTGAATTTTTCTCTAAATCGAATTATTTTTTTGACACGTACAATTGTATAAACTTTTATATGTAAAAATTATTCTTTAAATCGAAATTTTTTAATTCGAACTTTCCTTTAATCGAATTAAATTTTGGGCATTTGTCATCATTTTCAATGAAATTCGACTCTCTATAAATCGAAATTAGATACAATCTTCAAAAACTTCCAAAAAGTAGAAGCGCACTTTGAAAAACAAGCATACAACAAAATATTAAAACAAACAAAAATTTCAAATTTCTTCAAGCCTCTGTAATTGTATGTATTACATTTTTATTTTTCCGTTATATGTACATATTAACTAAATAATTTTTTTTTTTTCTATTTCATATAATATATTCTATGTAATTTATACAAATGTTCATTTCATTTTCTTTTAGTCTCTCTAGTTCGAATTCTCACAAATTCAAATACCCCTTACGAATTCGATTTAGAGAGAGTCGACTGTATTGACAACGATATATTTTTAATTATTAGAATGCGCGTTACCCGCCATACATCAGATATTTGAACTTAAACTCAAAATATGTTATTACAAATATTAAAAACCAAAATTCTCTATCCGATACACTTAAAAAAATTATTATACCTTCTATAGATTTAAAGATATAGATATATAAACTATAAAATAATCTGTTGTAGTAAATCTCACAGCCTGCTCACAGCCCAAACAACTCCATGGTAACAACTTGAGAAATTAAAATGTAATTGGCTGATAAATGTCACTAATGTCAGTGTCAAAAATTCAGAGATAGTACTGAAGGCTTTTTCTGGGAACGATTTTTAATATTATTAATTATATATTTAAAATTATAGGTATATTACATGAACCCTTTAGAAAAACTGCCAATCCCGTTAATGAATTGGAAAAAGCTCGAACATTTAGAAGAAATGGAGAAAACTTGCTCACAGAATGAATTTAAAATTATAGAAAATACATAAATATAAAGATTAGGTGTAATTAGAATTTTTTGTGTGTATAAGAAATGTTAAATACAATACTTTATATACAGGCTGTTATATTTTAATGGCCCTCGCTTATTTATTAAGTTAGTAATTTCTTTCATATAACATGATTTAAACAGCAACATGTAAGCTACTTGATGACGGATGTACATTCATGATACCACTTCCGGTTTATTAGTAATTAATATCAACTTTGAAATTTCAAATGGAACATACTGTATTTTTTTACAAATTTGAAAAGTACATCAAATTTGCTTTACATTATTAAAAATCTGTTGTGGCCAGCACAATACCTCTCGCCACTTCCTTTTTTTGGTTCAGTATAGGGTGCGAACAGTCATGTTACATTGTTGGTCTTGAGAAGCAGATGTGGAGGCCCGTTTCAGAATGATAATTAGTAATTATGTACATAAATGTCAGAATTTTTCATTAAAAATTTCAAGATTTTCTAAATTCATGTAGTTAATTTGTCACCAGGAGTGTGGAATTGACTTGTCGATGAAAATAAATCACATGGAATTGGAAAATCACTAAAAGAATGAGAAATTATGATATATGACATCTATATACATAATTACTAGCTATAATTCTGACACATGACTGCTCGAACCTTAATGTATTTAACATTTCTTGTATACTTACATTCTACACCAAAAATTCTACTTATATCTATTCCATATATTTAGATTTTTTTAATTTAAATTCATTCTATGAAGAAATTTTGTCCTACTCTTTTCTAAAGATGTTTCCAATTCATTGTCGGAAGTAACAGCATATATGAATGGTATGTATAATATACCTATAATATTAAATATTAAGCTATTAATGCAATAAGAAATAATATAATGTATGTACTTCCCAGAAAAAATCTTCAGTAATGTCTCCGGATTTCTGAAACTGACATTTTTTGACAATTTAAATTTTCAACTATTTTCCATGTCATTCTTTCGGCTGATTTATTACAACAGATTATTTTATATATTATATTTCTTTTATCTCTAAATCTATAGAATATATAATAAAATATTTAAATGTATCAGATAGAGAATTTAATTTTCTTTAATATTACCACGAAATTTTTTTAAAAAATAATATTTAGAAAATTTTTTCAAGAATCTTCTACTTCCGGTTGTCCAATTGTTACCAAAACCTTTTCAGATCTTCCCATGAATGTCCGATTGGGAAATACGTAGTTAAACAAATTTAAAGTCTTATAGTTTTTGAGTAATCGTCCTTCCAACATCCCACATACACACACACACACACACACACACACACACACACACACACACACAGACATCATCGTAAAAATGTTAAAATCGGATTGTAGGGACCTTAAAACGTGCTTATTCAATAAAATCTGGATATGCGATTTTTAGCATGAATCCAATACCTCTCTTAGCGAGAGGTAAAAAGTAAAATGGCGGGCACTTTTTTATACATCTAGTCGAAAAGAGAATAGTGAGCCATGAGGGCTTGAAATAAAACAATGAAAAGTGACAAAGAATTTAATATTTTAGTTATTAAGATCGTCTAGTTTATGTTTAAATAATAATTTTATGTAGTTTTTAGAGCAAATTAAAATTTATAAAATGACCCTATTATTATCGAGAACAATCGTTTATCTATCGGTGTTTTCATCAACGACTTGTAAAGACACGGAAACAAATAACGTTAAACTGTATTGTTCTTCACTAAAGATCCGGCGATCCGTGTAAATTAAAAGAACCTGGGTAGTTCGTTACAGCCCTGTAATCGCTCGTGCGAGTGTCATTAATAACACGACTTGGGATGAACTCAACCTTTTCTGCCCTGGAAATGTGTGAGAAAAGAGATAAACTTGAGAAAAAATGTAATATGTGACAGGACTGAGAAATAATACTTCCAAACTTAATTTTTTATGTTACGACGTGAGCTGGGAATACTTTTTCAAACTCATTAGGCTTCTCAAAGATAAACGTAAAATATTCGCCATCATCAGCACAAAAACACCAGCACAGTCTTAGTAAAGATAAGCTGCAAGTAACGTATATATATGTCCTAGAAGTTTTGGCACAAATTTCAACATTTTTTTTTACCTCTTGCTAAGAGAGGTATTGGATTCATGCTAAAACTCCCATATCCAGATTTTATTGAATAAGCACGTTTGAAAGTCCCTACAATTCGATTTTAACAGTTTTACGATGATGTCTGTGTGTGTGTGTGTGGATGTACACTGGCTTGCAAAAAAATCGCGTACACCTTAAAAATCAACCGAGTTTTTACTGTTTTACAGCCATGTAAATACGAATTTTTAATCAACTGTCAATGGAACTGTCACGGTTGTCACTATTACGTCAATATTTTATCTATTGTAGACCAAGTTCTTCATTGTGATGTTACTATGAAGTTACATATACATATATACCAGAAAAATTAAAGAACAACCAAGTATGTATTTCTCGTTTACTTTTAACTTTGACATCTTAATTGACACTAATGACATTGATAAGTTAAAATTCAAGTCACACTCAATACAGCAAAAAATAGGTGTACGCGATTTTTTTGCAAGCCAGTGTATGTGTGCGTGTATGTGTGTATGTGTGTATGTGGGATGTTGGAAGTACGATTACTCAAAAACTATAAGACTTTCAGCGGTAATAATAAATAATTTCCTATTCCCAGATTAGGTATTCCGAGAATATCTCTTAACCCTGTGTTAAAATGATGTTTATGGAAGGTTTATTCTAGAGTTAAGTCTTATTCCATGTTTATTATTATACATTTGTGAGTTAAACTCGTGATAAACTAGGAATAGCTATTCCTGTGTTAAAAAGAAGCTATTCTGAACTTAACCCTTGTTTATTATTACCGCTGTTTATATTTGTTTAACTACGTATTCCCCAATCGGACATTCATGGGAAGATCTGAAAAAGTTTTGGTAACAATAATTGGACAACCGGAAGTAAAAGATTCTTGAAAAAAAATCTTCTAAATAATATTTTTTGAAAGTTTTTCTTGGTAATATTAAAGAAAATTAAATTCTCTATCTGATACATTTAAATATTTTATTATATATTCTATAGATTTAGAGATAAAAGAAATATAATATATAAAATAATCTGTTCCAATTAATTTGACAACTGAAAGAATGCCATGAAAATTAGTTGAAAATTTAATATAATATAATAAAAGAAATATAATATATAAAATAATCTTTTATAATAATTAAAATAATACAACCTTTTTACCTCTCGCTAAGAGAGGTAGTGAATTCATGCTAAAAATCGCATATCCAGATTTTATTGAATAAGCACGTTTTAAGGTCCCTACAATCCGATTTTAATATTTTTACGATGAAGTAATTGTGTATGTGTGTATGTGTGTGGATGTATGTGTGTATGTGTGTGTGTATGTATGTGTGTATGTGTGTGGGATGTTGGAAGGACGATTACTCAAAAACTATAAGACTTTATATTCGTTTAACTACGTATTTCCTAATCGGACATTCATGGGAAGATCTGACAAGGTTTTGGTAACAATTGGACAACCAGAAGTAGAAGATTCTTGAAAAAAAATCTTCTAAATAATATTTTTTGAAAATTTTTCTTGGTAATATTAAAGAAAATTAAATTCTCTATCTGATACATTTAAATATTTTATTATATATTCTATAGATTTAGAGATAAAAGAAATATAATATATAAAATAATCTGTTATAATAAATTTTACAGCCGAAGGCAGGCCATGGAAAATAGTTGAAAATTTAAAATGTTTCTAACTGACAGATAAATGTCAGTGTTAGAAATCCGCAGACATTACTGAAGATTTTTTCTGGGAAGTACATACGAGTACATTTTATTTCTTATTGTATTAATAAATATTTAAAATTATAGGTATATTACATATATCCTTCGAAAATACTGTCAATCCTGACAATAAATTGGAAACATTTCGAAAAATTAGAAGAGGACAAAATTTCTTCATAAAATGAATGTAAAATTAAATAATCTAAATATAAGGAATAGATATAAGTATAATTTTTGGTGTAGAGTGTAGGTATACAAGAAATGTTAAATACATTAGGGCGCGAACAGTCCTGTGACTTTGTTGGCCTTGATAAGCAGATATGGGGGCCCATGTCAGAATGATAGCTAGCAATTATGTATATAGATGTCAAATATGATAATTTATCATTCTAAATTTAGTGATTTTCCATTTCCATGTGGTTTATTTTCGTCGACAAGTAAATTCCGCACTCCTGGTGACAAATTAACTACATGAATTTAGAAAATCTTGAAATTTTTAATGAAAAATTCTAACATTTGACATCTATGTACATAATTACTAATTATCATTCTGAAACGGGGCCCTACATCTGCTTGTTAGGGCCAACAATGTAACATGATTGTTCGCGTCCTATATATATGTAACAAAAAAAGGAAGTGGCTAGAGGTATTGTGCTGGCCACAACAGATTTTTTTTTGTAATATTCGGTAATTTTATTGAACTTCATTCTTTTTTGGATTTTATAACTTCCCCATTATCGCAGTGTAATGTGAATTACCCCCACTCGCCAAGTTACATCGTCGTAACTACACATTGCACTGCCTTAATTTCTTATCTGGTACAGTATGAAAACTGAAAACAATTGACTCATATTGAATATTAAATTGATATGAAATCACTATATTTGTTATTTTCTGTACTTCTAATTTAAATAAATTAATGAAGAAATTATTTCAATACGATAATAAATTACTTTCTGAGATTCAACATTAAATTTGCAAACTAGTGCAGTATATTTACAAATTATTTTACGCAACATGTAACTTCTGTATTTGTTTAATAATTTGTATTACATGAACAAGGATAACTATTAGGTACACATAGACAGAAACAATTAAAATATAAATTAATAACTATGTACATTATTCACATTAATTAATGCACTTTATATATTTGCAATATAGCAATACTCATAGTCGATATTTCCAACAGACAGACAGCTGAATAAACAAATTCCCGCCGATGAGTTGATGAAATGGCGCATAATTATGTCAATATAGACTACTATGTTTAAATGTAATTTACAAAAATTCATTTTAATTATGAAATATGTGTAAAGTGCAAATTTGACAAATATCAATTAAGAAAATATTACTACATTAAATAAATATTAGGACCTTATTAACATTAGTTGCTAACTTGCGAAATGCAAAAAAACTTGATTATTAGAGTATATGAAATTCTTATTCCTTGCAAAATTTGTGAATTATACACAAAACAGAAATGATTGGAAGAAGAAAATAAAAAATAGCCACCCGTAACGAATGCTAAAGAAGAAGAATTTAGAATCTTTTGCAAGAAAATTTATGTATGGAATTTATACATAGGAAATACACAGGATTGACGGAAGGTATTGTGCTGGCCACAATTTTACCTTCCGTCACCTTTAGGTAAGGAAGGTATTGTCTTTGGTCAAAAAATGAGTTTTTAGTGAATAAGCATGTTTTAGGGTCCCTATAATACGATTTTACCATTTTTACGATGAAGTCTGCATGTATGTATGTATGTCTGTGTGTGTGTGTGTGACTATGTGTGTGTGTGTGTGTGTGTGTGTGTGTGTGTGTGTGTGTGTGTGTGTGTGTGTGTGTGTGTGTGTGTCTGTGTGTCTGTGTGGATGTGACAAAAGTTCCGGATCCCATAACTTCAATACCACGATTCCAAAAATTATATTTTTTTCGTATTCCTCAAGTTTACATCCAGAAGAACAATTGATTAGATTTTGGTTATAATTGGTGAACCGGAAGTAGCCTTATTTGAAGATTTAACAGTTAAATTTGATTTATTGACATTTAATGTTATTATAACTTAAAGAATATATTATTGTCTATGCGATTTGATTACATTTTATACTTTGTATTCAATAGATACAGAGTTAAAGAATTTTAAAGAAATTAAATTTTATAATTCAGCCAGCTATGCTAAACATGGAAACTACTAATATATTCATATAATTCAAATTGACAGATGTCAGTATCAATAAAAAGTAAATTAATGTGGCAGATATGAGGATGTTGAAGTAGATGTTGGGGAAGACACGGAAAGATAGGTAAGGAAATAACTCTAGACGATTACATTGATTTTGAACATGTCATGAGGAGAAATGAAGAATTATATTTGAACAAGAATGAGTAGTTTAGTAATAGGAGGTTGAAGAAACAGAGGAAGACCAAAGATAAGATGGAAGGACTGTATTGCGGAAGACTTGAGAGAAAAAGTACTGAATGAGAACGACACGCAAAAATAGCGACCCCTAACGAATGGAAAAAGCTAAAGAAGAAGATGACGTCAGTGTCAAATGCAATTTGCATAGTTTGTTTACTAAATAATTTTACTGGCAATTTAGAATCTTTTGCAAGAAAAATTATGTATGGAATTTATACATTATACACAGGATTGACGGAAGGTATTGTGCTGGCCACAACAGATTTTTTAATTTGCAATAAATTTTACATCGTTGTTTTTGCCTTAAAAATGTTTCATCAAACGCCGACCACCTCATCTATTCAATTTAGGAAAGGATATGTGTTTGGGAATTGAAGCGTGAGAGAACACTTTCTTCTCCGTAAGTACAAACACAAAGGAAGGCATCTTGTGGGAAGAATCCACGTCGCAAACTTGGAACTTGCGTAAATATTTAAAACTTGTTGGCTTGGGGCGGGTGCTCTGCGGCGCTCCAGCGAGTACTTGCAAGACGACGTGAAAATTGCTGCAATTTGGGGCCGTTAATAGCGCGCGCATGTACCCGGGAACTCATGCACGTTTAAATTTAATTACATAGCTTACTGATTTTGGATTAAATTGCTGGAGTTTCTTAACTGCTCTTTTGAGAAATATGTTGTAGTTTTTCTTACCGCAATATTACTCCTCTTTAACTATTTACACACCTAGGAGGTCGAGTTTAATCTATAAAAAAACTGATATGACCAACACAATACCTCCCGTCATTTACCTATGGGGTCTCGTTGCCGCGTGCCTGATGTCTAATCGCGAACATTGGGAATCCGATTTTATCCCAATCAAAACCAAATAATTTGAATTTTAAATGGCATAAAATTAACCCTTGTGGTAAATGCCCGCACAATACAAATATATCATCATCATTACCGAAATGTGCTTATAAATCAGATTAGCACACCCAGTGTGACAAGTCGAGCAATAACAAATAAATAACTTTTATACAGTCTTCTAAATTATAGTTTCAGGATCAATATTTCAAGTTTGTTATCTTTGTTAGTCAAAATTCTGTTTAGAAATAGTTATCATATTTTATTAACTGACTGTGTAGTCTAGCTTTCAGAGACATTGGACAGTTATTTGTTGGCAATTCTAGAAGTTATTGCAAGTCTACGTGCAGGGCTGATATTTTGATATGGATGCCATATGATAACTTCTTCAACCCCTCTCACGAAAGTAACGCTTTGTTTAAAATAGTCTGTCGTAGATACTCTTGTCGACAAGACATGTAGTCGGTCTTAGATACTCGTGTCGACGAGATGTAGTCTCGGGTTTTAGTTTGAGCGCGTAGTATACGCTACTACGCAGAGTTACAATGTAAAACGTAACTATTTAGTTTATTTGTTTGATGATGTCTAGTGTAATACATTAATAATAAGTTAGTCTAAATGTAAATAATATGTATAAATAAATAAATTAAAATCCTAACAATGTCTGTGTCCAAAATATAAGATAATATAAATATTCATCGGCCATCAAAGTGTAAGTGTGTAAGAGTGTGTATGTGTTCGTTCTTCGGTTAATAAAGTCATGGCCATCGTTGGTAAAGGAAGAGGTACAAGACCACCAGCATCAGAGCCTCTGTAACACCCCCCTCGTATTACACCAGCAATGGATAATATGCCGTGATAATATATTTGTTTCTTTATTTAAATACATACCTGCATATTTACTAATGCTATAAATTATGTATTTTAAGTTCCTTTCCATAAAACTATTGTTCTATTTACAATTTTCCTTTTAAAACGTTACTATTGTTAATTTGAAATGATTATTTTTTTGACAGTGACATTTATCTGTCAGTTACATATGTAACCACGGAGATGTGTTTAAAGCATGAGCTCCGAGATATAATTTTTATATTACTTTATAAATTTATCCATAAAATATATAGAAAAAGTATCAAAGCAAACTTGTAGAAAATGGAATAATCTTTAATTGTAATAATAACAAATTGATGAAAAATTACATTTAAAGGTATTTTTTTAAGAAAAACTATCTTGAGCTTCAAGTAAACTGCCATTTCCGGTTATCCGATTGCCACCCAAATTTAATGGCTTCTTTCTATATTAGAATAAGGTAGAAATACATGGTTTCAAAACTTTCTGAATGATAATATTTGAGTTAGAGCGTAAAGAGGATCCACACACACACACACACACACACACACACACACACACACATACACACACACACATACATACATACATACACACACACACACACACACACATACACACAGACATTATCGTGAAAATATTAAAATTGTATTGTAGGGACCTTAAAACGTGGTCATTTATCAAAATCTCGATATGCGAGTTTTAGCACGATCCCTCCCTTACCAAGGGTAGCGGGAGGTAAACAAAATGGTAAAATGGACATTCGATGTATTGCAAAATATCTTATAAATTTCATTCGGGTGCCAATTTAGGTTTGTGACGCACTCAATTTAATATCGCATAAAAATTTACAATTTTATTAAATCCCAGTAAAAGAAACCAGTAAAAAACTTTAAATCATATTCCGTCGTTGGAAGAAAAGAAGGAGGTAATAATTTGAATATCCCATTCATATCTCAGCCTTCTTTGAATAATTGACCAGGCAAAAAATGTTTTATTCACTGAAAACCAGTTATGAAAGATTACTCATAAAAATTTCAGATTCCAATTCAGTATGGTTACAAGGTGTAAAATGGCCTAGTAATGTTGTGACTGTTTCAAATGTGGTTTAAAATTTAGCACCTGCGCTAAACTCTTTCTTGTCACGTGACCAGACGCTCTAAATTTGCCGGAAAGTCGCAGCGGAATATATGAATAAATAAGTGGAGACGCCATTATTAAAATGAGTTATTGAAAGTGCTTACCGGACCTCTCGCCTTTGCCCTACTCTTAGAACAAGGGAAACTTTGCAATGTATTTGTACAGTTTATTAACTCGGTCCATGAATACAGCGTGTTTTTCAAACAAGTTGCATGGTTGCAGTTGGACTTTAATGGAATTTAATATTTAAAGATTTTTTTCCGGTAAATTTCATATACAGGCTGTAACAGAAATAAGTACATTAAATTTAACCAGTGAGAACTTGTCGAGAGCAACAATATTTCTTAATAACTTTTTTTTCTCAATTATTTTTAACATTAAATCCTTAGATGATGACATATTTATTGAAAATTTTGTTAAATAAGGTTTTATTTATTTCCTTCATATATCCCATATTTTTCCAAATAAATTTTCTCTCGCCTTTTCAAATTCTATTTTCCATAATAAACCTTTATCGTCATTTTTGAATGAAATAAATCTTTTAGCAATTGACAGGTTGTTTCCTGCATCTAGGAATAGGAATACCTTCAAAGTGTCACATTATAATTTGACGTCGGTTGTGTCGTCTTCTGGTCGCAAATAATTGATTTTTCAACCGCAAGATGTCAGGTGCACTTACCTTCAGAATATGTAAAAAGGTCGTTAAATGTCATATAAGTTCAGGTCAATAAATATTTACTTGCATAAGACATTCGGAAAAGGTGATGTACTTTTATCAGATCAATATTTCTGTAAACTACCGTTATTTTACACTGAGCAATTCATATTCGTGATACACATACACACAGACATCATCGTGAAAATGTTAAAATTGGATTTTAGGGACCTTAAAACGTGGTCATTTACCAAAATCTCGATATGCGATTTTTAGCACGATCCCTATACCTGCCTTACCAAGGGTAGCGGGAGGTAAAAAATATGTTGTGGCCAACACAATACCTCCCGGTTAATTTAATTTTTATTCATGCAAATACTTCAAATTAAATAAATTTTAAATACTGGGTTCGATCCCGACCGACGCCAAATATTTCGAATTTTAAAAATGATCCCTGTGGTGCATTCTCCACGCCAGCAAGAAGTGCTCGTGAGGTGACAACTGGTAAACGCCCGCACGGTACAAATATGTCATCTTCGTTACATCTGTGTACAAAACAGATTGGTAGACCCAGCAATGGGTAATATGCCGTGATGATATATTAATTTAACTTATTTATATACTTACCTATATTCATTGCTGGCGTGGAGAGTGCATCACAGAATAAAATAAAATATTTGGCGTCGGTCGGAACTGAACCCGGTTTCCCAGATTCGCGTGAAGTGACGCCTGGTAAATGTCCGCACGGTACAAATATGTCATCATCTGTATACAAAGCAAACTGGCTTACCCAGCAACGGATAATATGCCGTGATGATATATTATATATTTTTATCTTAAAAAATAATGTCTTACCTATATTACTACTTATATTTACTTATGCTGGAAACTGTATTAAGTTCCTTTCCATATAATTATTGTTCCATTTACTATTTTCTTGTTAAAATGTTACGCTAGAGATATGGGTTAATACTTTTTGTTTATATTTTACGGATAATTTTATAAAATTATCTATAATTTTAATTCCGGAGTCTACGCTTTAAACACAACTCCATGGTTACACAGTTCAGATCTCAAATGTATGTAACTGGGAGATATATGTCACTGTCAACAAACTAATCATTTCAAATAATAATTGTAACGTTTTAAGAAGAAAATAGTAAATGGAAAAATAATTATATGGAAAGGAACTTAATACAGTTTCCAGCATAAGTAAATATGTCGGAATATAGGTAAGATCTTCTTCTTCTTCTATCCTTCCAGGATTAGGCACTCTGCCTGTTCCGGCTTCACCATCTTGTCCTTCCTATGCTTCTTTTTCCTTTTGGTTGATAGATCATAGCTTTCATTGGAATTCTTTTTGGTGACATACGTGTGACATGTTGTTTCCAGTTTTCTTTGTATTCTTTAACTCTTTCAGTTATCGGTTGCACATTTAGTTCTTCACGTATGATTTCGTTTCTGATCTTGTCTAGTCTTGTGCTTCCTTTAACTGATCTCAAAAATTTCATTTCTGATGATTCTATTTTGCTGAGATCATTTTTACCTTCCGTCACCTTTAGGTAAGGAAGGTATTGTCTTTGGTCAAAAAATTCAATGATGAGTTTTTACTGAATAAGCACGTTTTAGGGTCCATATAATACGATTTTACCATTTTTACGATGATGTCTGTATGTATGTGTGTCTGTGTGTCTGTGTGTGTGTAACAAAATTTCCGGATTCCATAACTTCAATACCACGATTCCAAAAATTATAATTTTCTCGTATTCCTCAAGTTTACATCCAGAATAACATCTGATTAGATTTTGGTTATAATTGGTCAACCGGAAGTAGTCTCATTTGAAGATTTAACAGTTAAATTTGATTTATTGACATTTAACGTTATTATAACTTAAAGAATATATTATTCTCTATACGATTTGATTACAATTTATACTTCATATTCAATACATACAGAGTTAAAGAATTTTAAAGAAATTAAATTTTATAATTCAGCCAGCTATGCCAAACTTGGGAACTAGTATCAAATTCATATAATTCAAATTGACAGATGTCAGTATAAATAAAAAGTAAATTAATGTAGCAGATATGAGGATGTTGAAGTAGATATTGGGGAATAGACGGAAAAATATGGTAAGAAAATAACTCTAGTATTACAAGTTTTTAGAAAGATACAAGAAAGACGATTACATTGGTTTGAACATGTCATGAGGAGAAAGGAAGAATTATATTGGAACAAGAATGAATAGTTTAATAATAGGACGTTAAAGGAACAGAGGAAGACCAAAGATAAGATGGAAGGACTGTATTGCGGAAGATTTGAGAGAAAAGGAACTGAATGAGAACGACATGCAAAAATAGCGACCCCTAACGAATGGGAAAAGCTAAAGATGAAGAAGATGCCAGTGTCAAGTGCAATTTGAAAAGTTTGTTTATGAAATAATTTTACGGGAAATTTAGAATCTTTTGTAAGAAAAATTATGGAATTTATACATTATACACGAGAATGACGGAAGGTATTGTGCTGGCCACAACAGATTTTTTCTAGGTGCCAAGCATTCTGCTCCGTACAGTAAAGTAGGTATGGCCATTACCTTGTAAAATTTTATTTGCGTTTCTTTAGTAGTTTTACCTTTTAGTGTTCTTTTTATTGGTAAGATAACAAATATATAATATATCATCACGGCATATTATCCATTGGCTGGGTGATCCAATATGCTTTGTACACAGATGTCGGTAATACTGATGACATATTTGTACCAGGCGTCACTTCACGCGAATCTGGGGAAGTGGGTCCGACTTCGACCGACGCCAAATATTTTAGAATTTTAAATGGTACAAAATTGACCCCTGTGGTGCACTCTTCACGCCAGCAATGAATATAGGTAAGTATATAAATAAATAAAATAAATATATTATCACGGCATATTACCCATTGCTGGGTCTGCCAATTTGATTTGTACACTGATTTTGGTAATGATGATGACATATTTGTTCCGTGCGGGCGTTTGCCGAGCACTTATTTCTGGCATGGATAGTGTACCATAGGGGTCATTTTTGTACCATTGAAAATTCGAAATATTTGGCGTCGGTCGGGATCGAACCCGGTATTTAAATTTAATTTAATTTTAAGTATTTACATGAATATAATTAAATTAAACGGGAGGTTTTATGTTGGCCACATCAGATTTTTATAAATGAAATCATGAAAGGAAAGTCTAATATTTTATTTTTATGAACAAGTGCATAATATAAGGTAAATTCTCATTTTGTTTGTCGCATATGACAAGGGTCCCCAAAATGAATAGCGTTTAGAGCCTCCAAATATATGTATAACACTGGCTCTGGATATAGGTTAATGTTATCTCCTATATATTTTTAAGTAAATCAGCTCATAACTGCATCACACTATGATGTATAAATCGATTATGGATTGGAGAAAAAAAGTACGGTAACAGCTTCTTTAATAAATAAGTTCCTGATGATGAATGACGTAGATGGAGAAGCACACCGAGACTCAAACTGCGCGTTCATTTGCTCTGCTCCTATGCTGTTCCTTAAGTAATTAAAAAGTTTTGCAAATTGGAAAACTTTGCCAACCTGTAGCTTTTATAAATGAGACAAACTATTTTTAATTAACAATCATATTTTTAAAATATGAAGAAACGATTAATTTTTATTTCCAACGATTCCTATAAATTTGTTATTTATAACTTCAAAATAATCAACTTTATTAAAATTGTTCGGAAAATTTTCACATTTCCTTGAAAAAAAATTCTTTTTTAGTGAAAGGAATGTAACTTATTTTAAAATTTTTCAAGTATTAGGTCTTTCCAGAATTCTTGCTTTATAAAAATGTTAGATACAAATTTTTATCTTTATTAAGGACAATACGTCTTTCCAGATCATATTTATGAAAATATGACTCAATATATTCATTAATGGAAAAGGATAGAACAGTTATTGACCTCTAAACAAAATATTCATATATAACTTTTGCAAATGGAAATAGTATATTATTCAATCAGCATATAATGTATGCTATTACTTATGAGAATGAATCATTCGAGTGAGTAATAGCCATTACATGCGAATAGAATACTATACTTTATCCACAACTGTCAAATATAAACATATTGTAATATTATAAAATCAGAAATCCCCCAAGAAATTTTAGAAAATTGTTTGTTTACCAACATAAACAAAGTTAGCGTTAATTACTAGGTATTTGTTATAACGAAATTTATGAAGTAATTTGACATTTAGCAGAAAAATTTAAATTGACTATTCACCTACATTTTAAGCTTAAGAAGAAAATAAAACTATAAAATTGAGAAACTATACTCACTTCCTGGCGTTCTTTTGCAGTTTCAAATTTTATTACCCGTTTTATAATTCAAGAACTTTAACTTAATTATTAGTAAATGTGAAATTTCTCGAGTTAGGTGTTAAAAATTCTCAAAATCTCAGTGAAACATCATTCGTTGTAAGTGAATAAAAATTAAAATCAATAGAGGAAGCTGTTGGCACTAGGTGAAACATTTTTCAAAATGAATTTACAAAAAAACTTAAATACATTAACAACACGAGTGAAAAAGTTGCCGTTGAACTTAAAAAAATTCAATATTCAATCTGGCCTGTATAATAATAATAATTTAAAAAATCTATTGATCAACAACAAAATTGTTTCAAGGGATCCTTATTCCACTTCTGGGGTTTATAAAATTAACTGTAACAACTGTAATTTTATATATGTAGGGCAAACTAGAACGAACTTTCACATACGATTTAAAGAACATAAAAAAACTTTGAAAATCTTAAACTGAATTACAATGTCGCTAATCACATGTTAGAGTTTAATCATGTATGTAATTTTGAAAATGCATCAATTTTACATGCCGAGAATAATTTAGCAAGACTTCTCCTGGAATCCTATGAAATTTAAAAAGCCCTTTCCATTATCACCCCTTTATTGAATGAACAGTCTGACTTGGTACATTCCCCATTTCTTGAAACCTTAATCCCTAAGTCTCTACCGCTAAAATAGATATGATGGCTGAAATTGTACAATAAAGAATTTTCTTTAATTTTGTGAAACAACCGACTGCTTTTACCTTCCGTCACCTTTAGGTAAGGAAGGGATTCTTTGGTCAAAAAATGCAATCATGAATTTTTAGTGAATAAGCATGTTTTAGGGTCCCTATAGTACGATTTTATCATTTTTACGATGATGTCTGTATGTATGTGTGTCTGTGTGTGTTTGTGTGTGTGTGTGTCTGTGTGTGTGACCAAAGTTCCGGATCCCATAACTTCAATACCACGATTCCAAAAATTATAATTTTTTCGTATTCCTCAAGTTTACATCCAGAAGAACAAGTGATTAGATTTTGGTTATAATTGGTGAACCGGATGTACCCTCATTTGAAGATTTAACAGTTAAATTTATTTATTGACATTTAACGTTATTATAACTTAAAGAATATATTATTCTCTATACGATTTGATTACATTTTATACTTCATATTCAATAGATGCAGAGTTAAAGAATTTTAAAGAAATTAAATTTTATATTTCAGCCAGCTATGCTAAACATGGAAACTATTAATATATTCATATAATTCAAATTGATAGATGTCAGTATCAATAAAAAGTAAATTAATGTGGCAGAGATGAGGATGTTGAAGTAGATGTTGGGGAAAATACGGAAAGATACGGTAAGAAAATAACTCTAGTATTACAAGTTTCTAGAAAGATACAAGAAAGATGATTACATTGGTTTGAACATGTCATTAGTAGAAATGAAGAATTATATTGGAACATGAATGAATAGTTTAGTAATAGGATGTTGAAGAAACAGGGGAAGACCAAAGATAAGATGGAAGGACTGTATTGCGAAGACTTGAGAGAAAAGGAACTGAATGATAACGACACGCAAACATAGCGACCCCTAACGAATAGAAAAAGCTGAAGAAGAAGATGTCAGTGTCAAGTGCAATGTGAATAGTTTTTTTATGAAACAATTTTACTGGAAATTTAGAATCTTTTGCAAGAAAAATTATGTATGGAATTTATACATTATACACAGGATTGACGGAAGGTATTGTGCTGGCCACAACAGATTTTTTTTATTCATTTTGAATAAAAATTGCTGTTTCACTAAGATTTCCAGTAATTGTTCACACTTAATTATTAGTAATTATACGTGGACTATCTTACGTATCCATTAAAAATTGTTAAAAAAAATAATTGGGAAAACCTTATTTATTGGTTGTTAGTGATATATTTTAAATAAGTTACTCAGAAATCATTCACTAGTATTTTTTTCTTTTCCAATATACAATATACGAGTAGATCACTCTTTCCTGTTCTGCAATACAGCATCTTTCGCGAAAGTTCTTAACTTGGCTTTGAAAACAATTTTGTAGAAACAAACTTCATTGTTTATTTTTCGAAGAGAGGCTAATTGTCAATCCTTGACATACATACAGTGTAATTTATTTTGTTTACACTATATGAAATAGTTATTTATGCTACGAGAGCTAAATACAAAAGGTGGTAGCATTAATAAGTGATTAAGTGTGATTAACGAGAAGTTGATTAGCAGTGTTTTAGCTCTGTCAATCGTTTATGGTTAATTTTAGAGAAAAATACTTCAAATATAATTTGCATACAATTAATTTTTACCTCTCGCTAAGAGAGGTATTGGATTCATGCTAAAAATCGCATATCCAGATTTTAATGAATAAGCACGTTTTAAAGTCCCTACTCCCTACAATCCGATTTTAACATTTATACAATGATGTCTGTCTGTGTATGTGTGTGTGTGTGTGTGTGTGTGTGTATGTGTGTGTGTGTGTGTGTGTGTGTGTGTGTGTGTGTGTGTGTGTGGATGTATGTATGTGTGTGGGACGTTGGAAGAACGATTACTCAAAAACTATAAGACTTAATATTTGTTTGAAATGGTTTTGGTAACAATTAACCAACCGGAAGTAGCAGATTCTTGAACAAAAAATCTTCTACATATTATTTTTGAATTTTTTTCTCGTTAATATTAAAGAACATTACCTAAATTCTCAATATGATTATTTTTTTTATTATTTCTGGTGTAGGTTTGGAGATATAGTATATAATAAAATAAAATAATCTTTTGTAATAAATCTCATTGCCCAGAAAACAGTTGAAAGATTTAAATGTTTGTAATTGTCAGATAAATACAAAATGCCAGTGTCAAAAATCAGATTTTTCTGGGAGGTACGAGTACATTTAATATATATTATTGTATTATTAATTATGTAAGTATTTAAATTATAAGTATGTTAATATTACATATATCCTTAAGAAATACCGCTAATACTGTCAATGAATTTGAAGAATTTTGAACATTTTAGAACAGTAGGACAAAATTTCTCATAGAAAGAAGGAAGAAATACAATTCCAATTATTTATGTGTACAAGAAATGTTAAATTCGTTATTTATAGGGCGCGAGCAAGCTGATGAGGATCTGTCAGAATGACGGCTAGTATTTACATACATGTCACAATTGTCATATGTCATAATTTTTCATTGTTTTTTTCATGTTTATTTGTCATCAATAGTATGGAATATACTACTTGTCGAGGAAAGTAATCCACATAGATTTGGAAAATCATAATGGTTTGAATGAAAACTTATGATACTTGACACCTATGTACATTATTACTAGCACCCAG
Source organism: Harpalus rufipes (assembly GCA_951394225.1). Lineage (NCBI taxonomy): Eukaryota > Metazoa > Arthropoda > Insecta > Coleoptera > Carabidae > Harpalus > Harpalus rufipes. The sequence continues at coordinate 5,331,828 of OX596274.1, forward strand.
CAATGGGTAATATGCCTTGATGATATATTTATTTTATTTATAAACTTACTTACAATATCAACACCTTAAAACTAGAAAACGGTTAAGGGTAAGAAAAAAAAGAGTAGGAACTATTTTATGACAAATTTTGTCAACTTTAATCTTATGTATCAATACGTTTTCTGTTGAACCAACCAATATCGAGATGTAAGCGAAAACTCAAAAAAGGGATACACCTTACTATGCCCTGAAGTAAGCTTCCCTCGGATATCCAGGACTTTTGGTATATGAATCTCCAAATACCTCTAAAAAAAGTGCATACAAAAGTTTTGAAACCATTCCTTGACTGGACTATACCTGAAAAAAAAAAACGATGTTATTCTGACCACTTATATATTATAGAAATTGCAACAGTGCATTTTTAGTAATTACAGAACAATAAAAAAAAATATGAAAGGTACAATTTTTTGCTATATAAATAATGAGTTTTTCCATATTGTGATGCAACCAAAATCAATTAAATTGAACATTTCTGATGAGCCAAGCGACATTTTCTCCTATAAATGTGTAATATTATGTCTTTTCTTTACTAATTAGGCACTTCATTAAGTCGGTTGACAAGTTTGCTGAATAGGTTTTATAATTAATTACGAACTTCAAGATGAAGTTGCTAACATTTAATTTAACTTAGAGTTTCTAGAACAATGAAAAATGAAAGTTGAGTATAATCTGTGATATGCCTGGAAATGGAATCAGAAAAATAATTTTATAAAAAAAAAATCTTTTCTTTCTTTGTCAAATATTTTTATTATGATAATATTATGATATATAATATTTTGTCTTTTGACTATAAAAAGCAATATTTTTTTTATGAAACATATTTATCAATTTATAATAGTTATATTAAAATTAAATATTGGCCATAATATTTAACTTAATACATTTTTTTTTTGAAAAGCACATCTAAAATAACCTCTGAAAAATAAACGAAAAAGCCCCATGTAAATATTACATATTCTTCCAAACAAAAAAGAAATTTAAAGAAAAATTTCGAAAAATTTACGATTTACACCAATCGAAATAGAAAAATATAAGTATTTTTACCTTCCGTTATCTTTAGAAAAATGAATAGATTAGTAATAGAAGGTTGAAGAAACAGAGGAAGACCAAAGATAAGATGGAAGGACTGTATTGCGGAAGACTTGAGAGAAAAGGAACTGAATGAGAACGACACGCAAAACAGAAATGAGTGGAAGAAGAAAATAACAAATAGCGACTCCTAACGAATGGAAAAAAGCTAAAGAAGAAGGAGAAGAAGGAGATGTCAGTGTCAAGTGCAATTTGCATAATTTGTTTATGAAATAATTTTACTGGAGATACATAATGCCTAGGATTGACGGAAGGTATTGTGCTAGCCACAACAGATTTTTTTCATACCTTGTATAGGTACACGCGTGCAATTTTTTAAAGAAATATTTATAATAAAAATATTTATTTATAATGTGCATATATTCTTTCATTTATATATTACCTTTCATTTAAATATAAAAATATTGAATTTCGTATGGGGTCTCGTGGCTGTGTGCCTGAGTGTCTGGTCGCGAATCTGGGGACCCGGGTTCGATCTCGACCGACGCCAAAAATTACATCGTATTTTAATGGCACAAAATTGACCCCTGTGGCGCACTCTCCACGTCAGCAATGAGTGCCCGTGAGGTGACGCCTGGTAAGCGCCCACACGGTACAAATATTCCATCATTACCGATATCTGTGTAAGAAGCAGATTGGCACACCCAGCAATGGGTAATATGCCGTGATGAAATATTTATTTATTTATTTTATTTCTTTCATTCATATATTACCTTTCATTTAAATACAAAAATATTGAATTTCTCTTGAACTGGAAAAATAAAATTCTATATTAAGTTGTTTTATTTTGTTTTGTGGATTTTCCTCCTTTCTTATTTATTTAATGCCAAGAGGGTGAATGCACCCTTAAAAATTAGTTTACATAAATAATTTATTTAGAAAACTAATGCATATTTTTCTTTTGCAGGTATGTCCATTGTTCATCTCTTTTAACATTTATCTGGTTTATCATAAGTGGTAAGATATTTTTTTAAAAAAATAATTAGTATAGGCACCTAGTTATTAACATCTGAAAAACATTAGAACTTCGTATTTGGTTCCAGAAGTAATCGGAAATCTGGATACCTGTAACCTGAACCTCATAACTAGTTAGGAAAACGAACCGGCATTTGAATCTGTCAGAATTACCTGAACTCAACTCTGTACTTAAACTGAAATGAGCTTTGATATAGTATTGTTTACGAAAGATGACTATTCAAGGTTTCACAACAAATGCCCGTATTATGTGTCTATAGTTATATGGTAAAAGACCTACTCCAATTCAATAAATAATTTTTGTGCAACCGGCCGCGAAATAGGCATTTCGCAGCCGCAATATAGGCCACGAAATTGAGTAAACAATCACTATAATTTTTTCAAAACTAATTGTTTTGTTTATCAAATGTCAATTCCATAGCTACCTTGAAAGCCAACTTTCAATTTACAGTGAAACTGTTTGAAATTAATAAAATTTCTAATTACATATTTTTTACGGTTGCACAAGAAATATTGTGTACACCTTGTCCGCGAAATCCTTTAGCGTCCTCGAGATTGACAATTTTTCTCTCGGTACGCTAAAGAGTGATTTCGCGGCCTTGATATACAAATAACTATTTCATGTACATTTTGTACTTTTTAATTTGTGAGCGCGCGAAGTTCCTCTGCGCCAACTTCTTTTTCAAGATTTGAACATTAGGAAACTGAACGAAACAAAAAATGAACAGAGCGATATATGAACATTAGGACGATGTGTGTGTTCCCGTTATATGTTATAATTAAAATATTTAGAATTTTGTAATACAATAATGCTAGAAAACTATTACATGTTGTGGGGGTTAGGAGCATATTAGTGTAATAAAATCTGTTAAAGATACGCCAACAGTTTAATCGCGATAATAAGAACAATTAGTAAACCACGTGATTGATTGAGAAAGAAAGTGAGAAGCAAGCGCCATTTCCAGTAGTTGAGAAGTAATTCACACTTGGCATATTACCATCTACATCTACATCAACGGACCAAGTTCGTGTCAAGCGGTAATTAACTTGTGCATATCAACGGCTAATCAAACGCAGAGCTGGACGCTGACTTACTCGACAGCCGTTCAGCATAGGAAAATATTCCGAATTTCACGGATATTTCAACGGTCTATTTCTGTATTCAACATAAAAGATATCTTATCGTGATTTGAATTTTAAAATATGCTCGCTCGTCTATATTACTTTTTCAATGTGTTATGGTTGTGACGTTGTGAGTTTTTTAACAGTTACGAAAATATGTTTTCTATTTTGCGTGTGTAACGAAGCAATTACAGCACCCAAAAGAGTTCGTTAATTGTTGTTCGAGTGCTGTAATATAAGTACAATTTATTTTTCTAAGGTTGGTGGCTATAAATGTCAAATCTCGCTAAATAAACAAACACAAACAATTGTTAAGAATTTTATTTTTATATAATTTTGAATTTAAAAGTAATAAGAAGAATAGAAGAAATGTAGCACACTCCGTTCGCTGAAACTAGAGAATGTGGAACTAATTATTGCATAAAGACGTCATTCTACTGGTCAAAAAAGGATAATTTTAGAAGCAAGCCAAGAGAGAGAGAATAGTTTTTGTTCAAGAATTAGTTCCACATTCTCTCGTTTCAGCGAACGGAGTATAGTACAGTTAGAAAGAAATAAAAAATATCGTATATAGTTGCTGTTACAAAAATGAAGTTAAAGTTTGAAAGTCAAATGAATTTTCAAATGTCACATAAGTATTACCAACTGACATAAAATTCCCTAAATTTTGAAACTACGATTTTTTATTTAAAAAAATCTGTTGTGGCCAGCACAATACCTCTCGCCACTTCCTTTTTTTGGTTACATAAGTATAGGGCGCGAACGGTAATGTTACATTTTTGGGCTTGACAAGCAAATGTGTGGGCCCGTTTCAGAATGATAATTAGTAATTATGTACATAGATGTGAAATGTTAGAATGTTTCATTAAAAATTTCAAGATTTTCTAAATTTACGTAGTTAATTTATCACCAGGAGTTTAAAGTTTACTTGTATGCCTTAGATATTTAACATTTAATTCTGCTCAACATGGAATTGGAAAATCACTAAATTTAGAATGAGAAATTATGATATTTGACATCTATATACATAATTACTAGCTATCATTCTGACATGGGCCCCCATATCTGCTTGTCAAGGCCAACAAAATCATATGACTGCTCGCTCCCTATTGTATTTAACATTTCTTGTATACCTACACTCTACACCAAAAATTCTACTTACGCATATATCTATTCCATATATATTTAGATTGTTTAATTTTAAATTCATTTTTGATGAAGAAATTTTGTCCTCTTCTAATTTTTCAAAATGTTTCCAATTCTATTAATACATTAAGAAATAATATAATGTATGTACTTCCCAGAAAAAGTCTTCAGTAATGTCTTCGGATTTCTGACACTGACATTATCTGTCAGTTACAAACAAATTAAATTTTCAACTATTTTCCATGGCCATTCTTTCGGCTGTAAAATTTATTATAACAGATTATTTTACATACTATATTTCTTCTATCTCTAAATCTATAGAATATATTGTAAAATATTTAAATGTATCAGAAAGAGAATTTATTTTTCTTTAATATCATCAAGAAAAATTTTCAAAAAATAATATTTAGAAGATTTTTTTTCAAGAATCTTCTACTTCCGGTTGTCCAATTGTTACCAAAACCTTTTCAGATCTTCCCATGAATGTCCGATTGGGAAATACGTAGTTAAAAAAATTTAAAGTCTTATAGTTTTTTAGTAACCGTCCTTCCAACATCCCACACACACACACACATACACACACACATACACACACACACACACACACACACACACACACACAGACATCATCGTAAAAATGATAAAATCGGATTGTAGGGACCTTAAAACGTGCTTATTCAATAAAATCTGGATATGCGATTTTTAGCATGAATGCAATACCTCTCTTAGCGAGAGGTAAAAATCTGTTGTGGCCAGCACAATGCCTTTCTCCATTTTCATTTTATGTTACATAGGGCAAGAGCAGTCATGTAACTGTGTGGGCCCTGGCAAGCAGATACAGAGGCCCGTGTTAGAATGACAGCTATTGATAATGTACATAGGTGTCCAGTATCATAATTTTTTATTCAAAACATCATTATTTTCCAAATCCATATGAATTATTTTCCTCGACAAGTATATTCCATACTATTGATGACAAATAAACATCAGCTTATTTTGAAATTTTGAAAGAAAAATTATGGCATATGACAATTGTGACATCTAGTATGTAAATAACTACTAGCCGTCATTCTGACACGGATCCTCATATCTGCTTGTCAAGGCCAACAAAATCACATGACTGCTCGCGCCCTATACTCTTGTAATATGTTCATTGACAGTAGTAGCGGTATTTCTTAAGGATATATAATAATACAATAATATATATTTATCTACAACAGTGCGCTAATATGAAATTAGTACACCAATTTGAATGTCCTTCTGAGTGATTTAATGGCACTAAGTGTCATTATGAATTTCATAATGACACTCAGTGCTATTATGAAACTCATAATGACACTCAGTGCCATTAAATCACCCTTACGTATTAATAACGTAGGCTACGAATGAACATTTCAATGTTTCTCATTATGTCAAAAATGAAATGAAAAATATATTTTAAGATCAATTTAAACTGTTGTAGATAAAATATTGAAGGATACACATTTGATATAGCCTAATGAAACTTGCGTGATTAAAACACTCGGCTCATCTATAAATATATTCGTACCTCCCAGAAAAATCTGATTTTTGACACTGACATTTTGCATTTATCTGTCAATTACAAACATTTGAATATCTCAAATGTTTTTTAGGCAACGAGATTTATTACAATAGATTATTCTATATTATTATATACTGTATCCCCAAACCTATACGAGATATAATAAAAAATTAATTGTGTCACATTGAGAATTAAATTTTCTTTAATATTACCAAGAAAATTTTCAGAAAATAATATATAGAAGATATTTTTCAAGGATCTGCTACTTCCGGTTGTCTAATTGTTACCAAAACCTTTTCCGCTCTTCCCATGAATGTCCGATTCGGAACTACGTAGTTATACAAATATTAAGCCTTATAGTTTTTGAGTAATCGTTCTTCCAACATTCCACATACATACACACATACACACACACATACATCCACACACACACACATACATCCACACACAACACACACAGACATCATCGTAAAAATGTTAAAATCGGATTGTACGGACCTTAAAACGAGCTTAATCATTAAAATCTGGATAAGCGATTTTTAGCATGAATCCAATACCTCTCTTAGCGAGAGGTAAAAAGGGAATGAAAGGCGTAAAGAGGATCCACACAAACACACACACACACACAAACAAACACACACACACATACACACAGACATCATCGTGAAAATATGATCATTTACCAAAATCTCGATATGCGACTTTTAGCACGATTCCTATAAACCTCCCTTACCAAGTGTAGCGGGAGGTAAAAATTGCTATTAATGACCTCAAGCTAAGAGCTAATATTTTGAAAATGTTCACATAATATTACAAAAACAATCTAGAAAAAAGTGTAATATCCTTTATGAGCGTAATTCCAACTCAAATAACATCGTTAAACACAAAGCTAGAATTATACTATAAAAAGCTTTAAAGAAATACGTTACAAATGATTGTATTGTGCTGAAAAGTTTTATCTAATATAAAAGTTCTAAATGTAGGCCTTCCTGAATAAAAAATGTCGTTATGTCGTTATAGGCTAATTCGTTGATACAGGATTGCAAATTGTCAGCATTTAGCTAATGACATTGCACGTGGCAGCACGTGACGGTTGCCACGTCACGCGTCAGGTGATAGCGCCCTCTGATACATTACACACAAAGCCCGGGAAATGGGTCAATGCTCATAACTTCATTACCAGTAACAATAGTAAATATTCTGCTGTCAATAGCCATTTGAGTTTTTGAATGTTTGCCACTGATAAGCAAAATATGAAAAGTGGAAAAGATTTGATGGAAATAACACTCGAATTTTTCAGTTTTTGTGTGTGGATGATAATGCTTACAGTTCAGGCATTATGAAGTTTACTTTTTAATGTTTGGTTGCCCATGTCCTTTTTATAAACGAAAAGAAAATTTGTAGCATATGCCGACGATGTTACTATTTTAGTTCCTTCTACAAATACAAATGAGGATCGAGCAGGCACACTATCACGTCTGGTAACTGAGGTATCATAATGGTTTTCTTCTTTGAAACTCGTTTTGAATGTCTCAAAATCTGCTGTAGTAAATTTTTCTACTCGTGAAAGAAATAGTAGCATGCTAATTAGATGCAATAATGAAATATTACCTCAACTTGAAGTTGTTAAAGTTTTAGGTCTAATTTTAAACGAAAATTTAGCATGGATTGATGAAATTGACAACAAATGCAAAAAATTAGCACCCATGTGCTATATTATAAAAAGAATTGTTGACATATCAGATATTATACCGGCTAAAACATTTTATTTTGCTACATTTATATCAGTTTTAAGTTATGGCATCATCTTTTGGGGATATTCTTCAGCAGCCCTGAGAGTCTTTAAGCTACAAAAATTAGCAATAAGAAATATGTTTAAACCGGGGTATATAGAGACATTTAAGCAACAAAAAATATTAACACTGCCTTGCCTCTATATGTTTTCGGTATTAATATTCATAAGAGATAATTTAGAGCATCTATTGAAACATGTAGATGTACATACATATAATGCAAGAAATAAAACTAAATTGATAGTTCCAAAACATAAATTACAATTATGCTACATCAATCCAAAAATAATCGGAATTAAATTGTATAATAAACTTCCACAGGAAATAAAAAATATAAAATGTAATAAATCTTTTAAACTTAAATTGAAATATTTTTTTATCGAAAAATGTTATTATAGTGTTGACGAATTTCTTAATGATGTATGAGCAATATTTTGTAATTATATTTAATTCTTATTGATTATTTACAAATTTGTATTTCATTTACTCCATTTCTTTGACGTGCCATATGTCATGTATATTGATCAACTGGCAAAAATAAATATTATTATTATTATTATTATAATCATTTCCACTATATGAAAATGTATTCTTTTAGCAATACAAAATATTATAAACTATTCTATTTATTAATCTTTTTGCATCGGTGATATTTTTTTTCTAATACCACAAACCCGCAAGTTTCAATAAATCTTGAATTATTATCGTACTCAGAATGCGTAGTACAAAATTATTCAGCATACACGGGTATATAAATGAAGGTCAAGAGGTCCATAACATGCAAAAATTATTATTTTTTAATTACTAACAATCGTTTCATCTACAGTCACGCAGGCTCCCACGCATATTTACACATGCATATCTACTAACGCCTACACACAGCTATACACATATACAAATATCATCGTAAAAATACATAATAACGAATACGCCTACGTCACGGTAACCCCCATTTCGTTCTATTTTCTATTTTTCTTGGCTTCGGAATATTAAATATTTTCAATTTTAATTTGAGAAAATGTAAATTCATTTTCAGAAAAAGCAACAATTTCAGAAAAAGTTAATTTAATTTCAGTACAAATATATTTAATTTCAGAACAAGTAAATTTAATTTCAGAACAAATAAATTCAGTTTCAGTACATATTTTTAACAGGTAATAAAACGGTTTTAGAACCGGTTAATCGATATTTTAAGTCCAAAATCGAAACAAATTAAAATTGGGGTTTTAAAATCATTTAAAAGAAGTGGAAAGTACCTGTAATAGGTAAGTTAAGTTCATTCTACACAGTTACGATTTAAATAATTCTTTTTAAACATGAGTAAAAATAGTTATTTGTGTATTAAGAGCACAAAATAGCGCATTGTCGATTGAGAGATTGTTTTTCTCTCGAAATCGACAATGTCCATTTGCGCTCGAACACACACAAGATTTTTTCTACAGTCGCTACCATAACAAAAAGTAATGAAATGTACACTTTGTACTTACACTACTACTCAATTAATGAGGATTAATATAAAGAAAAACGTCTTTTACACTTAATTTTAATTTATCGGTATTTCCCATTCTTCTTGACCTATTGCTTCAATCGAATCTAAACATTTTATACTTTCGTTTTTGTGCGAGCGTTTTTTCTACTTTGTCGCGCTAGACCGGCAAAGTGACATTTTGCGTTGACAAAAGAGAGCGCAAATGGCTACTTTCTATGTAGACTATAGAAAAAATAATTTACCTTTTCTACTAGTAAAATTGATATTTTTGAAATTTATAATGATTCATTTTAACACTTTGGCTACTATGTGTACTATTGGTACACAACTAGAATTTACCCAGAAACTATGTGTACCACAATTAGTCACAAAGCGCGGACTCGTTTTTTCACTGTGTACGTTTAAGCTATACAGTTTGTATTTGTTTGTATGGGGATATTGATAGACTAAGTTTATGTGTTTGGTGGAGCAATTCGAAAAAAAATTTGATGTGGACAGCATTTTTGTATCTTCGAATTTTATATGGTGGAATTCTTCCACGGCATGCTCTGCAACTGAAGATTTTCTGGCTGGTTCAATCTGATCGAACGCTGGTGTTCATTCAATCTTGTAGAAATGGTTCTACCAGTCTGGCCAATGTAAACTTTCCCTGAGACACATGGAATCTGGTAAATCCCTGATTGAAGCAATACAATGTAAATTTACAAGATATTGTTGGTATAAACTTAAACAAAATGCTACTTATTATGATTTTCATTATACTTCCGCTTTATCTACTTTTAAAATGATTTCACTTGAAAACAGGCGTATCATACAATCTTTCTTGTTTATTTACAAATTGCTAAATAACATTATAATAGATTCCAGTCTTTTATCTCAGCTAAACATTTTTGTTCCACGGTCACATCATCCTCGATTCAGGGTAATTTTTTCCTATAAAACTCCTAGGACAAATTATGAATCTAAAAGTCCTTTACGTCGTACATGTTTATTATTCAACCAATTTCATAATAATCCTGTAGAAATTGACATTTTTTCTGATTCGTTATCAACCTTTAGAAATAAGATATTGGAATATTTTACAAATCATTGTTAGTTAATTAAAATTTGATTCTACTCATTACTGTTTATGTACCTTTGTATATATGTAATCTAAATAGTACTCTGTAATTGGGAACATTTGTTCCTGTTGAGTACTCATAATAAATAAATAAATAAATAAATAAATGACTGAAGAGGGATGACGTCTTTAACTTGTCTCAACATATGTCGAATTTTAATATATGGAGAAAACGAAATCTTCATGTTCTTCTTATGAAGAATTCTACCAATCTTGTCCGTGACATTTTTGACATAAGGAAGTGAAGCAAACAATAAGTCTCGAAGATACAAAAATACTGGCGAAACCAACACACCTAAACAACAGGTTAATTAGAGAAGCCATTTATATATTTGTTGTTTATTACTGAAGAAGGCAGTAGTTAATACTGCCGAAACGTCGGTATTTAAACAAATAAAGAGAAATAAAACTAAAAAAGGTTGTATCATTTTAATATTACTTGTTTATTCTGTTATTACAAATATTTTGCAGTTTTCAATAAAACTTTCATTGATATTTTTTAATTCAACAAAAATTGAGCTTATCCCATCTCGGATTTTTGCAAATTTTTCATGAATAAATAGTGCACAAAATCTGAATCGAATGAGATATTTTCCAAAAGGGTTCAGTGATAACGGACCTTTAATATAACAGCGAAGTATCATTATAAAATATTCCACTCTTCGCTTTTTATGTCGATAATTAATATACCATTGCTGTGTAAGTTAAATTGTTACACCCATCTAAAAATAAAATTCCTTTCATTATATATTTCCAATAAAATTACCAGCTCTTCCTGTGCTGCGTATGTACAATAAAAGCATTGAAAACACAACACAGAACATCATTAGGACAATCATTATCACAAGCGAGTCCTTTCTTTCCCGGGAAATTAGGTGCTCGTAGTAGACATTGAAAGTTCCGGATGTCATAGCGCCACATAGTCTTTTCCGTTATGTTATAATCAGCAGATTTCTCTTTTGATCCGTTGGCCTTCAACTTCCGAAGGATTTTTTTTTTTCGTGATAGTAGATATACGGGGTGTCCCAAATTAAGTGGATTACTATTCGGATGTAGGAAACTATAAAGCCTACGAGGTCGGTTAAATGGGCACTATTGTGCAGTTTTGTGTATTGATTCAGTCTTTTGACAAAATTTAAAATTACGAACGGTATGAAAGTTATTAAAAAACTGATAATTTAAAAAATATATCAACTTCGTTATTATAAAAGATATAAAAAATAGCTTCCGTCAATCCTGTGTATTATGTACAAATTCCATACATAATTTTTTCTTGCAAAAGATTCTAAATTTCCAGTAAAATTATTTCATAAACAAACTATGCAAACTGCACTTGACACTGACATCTTCTTCTTCTTTAGCTTTTCCCATTCGTTAGGCGTCGCTATTTTTTATTTTCTTTTTCCACACATTTCTGTTTTGCGTGTCGTTCTCATTCAGTTCTATTTCACTCAAGTCTTCCGAAATACAGTCCTTCCATCTTATCTTTGATCTTCCTCTGTTTCTTCGACCTTCTATTACAAAGCTATTCAATCTTCATCCAATATAATCTTCATTTCTCCTCATGACATTTTCAAACCAATGTAATCATCTCATGTACCTATCTTTCCGTGTCTTCCCCAACATCTACTTCAACATCCTTATCCCTGCCACATTAATTTACTTTTTATTTATATTGACATCTGTCAATTTGAATTATATGAAAATATTAGTAGTTTCCATGTTTAGCTTAGCTGGCTGATTTATAAAATTTAATTTCTTTAAAATTATTTAACACTGTATCTATTGAATATGAAGTATAAAATGGAATCAAATCGTGTAGAGAATAATACATTCTTTAAGTTTTAATAACGTTAAATGTCAATAAACCAAATTTAACTGTTAAAACTTCAAATGCGGCTACTTCCGGTTTACCAATTATAAGCAAAATCTATTGGTATTGAAGTTATGCGATGCGAAACTTTCGGCACATACACACAAACACACACACACATACACACACACATATACATACAGACATCATCGTAAAAATGGTAAAATCGTATTATAGGGACCCTAAAACATGCTTATTCACTAAAAGCTCATCTTTTTATTTTGATCAAAAATAATACCTGCCTTACCTAAAGGTGACGTAACGTAAAAATCTGATATGGCCAGCATATTACCTTCCGTCAATCCTGTGTATTATGTATAAATTCCATACCTATATGTTCTTGCAAAAGATTCTAAATTTCCAGTAAAATTGTATCATACATAATTTATGCAAATTGCACTTAACACTGACATCTTCTTCTTCTTTAGCTTATCCCATTCGTCAGGGGTCGCTATTTTGTCTTTCGTAATACTCTCCTTCCATCTTATCTTTGGTCTTCCTCTGTTTCTTCAATATTCTATTATTAAGCTATTGATTCTTCTTCCAATATATTTTTCATCTCTCCTCATGACATGTTCAAACTAATGTATCTGTCTAGAACTCGACACATTTCCCTTATCCTTTCATTCCTTAACCTATCTTTCCATGTCTTTCCAACATCTATCTCAACATCCTCATCTGTGCCACTTTTAAAGGAACTTAATACAGTACCAGCATAAGTAAATAAGTAACAATATAGGTAAGTATACTAATAAATAAAATAAATATATTGTCACTACATATTACCCATTGCTGGGTGTGCCAATCTACTTTGTACATAGATTTCAGTTACGATGATGACATATTTGTACCGTGCGAGCGTTTACTAGGCATAACCTCACGGGCACTCATTGTTGGCATGGAGAGTGCAAAACAGGGGTCATTTTTGTGCCATTTAAAATTCGAAATATTTGGCGTCGGTCGGGATCGAACCTGGTATTTACATTTAACATAATTTTAAATATTTACATGAATAAGAATTAAATAAACGGGAGGTGTTGTGTTGGCCACATCAGATTTTTATATTCGAAATATATGAATGCATGATTTTAATTTTTGTACAATGAAAACTATCTGAATGTATGTCGGAATTTATATATTGACAAGGGAAATAAAAATAATTATGCCAGCCTGTCATATCCCTTCAGCTTTTTAATATGAAGTTGAACCTGAATATCGTGTCCAATATCCAGGATATGTAATTAAAAATGAAATAAATCAAATTTTATTCGTTCCACTCTTTAATTTCATCAGTTGGATGTGCGAGTATTTTAATTAGATATCAAAAATTATTATACGTGTTGGAAATTCGAGAATTTCGAACATTCAGCGAGAGAAAATATTGGTGAAATTTATTCATTCCTATTAATGCGACATATCATTCATTTCATTCCACATATATTTCTTGTCAATGATAGAATCGGACGATTTTAAAATAATCACACAATCGTTAGTTTTTGCTTAAAAAAATGACAGAAAAACATTCTTGAGGATAAAGGATTTTATAATATTGATATTTGGATAGTGACATCTTACAAATAATGTCCATTTTCGGTCATGCATTGTTGTAGGCGTTCACGGGTATTTTTACAATTTGAGCATTTATTGTATTGACGATTCTGTTCATGTCTTTATTAACTCATTTTTGAAAAAAATGACACATAAATTAATGTTATTATTTATTGAGATCGCATAGTGTATGTTTAAATAATATTTTTAGGTAGTTTTTGGAGTAAATTAAAATTTATGAAATGACATCTTTTATTTTTATACGAGCCCAACCGCAAATGTATTCGTACCCTCTGAAATAAATATATTAACAGTAATAAAAAATAAACTTATAGGATGTCAATTATCAATTTTTCATTCATAATTTCAAGATTTTCTAAATACACGTAGTCATTTTGTCACCAGGAGTTTGGAATTTACTTGTCGAGGTAAATAAACCACATGGAATTGGAAAATCACTAAATTTAGAATGAGAAATTATGATACTTGACATCTATATACATAATTACTAGCTATCATTCTGACATGGGCCCCCATATCTGCTTGTCAAGGCCAAAAATTCTACTTACATATATCTATTTCTTATATTTAGATTGTTTAATTTTAAATTCATTTTATGAAGAAATTTTGTCCTCTTCTAATTTTTCGAAATGTTTCCAATTCATTGTCAGTATTGACAGTATTTTTGAAGGATATACCTATAATTTTAAATATTTAACTATTAATACATTAAGAAATAATATAATGTATGTACTTCCCAGAAAAAGTCTTCAGTAATGTCTCCGGATTTCTGTCAGTTACAAACAATTTAAATTTTCAACTGTTTTCAATGGCATTCTGTCGGCTGTAAAATTTATTATAACAGATTATTTTATATATTATATTTCTTTTATTTCTAAATCTATAGAATATATAATAAAATATTTAAATGTATCAAATAGAGAATTTAATTTTATTTAATACTACCAAGAACATTTTTCAAAAAATATTATTTAGAAGATTTTTTTTAAGAATCTTCTACTTCTGGTTGTCCAATTGTTACCAAAACCTTTTCAGATCTTCCCATGAATGTCCGAATGGGAAATACGTAGTTAAAGAAATTTAAAGTCTTATAGTTTTTGAGTAATCGTCCTTCCAACATCCCACACACATACATACACACACATCCACACACACACACACAGACATCATCGTAAAAATGTTAAAATCGAATTGTAGGGACCTTAAAACGTGCTTATTCAATAAAATCTGGATATGCGATTTTTAGCAAGAATGCAATACCTCTTTTAGCGAGAGGTAAAAAATTGCTAAAATATATTCTATTGTAATCTACAAAAATATTTCTTCTTGCTGTTAATATATTTTTTCAGAGGGTACGAATATATTTGGGGTTGGGCTCGTAATAATATAAATTGCGAAAAATTATATTTAAAGCTTCAAATAAAATACTACTTCCGTATATCCAATTTACACAAAAATCTGACTGATTATTTTAATATTTATATAGAATAAGAATATATTTCGAAATTTTCTCAATAATTTGAGTTAAAGTGTCTTCTGGATCCACAAACACGCATACACATAGATAATCAATAATCATACACATACACATCTACAGACATCATCGTAAAAATATTGAAGTCGGATTCTAGTGACTTTAAATAGGTTCTCCCTTATCCAGGGTAACGGGAGGCAAAAAAAAATATTTCTACATAAAGATCCTTGTTAAATGTCCCTAAGAATTTCAAATTGCTACGAAAATAATTATTTTTTTATGTCGATTAGAAAGAATTCGAAATTGTATAAATCAATCAAATTAGAATGTTTGACGAATGTCTCGTACTTCAAAAAGTAGAATTCACTACTCAACACTTTTGAATTCTAAATTCAATCTCATTGAAAACAGAAAATAAATAACAAAATAGCAAGAAGCAAAATAAGAAAGCAACGAGTTCGTGGTGTTCGCTTTGGCAGTAGTATGCTTTAGTAGCAAATCCTGTCTTTCCAGTAAGCTTCCGCGCAATGGATTGCAAAATCCCGCGCGCTCGAACCAATCTCCATGTCGACTTGGCTTCTCTCGCGGCTATGTGTCCAGCTCCCAAGCAAATTGGGGCAAAAACGCTCAGCTCAAGTTTCTTTTTCATCCGTTCTAGATACAAAACTGATATTGATTCATACACAATGAGCATTAACCGTCAAAAGAAGAGTTCCTAATTATTTTAGGCAAAAATGCTTCAAAGTTAAAACTTGAAATTCTGTATATCTGAATCAATTAGTAAAATTAATTTTACACAGACTAGGTAATTGCCTACGGGCCCCGCGCCTTTTAGGGGCCTGCGACAATAGATGAAAATAATACTGATTTAATTTTGAAAGAAAATTAATTTAATTAATTAATTTAACAATTAGTCGGACATCTTTTTGAAAGGTAAACAAGACTAACGTTGATTTATACAAAGTCATTGAAGAACTAAAACAAGAATAAATTTATTTAAAAATTAGCGCGAAATTTTAAATGTATTGTATAAATTTAAAACAAATTGATAACATTTCGATAGATCTTCTGTATCAGTTCTAAAGTTTACGCTTTTTTACCTCTCGCTAAGAGAGGTATTGGATTCATGCTAAAAATCGCATATCCAGATTTTATTGAATAAGCACGTTTTAAGGTCCCTACAATCCGATTTTAACATTTTTACGATGATGTCTGTGTGTGTGTGTGTGTGTGTGTGTGTGTGTGTGTGTGTGTGTGTGTGTGTGTGTGTGTGTGTGTGTGTGTGTGTGTGTGTGTGGATGTATGTGTGTGTGTGTGTATGTATGTAGGATGTTGGAAGGACGATTACTCAAAAACTATAAGACTTTAAATTTGTTTAACTACGTATTTCCCAATCGGTCATTCATGGGAAGATCTGAAAAGGTTTTGGTAACAATTGAACAACCGGAAGTAGAAGATTCTTGAAAAAAAATCTTCTAAATAATATTTTTTGAAATTTTTTCTTGATAATATTAAAGAAAAATAAATTTTCTTTCTGATACATTTAAATATTTTATAATATATTCTATAGATTTAGAGATAAAAGAAATATAATATGTAAAATAATCTGTTATAATAAATTTTACAGCCGAAAGAATGGCCATGGAAAATAGTTGAAAATTTAATTTTTTTGTAACTGACAGATAAATGTCAGTGTCAGAAATCCGAAGACATTACTGAAGAGTTTTTCTGGGAAGTACATACATTATATTATTTCTTAATGTATTAATAGAATTGGAAACATTTCGAAAAATTAGAAGAGGACAAAATTTCTTCATCAAAAATGAATTTAAAATTAAACAATCTAAATATATATGGAATAGATATATGCGTAAGTAGAATTTTTGGTGTAGAGTATACAAGAAATGTTAAATACAATAGGGAGCGAGCAGTCATATGATTTTGTTGGCCTTGACAAGCAGATATGGAGGCCCATGTCAGAATGATAGCTAGTAATTATGTATAAATTTCTCATTCTAAATTTAGTGATTTTCCAATTCCATGTGGAGCAGAATTAAATGTTAAATATCTAAGGCATACAAGTAAATTTTAAACTCCTGGTGATAAATTGACGTAAATTTAGAAAATCTTAAAATTTTTAATGAAAAATTCTAACATTTGACATCTATGTACATAATTACTAATTATCATTGTGAAACGGGCCCACACATCTGCTTGTGAAGCCCAAAAATGTAACATTACTGTTCGCGCCCTATACTTATGTAACCAAAAAAAAGGAAGTGGCGAGAGGTATTGTGCTGGCCACAACAGATTTTTATTATTATAAATATGAGTCATTTCTAAAAAGTTTCTTTTTACCTTCCGTCACCTCTAGATAAGGAAGGTATTGTCTTTGGTCAAAAAATTCAATGATGAGTTTTCATTGAATAAGCACGTTTTAGGGTCTTTATATTTGATTTTACTATTTTTACGATGATGTCTGTATGTATGTGTGTGTGTGGGTGCGAGGTGTGCGTGTGTGTGTGTGTATATTACAATACTTGGGTATTCCTCTTCCTTACAACCATATGCAGACTTAATTAGATTTTGGTTATATTGGTCAACCGGAAGTATCCTCATTTGAAGATTTTAACAGTTTTTCTTGAAAAACTCAGTTAAATTTTATTATAACTTAAAGAATATATTATTCTCCATTCGATTTGATTGCATTTTATATTTCATATTCAACAGATATAGAGTTAAAGACTTATAAAGATAATAAATTTCATAAATCAGCCAGTTGTGTAATATTAACCATGGAAACTGCTAATATATTCAGGTAATTCAAATTGACAGATGTCATTATCAATAAAAAGTAAATGAATGAAAGAATAAAGGAAATAACTCTAGTGTTGGGCATTTCTAGACTGATATAAGAGAGACGATTACATTGGTTTGCACATATCATGAGGAAAGATGAGTATATCGGAAGAATGAATAGCTTATAACAGAAGGTGGAAGAAACATAGGAAGACCAAATATAATATGATAGGAGAGAAAAGGAACTGAATGAGGACGACACACAAAACAAAAATTAGTGGAAGAAGAAAATAAAAAATAGCGACCCCCTAACGAATGGGAAAAACTAAATAAGAAGAAGATGTTTGTGTCAAGTGCAATTCGCATAGTTTGTTTATGAAATAATTTAACTGGAAATATAGGATTTTTGCAAGAAAATTTATGTGTTGGGCGCGTGCAGTGACTTTGCTTTAAATTCAACAAATTTGTTAAATTTCTTGTTTTGTTACCATTTACGTTACGTTTGCTGGTTATGAGTTACCAACATTCCGATTACTCTGTCTTGCCGACTCACGCCGAGCAGAAATTGTTGCCAATATTGTGAACCAAATGCACTAAATTCATTGTTTTAAAATTAAATTTCATTGCATATTCCACCATTTTTTCTACAAATTTTTGGGTACATAAAGGTACTAATTGGGTACTAAATTTTCATTTAATTTTTTTTTATAAATTTATGTTGTAGTGCTAGCCTGAAGTTGGCACCAATATATATTTTTTTCTAGGTACTTATTGGTATAAATTGGGTACTAAATCGTAGTAACAATTTAAAAATTAGTACCCTATACCTTGGTGCCAAATTCACGCACCTCCAACTATTTACTTGATACAAACAATATTTTAATACAATCGAAATATTAAAATGAAAATCGTACAAGAAATATAAATTTCAATAAATTTAATCTAATTTTAATAACAATAATATAGAATGTATTAGTAAATTGAAATACAAACAACGTAATAAGTAAGGGAATATCTGTTCATATTTCCTTTAGAAATGTATGCGATACGTACCGACGTTTTATATGTCACATATAGTAAAGTAAATTAGTGGATAAGTGGCTCTTTCAATGACACATATTCCCTTCCCGAGTTGAGTGGATCAATAGATCTCAGAGGATGAGAGTTTGTTTAGGAACAAGAGAAAGTCGGTTTTGAATGTCATTTGTTCGTTGGCTTGGAAGTGTTTGTTTGTAATTGAAATGTTGAGGCGGTTTGAGGATTCCGCAAGGATTCAACCGTAAATTTGTTGAGGATGCTTCAAATCACATTCAGCCATTGTTTGCGTTTTTGCTTCAACGAGAAACCGAAGTGTTAAGTTCCAACTGTTTGATTTTCCTCAGTTGCAAACAAATTTCTAAATACATAATTATGAAAAAGATGTTTTTATTTAGTCAATAGCCAGTTCAACATGTGGTATATATTAGAACTAACTATTCTTAGTAATCATTACTTCATACTATTTTTACCTTCCGTCACCTTTAGGTAAGGAAGGTATTGTCTTTGTCCAAAAAATTCAATGATGAGTTTTTAGTGAATAAGCATGTTTTAGGGTTCCTATAATACGATTTTACCATTTTTACGATGGTGTCTGTGTATCTGTGTGTGTGTCTGTGTGTGTGTGACAAAAGTTCCGGATTCCATAACTTCAATACCACGATTCCAAAAATTATAATTTTTTCGTATTCCTCAAGTTTACATCCAGAAGAACAAGTGATTTGATTTTGGTTATAATTGGTGAACCGGAAGTAGTCTCATTTGAAGATTTAACAGTTAAATTTGATTTATTGACATTTATCGTTATTATAACTTAAAGAATATATTATTTTCTATACGATTTGATTACATTTTATACTTCATATTCAATAGATACAGAGTTAAAGAATTTTAAAGATATTAAATTTTATAATTCAGCCAGCTATGCTAAACATGGAAACTACTAATATATTCATATAATTCAAATTGACAGATGTCAGTATCAATAAAAAGTAAATTAATGTGGCAGAGATGAGAATGTTGAAGTAGATGTTTGGGAAGGCACGGAAAGATACGGTAAGAAAATAACTCTTGTATTACAAGTTTCTAGAAAGATACAAGAAAGACGATTACATTAGTTTGAACATGTCATGAGGAGAAATGAAGAATTATATTTGAACAAGAATGAATAGTTTAGTAATAGGAGGTTGAAGAAACAGAGGAACACCAAAGATAAGATGGAAGGACTGTATTGCGGAAGACTTGAGAGAAAAAGAACTGAATTAGAACGACACGCAAAAATAGGGACCCCTAACGAATGGGAAAAGGTAAAGAGAAAGAAGATGTCAGTGTCAAGTGCAATTTGAATAGTTTGTTTATGAAATAATTTTATTAGAAATTTAGAATGTTTTGCAAAAAAAATTATGTATGGAATTTATACATTATACACAGGATTGACGGATGGTATTGTGCTGGCCACAACAGATTTTTTATTCATTTTTACCTCTCGCTAAGAGACGATTACTCAAAAACTATAAGACTTTAAATTTGTTTAACTACGTTTTTCCCAATCAGACATTCATGGGAAGATCTGAAAAGGTTTTGGTAACAATTGAACAACTGGAAGTAGAAGATTCTTAAAAAAAATCTTCTAAATAATATTTTTTGAAAATTTTTCTTGGTAATATTAAAGAAAATTAAATTCTTTATCTGATACATTTAAATGTTTTATTATATATTCTATAGATTTAGAGATAAAAGAAATATAATATATAAAATAATCTGTTATAATAAATTTTACAGCCGAAAGAATGCCATGGAAAATAGTTGCAAATTTAAATTGTTTGTAACTGACAGATAAATGTCAGTGTCAGAAATACGGAGACATTACGGAAGACTTTTTCTGGGAAGTACATACATTATATTATTTCTTAATGTATTAATAAATACATAACATATGTCCTTCAAAAATACTGTCAATCCTGGCAATGAATTGGAAACATTTCGACAAAATTTCTTCATAAAATGAATTTAAAATTAATCAATCTAAATATAAGAAATAGATATAAGTAAGTAGAATTTTTGGTGTAGAGTGTAGTATACAAGAAATGTTAAATACAATAGGGCGCGAGCAGTCATGTGATTTTGTTGGCCCTGACTAGCAGATATGGCGGCCCATGACAGAATGATAGCTAGTAATAATATATATAGATGTCAAATATTATAATTTCTCATTCTAAATTTAGTGATTTTCCAATTCCATGTGGTTTATTTTCCTCGACAAGTAAATTCCACACTCCTGGTGACAAATTAACTACGTGTATTTAGAAAATCTTGAAGTTTTGAATGAAAAATTGACAAGTGATATCCATGTACATAATTACTAATTATCATTCTGAAACGGGCCCCCACATCTGCTTGTTAAGGCCAACAATGTAACATGACTGTTATATACTTATGTAACCAAAAAAGTAAGTGGCGAGAGGTATTGTGCTGGCCACAACAGATTTTTTTTGTATTATTGTATTTATTTCTGTCATGTGCATTGTACCTTATTTGTTTATTTTTGTATTTTGTAAACTCTACCGGACTTTGAATCATGTAAATGAACGAAACCGGTCAGTCAAATTAAAAAATAACAGTGTAAATAAGACATTTTAAGTTTTATTTTAAAAACCCTTCCCCTATTACCTATTTTTACACTTGGGCAACATCAATTTTATAATAAATATAAACGTTTTGAACTTATTGTATAAATTACTACTATTGTATGCTTAGAAATTGGAAAATTTTGTTCTCCACTTCTCATATTACTCTATCACGTACGTAATGTAAATTTCATCTGTTTTGCGAGTCATATAGCTGAGTACCTATATTCTGATATCCTTTACTCTAACAAAAAGTCGGTAAAGGCGTACGTGTCATGAATGTCTTTTGTTTCTCATCCTATCCGCCTACGATCTTGGCTGCATTGATAAACCGAACCGACGGCAACTCGGCTGACAGCTTGGCGTGCGTGTTGCTTGTATTTCACGCAGTCACTCCCCGTAGTTTTGTTATCCTGCACCATTCGTTTCCCTCTTATCGAAAAACTGAAAAATAAATGAAAATGTCCAGATTCCTGGAAGATAAAAGGCTGTAGATTCATCTGAATAGGCGCTGAGTGATTTGTAGATATTTTTGTCATTTGAATCAATGTTATATTTTTAATTAAATTCTTTTAATTTATTGTCGTTCTTGTATGTACTGTTTTCCTCTCGCTAAGAGATTGAATTAATGCTAAAAATCGTATATTCAGATTTTAATAATTTTACGATGTCTGTGTGTGTGTAGATGTATGTGTGTATGTGTGTGTGTGTGTGTGTTTGTGTGTGTGTGTGTGTGTGTGTATGTGTGTATGCAGGGAGGTTGACAGGACGATTTTTCAAATACTATAATATTTAATATATGTTTAACTTCGTATTTCTAAATCGGACATTACTGGGAAAAGCTAAAAAGGTTTTGGACAACGGGAAGTAGCAGATTCTTAAAAAAATTCTTCTAGATATTACTTTTTGAAAAGTTTTGTTCGTGCTTGTATAAAAATCTGATGTGGCCAGCACATAACCTCTCGCCGTTATATCTAAATAACACTAATTCCCTTTAATAAAGTGACGGATAGATTGCACTCCGATTATTCTTATATCGATGTGTAATTTTGTCAATATTTACAACTTACTTGAGAAGAATTTGATAGCTTTTTCGCAGTCTACAGTACTGGTGTACATTGTCCCATAATGTTTGAAACAAATTTAAGTCCTTCAACCTAGACTTGTCATCTCCATAATAGTCACAGATCAAGAATTAAGGGATTCTCCAAATACATTTTTCTTTCATTACTCATTATTTCTGACACTGACATTTATCTGTCAGTTACAAATAATTTAAATTATCAACTATTTTTCATGGCATTCTTTCGGCTGTCAAATTTATTACAACAGATTATTTTATATATTATACTTCTTTTATCTCTAAATCTATGGAATATATAATAAAATATTTAAATGTATCAGATAGAGAATTTAATTTTCTTTAATATTACCACGAAAAATTTTCAAAAAATAATATTTAGAAGATTTTTTTTCAAGAATCTTCTACTTCCGGTTGTCCAATTATTACCAAAACCTTTTCAGATCTTCCCATGAATGTCCGATTGGGAAATACGTTGTTAAACAAATTTTAAGTCTTATAGTTTTTGAGTAACCGTCCTTCCAACATCCCACACACACACATCCACACACACACACACACACACACACACATACACACACAGACAGACATCATCGTAAAAATGTTAAAATCGGATTGTAGGGACCTTAAAACGTGCTTATTCAATAAAATCTGGATATGCGATTTTTAGCATGAATGCAATACCTCTCTTAGCGAGAGGTAAAAAGGGTAAATTCTCTATGTGATACATATAAATATTTCATTATATCGTTTATAGATTTAGATATAAAGAAATATAAATTATATAATAATGTGTTGTAATAAATCTCACAGCCCAAATATAATGTCATGGAAACCAATTCAAAATTAAAATGTTTGTAACTGGCAGATAAATGTCAGTGTCAAAAATCCATAGACATTACTGAAGATTTCTTCTGGGAAGTACATACATTGTATTATTTCTTATTGTATTAATAGTTAAATATTTAAAATTATAGGTATATTACATATACCCTTCAAAAATACTGTCAATCCCGACATTTCTAAAAATTAGGACAAAATTTATTCATAGAAAGAATTTAAAATTAATCAATCGAAATAAAAAGAATTTTTGATGTAGAGTGTAAGTATACAAGAAATGTTAAATACAATAGAGCACGAGTAGTCATTTGACTTTGTTGGCCTTGACAAGCAGATATGGGGGCCCGTTTCAAAATGAAGGCTAGTAATTATATACATAGATGTCAAATATGATAATTTTTCATTTTAAATTTAGTGACTTTCCAATTCCACATGGTTTATTATCCTCAACAAATAAATTCCATACTCTTGGTGACATATTAACTACGTGAATTTAGAAAATCTTGAAATTTTTAATGAAAAATTCTGACATTTGACATCTATGTACATAATTACTACTTGTTATTTTGACACGGGCCCCCATATCTGTTTGTCAAGGCCAACAATGACACATAACTGCTCGCGCCCTATACTTATGTAATCAAAAACGGAAGTGGCGAGAGGTATTGTGCTGGACACAACAGATTTTTATTAATGTAGATGAGTAATGATTTTATCAATAGTTTTAATTGCGAAATGGAAACTGAAATTTGCTGGATGAATGAAACGGCTGTATAAACGTATCTTTAGTCGTCGCGAATTTGTTTTACACTAGTAATAGAATATTTAAATAAATATCTGTTCCTTCTGTCATTTCTATCTATTTTATATAAATTCCACACAGAAAGTTTGTTGTATTTTCAGTAAAATTATTTCATAGACATAGACAAAGACATCTGCCTATTAGTAATATTGAATTAAATTTAATTCTTTATAATTTTTTATCTCTAAATACATTGAATATGAAGAAAATAATGTCATCAAATCGTATAGAGAATAAAATATTCTTTAATATTTATAATAACAAAATGTCAAAAAGTGATTTTTAAGGTACTTCCGGTTGATCAACTGTAATCAAAAACTAATCAAGTCCGAAACGATCGTCACACACACACGCACATAAGCACATTCAGACATCATCGTAAAAATAGTATATTCGCATTCTATGGATCGCAAAACTTGCTTATTCATTAAAAACTCACCATCGATTTCTTTGACCAAATACATTATCTTTCTTACTTCTCGCTAAGAGAGGTATTGGATTCATGCTAAAAATCACATATCCAGATTTTATTAAATAAGTACGTTTGTAAGGACCTTACAATCCGATTTTAACATTTTTACGATGATGTCTGTGTGTGTGTGTGTGTGGATGTATGTGTGTGTGTGTGTGTGTGTGTGTGTGTGTGTGTGGATGTATGTGTGTGTGTGTGTGTGTGTGTGTGTGTGTATTTGTGTATGTATGTGCGATTTTGGAAGGACGATTACTCAAAAACTTAAAAAATAAATAAATAATAAATATTTCATCACGGCATATTACCCATTGATGGGTGTGCCAATCTGCTTCGTACACTGATATCGGTAATGATGGAATATTTGTACCGTATGGGCGCTTACCAGGCTTCACCTCACGGGCACTCATTGCTGGCGTGGAGAGTGCGCCACAGGGGTCGCTATTAAAATGCGATGTAATTTTTTGGCGTCAGTCGGGATCGAACCCGGGTCCCCAGATTCGCGACCAGACACTCAGGCACACGGCCACTTTATATTTGTTTAACTACGTATTTTCCGATCGGACATTCATGGGAAGATCTGAAAAGGTTTTGGTAACAATTGGACAACCGGAAGTAGAAGATTCTTGAAATTTTTCTAAATGATATTTTATGAAAAATTTTCTTGTTAATATTAAAGAAAATTAAATTCTCTATCTGTTACATTTAAATATTTTATTATATATTCTATAGATTTAGAGATAAAAGAAATATAATATATAAAATAATCTTTTATAATAAATCAACTAACTAACTAACTAACTAACCAGCCCATGTTTAATGAATCAGCTGTTAATCATAACTAGCTTCACGTTGTTCCAGTCGTTCGAGACAGTTTATCAATGTCAAGTAGTGATTAAAGTGTTTATAAAATAGTATATTATAAAACAAGTTTTATAAACGTCGCTTTATTCATTAGTATGTTTTTTTACTCGATGAATCATGGAAAAGTTAGTGTACTCATATTTAGTACTACCTAGATATGTTCTGAAATTATCAAAGAATTTTATTTAATTTCGGGGAAAATAATTTTTGTTGTCTTACTTTTTGTACGGAAAGATTTTTAAATAATTTTTACCTTCCCTCATCTTTAGGTAAGGAAGGCATTGTCTTTGGTCAAAAAATTTGATAGTGACTTTCTAATGAGTAAGCACGTTTTTCGATCTCTAGAATACGAATTTACTATTTTTATGATGATGTCTGTATGTATGGTTGTATGTGCGTCTGTCTGTCTGTGTGTGTGTGTGTGTGTGTGTGTGTGTGTGTGTGTGTGTGTGTGTGTGTGTGTGTGTGTGTGTCGATCGCATAACTCCAATACTACGATTCCAAAAACTATAGTTTTAGTTTAAATCCATATGCAGAAATGATTAGATTTTGGTTATAATAATTATAAACATCTCCATGGTAACTATTTGAGAAATTTAAATGTGTGTAGTTGACAGATAAATGTTATTAATGTCAATGTCAAAAATTCAGAGATAGTACTGCAGGCTTTTTCTGTAAACGATATTTAATATTTGTTATTGTATTATTAAGTATATATTTAAAATGATAGGTATATTACATGTACCCTTCAGAAATACCGCAAATCCCGTCAATGAATTGGAAGAACCTGGAATATTTAGAGTAGGAGAAAACTTACTCATAGAATGAATTAAAATTATAGAAAATACGTAAATATAAATATCAGGTGTAATTAGAATTTTTTGTGCGTACAAGAAATGTTAAATACAATATTTATAGGTATATACCACAATGGAAAGGGCGAGAGGTATTGTGATGGCCACAACAGATTTTTTAATATACAATTCCCGGTATTTTCTTGCCAGAATGTATATTTGTTTATGCAACGTTAACTAAAAATATTCTATCAAAGCACATTTTGGCAAAAACAACTTGAAATTATATTTGTTAGATATGGGAGTTAGAGATAACTCTCAAATCAGGTCCATAAATTCATCCGTCAACTTCTCCTTATGAAAAACTCGCTCTATTGCATTGAACTCGGGCACAGTTACCAAATCCTCGCTAGTTAAACAAAGATGGCGAGTTGAATTCTAGCTTTATCTTTTCCATTCCTTTGGGGATATTTACCCTATGAGGAAGTTTCTGCAAACGCTAAACTTATAAAAACGCCAAGAAACTTCTCTAGCTCAGTTCATTTGAACCGCGCATGAGTTATATCCGAGAATATGTTTGTTTTTCGCATGTTCCACTATTTATTGATTTCGTTTTATTTTATCTTAAACTTTTCTCTATCTTGAATTTTTGTAATCACTTTATACAAAGAGACATTAGTTCTTATCAAAAAGGTAAATACCGTGCAGTTTCTTTTATTTCTTATCATTTTAATTTTGCTTGAGATATTAAAAGAAATTTACGATTAGCATTAAAATATCGTGGCTTCAAAAAAATGTAAATTTGAAAGACAGAATAACGAAATTATTTTGTCCTGGGTTTTTGCAAGTAATATATTCATTTTTTACAAACGTCTATTCTACGGAAGGTATTTGAATTTAGACACAAGGGAAAGAATAATAAGTGACTACTAAAAGTAAATTCTCGAATTACAAGTAGAAGTTATTATGTTTCTTTATTAAAAATTCTGTTTTTTTTTAGATATAACACTATTCATTTAAATATGACAGGTTATTTAATAATAGTTATTTAATTAACAAGTGCATTAAGGCCCGGGGTATTTTCATCTCTATGCAAGTGAAAGATAAATATATATATTAATACACGTATTATAGCATAAGTTGTAAAAATTATATACAGTAAAAATTTTGAAAGATGTCCTGGCACCTGTATCACGAACGAATTAACAAATAGGCATTTATTTATCTCTTTCTTTTGCAAAGGCTGTAAGAGTGTGTGATAAGGATGGATATAACACGCTTGTCTTTCAAAAATTCATATTGTTTCGACTAAGTTAGGACATTCCATTTATAAACGATGCTCGTTGTTGATAATACTTTCGCTGTAACGTAAGTTTATTTATTAATTCAGATACATTACCTGGATTCATAGCCGTACGTATAACGTTATATTCTGTCAGAGTCACTGACACTGACATTGTGTCAGTATCTTATTTTTAACATATTTGGTTTTACATTTGCTTATAAACTTACTAGATGACTTATTTTTCAATTTTGAATGCTTTTCGTGTAATATATAATTTATAATAATAAAATAACAGTAGTATCTTACGTACCCTCATAAAAACTAAGCAAACGACACTACTGAATTTGTCATGATGGGCGGAGCAAAAATCTGAATTCATACAATTCGTAGACAACCTTAATCGGATATATTTCTAAAATTTTACTGTACATTAAAATTATTGAAAGATATCCGATCAAGGTCGTCTACGAATTGTATGAATTCAGATTTTTGCTCCGCCCATTATGACAAATTCAGTAGTGTCGTTTGCTTAATTTTCATGAGGGTACGTAAGATACTACTGTTATTTTATTATTATAAAGATATATATTACAGTAAAAGCATTCAAAATTCAAAAATAAGTCAACTGGTAAGTTTATAAGCAAATGTAAAACCAAATATGTTAAAAATAAGATGACACAATGTCAGCGTCAGTGACTGACAGAAAATAACGTTATTCGTACGGCTATGAATCAAGGTAATGTATCTGAATTAATAAATAAACTTACATTACAGCGAAAGTATTATCAACAACGAGCATCGTTTTAAAGTGGAATGTCCTAACTTAGTGGAAACAATATGAATTTTTGAAAGACAAGCGTGTTATATCCATTCTTTTCGCACAATCTTTGCAAAAGAGATAATTCGTTCGTGATACAGATGACCTTGATCGGACATCTTTCAAAATTTTTACTGTATGTGTCAGTTTTTCGATACATTTTTTTTGTAATTGACAGTTAAACTAACAGACAGTTTAATCATTGTTGAAAATATCGAGCCTAATAATATATTGTGTTATGAGAAGTAAAAGTGATACTTTGTGTGGAGAGCGTGGAAGTACAATTTTACGCGAAGCACACAAAAACACTTTTACTCCAAATGACACATTATATTTTTTCTTCAAACGTACATATTTAAAGAAAAATATCTACTATTGATTATAGTGTAAAAACATCACTTACAATAAATGTCAAGTACTTTGTTGATTTCAACAATGTATCCATTGTTTTGTCAGTAGTGGAATCATACACCGCCTACTTTTGCAAAATTTATAAGTGACCGAACTATTCTGATTTGTGTGTTTAAGTTAATTTAATTTAGTTTAAAACCTAATTGTTATCGATACTATTTTCTTTTTGTTGTTAATTTATGCTGAAATTGTATATTTTACGGTAATAATATAATTTTTATAAGAATAAAATATTTATTGAGTTTTTTGTAATAAAATGAAATGTCATTAACACCTTTCCACACCATAGTCGAAAAATATCAACATGGTGACGCCTGGTAAGCGCCCGCACGGTATAAATATTATCATTACCGATATCTGTGTATGAAGCAGATTGGCACACCCATCAATGGGTAATATGCCGTGATGAAATATTTATTTATTTATTTTTATATTTTCCACCTACAAAATTTTATGTAATCATACCCAGCCACAGCGTTTATTTTATATTATTTTATGTAATTAACTACAAACGTTAATCAGTTTTTAAATATTGAGTGAAAGATTAATGAAATCATAGTTCATAGAAAATAATAATTGCTTGTTCTTGCAAATTTTCTCATATTTATCTATCGTAAAGTTTAACTTTGATGGCCGTGTTCAATTAACTGTCATCTCGTCTACTGAAATAAGAAAAACGAACGAGTCCAATTTCCGTAACTCATTGCTGTATTTTTAATTACCATCCGTTTAATTTTCTTTCAACGGAGTAATCGTTCATCTCTAATAAAAAGTGTTCCAATTTTCTAGAAATTAACAGCTAATGAACGGAAATCTTGCAATTTCCAATTAATTATCGTGTGATTTGATATTTAATTTCTAATTAAAACAGTAGAGTGTATGTAGACAAATTATTACGCGGGCTGGTTTCATAAAAATTATTAGACTTATAGAATTGATGAAGTACTAATAATATTAGTTAATATTGTGCTTTGTTTCATTAAAATATTAACTTAGAATCGGACCTATTCTGTAAATCAGTGGTTAATTTTTAACAACTGGTTAAAAAATTTGCCCAATCAAGTATGTTGATATGAAATAAAAAAACTGGTCAAATCAATATCTATTAATTTTTTTAACCAGTTGTTAAAAATTTAACCACTTAGTTACGGAATTGGTTTCATAAAATAAAAAAACTATTATGGCCAGCACAATACCTCTCGCCACTTCAATTTTTCTTTAAAAATTTCAAGGTTTTCTAAATTCACGTAGTTAATTTGTCACCAGCAGTGTGGAATTTACTTGTCGAGGAAAATGAACCCCATGGAATTGGAAAATTACTAAATTTAGAATGAAAAATTATGATATTTGACATCTATGTATAATTACTAGCTATCATTCTGACACGGGCCCCCATGTTTGCTTGTCAAGGCCAACAACGTCAGATGACTGCTAATTCCCTATACTTATGTAACCAAAAATACATTTCTTATATACCTACACTCTACATCAAAAATTATGCTTACATCTATTCTTTATATTTAATTTTTTAAATTTTAAATTCATTCTATGAAGGAGTTTTGTCTTCTTCTAATTTTTCGAAATGTTTCCATTTCATTATCGGGATTGACAGTATTTTTGAAGGGTATATGTGATATACTTATAATTTTAAATATTTAACTATTAATACAATAATAAATAATATAATGTATGTACTTCCCATTTATCTGTCAGTTACAAACAACTGGTTTCCATGGCATTATTTGTACTGTGAGATTGATTACAACAGATTATTATATAACTTATATTTCTTTATCTCGAAATCTATGAGATATAATAAAATATTTATATGTATCAGATAGAGAATTTACTCTTCTAATAAATAACAAAAATTATCAAAACATATTATGTAGAAAAACTTTTTAAGAATCTGCTGCTTCCGGTTGTCCAATTGTTACCAAAACCTTTTCAGCTCTTCCCAGTAACGTCCGATTGAGAAATACGTAGTGACAAATCGTCCTTTCAACATCCCTGCACACACACACACGCGCGCGCACGCACACACACACACACACACACACACACACACACACACACACACACATACAGACATAATCGTAAAAATATTAAAATCGGATTGTAGAGATCTTAAAACGTGCTTAATCATTAAAATCTCGATATGCGATTTTTAGCATGAATCCAATACCTCTCTTAGCGAGAGATAAAAAATTCATAAGTAAACATAAAAATGTATGATTCAGACACAGACGAAGAAGACCTAGAATATGTAATTCAGCAGATATTACTATCCACATTTGGAAAACACATATGAATTCTTCGAAAACTTCAGATTTAATTTCGAAACAATTGTGTAAATCTTGGACAAAAATTGTATACTAGCATACAAGACAAATCAGAACCATGGATTATCTTCTATAGAACAGCTTTTAATTTGTTATTACCGCGTAGTGACCCACATCGCATCACGTCTTTCTTTTAGAATCATTTGAATTATATTCCGAAAATTTTCCAATACATTGTAATTATTCTTTTCGTTCTACTATTTTTCTTAATAATTTTTGTACTTTTATTTTCTTTTCATCTTTTTTTCTACTAATATTTTTGTGTGTGTAAGTACATGAAACCTATGTAAAATCATTGCTAGATTAATAAGCAATACAAAAAATATCATTTCTTTGAATATTTCAGGGGAACAGGTATCTAAAACTAATAAACGTTGAAATTTTGTATCTTGACGGCTATTATTGGCCCAGAGTTATCCTAAAAAGGTTACGGACAAAATGTAACCTATGTAAAATCGTTGCTAGATTAATAAGCAATACAAAAAATATCATTTCGTTAAATATTTCAGGGGAACAGGTATCTAAAACTAATAAAACGTTGAAACTTTGTATCGTGCCGGCTATTATTGGCCCAGAGTTATCCTAAAAAGGTTACGGACAAAATGAAACCTATGTAAAATTATTGCTAGATTAATAAGCAATAGAAAAAATATCATTTCTTTGAATATTTCAGGGGAACAGGTATCTAAAACTAATAAAACGTTGAAATTTTGAATCTTGACGGCTATTATTGGCCCAGAGTTATCCTAAAAAGGTTACGGACAAAATGAAACCTATGTAAAATCATTGCTAGATTAATAAGCAATACAAAAAAAAATCATTTCGTTAAATAAATCAGGGGAACAGGTATCTAAAACTAATAAAACGTTGAAATTTTGAATCTTGACGGCTATTATTGGCCCAGAGTTATCCTAAAAAGGTTACGGACAAAATGAAACCTATGTAAAATCATTGCTAGATTAATAAGCAATACAAAAAATATCATTTCTTTGAATATTTCAGGGGAACAGGTATCTAAAACTAATAAAACGTTGAAATTTTGTATCGTGACGGGTATTATTGGCCCAGAGTTATCCTAAAAAGGTTACGGACAAAATGAAACCTATGTAAAATCATTGCTAGATTAATAAGCAATACAAAAAATATTATTTCGGTATATATTTCAGGGGAACAGGTATCTAAAACTAATAAAACGTTGAAATTTTGAATCTTGACGGCTATTATTGGCCCAGAATTATCCTAAAAAGGTTACGGACAAAATGAAACCTAAGTAAAATCATTGCTAGAATAATAAGCTATACAAAAAATATCATTTTGTTAAATATTTCAGGGGAACAGGTATCTAAAACTAATAAAACGTTGAAAATTTGAATCTTGACGGCTATTATTGGCCCAGAGTTATCCTAAAAAGTTACGGACAAAATGAAACCTATGTAAAATCATTGCTAGATTAATAAGAAATACAAAAAATATCATTTCTTTGAATATTTCAGGGGAACAGGTATCTAAAACTAATAAAACGTTGAAATTTTGAATCTTGACGGCTATTATTGGCCCAGAGTTATCCTAAAAAGGTTACGGACAAAATGAAACCTATGTAATATCATTGCTAGATTAATAAGTAATACAAAAAATGTCATTTCATTAAATATTTCCGGGGAACAGGTATCTAAAACTAATAAAACGTTGAAATTTTGAATCTTGACGGCTATTATTGCCCCAGAGTTATCCTAAAAAGGTTACGGACAAAATGAAACCTATGTAAAATCATTGCTAGATTAATAAGCAATACAAAAAATATTATTTCGGTATATATTTCAGGGGAACAGGTATCTAAAACTAATAAAACGTTGAAATTTTGAATCTTGACGGCTATTATTGGCCCAGAGTTATCCTAAAAAGGTTACGGACAAAATGAAACCTATGTAAAATCATTGCTAGATTAATAAGCAATACAAAAAATATTATTTCGGTATATATTTCAGGGGAACAGGTATCGAAAACTAATAAAACGTTGAAATTTTGAATCTTGACGGCTATTATTGGCCCAGAGTTATCCTAAAAAGATTACGGACAAAATGAAACCTAAGTAAAATCATTGCTAGATTAATAAGCAATACAAAAAATATCATTTCTTTGAATATTTCAGGGGAACAGGTATCTAAAACTAATAAAACGTTGAAATTTTGTATCTTGACGGCTATTATTGGCCCAGAGTTATCCTAAGTTACGGACAAAATGAAACCTATGCAAAATCATTGCTAGATTAATAAGCAATACAAAAAATATCATTTCGTTAAATATTTCAGGAGAACAGGTATCTCAAACTAATAAAACGTTGAAATTTTAAATCTTGACGGCTATTATTGGCCCAGAGTTATCCTAAAAAGGTTACGGACAAAATGAAACTTATGCAAAATCATTGCTAGATTAATAAGCAATACAAAAAATATCATTTCGTTAAATATTTGAGGGGAACAGGTATCTAAAACTAATAAAACGTTGAAATTTTGAATCTTGACGGCTATTATTGGCCCAGAGTTATCCTAAAAAGGTTAGGACAAAATGAAACCTATGTAAAATCATTGCTAGATTAATAAGCAATACAAAAAAATTCATTTCGTTAAACATTTCAGAGGAACAAGTATCTAAAACTAATAAAACGTTGAAATTTTGAATCTTGACGGCTATTATTGGCCCAGAGTTATCCTAAAAAGGTTACGGACAAAATGAAACCTATGTAATATCATTGCTAGATTAATAAGTAATACAAAAAATATCATTTCATTAAATATTTCCGGGGAACAGGTATCTAAAACTAATAAAACGTTGAAATTTTGTATCTTGACGGCTATTATGGGCCCAGAGTTATCCTAAAAAGGTTACGGACAAAATGAAACCTATGTAAAATCATTGCTAGATTAATAAGCAATACAAAAAATATCATTTCGTTAAATATTTCAGGGGAACAGGTATCTAAACTAATAAAACGTTGAAATTTTGTATCTTGACGGCTATTATTGGCCCAGAATTATCCTAAAAAGGTTACGGACAAAATGAAACCTAAGTAAAATCATTGCTAGATTAATAAGCAATACAAAAAATATCATTTCTTTGAATATTTCAGGGGAACAGGTATCTAAAACTAATAAAACGTTGAAATTTTGTATCTTGACGGCTATTATTGGCCCAGAGTTATCCTAAGTTACGGACAAAATGAAACCTATGCAAAATCATTGCTAGATTAATAAGCAATACAAAAAATATCATTTCGTTAAATATTTCAGGAGAACAGGTATCTCAAACTAATAAAACGTTGAAATTTTAAATCTTGACGGCTATTATTGGCCCAGAGTTATCCTAAAAAGGTTACGGACAAAATTAAACTTATGCAAAATCATTGCTAGATTAATAAGCAATACAAAAAATATCATTTCGTTAAATATTTGAGGGGAACAGGTATCTAAAACTAATAAAACGTTGAAATTTTGAATCTTGACGGCTATTATTGGCCCAGAGTTATCCTAAAAAGGTTAGGACAAAATGAAACCTATGTAAAATCATTGCTAGATTAATAAGCAATACAAAAAAATTCATTTCGTTAAACATTTCAGAGGAACAAGTATCTAAAACTAATAAAACGTTGAAATTTTGAATCTTGACGGCTATTATTGGCCCAGAGTTATCCTAAAAAGGTTACGGACAAAATGAAACCTATGTAATATCATTGCTAGATTAATAAGTAATACAAAAAATATCATTTCATTAAATATTTCCGGGGAACAGGTATCTAAAACTAATAAAACGTTGAAATTTTGTATCTTGACGGCTATTATGGGCCCAGAGTTATCCTAAAAAGGTTACGGACAAAATGAAACCTATGTAAAATCATTGCTAGATTAATAAGCAATACAAAAAATATCATTTCGTTAAATATTTCAGGGGAACAGGTATCTAAACTAATAAAACGTTGAAATTTTGTATCTTGACGGCTATTATGGGCCCAGAGTTATCCTAAAAAGGTTACGGACAAAATGAAACCTAAGTAAAATCATTGCTAGATTAATAAGCAATACAAAAAATTTCATTTCGTTAAACATTTCAGGGGAACAAGTATCTAAAACTAATAAAACTTTGAAATTTTGAATCTTGACGGCTATTATTGGCCCAGAGTTATCCTAAAAAGGTTACGGACAAAATGAAACTTATGTAAAATCATTGCTAGATTAATAAGCAATACAAAAAATATCATTTCGTTAAATATTTCAGGGGAACAGGTATCTAAAGCTAATAAAACGTTGAAATTTTGTATCTTGACGGCTATTATTGGCCCAGAGTTATCCTAGAAAGGTTACGGACAAAATGAAACCTATGTAAAATCATTGCTAGATTAATAAGCAATACAAAAAATATCATTTCGTTAAGTATTTCAGGGGAACAGGTATCTAAAACTAATAAAACGTTGAAATTTTGAATCTTGACGGCTATTATTGGCCCAGAGTTATCCTAAAAAGGTTACGGACAAAATGAAACCTATGTAAAATCATTG
This sequence comes from Harpalus rufipes, assembly GCA_951394225.1. Classification (NCBI taxonomy): domain Eukaryota; kingdom Metazoa; phylum Arthropoda; class Insecta; order Coleoptera; family Carabidae; genus Harpalus; species Harpalus rufipes. Next base: position 5,367,775 of record OX596274.1, read on the forward strand.
CTAGATTAATAAGCAATACAAAGTTCCTATGGAGTAAATTTTCATGCCGGGAACTAACGATAACCATTTAACTCTTGTCAAGCCGAAGAGCAAAACGAGATGAAACTTGAAGCATTACATCTCTCATACCGCAGATACTGCTTTCAAAATCAAAGCACTGTCTTACCTAAAATAAACAATTACAGTAAAAAAAATTAAAGATGTCCAATAAAGGTCATCTGTCTCATGAACGAATTAACAAATTGGCATAATACTTGCAATTGTATGAAATAGAAGGTATATTTTTGTCATAATTCGTGTATTTATTATAGAATCTAATAGAAGATTCTTTCCTTTGCAAAGGCTAAAAGCGTGTAAAGATGGAATAACACGCTTGTCTTTCAAAAATTCATATTCTTTCGAATAAGAACATTCCACTTTAAAACGACGCTCGTTGTTGATAATATTTTCGCTGTAACGTATGTTTCTTTATTAATACAGATACATTACCTTGATTCATAGCCATACGAATAACGTTATTTTCTGTCAGTGTCAGTGATACTGACATTGTGTCAGTATCTTATGTTTTACATATTTGGTTTTACATTTGCTAATAAACTTACCAGTTCACTTATTTTTGAATTATGAGTGCTTTTATAGCGACATATATTTTTATAATAAAAAAATCTGATGTGGACACCACACGACTTCCTTGTACGATTATTAAACTATACATATTTTTCTAATAAATAAATTACAAAATATTAATTTTAACTTCAAAACAGTAAGATATATATGGTCGCTACCATAAAGAGAGTTTTGATTACAACAAAGAAATATTTGATTACAACATTGAATATTACTAATTTTACAACAAAAATATATTTGTTATTGTACGAATCATAAAATTGCACGTATTTAACGTAATTTGACATGAACATTTTATTTTTATTTTTTTGTCCTAATCCATAGCAAGCTTTATTACAAAAAAATAATTTTTAAATTTACATATCTCGCTTATATAAAGGACTAATTTAATAATACTTGATGTGCTAGACGCAGAAATTTATTCTCTAAAACTTTTATTTGAAGCATTTATTTCTAAAATCAAAATAAAATCATTTTATTCAAGAAAAACTGTTAACAACTTCAAGTAATGTACCACTTACGGTTAGCCTATTTTAACCAAAATCTATTATGTTATTTCTATTGACAAAAAAGTCTTGTATACCAAATTTGAAAAGTTTTGGATTATATTTTAAAACAGTTTTTCATTAAAATCTATTATAGGCTTCATGTAAAGTGCCACTTCTGGAAATTGTGTAATAACCAGAAAGGGAGGTGCACAACTAGATGTTATAGGAGTCCTAAATACAAAATTTCAACTTTCTATGGCTTACCGTTTTTGAGTTATGCGAGTTACGTACGTACAGACGTCACGACGAAATTAGTCAAAATGGATTCAGGGATGATCAAAATGGATATTTCCGCTGAAATCTGAAAACCGAAATTTTTCGCGATTACAATACTTCCTTTACTTACGTACAAGGAATTAATAACAGTAGTATCTTATGTACCCTCATAAAAACTAAGCAAACGACGCTACAGAATTTGTCAGAATGTGCGGAGCAGAAATCTGAATTCATATAGTTCGTAGATAACCTTGATCGGACATCTTTCAAAAATTTTACTGTAGGTACGTGTTTATAATATCCAAGGTCGAAAACTTCAACAATTACACACCTAACCTCAAAAACAGTTTCAAGTTTCTTACAAGCTTGATGTATTATTAACGAACAATTCCTCGAGTGCAAGCGGCATAAGCGTCGCTTTTCTTGCTTAATAGTGCATGTAACCTGCTGTTTATTGTTGATGCCGTGCCGAGTGTTTAATATTTTAGTACGCTAACCGCGACACCAGCGTCGCTAGTACTTGCGTGCGGAAGGGGAAACACCGATGGAACGCGTCACATATATTTTCCTACGAACTGACATGCTAATTTTCTAATGTACTACATTAGAATTTAATGATTTTGAAATATGGATCAATTTGCTACGTCATGACTTTATGAAGTAAATTGGTTTGTTTAATAAAAACACTATGGGATATTATACTTACCTACTACCATTGGCGCCGACTACGGGGAGGGGGGCAAAGGGGGCTAATTGCGAAACATTCGCGACAATTTCGCGAGATTTCTCGCTTCTCGCAGTTGTTATATCGATAATATTCATGTACATTAGCAAAAAGTCAATAAAATTGTAAGCTGTATCCACTATCTTGAAATGTTAAAATTAATTCGGTACCCAAAGGTATCAGAGTAGCCATTAGAGACGCGGACGCTTAAAATGTGCACTATTTTACTTATATTTTTTCTGGACAAAGGGGCGCATAAGATGATCGTAGCAGAAATTTTGTATCACTTCCGGTTTTAGCGGAAATGGGTACAACTTTAAATCGAGCATAGGGAATTGGTATTTTTATATTTTTTTTTCCGAATATACATAAAATTAGCTTCACAATGATACCAAATTATCATAGTTTTACTTTAACCATTTCAAAATGGCGACCATTTATTCTTAAAACATGTATTAATAAAATTCCATACAAAATTAAACATAGCAAGCTATGAAAACAATTTTATTATCTTATAACAAAAGAAAAGAATTTACCTACATTTGTGATAGTGACAATTTCTTGTAATAATTAAATAATTATGGCTCAAGTGAATTACACAAATGAAGAAATGGTTGATATGATTTTAATATTCAGAGAATGTCAAAGAAATTCTGTTAGAGAGAGGTATCCTCACGGACGACAACCGAGAAGAAAATATTTTAATGAAGTTGTTGATAAATTGAAAACACATGGATCATTTAAACTGAAAAGTCGACGTGCAAGAAGAAGAAATGAAGTAGATAATCATCGAGATGAAGAAGAAGAAAGAATATTAGCTTACATTAATTACAATCCTGAAGTGTCGGTGAGGGAATTAAGTAGAGAATGCGCGGTATCATGTTGGAGAGCATTCAAAATTTAAAAAAAAACATAGTTTTAATTCTTATAAGATGCAAATTAGTCAATCTCTTAGGAAATATGACTATGATCGTAGAATAAATTTTTGCAATTGGTTTTTACAAATGTGGCAGAATGATAACAGATTTCATCATAAAATTTTATTTTCTGATGAATCATATTTTTCGAACAATGGGCTTTTTAACAGAAATAATGTAAGACGCTGGGCAACCGACAATCCCAGAATACTGAGAACATCCAGGCATCAAGAAAGATTTGGTTTTAATGTTTCGCTGGGAATAATTGGGACCAGAATTGTTGGCTCTATTATATTTCAAGGTACTCTGACAGCAGAAAGGTATTTACTATTTTTACAAAATGACATGGAAGATCTGCTGGACGACTTACCTATTGTCAATACCATTGGCATGTGGTTCCAACAAGATGGAGCGCCAGCTCATAATGCAAGAAATATAGTGGCCTATTTAAATGAAAAATATGAAGATAATTGGATTGGAACAAATTCTCCAAATCCTTGGCCGACACGATTTCCTGACCTTACGCCACTGGACTACTTTCTTTGGGGTTATTTGAAAGATAAAGTATACCGAACACACTTTGGAAAATTTAGAAATAAAAGTTAGAGCGACTGTTAGAAAAATTAATGAGAATATCCTACAAAATGTAATGAAAGAGTTTTATTACGTATAAGAAAATGTATAGAAAATAACGGCGGCCATATTGAGCATTTGTAGTTTTTCACATTTACTGTTTCTGTTTTGGTATCGTTGTGAACATTCTAAAAAATTAAAAAATAATACCTCACGCCTAATTTTTTTTTAATTTCTTCTTTTCTTTTGTTATAAGATAATAAAATTGTTTTCATAGCTTGCTATGTTTTATTTTGTATGGAATTTTATTAATACATATTTTGAGAATAGATGGTTATTGCCATTTTGAAATGGTGAAAGTAAAACTATGATAATTTTGTATCATTGTGAAGCAAATTTTATGTACATTCTGAAAAAAAATATAAAAATACCGATTCCCTATGCTAGATTTAAAGTTGTACCCATTTCCGCTAAAACCGGAAGTGATACAAAATTTCTGCTATGATCATATTATGAGCTTCTTTGTCTAGTTTAACTTTGCTTATTAATATTGTTTCTGATTTTATTTGTTTATGCAAAATATTTTATAATTTGCTACCAATTTTAAATCTAGTTACACAGAAGGTCTTTTAAAAACTATAAACTAATAATGTCAGATTTTGTTTTCAAATTTGTGAAAATAAATTAATGTAAATATCAGCTGACAGATCATTTATGACCGGCGTCTAGCTTATGTTTTACAGCACAATCATAGACAAAATTTATGAGAAATATCAGAAGGCATCATGCGTTAAACTACATTATTGTGCGTTTCAGATAACACAATAGCATTGTTTAGATAGGGAAATAAATTATACCTACTCTCTGATTGGCCAGCATGCATACCGAATTCGCAATAACGTCAACTGTTTGTTGTCAATGTACAAATAAAATCAACACCTTTAGGTAAGGAAGGTATTGTCTTTGGTCAAAAAATTCAATGATGAGTTTTTAGTGTATAAGCATGTTTTAGGGTCCCTATAATACGATTTTACCATTTTTACGATGATGTCTGTATGTATGTGTGTCTGTGTGTGTGTGACAAAAGTTCCGAATCCCATAACTTCAATACCACGATTCCAAAAATTATAATTTTTTCGTATTCCTCAAGTTTACATCCAGAAGAACAAGTGATTAGATTTTGGTTATAATTGGTAAACCGGAAGTACCCTCATTTGAAGATTTAACAGTTAAATTTGATTTATTGACATTTATCGTTATTATAACTTAAAGAATATGTTATTCTCTATACGATTTGATTTTAAAGAAATTAAATTGTATAATTCAGCCAGCTATGCTAAACATGGAAACTATTAATATATTCATATAATTCAAATTGACAGATGTCAGTATAAATAAAAAGTAAATTAATGTGGCAGAGATGAGGATGTTGAAGTAGATGTTGGGGAAAACACGGAAAGATACGGTAAGAAAATAACTCTAGTATTACAAGTTTCTAGAAAGATACAAGAAATATGATTACATTGGTTTGAAAATGTCATGAGGAGAAATGAAGAATTATATTGAAACAAGAATGAATAGTTTAGTAATAGGATGTTGAAGAAACAGAGGAAGACCAAAGATAAGATGGAAGGACTGTATTGCGGAAGACTTGAGAAAAAAGGAACTGAATGAGAACGACACGTAAAAAAGAAAAGAGTGGAGGAGGAAAATAAAAAATAGCGACCCCAAACAAATGGAGAAAGCTAAAGAAGAAGAAGATGTCAGTGTCAAGTACAATTTGCATAGTTTGTTTATGATATAATTTTACTGGAAATTTAGAATCTTTTGCAAGAAAAATTATGTATGGAATTTATACATTATACACAGGATTGACGGAAGGTATTGTGCTGGCCACAACAGATTTTTAATCATATTTTTGATGCTGTCTTTTTAATTTTCAATATTCAGGAAATACAGGGTGTAACAGAAATAAGTACGTTAAATTTAATCAGTTATAAAACTCGTCGAGTGCAATAATATTTCTTAATAACTTTTTCTTGTAAACTTACTAAATATTGAGACAAAATTCTTCACAGTTTTGTTACATATTTCATTACCCTCCTATGGTTGTATTCAAAATGGAAGCATGCGCACAATACTGTGCATGCGTCTACAAGCAATTATTGCCGTTCGAACTGAACAGAATACAATGAAAGGTTGAATAATTTTGTCAACACAAAAGAAAGGTTAGAAACTGGTGAATACCTTGACCGATACACCAGATGGTGAAACTATACACAAATCTAAGGTAACAAAAAAAATCATACGTCAAATTTTTATGTTACAACAGGTTACACAATCCAAAAGTGATAGGACATTTACAGGATGCAGTAGATCAGGAACAACACTATACAATTACTAGCTAACCCTCGAAATTCGCTTATGTGGTCATATTTACGTACCCCATAAACGAATCGTAAACAACTGTTTTGTAGAAAGGTGATTCTATTTTTGTCAGTTTGTGTTAGGTTTGGTACATAAACCCAAGCACAGTAATCAAATAGTGGCAATATCAAGGTGTTCACTAGCCGTAGTTTGATTGTAGGATTAAGGTCATGTCTGAAATGAAAAAGGTGACGTAATTTGAGCCTAGCAGCACAGAGCTTTTGATTCAAATGATTACTAAAATTTAAATTACTGTCAAAATTGAGACCCAAAATATTAGTGGTAGATGTACGCTTAATTGTCTCGCCATCCAAAATAATATCAGGTATATTATCATAATTACCCACTACAAGAAGAGACGATTTACTTGCGTTAATTTTGAGGCACTTATTTTTTATCCATGCTGCTAGTTTATCAAGTTACAATTTACTATTGCACATTGTTCATTTATGTACTCAGGCTGTGGATTTATGGAAGCTGATATAGTGTATGATATACAAATTAAAAGTGATTTTATTTTATTTGAATGTTCTTACAAAATAGAATCTCACTTTTAACAAATATTAAACATAGTCTTGTTCACGAAAGAAGACTATTCAAGGTCATATTGACCGTATCGTATAATATTACTTGCAGATAACTTCACTGCATTTCGTATACATAGACGTGCAACATGAAATATTTATGGATACATTTGAACTGAAAAAATAAGTGTAATTTATTTGAAAATTATTTTTCTTTTTAAATAATGCCTTTCTCAAAGATTTATGCTCTTCGCCTGTGTTTTTGCAAAACACAAAAACATAGACTTGACATAAACCATGGAATAATAATTTGATTTAAATGTCAACGTCACTGGGTAAATATTAGCACAGATGGGAGTGTTCTAGATAATTAGATATCTGTAACTCTACGACATACGTCATTATTATTTGTAATGTGTTAGAAAGTAATGCCACCATTTACGTATATCTGTCACACTACATAAACTACATAGACGTACGGCAAATAATCTCGAATAGTCATCTTTCGTGAACCAAAGTATATCTATTTTATGAATAATTCTTTTATGTTTGTTATATTACGTTTTTATACTAATGTAAATATAGCGTATTTTCTGTAAATCTAATCTTTGTGACAATACGCATTTAATTATTGTGTAATTATTATTTGAGCAATTTTTTGTCGGTGTGCATTAGACGGAAAAGCACTTTTCCCGTCATATGGAGCGTCGATATATCACGATTGGAAGAAATCGAGGGCGGCGATGGCTCGTTGACAGAGCATCAGAGTACTGCTAATGTGTCCTATACATCACGCTGTCTTCCAAACCGAGACGCCGCTAAACACAACAATTTTTTAAAATGTTTTTATATCGTGAAGGGATGCGAACTTTTTGAGCAAGCTACATAAAGAATTTTTATTTTATTAAGTAAAAAGTGATGTTATTTCAAGAGTAAAAAATGTTTCAATTCCTACGAGTAAAAATTAAATATCGCGGGTGACCTAGCAATATATTTTATGTGATTTTACCTTAAATTGAAATTTAAAATATCTGTTTTGGCCAGCACAATACCATCTATTACTAAACTATTCATTTTTCTTCCAATATATTCATCCTCATGACATGTTCAAACCAATGTAATCGTCTCTCATATCTTTCTAGAAACATTAGAGTTATTTCCCTTATTCTTTCATTCATTTACTTTTTATTGATACTGACATCTGTCAATTTGAATTACCTTAATATATTAGCAGTTTCCACGGTTATGTTACCATAGCTGGCTGATTTATGTAAATTATTCTTATAATTCTTTAACTTATCTGTTCAATATGAAATATAAAATGCAATCAAATCATATAGAGCATAATATATTCTTTAAGTTATAATAATATTTAACTGAGTTTTTCAACTTCCGGTTGACCAATTATAACCAAAATCTAATCAAGTCTGCATATGGTTCTAAGAAAGACGAATACGCAAGAATTGTAATTTTTGGAATTCTAGTATTGGAACACACACACACACACATACACACACGCACACAAGTCCACACACACATACAGACATTATCGTAAAAATAGTAAAATCATATTGTAAAGACCCTAAACCGTGCTTATTCAATGAAAACTCACCATCGATTTTTTTGCCCAAAGACAATACCTTCTTTACCTAGAGGTGACGGAAGGTAAAAACACCTTTCCATATAATTATTCTTGTTCCATTTACTATTTTCTTTTTAAAACGTTGCTCTTATTATTTGAAATGATTAGTTTGTTGACAGTGACATATATCTGTCAGTAATATTATAGATAATTTTATAAATTTATCCATAAAATATATACAAAAAGCATTAACGCAAACCTATAGATAATTTAATAATCTTTAATTGTTATATAAAATAAATCTCGAAAAAATAACATTTAAAGGTATAATTATTTTTTAACAATTCTTTTTTAGAAAATCTTAAAAAATTTAATGAAAAATTCTGACATTTGACATCTATGTACATATTTACTAATTCTCATTCTGACACGGGCCCCCATACAATGTCTCATGTGTGCTCGTGCCCTTGACTTATGTAACCAAAAACGGAAGTGGCGAGGTATTGTGCTGGCCACAACAGATTTTTTTAGAATTATGCGGCGATGCATTTATTCAAATTGTACTTAAAACAAGTGTATCCATCAATGCAAGAATTATTTATTAAATTATTTTACTTCCCTGTAAAGTATGAACGTATATCACTTGGAAATCGGAGCAAGTTGTATGAAACTATTATGCAAAACTTTTGCTAACGGGCTCTTGTAGCTTGCGGGACGCTAATTATGCAAATGATGCAGAACTAAGACTATGTGGCGAAAGTGCAAAGTGCATTCTGTGATGAAGCATGACATTATATGGAGGGAAAAGTAAGTAGTGAATTCTACACAAGAGTGTCGGCTCGTGGTACGTGGTATACTCAAATCGGACATGCAGCCAATGCACGTCATCATTTAGGGGAAAACCTGACTACATTAAAATCACTAATATGGAAAATTGAAATAAAATTTCAGTCATTTTTAATTGTTAAAAAGTGTATGGCCTTATAGAATTATTATTAAGATGTATAGTAGAGTTCATTATTTATCGTATACGATATGAATAATATATAAATAATGTATATCTACTTTATTTTATTCATTTATTTTTTGCTACACTTGGCAACACTGATAATTTGTATGTTCATACGTTCCTCCGCGGTTTATACTTTCAAAGGTTATTATTTGACAATTTGAATTGCATCGTGTTCAAAATATTTTTCTACGCTGTGTCATTTTATTTCCATTCTTGTTTATTTTAAATCAGTCTTTTTTAAGACTACCACAGTTTTTATTCATTCGGTTCAGTTTTATTTGAACTTGTGTCATTTTCATTTTTGTTCGTTTTTATTATAAATCAGTCTTTTGCAAGACTACCACAGTTTTTATTTATACGGTGCAGTTTTATGTGAACTTGCGTCTTTTTCATTTTTGTCAACAAAATGTCAAACAGTTTAGTTGGAAAATATTATATGAATGATATCATATTGAACTAAATCATCCCCCTTTGGTTAGACTTTAACTATTATATTCTAAATAAATGCTTGATATTAGTAATGTTATCTTCATTTTACTTTGTTCTTAATAATATTACGAACATTTACTGTCAATTTAGTTAATATGTCTTATTTATTACAGTGTGAAACAAAATTATTTTCCGGAAATACCACGAAAGTTTGTAATACAATTGTATGCAACCTGTATAACTTTTTTCAATACGATTCTCAAACCTATGTAAACGTACTAGTTCATGACGTCACACATCTAGTTACTTTTATTAATGACGTGCATTGGCTGGATGTCCGATTTGAGTTTACTAACATGTTATAAATGAGGAATATCTGTCAATGTGTCAAAAATCTATACAACACTGTACTCCCTTACACATTATTAAATATATTTAAATTTTTGCTGGAAGGATGAAGCAGGTTTTATTAAAATGCCATAGTAAATTTTAATAAAGTCTAATGTATATTTACTAACCATCCACTTATGGACCTTTTGTACAAGTTAACCGACTTAGGGCCGGTTCTTCCATCTATAGTTAAACATTCGGTTAAAATTTATTCTATTGATAACTTCAGTTTGCGTTGTTCCAGTTATGGTTAAAAGTTACCAGTAAGATAAATTTTCGTTAACGGCAAGATAATTAACAATCAAACTATTAGTTAAGAGTTTTATCCAAAGAAAATCGTATCGAGTGCACATGAATGAAGTGAAGAGAAACGGAACATATGGTATGAACGTTTGTGTTGTTTGGGTGATATAAGCTGTTTGTTAATCTTAATAATTATTATAATAAATCAGTACAACAGTGATGATGAAGTATTGGATATCATTTTTGATAATATTAATTTTCGAAAACAGTATACAGTACGAGAAAGATGTTATAACTTTGAAAAATGGGATGATTCAGAATTTTTTGAGGTTTCGAATGTCAAAGAATACAGTTCTTTATTTGTTAGATTAAATTGAAGACCAAATATTGCTCTTATCTATTAGGTAAGTTTAAAGAAAGCATAATTTGAGAAATAAACACTCTGAATCACGAATCACGCTGTATCTTCGATATGCCAGTTGTTAATAGCTTTACGATTTTATGCAACAGGGTGTATATGGTGGATACTGGCCACAACTACAACTAAAATAATTTTCTAACTGATTGCAAATGATGTCTTTTTTCTTTCATGGAGCAATCCAAAAATCTTATTCTCTAGATAAGGTAGTTGTCACTCGAGTGTACCTATTCAAAACCTTGTTCTATGTTCAAAATAAAAATTAAGCTAATGCAGTTTATATTTGCAATAACTTATATTTTCTAACATTTTATTATATACACAGATTGCATCAAAATAGTTAAAAGCTAATATCAAACACTGTAACAGAAGAATAACTGTGGCATCGTCGCACCTAGTCATTTATTGGTACATTCGGGTATAAAAGTAATAAGATATTTTAAGATATAATACTAATTCTAAACTACAAATGGAAACTGCAAAACAAATTAATATATTTCTTTCTTAAAATTACAAAAGTAGTATTATGCTGTTTAAAGTTTTCATGCTTTCCACGTAAAATACCAATTTAAAAAATATTTCTTTCGAATGTACGTGTGAAATTCCTTTAACTAAAGATCACCTCATATTCGCTAATACCAAGCGGGTGTTAACTTAACTGATACTCCATCTGACACGCTTGTAAATGGTTGTCAAGTATAATTCTACCTATATACCGTATCTTCAGATTATAATTAATTTTCTAATTTTTACATAAAATCCGTTAATTAGTTTACTATAACATACTAGTTTTTCGATTAAATGTCATTATGTATATAAAAGTTATAATTTAAAATGTGTTTATTTTGCCATTTCCTATTCTTCACGTGTTAAAAAGGCCAAATTTAATTGCAAATATCTCAGGTACCGCGTGGTTAATTATTTTAAAACTTGGAGAGCAGGTAGATTATACTTCAGTTGAGATGTATTTAAAATTTCAATTAATTTTGGTGAAAATGATTTCACGATATAACTACCTTAAGACGGTATCTAATAGATAGTAAACTGCAAGTTAATCTGAACTTGCCGGGCCTTATCGGTATTTCTTATAATTAAATTATTTACAATTTAGGATCAAAAATTTGTTTGAATTTTCCCTAACTTTAGTTATCTGAAATCAAAATTCCTTTGAGAACATACATCTATTGAAAGAGACATTTTCAAATTAAATGTAGTTTCATGCAAGTCAGGTATCAATAAGGTTACACATAGGTAAATAGTTTACAGTCTTCCGATAGTTTATGAAGTTCCTTGTTCCTTTTAGTTTACACGTAACCATCTTTCCACACACACATATCTTATAGCACCACAAAGATCGTAAACCGGTCGAAATAGACAGGATTTCCAGTGATATTATCGCTCGTGGTGTAGTTCATAGCATTAGGAAATGTTCATCTTTGTGTGAATTTATAAATAAATAATTTTACTTGGAATTCAGTCCTATAGTTTCACAAATAAGAGGAAAGGTTTGTTGAATATATTTGTAGATAAATTTTATTTATATTTTGGAAATTTATAAAATACCCGCTATTTAATTTTTATTAATTTAAATACAGTAAAATTTTGAAAGATGTCCGATCAAGGTCGTCTACGAATTGTATGAATTTTTGCTTCGCCCATTATGACAAATTCAGTACTGTTGTTTGCTTAGTTTTTATGAGGGTACGTAAGATACTACTGTTATTTTATTATTATAAAAATATATATTACAGTAAAAGTATTCAAAACTCAAAAATAAGTCAACTGGTAAGTTTATAAGCAAATGTAAAACAAAATATGTTAAAAATAAGATAATGACACGATGTCAGTGTCTGTGACTCTGACAGAAAATAACGTTATTCGTACGCCTATGAATCAAGGTAATGTATCTGAATTAATAAATAAACTTACGTTACAGCGAAAGTATTATCAACAACGAGCATCGTTTTAAAGTGGAATGTCCTAACTCAGTCGAAACAATATGAATTTTTGAAAGACAAGCGTGTTATATCCATCCTTATCGCACACTCTTATAGCCTTTGCAAAAGAAAGAGATAAATGTATGCCTATTTGTTAATTCGTTCGTGATACAGATGCCCTTGATTGGACATCTTTTAAATTTTTTACTGTAAATAGTTCGAATCAATTGCCTCTTTAGCCTAGGCCAAAGTACGCTACATATTCTTGTCAGAAGGGTAAAATTTTGGCACATTTTTGAGCCTCTCTAGAAGCCCTGTACTTTGTAATTCTCCTGTTACCTACGAATATTTACTAAGGTAAAGCATCTGAAATATACGGCCGAATTGCGAATTCACCATTCCTTAATCAAGGCTTGATCCACTGATCAACTAAGAAGTACGATTCGTCAAGAAATCTTCTGGTTTAGACACGTACGTGGACGATCGCTTAGGGTAGACAGAATCATAGAATTTTAATTTAAATCAGCGTATCGCACCCGCAACATGAATGGTCAATGAGCACATGTGCACACGTGCGCGTTCAAACAGCATAGGATATTCAGCCGAAAGAAATAAAGATTCCCGTCTAAATAAAAATTCATAAAAGCCTCAAAGTCGAAATTAGATATCCGTCGAAAATTTGCCGCCGTAGGCTTCAGCCTGCTGAGCCTAATAGGAAATCCGTCACTGCTTCTTATGTTTCTTCCACCTTCTGTTATAAGCTATTCATTCTTCCAATATACTCATCTCTTCTCATGACATGTTCAAACCAATGTAATCGTCTCTCTTATAGATTTCTAGAAACGTGCAACACTAGAGTTATTTCCCTTATTCTATCATTCATTTACTTTTTATTGATACCGACATCTGTCAATTTGAATTACCTGAATATATTAGCAGTTTCCATGGTTAAGTTAGCATAGCTGGCTGATTTATAAAATTAATATCTTTATAATTCTTTAATTCTATATCTGTTGAATATGAAATATAAAATGCAATCAAATCGTATAGAGAATAATATATTCTTTAAGTTATAATAAAATTTAACTGAGTTTTACAAGAAAAATTGTTAAAATCTTCAAATGAGGGTACTTCCGGGTGACCAATTATAACCAAAATCTAATCAAGTCTGCATATAGTTGTAAGGAAGGGAAATACGCAAGAATTGTAATTTTTCGAATTCTACTATTGGAGATATCGTGGCCGAAACTGCGGTCACATACATACACACGCACACACACACACGCGCGCGCTCACAACAAACACACACACACACACACACACACACATACAGACATCATCGTAAAAATAGTAAAATCGTATTGTAAAGACCATAAAACGTGCTTATTCAATGAAAACTCACCACCGAATTTTTTGACCAGACAATACCTTCCTTACCTAGAGGTGACGGAAGGTATAAATATAATTTACAAAAAATCTGTTGTGGCAAACACAATACCTTCCGTCAATCCTGTGTATAATGTATAAATTCCATACATAATTTTTCTTGCAAAAGATTCTAAATTTCCAGTAAAATTATTTCGTAAAAAAACTATTCAAATTGCAGTTGACACTGACATCTTCTTCTTTAACTTTTCCCATTCGTTAGGGGTCGCTATTTTTGCGTGTCGTTATCATTCAGTTCCTTTTCTCTCAAGTCTTCCGCAATACAGTCCTTCCATCTTATCTTTGGTCTTCCTCTGTTTCTTCAACATCATATTACTAAACTATTCATTCTTGTTTCAATATAATTCTTCATTTCTCCTCATGACATTTTCAAACCAATGTAATCATATTTCTTGTATCTTTCTAGAAACTTGTAATACTAGAGTTATTTTCTTACCGTATCTTTCCGTGTTTTCCCCAACATCTACTTCAACATCCTCATCTCTGCCACATTAATTTACTTTTTATTGATACTGACATCTGTCAATTTGAATTACCTGAATATATTAGCAGTTTCCATGGTTAAGTTAGCATAGCTAGCTGAATTATAAAATTTATTATCTTTATAATTCTTTAACTCTATATCTGTTGAATATGAAATATAAAATGCAATCAAATCGTATAGAGAATAATATATTCTTTAAGTTATTATAACATTTAACTGAGTTTTTCAAGAAAAACTGTTAAAATCTTCATATGAATATATTAATAGTTACCATGTTTAGCATAGCTGGCTGAATTATAAAATTTAATTTCTTTAAATTCTTTAACTCTGTATCTATTGAATATGAAGTATAAAATGTAATCAAATCGTATAGAGAATAATATATTCTTTAAGTTATAATAACGTTAAATGTCAATAAATCAAATTTAACTGTTAAATCTTCAAATGAGGTACTTCCGGTTCACCAATTATAACCAAAATCTAATCACTTGTTCTTCTGGATGTAAACTTGAGGAATACGAAAAAATTATAATTTTTTCAATCATGGTATTGAAGTTATGGGATCCGGAACTTTTGTCACACACACACAGACACACATACATACAGACATCATCGTAAAAATGGTAAAATCGTATTATAGGGACCCTAAAACATGCTTATACACTAAAAACTCACCATTGCATTTTTTGACCAAAGACAATACCTTCCTTACCTAAAGGTGACGGAAGGTAAAAAGAGTGTTTAAATTCGAAATTTCTTAGCTTGGCATGGCTGATGACTGATAAATTTCCCAAATATTGTCCTTTTTTCGAATCTACTAACATGTCACATCACTTGAAAACTTCTATTTTAATTAAACATTAACGAAACCTAAATTCAAATTTAATCATCGATCTGTTAAAATTCTTGGAATATGATAAAAAGTTTTCTTTGAGTATGTAAACTATGTAAACAAATATATTTTCAAGCATTTGGAAGTGGATTCATTTTTCATCTGCCAGTTGTCTGACACGACACATGTGCCTAAATTCAAGTTGTTTACAATATGGCGGCAAGCAGTAGGTGTATAGCGGTAGCCGGTAAGATATTTCCATTATAAATACATAATAATTTATAAATATAACAAATACTTTCAGGCAACAACAGTAATACTGCACTATCTACAACTTGGATTATGTCAAAACAATATATAGTTAATATATTTGACTTTATGGAATCATTTCTTATGAACTTTACATACGGTATAATAATATGTGCCATATTTATAATATACTTTATTCAATTAGTGCCAAGTAATGTGTTTCACTTTGTTAAATATTTGTTTTAATTTTTAATTTCAAATAGTAATATGTGATGTAACCTAACCTACAAATTGTGAAGAGTGACATGAATATTAATTATGAATTTGTACTTATTTTTGGTAGTGTTATTGACACCATGTGAGGAGTTTGTAAATTGTATGTAAACAATATCTATAATATTTATTATAAAATAGGCTTGTATTATTAAATAAACTACTTATTTTCATCTGACAAACATCTATAAATAAATTGCCTACTAAGTGAATGAATAAGAAAGGAAAATTTTTGTGGCACTCATCCAGAAAAAAATTGATGCTGCCAGCACAATATATTCAGCCAATTAATGTTTATTAATTTAAAGTAGGCCATAAGCGTTTAGCATAAGGAAACAATTTTCTTTGCGCAAAAGGCGCGTATTAAAACAATATTACTTCAAATAAATGGCGTAGAGAATGTTTTTGTGATAGTGACGTGAATTCATTTTCAATTACGAACAAAAAAAATCTGTTGCGGCCAGCACAATACCTCTCGCCACTATCCGTTTTTGGTTACATAAGTATAGGGCGCGAGCAGTCATGTGACATTGTTCGTAGTTAATTTATACCAGGAGTGTGGAATTTACTTATATAAATAAACCACATGAAATTGGATAGTCACTAAATTTAGAATGAAATATTAAGATATTTGACGTCTATAGACTAGCTATCATTCTGACATGCGCCCCCATATCTGCTTGTCAAGGTCAACAAAATCACATGACTTCTCGCGCCCTATTATATTTAACATTTCTTGTATAGCTACGCCCTACAACTAAAATTCTACTTAAGAAATTTTGTCTTACTCTTAAAATTTTTCGAAATGTTTCCAATTCATTGTCGGGGTTGACAGTATTTTTGAAGGGTATATGTACTATATCTATAATTTTAAATATTTAACTATTAATACTATAAGAAATAATATAATGTATGTACTTCTCTCAAAAATCTTCAGTAATGTCTCTAGATTTTTGACACTGACATTTATCTGTCAGTTACTAACATTTTTCAATTGGTTTCCATGGCATTATTTAGATTGTGAGATTTATTACAACATATTATTAATCTATCTATCTATCAATCTATAAAAGATATAATAAAATATTTATATGTATCAGATAAAGAATTTACTCTTGTTTAATAATAGCAAGAACAAAAAATTTCAAAAAATAATATTTAGAATTTTTTTTAAGAATCTGCTACTTATTACCAAAACATGTCCGATTGAGAAATACGTAGTTAAACAGATATTAAGTATTATAGTTTTTGAGAAATCGTCCTTCCAACATTCCACACACATACACCCACACACATATCATCGTAAAAATATTAAAATCGGATTGTAGGGACCTTAAAGCGTGCTTAATCATTAAAACCGATTCTTAGCGAGAGGTAAAAATATTTATTGATTAGATATTTGATAAATTCATACTTTCTTACTTAATATGTTCTTCTTTAAACACTACCATTATTATAATTGCCGTCAAACAAGATTGGACAAGAGATTTCTATACTCTGTTCCACTTATCACGAACTCTATACCTTTTTTGTTTGATAGCGGGAGGTAAAAACATATTTTTCTACAGCCTACATAGAGAGTAGCCATTTGCGCTCTCTTTTGACAACGCAAAATATCACTTTGCCGCTCTAACGCGACAAAGTAGAAAAAACGATCGCTGTCCAAATTTCTAACTATACAATGTTGAGAAATGTCACTTGTCTATATTCTTAATGGAAACGTTTAGTCAGGAACTAATAGCACTGTAGTGACACATTTACCACCTTTACAAATCAATCTGATATATAACTGTTCTGTCAGTATATTACATAACCAAAAATGCAGCACTATTGTAAAAATAAAATAGGGCATTCATTTACAAAAACGAAAGTATAAAATGTTTAGATTAGATTGAAGCAATAGGTCAAGAAGAGTAGGAAATAACGATAAATGAAAATTAAATATAAAAGACGTTTTTTCTTTATATTTATCCTTATTAATTGAGTAGTAGTGTAAGTACAAAGTGTACATTTTATTATTTGTTATTATGGTGGAGGACTTCACTGTGGCGACTGTAGAAAAAATCTTGTGTGTGTTTCGAGCGCAAATGGACATTGTCGATTTCCTGCGTCGCGTGGCAACAACCTCTGAATCGACAATGTCCTATTTTGCGCTCTTAATACACAAATAGCTATTTAATTTCTCGCATAAAGAACAACCACATAAGCGTAGAGCTTTTGAAAGTAAACACTTGAAAATTAACATCGCTAAACAAACTACTAATTAATACAAAGGGTTCGTTACAGAAGTAGGGTTTAATTATAGAGTCCTTTTGATAAGCAACCAGCTTCTGAGAATCTCACATCCTGGGTCAAGTATGTTTTGCACTAGTCACCTACATTTTCCTGCTAATTATTCATGTTTTTCAGAATCTCGTGCAAAGTCTGGTGACTAAAGTTTCGAAGAAAACTTACTGAATAAATGAATACGAATGTAGGAAATTACTTTACAGAAATTTTTTATCCACTAAAAAATTGGTAGTCTTGTAAAATACAATACAAAAGTAATACACCTATGTATACAATACAGGTTTACATTATTTCCGAAAAAAGATATTCGGTATTTCTTAATGATATATGTAATATTAATATACCTATAATTTAAATACATATTTAATTAATAATACAATAATATATATTAAATGTATTCGTACCTCCCAGAAAAATCTGATTTTTGACACTGACATTTTGCATTTATCTGTCAATTACAAACATTTGAATATCCCAACTGTTTTTTAGGCAACGAGATTTATTAAAACAGATTATTCTATATTATTATGTACTATATCCACAAACCTATACGAGATATAATAAAAAAAATAATTGTGTGACATTGAGAATTAAATTTTCTTTAATATTACCAAGAATTTTTTTAAGAAAATAATATTTAGAAGATTTTTTTTCACGTATCTGCTACTTCCGGTTGTCCAATTGTTACCAAAACCTTTTCAGCTCTTCCCATTAATGTCCGATTGCGAAATACGTAGTTAAACAAATATTAAGTCATAGTTTTTGATTAATCGTCGTTCCAACATCCCACACACATACACACACACATACACACCTACACACACATACACACACATACATACACACACACAGACATCATCGTAAAAATGTTAAAATCGGATTGTAGGGACCTTAAAACGTGTTAATTATTAAAATCTGGATTAGCGATTTTTAGCATGAATTCAATACCTCTCTTAGCGAGAGGTAAAAACAAAATTCTCTATCCGACACATTTAAAAAAATCTTTTAGACCTTTTATAGATTTAAATATATAGAAATATAATCTATAAAATAATCTGTTGTAGTAAATCTCACAAACTTCTCAAAGCCAAAACATCTCCATGGTAACTACTTGAGAAATTAAAATGTCTGTAATTGACAGATATATGTCACTAATGTCAGTGACAAAAATTCAGAGGTTATTGTATTATTAATAATATATTTAAAATTATAGGTATATTACATGAACCCTTCAGAAATTCTGCCAACCCCGTTAATGAATTTGAAAAACCTCGAACATTTAAAAGAAATGGAGAAACTTGCTTAGCGAATGAATTTAAAAGTATAGAAAATACGTTAATATAAAGATTAGGTGTAATTAGAATTTTTTGTGTGTACAAGAAATGTTAAATACAGTACTTATACATACCACAATGGAAAGGACACGAAAGGTATTATGATGGCCACAACAGATCTTTTAAGCATGTTATTGAGTTGCCATCTCATGAATAACGATAACATTCGTAGAGAGTTACTTCGACTATGTCGGTATCGATTGGAGCTAAATTGGGGTAGGATTAGTAAATAAGGTTCCGGCCCCTAGGCAATATCCTAGTTTACCTTGTTGCTAATATGTGCCTGACTATTACTATAACTGTAAAAACCTGTCATTTCAGTCAATCCAAAACATTCAAAAGTTCCACAGGATGCATTAGTACAATACAAGTTGTATACTATTTAGCGTATGTCCACAAACAAACACAAGTACATCTTTTTAGGAAACTTAAAAATGTACTTATCTGGAGAAATATGAATAAATCTAATTTACTTTAACCTCAATACGTCTCTTAATACGTTATTAGTAGCGTCACGATTCGATTTCAAACGGAAGCATTTTTGAATTTATCGCAAAGTTTTTTTATCTTCCGTCACCTTTAGGTAAGAAAGGTATTGTCTTTGGTAAAACAATTCAATGATGAGTTTTTAGTGAATAAGTACGTTTTAAGGTCCATATTTTTACCATTGTTTTACCATTTTTACGATGATGTCTGTATGTATGTGTATGTGTCTGTGTGTCTCTGTGTGTGTATGTGTGTGTGTGTGTGTGTGTGTGTGTGTGTGTGTGTGTTCGGATCGCATAACTTCAATACCACTATTCCAAAAATTATATTTTTTTCGTATTCCTCAAGTTTATATCCTGAAGAACAACTGATTAGATTTTGGTTATAATTGGTCAACCGGAAGTAGCCTCATTTCAGATTTAACAGTTAAATTTGATTTATTGACATTTAACGTTTTTAGAACTAAGTAGAATATATTATTCTCTCTATACGATTTAATTGCATTTTATACTTCACATTCAATAGATATAGAGTTAACGAATTATAAAGAAATTAAATTTTATAAATCAGCCAGCTATGCTAAACATGGAAACTAATAATATGTTCATATATTTCAAATTGACAGATGTCAGTATAAATAAAAAGTAAATTAATATGGCAGAGATGTGGATGTTGAAGTAGATGTTGGGGAAGACACGGAAAGATACGGTAAAGAAATAACTCTAATGTTACAAGTTTCTAGAAAGATACAAGCGAGATGATTACATTGGTTTGAAAATGTAATGAGGAGAAATGAAGAATATACATATTGAATGAAGAATGAATGGCTTAGTAATAGAAGATTGAAAAACATAGGAAGAGCAAAGATAATATGGGAGAAGCTAAAGAAGAAGATGTTAGTGGCAAATGCAAGTTGCATAGTTTGTTTATGAAATAATTTTACTGGAAATTTAGAATCTTTTGCAAGAAAATTTATGTATGAAATTTATACATAACACACAGGGTCGACGGAAGGTATTGTGCTGGCCACAACAGATTTTTTTACTAAGGTCTTTATGATATTCTATGAGACATAGCTAATTACTCGATATAAAATTGACAAATTAATTACCTAATTATTAGAACAAAGTCAAAGAAGTCGCGTTTGAAAGAACCTTTTAATACAACACTTCATTTTAATTAAAGAGAAACGCGTTGACAGAAGAACGGAAATATTTACAATAGGCGAGCGTCGCCTTATACACGGATAAATGGCTATTCTCTATCTATAGTTCAAATTTAAAAAAAATCATTCGAATCTTTCAACAAGAAGCATAGTTGACTGGCAACAAGTCATAAATTCGGGGTTAATTATTACTTGATTTACAACTTTGAATTGCAACTGTAGTCTGCAGAGATAAATATTTGTAAATTACTGAACCTATAAATTTTATTTGTCAATATCTGCTAAATTGAATTATAATTATTATTTTTGTTACAACGACGCGCATAACATAGGATTTTCAAAATTTGCGGAAATTGGCTCTCCAGCACATTAAAGCAAATGTACATGAATGAAAAGTTATTTAAAATTAGTTTTACTTTTAAAATGTTCATTTAATCCAATAAAATATATGTAGCACAAGATATTTAGAAAATAAAATATGACGTTTTCCTCAAAAATCAGCCAAGGAAATAAAAAACAAAACTAAATATCAGTTACGATCATAATGATGTATTATACCAATGTAGACACGGTGATTACAACAATTAACATCACTGAAGTGGTTATAAATCGTTCAAAAAACGTTGCTTTAGAAACCAGTATGACAATAGCTATTTGTGTATTAAGAGCGCAAAATAGTATATTGTCGATTGAGATTCTCTCGAAATCGACAATGTTCATTTGCGCTCGAAACACACACAAGATTTTTTCTACAGTCGCCACAGTGGGGTCCTCCACCATAACAAAAAATAATAAAATGTACACTTTGTCTTTTATATTTAATTTTAATTTATCGTTATTTCCCATTCTTCTTGACCTATTGCTTCAATCTAATCTAAACATCTTATTCTTTCGTGTTTGTAAATGAATGCCCTATATTATTTTCACAATAGTGCGGCATTTTTTTGGTTATGTAATATACCGACAGAGCAGTTATATGTCAGATTGATTTGTAAAGGTGGTAAATGTGTCACTACAGTGCCATTAGTTCCTAACTAAACGTTTCCATTAATAATGCATATAAGTGACATTTTTCAATATTGTATAGTTAGAAATTTGGACAGCGAGCGTTTTTTACCTTCCGTCACCTTTAGGTAAGGAAGGTATTGTCTTTGGTCAAAAAATTCAATGATGAGTTTTTACTGAATAAGCACGTTTTAGGGTCCATATAATACGATTTTACCATGTTTACGATGATGTCTGTATGTATGTGTGTCTGTGTGTGTGTGACAAAACTTCCGGATTCCATAACTTCAATACCACGATTCCAAAAATTATAATTTTTTCGTATTCCTCAAGTTTACATCCAGAAGAACAACTGATTAGATTTTGGTTATAATTGGTCAACCGGAAGTAGTCTCATTTGAAGATTTAACAGTTAAATTTGATTTATTGACATTTAACGTTATTATAACTTAAAGAATATATTATTCTCTATACGATTTGATTACAATTTATACTTCATATTCAATAGATACAGAGTTAAAGAATTTTAAAGAAATTAAATTTTATAATTCAGCCAGCTATGCCGAACTTGGGAACTAGTAATATATTCATATAATTCAAATTGACAGATGTCAGTATCAATAAAAAGTAAATTAATGTGGCAGAGATGAGGATGTTGAAGTAGATATTGGGGAATACACGGAAAGATACGGTAAGAAAATAACTCGTGTTACAAGTTTTTAGAAAGATACAAGAAAGACGATTACATTGGATTGAACATGTCATGAGGAGAAATGAAGAATTATATTGGAACAAGAATGAATAGTTTAGTAATAGGACGTTAAAGAAACAGAGGAAGACCAAAGATAAGATGGAAGGACTGTATTGCGGAAGATTTGAGAGAAAAGGAACTGAATGAGAACGTCATGCAAAAATAGCGACCCCTAACGAATGGGAAAAGCTAAAGAAGAAGAAGATGCCAGTGTCAAGTGAAATTTGAATAGTTTGTTTATGAAATAATTTTACTGGAAATTTTGAATCTTTTGTAAGAAAAATTATGGAATTTATACATTATACACGAGAATGACGGAAGGTATTGTGCTGGCCACAACAGATTTTTCTACTTTGTCGCGCTAGAGCGACAAAGTGACATTTTGCGTTGATAAAAGAGAGCGCAAATGGCTACTTTCTATGTAGACTGTAGAAAAAAGATATGTTTTAATAACAATTATTTGCTAAAAAGCTACGGCGATCGTTAAAAATTTACTTAGATTGTAAAATTAATCAAAAAAAAAATATTGATTGTTTTTAAATTTCCATGGAAAAATTGAAAGGTTAATTATATTTTTAAGATCAATTCTCATTATCATTTTCTCTTGTGACGTTTAAGAAATATTCAGTTCGTTTGATGCGCGATAAGTGTCGAAGATTTCATTATTTTGTATTAAGTTTGGCATTGTTAAAATATTCACGCAGCGTCTGAGAAAAGTGAGAGCAAGATTTTAATTGGATTAATTCAGATTTTACAAGTATCTCGACAGTTTGCGAATATTTTACAATTCAAAGTGTGAGTTATTCTTGCCTTCGCCTTGATTGTATTAATATGCAGAGCCCGATGTGGATTTGAACCCGGCAGAGGAAGAGCAAGGCAAATGTGCTATACGGTGCGTAAGCTTCCTGTTCGAATGCACCGTCAATATTTGCAATTTAAATCTCATTACGAATGGACAACTGTACATGAAATATGTTGATAATGTGCTAGCGAACGCTGCCTGCTATAAATTAGAATCTACTACCAACGATGGATATTCTATTATCGATACAATGCACTCTATAATCTGAATAAATTAATCATTATTAAGAAGAACTAATGGGATTTGAGTTCCCTGAGTTTAAAGTGGAAATTAATGAGTACTTTATCTATTTTCATTTTAATTATAAATATTCATTTAAATGCAAAATCTTGTAGTTACAAGCTGTAAGCCGATTTCACAAGGTACGTGGTTTGATAAATTTTGTTGGATGGAAGTGACGTTTCTTCGGCGTAATATTCATCTGTAAAGTTCATTTTACTTTAATTATTATAACTTTATTTATTATACTACTTTGGTTGTAGTGTTTTTCATAATAATTAAGTTATTTCTAAGTGCCGTTTAATATTTTGGTTTATAACTATTTTCATCAAATTTTGTCAGAATTATTTGTTCCTAAGAATTTTTCACATTTTGATTTTTTACATCTCGCTAAGAGAAGTATTGGATTCATGCTGAAAATCGCATATACAATTTTAGTGAATAAGAATACGATTTTAACATTTTTACGATGATTTCTGTCCCTCTGTGTATGTATGTGTGTGCGTGTGTGTGTGTGTGTGTGTGCGCGCGCTAGAAGAACTATTTCTCAAAATCTATGTCTTGAAGCCTATTTAACTACGTAATCCTCAATATAACATTAATGGGAAGAGTTGAAAAGGTTTTTGTAACAGTTGAACAACCGGAAGTAGTAGTTTCTGAATAAAATCTTCTAAATATTATTTTTTGAAATATAATGAAGAACATTAAATTTTTAATCTGATAAATGTTTTATTATATCTTCCATAGATTTAGAAATAAAAAATCTGTTATGGCCAGCACAATACTTTCCGTCAATCCTGTGTATAATGTATATATTCCATGCATAATTTTTCTTGCAAAAGATTCTAAATTTCCATTAAAATTATTTCAAACTATGCAAATTGCACTTGACACTGACATCTTCTTCTTCTTTAGCTTTTCCCATTCGTTAGGAGTCGCTATTTTTTATTTTCTTCTTTCACTCATTTCTGTTTTGCGTGTCGTCCTCATTCAGTTCCTTTTCTCTCTAGTCTTCCGCAATACAGTCCTTCCATCTTATCTTTGGTCTTCCCCTGTGTCTATTACTATTACTAAGCTATTCATTCTTCTTGCAATATATTCTTTATTTCTCCTCATTACATGTTCAAACCAATGTAATCGTCTCTCTTATATCTTTCTAGAACTTGTAACACTGGAGTTATTTTCTTATCTTTTCGTGTCTTCCCCAACATCTACTTCAACATCCTCATCTCTTCCACATTCATTTATTTTTTATTGATACAGACATCTGTCAATTTCAATTATCTGAATATATTAGCAGTTTCCATGGTTAGCGTATCTAACTGATTTATGAAATTTAATATCTTTATAATTCTTTAACTTTATATCTATTGAATATGAAGTATAAAATGCAATGAAATCGTATAGAGAATAATATATTCTTCAAGTTATAATAACGTTAAATGTCAATAAATCAAATTTAACTGTTAAATCTTTAAATGAGTCTATTTCCGGTTCACCAATTATAACCAAAATCTAATCACTTGTTCTTCTGGATGTAAACTTGAGGAAAACGAAAAAATGATAATTTTTGGAATCGTGGTATTCAAGTTATGCGATCCGAAACTTTCTTCACACACTCACACACATACATACACACACCCACACATACACACACACACGTACATACAGGCATCATCGTAAAAATGGTAAAATCGTATTATAGGGACCCTAAAACATGCTTATTCACTAAAAACTCATCATTGAATTTTTTGACCAAACCTACCTTACCTAAAGGTGTCGGAAGGTAAATTGCCCACGAAGTGTGAGAGTTTCAGAACGAGACTGGATTCACACAATTGGGCAATAGTTGTTTCTGCACGAGTGGCACGCTATACTTTTTCTACGACCAGTCTTTGGTTAGATATAAATAATTCATTTCTAATAAAGAATATGATTTGTTTCTTAATAATTAATTGAACAATATTTACTTTTACTATAAATGGAAATATATGGTGACAAGAAAAAATATCTAATTATGTTAAGTTTTTACGCCATAGTTTAAAAACATTAAATACAAATAACAAATATTTTTCAAATTATTTTTTATTAACATACATTAATTTCAATGAAAAATATTTTTAATATAAATATAATATTATCTGGTTTAGTAAAACCACAACATAATATTTTGCACGCTTGATAAGTTAACTAGCAGAAATATTGACCTACCCGTCGTACGCGAAAGTAGGACGAAAATAATGAAGCAGCACACATTATCGCATCCTTAGTAAGATTTGTATGCGGATGGATTCCAGGTAGAGGTAGCAATATCAAGTTGGCGTTGGTGGTTTGCGTGACAATGATTATATGCCGTGCCTTGCGGCGAGAAATAAAACCAGAAAAAAACGAGTTAATAATTTCAGCGCTCCCCGGTTCCTGCAGCCAAGTGCGATGCGATCGTAGTCCTGCTGCCACGTATCGCCGCTCTAAATCCTTCTGATCTAATCGCCAGGGCCGGACTAGAGGATTCAATTTAAGGATTTGTTGTTTGAAGATTTTATCTTTTATTTCTCAACGGAAAGCTTGGATAATAGTATTTTTATTTCACAAATAGTTTTTTCTGCGTATTTTCCTTAATTTATAGTATAACACGATCTATTTTATAAATAATGTAGATGATAGGTATCTTCACGCAAAAAATGTCAAAGAGAAACAAAAGGAAATAGAAAACTATTTATTTTTGCTACATTGTTTATGGAAATTGACAATAATAATTTATTCATGTACAAAAGTACATAGGATAGCTTTACCGAAGTGATTTTCAATCTATCCCAGTATAAAAATACAAATAATTTAAACAAATTAAAATATTAACATCCCTAAATAGAAATACAAAGGACTCAGCTGACCGTACGTAAATAATCAGGTCGAGTCCTGTCCGCAACGATTACGTCATTGCTCAGATTAGGAGCCGTTCTAGCAACGTTCGACCAGCGGCGGTGGATGAAACGAGGGAAGACCAAAGATAAGATGGACTGTATTGCGGAAGACTTGAGTGAAAAGGAACTGAATGAGGACATCACGGAAAATAGAAATGAGTGAAGAATAAAAAAAAAATCTGATGTGGACACCACACGACTTCCTTGTACGATTATTAAACTATACATATGTTTTTAATAAATAAATTACAAAATATTGACAGGCTTAAGCCAAGCCCGAGAAATATTTTGATATAGAACAAAAAATAATTCATTTACTACTTACGTTAATTGTTAAATTAACATTAATCTAACCCGGTTCTTTTTCAAGAGAGTTTTGATTACAACAGAGAAATATTTGATTACAACAATGAATGTGACTAATTTCACAATAAAAATATAATATTTGTTATTGTACGAATCATAAAATTGCACGTATTTAACATAATTTGACATGAACATTTTTTTTATTTTTTTGTCCTAATCCATAGCAAGCTTTATTACAAAAACAAAAAAGTATATAAATAAATAAATAAATAAATATTTCATCACGGCATATTACCCATTGCTGGGTGTGCCAATCTGCTTTGTACAGATATCGGTAATGATGGAATATTTGTACCGTGCGGGCCCTTACCAGGCGTCACCTCACGGGCACTCATTGCTGGCGTGGAGAGTGCGCCACAGGGGTCAATTTTGTGCCATTAAAATGCGATGAAATTTTTGGCGTCGGTCGGGATCGAACCCGGGTCCCCAGATTCTCGACAAGACACTCAGGCACACGGCCACGAGACCCCATGTGGACATAAAAAAGTATATAATTTTTAAATTTACATATCTCGCTTATACAAAGGGCTAATTTAATAATACTTGATGTGCTAGACGCAGAAATTAATTCTCTAAAACTTTTATTTGAAGCATTTATTTCTAAAATCAAAATAAAATCATTTTATTCAAGAAAAACTGTTAACAACTTCAAGTAATGTACCACTTCCGGTTAGCCTATTTTAACCAAAATCTATTATGTTATTTCGATTGACATAAAAGTCTTGTATACCAAATTTGAAAAGTTTTGGATTATATTTTAAAACAGTTTTTCATTAAAATCTATTATAGGCTTCATGTAAAGTGCCAATTCTGGATATTGTGTAATAACCAGAAAGGGAGTTGTACAACTAGATGTTATAGGAGTCCTAAATACAAAATTTCAACTTTCTATGGCTTACCGTTTTTGAGTTATACGAGATACGTACGTACAGACGTCACGACGAAATTAGTCAAAATGGATGATCAAAAGGGATATTTCCGCTGAAATCTGAAAACCGAAATTTTTCGCGATTACAATACTTCCTTTACTTACGTACAAGGAAGTAAAAAACACTGATTGTTAACAGTTAGTCTTGATTCCAAGCTCAGAATATATTTCATGCTCTTTTGTATCTTGGATATGGGCGTTGATGATGATAGTCACCGAAGGGGTGCGTCTCCTTGTTTTGTGTAATGTTTATGAGATGTTGCTAATGCTATACTCAGAGAGGGTATGGGGCTCTAATGTTTATGAGTTGGAGCGAAAGCTACGAGGGAAATATCCTATTCTGTTATATAATTTTTCGAATCAAACAGCCGCATTGCCGTAAAACGATTTAGCATTTTCATGTTTGCCTCTAACAAAGGCATTGAGGCTGTGCGGTTTTAGACGCGCCAGAATATTACAGACTACTTCAGAGCCTGTGCGGTTTATTAATGTTTATTTATTTTTGGTTAATATAATTTGTTCCGATAAAGGCCGTACAATATTGCGAGTAAATACATAATTATTATTGACGTTTTCGAAACAGTTTATCTGATGTTAACGTTTAACGCGTTTTGATTTTAATAAACTAAAACACAGTGATAAGTGAGATTATGAAATCAAAAATCTGTTGTGGCCAGCACAATACCTCTCGCCACTTATGTTTTTGGTTACATAAGTATAGGGTGCGAGCAGTCATGTGACAATGTTGGCCTTGACAAGCAGATATGGAAGCCCGTTTCAGAATGATAATTAATAATTATGTACGTAGATGTCATGTTAGAATGTTTCATTAAAAATTTCAAGATTTTCTAAATTCACGAATAGTTAATTTGTCACCAGGAGTGTGGAATTGTCGACGAAAATAAACTACATGGAATTGGAAAATCACTAAATTTAGAATGAGAAATTATGATATTTGACATCTATATACATAATTACTAGCTATCATTCTGACACGGGCCACCATATCTGCTTGTCAAGACCAACAAAGTCACATGACTGCTCGCGCCCTATTGTATTTAACATTTCTTGTATACCAACGATCTACACCAACAATTCTACTTACATCTATTCCTTACATTTAGATTGTTTAATTTTAAATTCATTCTATGAAGAAATTTTGTACTACTCTTCAATTTTTCGAATGTTTTCAATTCATTGTCGGGATTAACAGTATTTCTGAAGGGTATGTGTAATATACCTATAATATTAAATATTTAACTATTAATACATTAAGAAATAATATAATCTATGTACTTCCCAGAAAAAGTTTTCAGTAATGTCTCCGGATTTCTGACACTGACATTTATCTGTCAGTTACAAACAATTTAAATTTTCAACTATTTTCCATGGCATTCTTTCGGCTGTAAAATTTATTACAACAGATTATTTTATATATTATATTTCTTTTATCTCTAAATTTATAGAATATATAATAAAATATTTTAATGTATCAGATAGACAATTTAATTTTTTTTAATATTACCAAAAAAAAATCCAAAAAATAATATTTAGATTTTTTTCAAGAATCTTCTACTTCCGGTTGTCCAATTGTTACCAAAACTTTTTCAGATCTTCCCATGAATGTCCGATTAGGAAATACGTAGTTAAACAAATATAAAGTCTTATAGTTTTTGAGTAATAGTCCTTCCAACATCCTACATACATACACACACACATACATACACACACACACACACACACACACACACACACACATAGACATCATCGTAAAAATATTAAAATCGGATTGTAGGGACATGAAAACGTGCTTATTCAATAAAATCTGGATATGCGATTTTTAGCATGAATGCAATACCTCTCTTAGCGAGAGGTAAAAATAACAAAAGTATATCAATAAACATTTACTTTTGTAGAAAATAAACATATTGTGATAAATAAAATAAAAATAATTTTGTGCACACAGGTTGGTTTACACTGTATACTGTAAAGTAATAAGGTTTGCAATACAGTTGGATGGTTTTTTTAAAAGAGGGGAAGAAATACGCCCTTGTTCCAATATTGGAACACCGGGACAAAATGGGTAATCTAAAAACAGCCATGTTTTCTCTTTGGAAGATACATTTCTTGGAAACTTTCTGGAATATATCAGTTATTTTCACCAATAAAAGTTATACGTTATATGAATGTACGTATAATCTCTGAAAACTTAAATCGTGGCATTGTATAAGAAAATGGCATAAAGTCGTCGTAGTACATATTTTTGAGGAAGTTGAAAGTTAAATCGTAGTTCCGTTCCAGTTTGAAACTTTCCAGTTTGGAGAATCTGACTTGCGTGTTTCTGACCGAAGTTGAGATTCGTTACAAATCCCCCTCCCTTCTATAATTTAAATAACAAGACCGTGGTTCACCTACGCTAGCATTGCCTAATAACATAGACGAACTTACAACCTCGCATGTAATTTATTACTGGTTAGGTACGCTTTATGCTCGTTTTGATATTCCCATTATAGATTATACGCTTATTTGTATCGGTGATTATGAAACTTTAAAACCAAAAAAAAAAAATGAGTTTGACATTTATTTTGATTTATATTACAATTTAGGTACAGTAAAATTTTTGAAAGATGTCCGATCAAGGTCGTCTACGAATTTTATGAATTCAGACTTTGAATATATAATACATATAAGAACGGCAACGTAATGTATTTAGATTAAATATTTCGAGAGAAGGTGCCTTCTATCCCTCCGTATACGAATTATTTCTGAGTTAGTTCAAAAAATACATAATAGGTGGATGTTGCACAGTGTTGCCACGTAGCTAGAACAGCAAGTTAAGATTTTATAAAAGTTATTAAGTTTGCTACTGTACATTGAAGATTCAAAATATATTATCTGGTTATTATGAAACAATATTTTTGAATTATTGATTATTGAATACCTCTAACAAATAGTATCTGGCAATGCTGTCAGTACGATTTACCGTAGTTCATAGTTTTGTGGTAGGAGTCACTAGCTATCTATAATAATTTTGTGAATAAAAAGAGACAGATATAGTATCTTGCTAGGCCATATGCGTTGCCGTTCTTATATGTATTATATATTCAAAGATTCAGATTTTTGCTCCGCCCATTGTGACAAATTCAGTAGTGTCGTTTGCTTAGTTTTTATGAGGGTACGTAAGATACTACTGTTTTTTTATTATTATAAAAATATATATTACAGTAAAAGCATTCAAAATTCAAAAATAAGTCAACTGGTAAGTTTATAAGCAAATGTAAAACCAAATATGTTAAAAATAAGATAATGACACAATGTCAGTGTCAGTGACTCTGACAGATAACAACGTTATTCGTACGGCTATGAATCAAGGTAATGTATCTGAATTAATAAATAAACTTACGTTACAGCTAAAGTATTATCAACAACGAGCATCGTTTTAAAGTGGAATGTCCTAACTTAGTCGAAACTGTTAAAATATTATATTCGATATTGTTTGCCGCCATTTATTTTGTATTTCTTTTGTAATATTATTCGACTTCAGACAAGAAGAAGAATATGTATATGTTTTCATGTTGGTTAGTAGCAGTTGTCAAGAGTGTGTAAAAAATAAAATATGCATGTGTTTTGTTGTTCTAAAATATACTATTCTGGTTAAATCAGAGCCTTTATTATTTGTCAATGATTGGGAGTGTAAAAGTGAGAGTACAAAAGGCCCTTAAAAATTCAAACAATAAATATAATGGTTATGGGCCCAGACACTACAACTGCATACTAGCGAATGGGTAGAAATTGAAGTACTGTCTTTAAAAGAAAAGAATAAAGTATCAAAATGTCAACGACCAAGCACGAACTAGCGCAATTGACTAAATTTGACGGCACAAACTTCCAGATCTGGAAATTTAGTGTAATGATTATATTTAAGGCTGAAAAGTTAAAAGACATTGTGGAAGGCATAAAAACTGAACCAGAAGACAGAACAAAACTAGAATGGAAAGAATGGGATGAGAAAGATGCCCGAGCTCAAGTAATTTTACTTACAACAATAACACAAGATCAAATACAATGTCTTGTTAATTGTGAGACAGCAGCGACCATGTGGTCAAAGCTGAAATCCATTCATGAACAGAAAACTGAGATTTCTCGTGAACTTCTGTGGCAGCGGTTCTATGATTATCGAATGGCTGAAAATGATAAAATTTCTACACATGTATCGAAAATTGAGTCACTAGTAAAGGAGCTAAAAGATTTAAATGAAACTGTAAGTAACAGTGCAGTATGCTCAAAAGTAATAAGCAGTTTGCCATCAAAGTACAATGCATTTCGAACTGCTTGGGACTCTGTATCTTCTGACCAGCAAACATTTGACAATTTAACTGCACGATTATTAAAAGAAGAATCTAGAATGACAACGAGTGAAGATGAAGTTACAAAATTAGCTTTGCAAGTTCAAGCCTTGCAAACGAAGCTACAAAATCAATCAACTAAAAATTATGGTCGTCAAGCAAAGGATAAGAAGAAAGAAAATATTGCTGAAAGAAAGAAAGAAAATATTGCTGAAAGAAAGAAGACAACAAACTGCAACTATTGCAAGAAGAAAGGCCACTGGTTTCGCGAATGCAGAAAACGAATTGCTGATGAAGATGCAAAGAAGACTGAATCAGCATATAACACAGATATATCCAAATTTTACTCAACAACTTCAGAAGATGATCAGCAAAGTTGGATCTGTGATTCTGGTGCTAGTGTGCACATGACAAATCAGAAACATTGGTTTGCGAAATTAAAATCACTAGAAAAGCCGATTTTAGTTAAAGTCGCAAATGATAAAATAATATCAGCCATGAAGATAGGAACAATTGAAATACAAGCTCTTGTAAATGGCAAGTGGCATGATCGAACTATTGAAAATGTATTATTCATTCCTGAGTTAAAAAGAAGCTTATTTTCAGTTGGTGTCATGACCGATAAAAAATTCACTTTTCATGCTTATCCAGAAAAGTGTGAATTTCATAATGAAAATGGAAAATTGTCATGCGTGGGTGTTCGCAACAATAATCTCTGGAAGATGCTATTTAGAAATAAACCTGTATATAAATGTAATGTTGCCAAAAGCGAATCATTAAAATTGTGGCATGAACGTCTAGGGCACATAAACTTTAAATCAATAAAAGATAGCAGTAAAAGTAATGCAGTGGAAGGTCTACAAATTAATGACGACGAAGAAACCTTCTGTGAAGCTTGTCAACTTGGAAAACAAGCACGCAAACCACATCGCACTTCAACACGACCAAAAGCTGATAAACCAGGTGAGATGGTTCACAGTGACGTCTGTGGACCCATGAGTATTGAATCGCCTCGTGGATCTCGTTACTTTGTACTTTTCAAGGATGATTGTACTGGCTACAGAACTGTCTTTTTTATGAGATATAAATCCGAAGTACTAAATAGATTCAGAGAATATGAAGCTATGGTTAAAACTCAAACAGGTAATGCAATCAAGATATTGCGCAGCGACAACGGGCGCGAATACAAGAATACTGAGTTTGAAGAGTATTTACGATGTAAAGGGATAATTCATGAAACATCAGCCCCATATACGCCTCAACAAAATGGGCGATCAGAACGTGAAATGCGTACAATTGTCGAAAGTGCACGTTCAATGATCTTTCATAAAAATGTGCCAACAGAACTATGGTCTGAAGCTGTCAATACTGCCGTACACATCCTAAATCGCACATTATCATCACAAGTCAACGGTGCAAGCGCGTATGAAAAATGGTTTAATAGAAAACCTGAAGTTAAACACATTCGAGTGTTTGGAAGTACAGCCTTTATGTCTATCCCACCGCAGCTACGTAAGAAGTGGGAGCCAAAAAGTAGAAGATTAATGCTTGTAGGATACGAAGGACATTCAGAAAACTATCGATTATGGGATAAAACGCGTAGAAAAATTGAAATTAGTCATGATGTAACTTTCAATGAAAATGAGATGATAGAAGACAAAAATAAAGAAGTTACAAATGTTCGGCTTATCTTTGGAAACTGTGAAGAGCAAGAGGAAGAAGCTGAAATTAAAGTTGGAGAAATAACAGAAGAAAACCTGGAAGAAAATCAAGATCAACGTGCTTTACGTGCTAGAGAGAACTTACGGCGTCCAGACTACTATGAAGCAGCAGCTTTTGCTGCAGTTACAGAAGAACCTCGTACATATGAAGAAGCTGTGAACAGTAATAACAACAAAGAATGGAAAACAGCAATGCTAGAAGAAATTGATGCTCTACATAGAAATAAAACCTGGACATTGGTCCCAATACCCGAAAACTGTCACTTAATTAAAAATAAGTGGGTTTATCGAATTAAAACTGACTCAAATTGTAATCCAATTAGGTTTAAAGCACGACTCGTAGCAAAAGGGTTTACTCAACAAGCAGGAATCGATTTTGAAGAAACATTTGCTCCAGTTGTGAGGTACGACTCCATTCGTTTGTTACTTTCCATAGCAGCAGCAAAAGATTACGAACTTGCAAACTTTGATGTCAAAACTGCATTCCTTTATGGGGAACTGCAAGAAATAATATATATGGAGCAGCCATACGGTTTTGTCAACGAAGAACAACCAAATAGTGTTTGTAAGCTGAATAAAAGCCTCTACGGTTTAAAACAAGCACCACGTTGCTGGAATATTAAATTTGTGAACTTTTTAAATAAGTATAAATTCAAGCAGTTGAACAGTGATCAGTGCGTGTTTGTCGGACAGTTTGATGGTGAGTCAATCTATCTAGCGCTGTATGTAGACGACGGACTAATTGCATCTCCATCGCAAAAAGCAATAAATGAATTGCTGACAAAATTAAAAACAGATTTTGAAATTACTATTGGTGAAGCAAAACAATTTGTTGGACTTGAAATAGTGCGCGATCGGGAAAAGAAAATAATCATGATAAGTCAACAAGCTTACACTAAGAAAATAATTAAAACTTTCAACATGACGGAAGCCAAATCTGCTAATATACCTGCTGAACCAGGACTGCATCTTAAAACTGTAAATGATAAAGTGAGTGAGTGTACTAGAAAAGAACCATATCGCGAAGCTGTCGGTTCACTGATTTTTCTGGCTACCGTAAGCCGCCCTGACATTGCGTATGCAGTGAGTCAAGCAAGCAGATTCTTAAACAAGTGGACTGATGAACACTGGCAAGCCGTTAAACGTATAATACGTTATTTAAAACAAACATTGAACTACGGTATAGTGTACGGGACTGTGACAGATATAAAAGTGATCGGTTACACTGATGCAGACTATGCGGGGTGTTGTGAAACAAGAAAATCTACTAGTGGTTATATTTTTCTGTTAGCAGGAGGCCCTG
This sequence comes from Harpalus rufipes, assembly GCA_951394225.1. Taxonomy (NCBI): domain Eukaryota; kingdom Metazoa; phylum Arthropoda; class Insecta; order Coleoptera; family Carabidae; genus Harpalus; species Harpalus rufipes. Next base: position 5,403,322 of record OX596274.1, read on the forward strand.
TCTCGTGGACAAGCCAGCGACAAAGTGTTGTTGCTCAATCAACTACCGAGGCAGAGTACATATCATTGGGACTTGGCACAAAGGAAGCACTGTGGCTGCAGTCCATGATGTCCGAATTAAATTTTCCCCAACAAACAATTGTTATTAACGTAGACAATCAGTCAGCCATCAAATTAGCAAGAAACCCTGAATTTCACAAAAGAACCAAACATATAGATGTCAGGTTCCATTTTGTTCGAGATGTTTGCAAGAAAGGTTATATTAAATTATCGTATGTTGAATCAAGAAAACAACTTGCAGACATACTAACAAAGCCTATAACTAAAGATTTGTTCAATATGTTAATTAAGATGCTCAATATTGTTAATTTAAACAATATCGAATAAGTGGGAGTGTTAAAATATTATATTCGATATTGTTTGCCGCCATTTATTTTGTATTTCTTTTGTAATATTATTCGACTTCAGACAAGAAGAAGAATATGTATATGTTTTCATGTTGGTTAGTAGCAGTTGTCAAGAGTGTGTAAAAAATAAAATATGCATGTGTTTTGTTGTTCTAAAATATACTATTCTGGTTAAATCAGAGCCTTTATTATTTGTCAATGATTGGGAGTGTAAAAGTGAGAGTACAAAAGGCCCTTAAAATTCAAACAAAAATAAATTTTTGAAAGACAAGCGTGTTATATCCATCCTTATCGCACACTCTTATAGCCTTAGCAAAAAAAAGAGATAATTATATGCCTATTTGTTAATTCGTTCGTGATACAGATGACCTTGAACGGACACCTTTCAAAAATTTTACTGTATGTAATATTTCTGACAAATATAAATGTTATAAGAAAATAAATATATCATCACGGCATATTACCCATTGCTGGGTCTGCCAATCAGCTTTATATACAGATTTCGGTAACGATGATGACATATTTGTACCGTGCTTGCGTTTATCAGGCCGTGACGTGTCACGGGCACTCATTGCTGGCGTGGAGAGTGCACTACAGGGGTATTTTTGTGCCATTAAAAATTCGAAATATTTGGCGTCGGTCGGGGAATAAAAATTAAATTAAACGGGAGGTATTGTATCTGGGGACCCGGGTTCGATCCCGACCGGCGCCAGAAATTATTTCGAGTTTAATGGCATAAAATTGACCCCTGTGGCGCATTCTCCACGCCAGCAATGAGTACCCATGAGGTGACGCTTAGTAAGCGCCCGCACTGTACAAATATTTCATCATTACCGATATCTGTGAACAAAGCAGATTGGCACACCCAGCAATGGGTAATATGCCATGATGATATATTTATTTTATTTTTATTTATGTAACGAAGTGGCGAGTGGTATTGTGCTAGCCCAGCACATTGCTGTTTTAAACTAACAATAAAAATGTAAATAAAATTGTATTCTATTTACAGGTTTATTATTTAATGCAATATTTTAATATAGCTGTTTTATGTGGCGGAAAATGTTTTTAAAACATCCATAAAATATGCATTAATAAAACTAATTGATTGCAAAATTATTCCATAACGAAAACTTGTTTAAAATTCACAACCAATTATGGTTGTATGAATCAATATTATAATGATGTCATTTCTGAAACAACAAAAAATAAATTTGATTTTGCAAAGGCAATTTATTTTCCTATTAAAATTGACATCTATTGTTCAATAATAAATGATATTATATAGGCATGCATTTCCGAGACATAATAATGCCGTCCGCGTATACGAATTTTTATAAATTATGCGAGTATATTACGTAAAAATTTTGTATAAAAAAATATCTGTTGTGGCCAGCACAATACCTCTCTAATATATCATTTCGTTAAATATTTCAGGGGAACAGGTATCTAAAACTAATAAAACGTTGAAATATTCTATCGTGACGGCTGGCTATTATTGAAGCAGAGTTATCCTAAAAAGGTTACGGACAAAATGAAACCTATGTAAAATCATTGCTGGATTAATAAGCAATACAAGAAATATCATTTCGTTAAATATTTCAGGGGAACAGGTATCTAAAACTAATAAAACGTTGAAATATTCTATCGTGACGCCTGGCTATTATTGGCCCAGAGTTATCCTAAAAAGGTTACGGACAAAATGAAACCTATGTAAAATCATTGCTGGATTAATAAGCAATACAAGAAATATCATTTCGTTAAATATTTCAGGGGAACAGGTATCTAAAACTAATAAAACGTTGAAATATTCTATAGTGACGGCTGGCTATTATTGAAGCAGAGTTATCCTAAAAAGGTTACGGACAAAATGAAACCTATGTAAAATCATTGCTGGATTAATAAGCAATACAAGAAATATCATTTCTTTAAATATTTCAGGGGAACAGGTATCTAAAACTAATAAAACGTTGAAATATTCTATCGTGACGGCTGGCTATTATTGGCCCAGAGTTATCCTAAAAAGGTTACGGACAAAATGAAACCTATGTAAAATCATTGCTGGATTAATAAGCAATACAAGAAATATCATTTCGTTAAATATTTCAGGGGAACAGGTATCTAAAACTAATAAAACGTTGAAATATTCTATCGTGACGGCTGGCTATTATTGAAGCAGAGTTATCCTAAAAAGGTTACGGACAAAATGAAACCTATGTAAAATCATTGCTGGATTACGGACAAAATGAAACCTATGTAAATTCATTGCTGGATTAATAAGCAATACAAGAAATATCATTTCGTTAAATATTTCAGGGGAACAGGTATCTAAAACTAATAAAACGTTGAAATATTCTATCGTGACGGCTGGCTATTATTGGCCCAGAGTTATCCTAAAAAGGTTACGGACAAAATGAAACCTATGTAAAATCATTGCTGGATTAATAAGCAATACAAGAAATATCATTTCGTTAAATATTTCAGGGGAACAGGTATCTAAAACTAATAAAACGTTGAAATATTGTATCGTGACGGCTGGCTATTATTGGCCCAGAGTTATCCTAAAAAGGTTACGGACAAAATGAAACCTATGTAAAATCATTGCTGGATTAATAAGCAATACAAGAAATATCATTTCGTTAAATATTTCAGGGGAACAGTTATCTAAAACTAATAAAACGTTGAAATATTTTATCGTGACGGCTGGCTATTATTGAAGCAGAGTTATCCTAAAAAGGTTACGGACAAAATGAAACCTATGTAAAATCATTGCTGGATTAATAAGCAATACAAGACATATCATTTCGTTAAATATTTCAGGGGAACAGGTATCTAAAACTAATAAAACGTTGAAATATTCTGTCGTGACGGCTGGCTATTATTGGCCCAGAATTATCCTAAAAAGGTTACGGACAAAATGAAACCTATGTAAAATCATTGCTGGATTAATAAGCAATACAAGAAATATCATTTCGTTAAATATTTCAGGGGAACAGGTATCTAAAACTAATAAAACGTTGAAATATTCTATCGTGACGGCTGGCTATTATTGAAGCAGAGTTATCCTAAAAAGGTTACGGACAAAATGAAACCTATGTAAAATCATTGCTGGATTAATAAGCAATACAAAAAATATCATTTCGTTAAATATTTCAGGGGAACAGGTATCTAAAACTAATAAAACGTTGAAATATTCTATCGTGACGGCTGGCTATTATTGGCCCAGAGTTATCCTAAAAAGGTTACGGACAAAATGAAACCTATGTAAAATCATTGCTGGATTAATAAGCAATACAAGAAATATCATTTCGTTAAATATTTCAGGGGAACAGGTATCTAAAACTAATAAAACGTTGAAATATTCTATCGTGACGGCTGGCTATTATTGAAGCAGAGTTATCCTAAAAAGGTTACGGACAAAATGAAACCTATGTAAAATCATTGCTGGATTAATAAGCAATACAAGACATATCATTTCGTTAAATATTTCAGGGGAACAGGTATCTAAAACTAATAAAACGTTGAAATATTCTGTCGTGACGGCTGGCTATTATTGGCCCAGAATTATCCTAAAAAGGTTACGGACAAAATGAAACCTATGTAAAATCATTGCTGGATTAATAAGCAATACAAGAAATATCATTTCGTTAAATATTTCAGGGGAACAGTTATCTAAAACTAATAAAACGTTGAAATATTCTATCGTGACGGCTGGCTATTATTGAAGCAGAGTTATCCTAAAAAGGTTACGGACAAAATGAAACCTATGTAAAATCATTGCTGGATTAATAAGCAATACAAGACATATCATTTCGTTAAATATTTCAGGGGAACAGGTATCTAAAACTAATAAAACGTTGAAATATTCTGTCGTGACGGCTGGCTATTATTGGCCCAGAATTATCCTAAAAAGGTTACGGACAAAATGAAACCTATGTAAAATCATTGCTGGATTAATAAGCAATACAAGAAATATCATTTCGTTAAATATTTCAGGGGAACAGGTATCTAAAACTAATAAAACGTTGAAATATTCTATCGTGACGGCTGGCTATTATTGAAGCAGAGTTATCCTAAAAAGGTTACGGACAAAATGAAACCTATGTAAAATCATTGCTGGATTAATAAGCAATACAAAAAATATCATTTCGTTAAATATTTCAGGGGAACAGGTATCTAAAACTAATAAAACGTTGAAATATTCTATCGTGACGGCTGGCTATTATTGGCCCAGAGTTATCCTAAAAAGGTTACGGACAAAATGAAACCTATGTAAAATCATTGCTGGATTAATAAGCAATACAAGAAATATCATTTCGTTAAATATTTCAGGGGAACAGGTATCTAAAACTAATAAAACGTTGAAATATTCTATCGTGACGGCTGGCTATTATTGGCCCAGAGTTATCCTAAAAAGGTTACTGACAAAATGAAACCTATGTAAAATCATTGCTGGATTAATAAGCAATACAAGAAATATCATTTCGTTAAATATTTCAGGGGAACAGGTATCTAAAACTAATAAAACGTTGAAATATTCTATCGTGACGGCTGGCTATTATTGGCCCAGAGTTATCCTAAAAAGGTTACGGACAAAATGAAACCTATATAAAATCATTGCTGGATTAATAAGCAATACAAGAAATATCATTTCGTTAAATATTTCAGGGGAACAGGTATCTAAAACTAATAAAACGTTGAAATATTCTATCGTGACGGCTGGCTATTATTGGCCCAGAGTTATCCTAAAAAGGTTACTGACAAAATGAAACCTATTTAAAATCATTGCTGGATTAATAATCAATACAAGAAATAACATTTCGTTAAATATTTCAGGGGAACAGGTATCTAAAACTAATAAAACGTTGAAATATTCTATTGTGACGGCTGGCTATTATTGGCCCAGAGTTATCCTAAAAAGGTTACTGACAAAATGAAACCTATGTAAAATTATTGCTGGATTAATAAGCAATACAAGAAATATCATTTCGTTAAATATTTCAGGGGAACAGGTATCTAAAACTAATAAAACGTTGAAATATTCTATCGTGACGGCTGGCTATTATTGGCCCAGAGTTATCCTAAAAAGGTTACTGACAAAATGAAACCTATGTAAAATCATTGCTGGATTAATAAGCAATACAAGAAATATCATTTCGTTAAATATTTCAGGGGAACAGGTATCTAAAACTAATAAAACGTTGAAATATTCTATCGTGACGGCTGGCTATTATTGGCCCAGAGTTATCCTAAAAAGGTTACTGACAAAATGAAACCTATGTAAAATCATTGCTGGATTAATAAGCAATACAAGAAATATCATTTCGTTAAATATTTCAGGGGAACAGGTATCTAAAACTAATAAAACGTTGAAATATTCTATCGTGACGGCTGGCTATTATTGGCCCAGAGTTATCCTAAAAAGGTTACTGACAAAATGAAACCTATGTAAAATCATTGCTGGATTAATAAGCAATACAAGAAATATCATTTCGTTAAATATTTCAGGGGAACAGGTATCTAAAACTAATAAAACGTTGAAATATTCTATCGTGACGGCTGGCTATTATTGGCCCAGAGTTATCCTAAAAAGGTTACTGACAAAATGAAACCTATGTAAAATCATTGCTGGATTAATAAGCAATACAAGAAATATCATTTCGTTAAATATTTCAGGGGAACAGGTATCTAAAACTAATAAAACGTTGAAATATTCTATCGTGACGGCTGGCTATTATTGGCCCAGAGTTATCCTAAAAAGGTTACTGACAAAATGAAACCTATGTAAAATCATTGCTGGATTAATAAGCAATACAAGAAATATCATATCGTTAAATATTTCAGGGGAACAGGTATCTAAAACTAATAAAACGTTGAAATATTCTATTGTGACGGCTGGCTATTATTGGCCCAGAGTTATCCTAAAAAGGTTACTGACAAAATGGAACCTATGTAAAATCATTGCTGGATTAATAAGCAATACAAGAAATATCATTTCGTTAAATATTTCAGGGGAACAGGTATCTAAAACTAATAAAACGTTGAAATATTCTATCGTGACGGCTGGCTATTATTGGCCCAGAGTTATCCTAAAAAGGTTACTGACAAAATGAAACCTATGTAAAATCATTGCTGGATTAATAAGCAATACAAGAAATATCATTTCGTTAAATATTTCAGGGGAACAGGTATCTAAAACTAATAAAACGTTGAAATATTCTATCGTGACGGCTGGCTATTATTGGCCCAGAGTTATCCTAAAAAGGTTACTGACAAAATGAAACCTATGTAAAATCATTGCTGGATTAATAAGCAATACAAGAAATATCATTTCGTTAAATATTTCAGGGAAACAGGTATCTAAAACTAATAAAACGTTGAAATATTCTATCGTGACGGCTGGCTATTATTGGCCCAGAGTTATCCTAAAAAGGTTACTGACAAAATGAAACCTATGTAAAATCATTGCTGGATTAATAAGCAATACAAGAAATATCATTTCGTTAAATATTTCAGGAGAACAGGTATCTAAAACTAATAAAACGTTGAAATATTCTATCGTGACGGCTGGCTATTATTGGCCCAGAGTTATCCTAAAAAGGTTACTGACAAAATGAAACCTATGTAAAATCATTGCTGGATTAATAAGCAATACAAGAAATATCATTTCGTTAAATATTTCAGGGGAACAGGTATCTAAAACTAATAAAACGTTGAAATATTCTATCGTGACGGCTGGCTATTATTGGCCCAGAGTTATCCTAAAAAGGTTACTGACAAAATGAAACCTATGTAAAATCATTGCTGGATTAATAAGCAATACAAGAAATATCATTTCGTTAAATATTTCAGGGGAACAGGTATCTAAAACTAATAAAACGTTGAAATATTCTATCGTGACGGCTGGCTATTATTGGCCCAGAGTTATCCTAAACAGGTTACTGACAAAATGAAACCTATGTAAAATCATTGCTGGATTAATAAGCAATACAAGAAATATCATTTCGTTAAATATTTCAGGGGAACAGGTATCTAAAACTAATAAAACGTTGAAATATTCTATCGTGACGGCTGGCTATTATTGGCCCAGAGTTATCCTAAAAAGGTTACTAACAAAATGAAACCTATGTAAAATCATTGCTGGATTAATAAGCAATACAAGAAATATCATTTCGTTAAATATTTCAGGGGAACAGGTATCTAAAACTAATAAAACGTTGAAATATTCTATCGTGACGGCTGGCTATTATTGGCCCAGAGTTATCCTAAAAAGGTTACTGACAAAATGAAACCTATGTAAAATCATTGCTGGATTAATAAGCAATACAAGAAATATCATTTCGTTAAATATTTCAGGGGAACAGGTATCTAAAACTAATAAAACGTTGAAATATTCTATCGTGACGGCTGGCTATTATTGGCCCAGAGTTATCCTAAAAAGGTTACTGACAAAATGAAACCTATGTAAAATCATTGCTGGATTAATAAGCAATACAAGAAATATCATTTCGTTAAATATTTCAGGGGTACAGGTATTTAAAACTAATAAAACGTTGAAATATTCTATTGTGACGGCTGGCTATTATTGGCCCAGAGTTATCCTAAAAAGGTTACTGACAAAATGAAACCTATGTAAAATCATTGCTGGATTAATAAGCAATACAAGAAATATCATTTCGTTAAATATTTCAGGGGTACAGGTATCTAAAACTAATAAAACGTTGAAATATTCTATCGTGACGGCTGGCTATTATTGGCCCAGAGTTATCCTAAAAAGGTTACTGACAAAATGAAACCTATGTAAAATCATTGCTGGATTAATAAGCAATACAAGAAATATCATTTCGTTAAATATTTCAGGGGAACAGGTATCTAAAACTAATAAAACGTTGAAATATTCTATTGTGACGGCTGGCTATTATTGGCCCAGAGTTATCCTAAAAAGGTTACTGACAAAATGAAACCTATGTAAAATCATTGCTGGATTAATAAGCAATACAAGAAATATCATTTCGTTAAATATTTCAGGGGAACAGGTATCTAAAACTAATAAAACGTTGAAATATTCTATCGTGACGGCTGGCTATTATTGGCCCAGAGTTATCCTAAAAAGGTTACTGACAAAATGAAACCTATGTAAAATCATTGCTGGATTAATAAGCAATACAAGAAATATCATTTCGTTAAATATTTCAGGGGAACAGGTATCTAAAACTAATAAAACGTTGAAATATTCTATCGTGACGGCTGGCTATTATTGGCCCAGAGTTATCCTAAAAAGGTTACTGACAAAATGAAACCTATGTAAAATCATTGCTGGATTAATAAGCAATACAAGAAATATCATTTCGTTAAATATTTCAGGGGAACAGGTATCTAAAACTAATAAAACGTTGAAATATTCTATCGTGACGGCTGGCTATTATTGGCCCAGAGTTATCCTAAAAAGGTTACTGACAAAATGAAACCTATGTAAAATCATTGCTGGATTAATAAGCAATACAAGAAATATCATTTCGTTAAATATTTCAGGGGAACAGGTATCTAAAACTAATAAAACGTTGAAATATTCTATCGTGACGGCTGGCTATTATTGGCCCAGAGTTATCCTAAAAAGGTTACTGACAAAATGAAACCTATGTAAAATCATTGCTGGATTAATAAGCAATACAAGAAATATCATTTCGTTAAATATTTCAGGGGAACTGGTATCTAAAACTAATAAAACGTTGAAATATTCTATCGTGACGGCTGGCTATTATTGGCCCAGAGTTATCCTAAAAAGGTTACTGACAAAATGAAACCTATGTAAAATCATTGCTGGATTAATAAGCAATACAAGAAATATCATTTCGTTAAATATTTCAGGGGAACAGGTATCTAAAACTAATAAAATGTTGAAATATTCTATCGTGACGGCTGGCTATTATTGGCCCAGAGTTATCCTAAAAAGGTTACTGACAAAATGAAACCTATGTAAAATCATTGCTGGATTAATAAGCAATACAAGAAATATCATTTCGTTAAATATTTCAGGGGAACAGGTATCTAAAACTAATAAAACGTTGAAATATTTATCGTGACGGCTGGCTATTATTGGCCCAGAGTTATCCTAAAAAGGTTACGGACAAAATGAAACCTATGTAAAATCATTGCTGGATTAATAAGCAATACAAGAAATATCATTTCGTTAAATATTTCAGGGGAACAGGTATCTAAAACTAATAAAACGTTGAAATATTCTATCGTGACGGCTGGCTATTATTGGCCCAGAGTTATCCTAAAAAGGTTACTGACAAAATGAAACCTATGTAAAATCATTGCTGGATTAATAAGCAATACAAAAAATATCATTTCGTTAAATATTTCAGGGGAACAGGTATCTAAAACTAATAAAACGTTGAAATATTCTATTGTGACGGCTGGCTATTATTGGCCCAGAGTTATCCTAAAAAGGTTACTGACAAAATGAAACCTATGTAAAATCATTGCTGGATTAATAAGCAATACAAGAAATATCATTTCGTTAAATATTTCAGGGGAACAGGTATCTAAAACTCATAAAACGTTGAAATATTCTATCGTGACGGCTGGCTTTATTGGCCCAGAGTTATCCTAAAAAGGTTACTGACAAAATGAAACCTATGTAAAATCATTGCTGGATTAATAAGCAATACAAGAAATATCATTTCGTTAAATATTTCAGGGGAACAGGTATCTAAAACTAATAAAACGTTGAAATATTCTATTGTGACGGCTGGCTATTATTGGCCCAGAGTTATCCTAAAAAGGTTACTGACAAAATGGAACCTATGTAAAATCATTCCTGGATTAATAAGCAATACAAGAAATATCATTTCGTTAAATATTTCAGGGGAACAGGTATCTAAAACTAATAAAACGTTGAAATATTCTATCGTGACGGCTGGCTATTATTGGCCCAGAGTTATCCTAAAAAGGTTACTGACAAAATGAAACCTATGTAAAATCATTGCTGGATTAATAAGCAATACAAGAAATATCATTTCGTTAAATATTTCAGGGGAACAGGTATCTAAAACTAATAAAACGTTGAAATATTCTATCGTGACGGCTGGCTATTATTGGCCCAGAGTTATCCTAAAAAGGTTACTGACAAAATGAAACCTATGTAAAATCATTGCTGGATTAATAAGCAATACAAGAAATATCATTTCGTTAAATATTTCAGGGGAACAGGTATCTAAAACTAATAAAACGTTGAAATATTCTATCGTGACGGCTGGCTATTATTGGCCCAGAGTTATCCTAAAAAGGTTACTTACAAAATGAAACCTATGTAAAATCATTGCTGGATTAATAAGCAATACAAGAAATATCATTTCGTTAAATATTTCAGGGGAACAGGTATCTAAAACTAATAAAACGTTGAAATATTCTATCGTGACGGCTGGATATTATTGGCCCAGAGTTATCCTAAAAAGGTTACTGACAAAATGAAACCTATGTAAAATCATTGCTGGATTAATAAGCAATACAAGAAATATCATTTCGTTAAATATTTCAGGGGAACAGGTACCTAAAACTAATAAAACGTTGAAATATTCTATCGTGACGGCTGGCTATTATTGGCCCAGAGTTATCCTAAAAAGGTTACTGACAAAATGAAACCTATGTAAAATCATTGCTGGATTAATAAGCAATACAAGAAATATCATTTCGTTAAATATTTCAGGGGAACAGGTATCTAAAACTAATAAAACGTTGAAATATTCTATCGTGACGGCTCGATATTATTGGCCCAGAGTTATCCTAAAAAGGTTACTGACAAAATGAAACCTATGTAAAATCATTGCTGGATTAATAAGCAATACAAGAAATATCATTTCGTTAAATATTTCAGGGGAACAGGTATCTAAAACTAATAAAACGTTGAAATATTCTATCGTGACGGCTGGCTATTATTGGCCCAGAGTTATCCTAAAAAGGTTACTGACAAAATGAAACCTATGTAAAATCATTGCTGGATTAATAAGCAATACAAGAAATATCATTTCGTTAAATATTTCAGGGGAACAGGTATCTAAAACTAATAAAACGTTGAAATATTCTATCGTGACGGCTGGCTATTATTGGCCCAGAGTTATCCTAAAAAGGTTACTGACAAAATGAAACCTATGTAAAATCATTGCTGGATTAATATTCAATACAAGAAATATCATTTCGTTAAATATTTCAGGGGAACAGGTATCTAAAACTAATAAAACGTTGAAATATTCTATCGTGACGGCTGGCTATTATTGGCCCAGAGTTATCCTAAAAAGGTTACTGACAAAATGAAACCTATGTAAAATCATTGCTGGATTAATAAGCAATACAAGAAATATCATTTCGTTAAATATTTCAGGGGAACAGGTATCTAAAACTAATAAAACGTTGAAATATTCTATCGTGACGGCTGGCCATTATTGGCCCAGAGTTATCCTAAAAAGGTTACTGACAAAATGAAACCTATGTAAAATCATTGCTGGATTAATAAGCAATACAAGAAATATCATTTCGTTAAATATTTCAGGGGAACAGGTATCTAAAACTAATAAAACGTTGAAATATTCTATCGTGACGGCTGGCTATTATTGGCCCAGAGTTATCCTAAAAAGGTTACTGACAAAATGAAACCTATGTAAAATCATTGCTGGATTAATAAGCAATACAAGAAATATCATTTCGTTAAATATTTCAGGGGAACAGGTATCTAAAACTAATAAAACGTTGAAATATTCTATCGTGACGGCTGGCTATTATTGGCCCAGAGTTATCTTAAAAAGGTTACTGACAAAATGAAACCTATGTAAAATCATTGCTGGATTAATAAGCAATACAAGAAATATCATTTCGTTAAATATTTCAGGGGAACAGGTATCTAAAACTAATAAAACGTTGAAATATTCTATCGTGACGGCTGGCTATTATTGGCCCAGAGTTATCCTAAAAAGGTTACGGACAAAATGAAACCTATGTAAAATCATTGCTGGATTAATAAGCAATACAAGAAATATCATTTCGTTAAATATTTCAGGGGAACAGGTATCTAAAACTAATAAAACGTTGAAATATTCTATCGTGACGGCTGGCTATTATTGGCCCAGAGTTATCCTAAAAAGGTTACTGACAAAATGAAACCTATGTAAAATCATTGCTGGATTAATAAGGAATACTAGAAATATCATTTCGTTAAATATTTCAGGGGAACAGGTATCTAAAACTAATAAAACGTTGAAATATTCTATCGTGACGGCTGGCTATTATTGGCCCAGAGTTATCCTAAAAAGGTTACTGACAAAATGAAACCTATGTAAAATCATTGCTGGATTAATAAGCAATAAAAGAAATATCATTTCGTTAAATATTTCAGGGGAACAGGTATCTAAAACTAATAAAACGTTGAAATATTCTATCGTGACGGCTGGCTATTAATGGCCCAGAGTTATCCTAAAAAGGTTACTGACAAAATGAAACCTATGTAAAATCATTGCTGGATTAATAAGCAATACAAGAAATATCATTTCGTTAAATATTTCAGGGGAACAGGTATCTAAAACTAATAAAACGTTGAAATATTCTATCGTGACAGCTGGCTATTATTAGCCCAGAGTTATCCTAAAAAGGTTACTGACAAAATGAAACCTATGTAAAATCATTGCTGGATTAATAAGCAATACAAGAAATATCATTTCGTTAAATATTTCAGGGGAACAGGTATCTAAAACTAATAAAACGTTGAAATATTCTATCGTGACGGCTGGCTATTATTGGCCCAGAGTTATCCTAAAAAGGTTACTGACAAAATGAAACCTATGTAAAATCATTGCTGGATTAATAAGCAATACAAGAAATATCATTTCGTTAAATATTTCAGGGGAACAGGTATCTAAAACTAATAAAACGTTGAAATATTCTATCGTGACGGCTGGCTATTATTGGCCCAGAGTTATCCTAAAAAGGTTACTGACAAAATGAAACCTATGTAAAATCATTGCTGGATTAATAAGCAATACAAGAAATATCATTTCGTTAAATATTTCAGGGGAACAGGTATCTAAAACTAATAAAACGTTGAAATATTCTATCGTGACGGCTGGCTATTATTGGCCCAGAGTTATCCTAAAAAGGTTACGGACAAAATGAAACCTATGTAAAATCATTGCTAGATTAATAAGCAATACAAGAAATATCATTTCGTTAAATATTTCAGGGGAACAGGTATCTAAAACTAATAAAACGTTGAAATATTCTATGGTGACGGCTGGCTATTATTGGAGCAGAGTTATCCTAAAAAGGTTACGGACAAAATGAAACCTATGTAAAATCATTGCTGGATTAATAAGCAATACAAGAAATATCATTTCGTTAAATATTTCAGGGGAACAGGTATCTAAAACTAATAAAACGTTGAAATATTCTATCGTGACGGCTGGCTATTATTGGCCCAGAGTTATCCTAAAAAGGTTACTGACAAAATGAAACCTATGTAAAATCATTGCTGGATTAATAAGCAATACAAGAAATATCATTTCGTTAAATATTTCAGGGGAACAGGTATCTAAAACTAATAAAACGTTGAAATATTCTATCGTGACGGCTGGCTATTATTGGCCCAGAGTTATCCTAAAAAGGTTACGGACAAAATGAAACCTATGTAAAATCATTGCTGGATTAATAAGCAATACAAGAAATATCATTTCGTTAAATATTTCAGGGGAACAGGTATCTAAAACTAATAAAACGTTGAAATATTCTATCGTGACGGCTGGCTATTATTGGCCCAGAGTTATCCTAAAAAGGTTACTGACAAAATGAAACCTATGTAAAATCATTGCTGGATTAATAAGCAATACAAGAAATATCATTTCGTTAAATATTTCAGGGGAACAGGTATCTAAAACTAATAAAACGTTGAAATATTCTATCGTGACGGCTGGCTATTATTGGCCCAGAGTTATCCTAAAAAGGTTACTGACAAAATGAAACCTATGTAAAATCATTTCTGGATTAATAAGCAATACAAGAAATATCATTTCGTTAAATATTTCAGGGGAACAGGTATCTAAAACTAATAAAACGTTGAAATATTCTATTGTGACGGCTGGCTATTATTGGCCCAGAGTTATCCTAAAAAGGTTACTGACAAAATGAAACCTATGTAAAATCATTGCTGGATTAATAAGCAATACAAGAAATATCATTTCGTTAAATATTTCAGGGGAACAGGTATCTAAAACTAATAAAACGTTGAAATATTCTATCGTGACGGCTGGCTATTATTGGCCCAGAGTTATCCTAAAAAGGTTACTGACAAAATGAAACCTATGTAAAATCATTGCTGGATTAATAAGCAATACAAGAAATATCATTTCGTTAAATATTTCAGGGGAACAGGTATCTAAAACTAATAAAACGTTGAAATATTCTATCGTGACGGCTGGCTATTATTGGCCCAGAGTTATCCTAAAAAGGTTACTGACAAAATGAAACCTATGTAAAATCATTGCTGGATTAATAAGCAATACAAGAAATATCATTTCGTTAAATATTTCAGGGGAACAGGTATCTAAAACTAATAAAACGTTGAAATATTCTATCGTGACGGCTGGCTATTATTGGCCCAGAGTTATCCTAAAAAGGTTACTGACAAAATGAAACCTATGTAAAATCATTTCTGGATTAATAAGCAATACAAGAAATATCATTTCGTTAAATATTTCAGGGGAACAGGTATCTAAAACTAATAAAACGTTGAAATATTCTATTGTGACGGCTGGCTATTATTGGCCCAGAGTTATCCTAAAAAGGTTACTGACAAAATGAAACCTATGTAAAATCATTGCTGGATTAATAAGCAATACAAGAAATATCATTTCGTTAAATATTTAAGGGAAACAGGTATCTAAAACTAATAAAACGTTGAAATATTCTATCGTGACGGCTGGCTATTATTGGCCCAGAGTTATCCTAAAAAGGTTACTGACAAAATGAAACCTATGTAAAATCATTTCTGGATTAATAAGCAATACAAGAAATATCATTTCGTTAAATATTTCAGGGGAACAGGTATCTAAAACTAATAAAACGTTGAAATATTCTATCGTGACGGCTGGCTATTATTGGCCCAGAGTTATCCTAAAAAGGTTACTGACAAAATGAAACCTATGTAAAATCATTTCTGGATTAATAAGTAATACAAGAAATATCATTTCGTTAAATATTTCAGGGGAACAGGTATCTAAAACTAATAAAACGTTGAAATATTCTATTGTGACGGCTGGCTATTATTGGCCCAGAGTTATCCTAAAAAGGTTACTGACAAAATGAAACCTATGTAAAATCATTTCTGGATTAATAAGCAATACAAGAAATATCATTTCGTTAAATATTTCAGGGGAACAGGTATCTAAAACTAATAAAACGTTGAAATATTCTATTGTGACGGCTGGCTATTATTGGCCCAGAGTTATCCTAAAAAGGTTACTGACAAAATGAAACCTATGTAAAATCATTGCTGGATTAATAAGCAATACAAGAAATATCATTTCGTTAAATATTTCAGGGGAAAAGGTATCTAAAACTAATAAAACGTTGAAATATTCTATCGTGACGGCTGGCTATTATTGGCCCAGAGTTATCCTAAAAAGGTTACTGACAAAATGAAACCTATGTAAAATCATTGCTGGATTAATAAGCAATACAAGAAATATCATTTCGTTAAATATTTCAGGGGAACAGGTATCTAAAACTAATAAAACGTTGAAATATTCTATCGTGACGGCTGGCTATTATTGGCCCAGAGTTATCCTAAAAAGGTTACTGACAAAATGAAACCTATGTAAAATCATTGCTGGATTAATAAGCAATACAAGAAATATCATTTCGTTAAATATTTCAGGGGAACAGGTATCTAAAACTAATAAAACGTTGAAATATTCTATCGTGACGGCTGGCTATTATTGGCCCAGAGTTATCCTAAAAAGGTTACTGACAAAATGAAACCTATGTAAAATCATTTCTGGATTAATAAGCAATACAAGAAATATCATTTCGTTAAATATTTCAGGGGAACAGGTATCTAAAACTAATAAAACGTTGAAATATTCTATCGTGACGGCTGGCTATTATTGGCCCAGAGTTATCCTAAAAAGGTTACTGACAAAATGAAACCTATGTAAAATCATTGCTGGATTAATAAGCAATACAAGAAATATCATTTCGTTAAATATTTCAGGGGAACAGGTATCTAAAACTAATAAAACGTTGAAATATTCTATCGTGTCGGCTGGCTATTATTGGCCCAGAGTTATCCTAAAAAGTTACTGACAAAATGAGACCTATGTAAAATCATTGCTGGATTAATAAGCAATACAAGAAATATCATTTCGTTAAATATTTCAGGGGAACAGGTATCTAAAACTAATAAAACGTTGAAATATTCTATCGTGACGGCTGGCTATTATTGGCCCAGAGTTATCCTAAAAAGGTTACTGACAAAATGAAACCTATGTAAAATCATTGCTGGATTAATAAGCAATACAAGAAATATCATTTCGTTAAATATTTCAGGGGAACAGGTATCTAAAACTAATAAAACGTTGAAATATTCTATCGTGACGGCTGGCTATTATTGGCCCAGAGTTATCCTAAAAAGGTTACTGACAAAATAAAACCTATGTAAAATCATTGCTGGATTACTAAGCAATACAAGAAATATCATTTCGTTAAATATTTCAGGGGAACAGGTATCTAAAACTAATAAAACGTTGAAATATTCTATCGTGACGGCTGGCTATTATTGGGCCCAGAGTTATCCTAAAAAGTTTACTGACAAAATGAAACCTATGTAAAATCATTGCTGGATTAATAAGCAATACAAGAAATATCATTTCGTTAAATATTTCAGGGGAACAGGTATCTAAAACTAATAAAACGTTGAAATATTCTATCGTGACGGCTGGCTATTATTGGCCCAGAGTTATCCTAAAAAGGTTACTGACAAAATGAAACCTATGTAAAATCATTATTTCTTGTATTGCTTATTAATCCAGCAATGATTTTACATAGGTTTCATTTTGTCACTAACCTTTTTAGGATAACTCTGGGCCAATAATAGCCAGCCGTCACAATAGAATATTTCAACGTTTTATTAGTTTTAGATACCTGTTCCCCTGAAATATTTAACGAAATGATATTTCTTGTATTGTTTATTAATCCAGCAATGATTTTACATAGGGTTTCATTTTGTCAGTACCTTTTTAGGATAACTCTGGGCCAATAATAGCCAGCCGTCACGATAGAATATTTCAACGTTTTATTAGTTTTAGATACCTGTTCCCCTGAAATATTTAACGAAATGATATTTCTTGTATTGCTTATTAATCCAGCAATGATTTTACATAGGTTTCATTTTGTCAGTAATCTTTTTTAGGATAACTCTGGGCCAATAATAGCCAGCCGTCACGATAGAATATTTCAACGTTTTATTAGTTTTAGATACCTGTTCCCCTGAAATATTTAACGAAATGATATTTCTTGTATTGCTTATTAATCCAGAAATGATTTTACATAGGTTTCATTTTGTCAGTAACCTTTTAGGATAACTCTGGGCCAATAATAGCCAGCCGTCACGATAGAATATTTCAACGTTTTATTAGTTTTAGATACCTGTTCCCCTGAAATATTTAACGAAATGATATTTCTTGTATTGCTTATTAATCCAGCAATGATTTTACATAGGTTTCATTTTGTCAGTAACCTTTTTAGGATAACTCTGGGCCAATAATAGCCAGCCGTCACGATAGAATATTTCAACGTTTTTATTAGTTTTAGATACCTGTTCCCCTGAAATATTTAACGAAATGATATTTCTTGTATTGCTTATTAATCCAGCAATGATTTTACATAGGTTTCATTTTGTCAGTAACCTTTTTAGGATAACTCTGGGCCAATAATAGCCAGCCGTCACCATAGAATATTTCAACGTTTTATTAGTTTTAGATACTTGTTCCCCTGAAATATTTAACGAAATGATATTTCTTGTATTGCTTATTAATCCAGCAATGATTTTACATAGGTTTCATTTTGTCAGTAACCTTTTTAGGATAACTCTGGGCCAATAATAGCCAGCCGTCACCGATAGAATATTTCAACGTTTTATTAGTTTTAGATACCTGTTCCCCTGAAATATTTAACGAAATGATATTTCTTGTATTGCTTATTAATCCAGCAATGATTTTACATAGGTTTCATTTTGTCAGTAACCTTTTTAGGATAACTCTGGTCCAATAATAGCCAGCCGTCACAATAGAATATTTCAACGTTTTATTAGTTTTAGATACCTGTTCCCCTGAAATATTTAACGAAATGATATTTTCTTGTGTTGCTTATTAATCCAGCAATGATTTTACATAGGTTTCATTTTGTCAGTAACCTTTTTAGGATAACTCTGGGCAATAATAGCCAGCCGTCACGATAGAATATTTCAACGTTTTATTAGTTTTAGATACCTGTTCCCCTGAAATATTTAACGAAATGATATTTCTTGTATTGCTTATTAATCCAGCAATGATTTTACATAGGTTTCATTTTGTCACTAACATTTTTAGGATAACTCTGGGCCAATAATAGCCAGCCGTCACAATAGAATATTTCAACGTTTTATTAGTTTTAGATACCTGTTCCCCTGAAATATTTAACGAAATGATATTTCTTGTATTGCTTATTAATCCAGCAATGATTTTACATAGGTTTCATTTTGTCAGTAACCTTTTTAGGATAACTCTGGGCCAATAATAGCCAGCCGTCACGATAGAATATTTCAACGTTTTATTAGTTTTAGATACCTGTTCCCCTGAAATATTTAACGAAATGATATTTCTTGTATTGCTTATTAATCCAGCAATGATTTTACATAGGTTTCATTTTGTCAGTAACCTTTTTAGGATAACTCTGGGCCAATAATAGCCAGCCGTCACGATAGAATATTTCAACGTTTTATTAGTTTTAGATACCTGTTCCCCTGAAATATTTAACGAAATGATATTTCTTGTATTGCTTATTAATCCAGCAATGATTTTACATAGGTTTCATTTTGTCAGTAACCTTTTTAGGATAACTCTGGGCCAATAATAGCCAGCCGTCACGATAGAATATTTCAACGTTTTATTAGTTTTAGATACCTGTTCCCCTGAAATATTTAACGAAATGATATTTCTTGTATTGCTTATTAATCCAGCAATGATTTTACATAGGTTTCATTTTGTCAGTAATCCTTTTTAGGATAACTCTGGGCCAATAATAGCCAGCCGTCACGATAGAATATTTCAACGTTTTATTAGTTTTAGATACCTGTTCCCCTGAAATATTTAACGAATGATATTTCTTGTATTGCTTATTAATCCAGCAATGATTTTACATAGGTTTCATTTTGTCAGTAACCTTTTTAGGATAACTCTGGGCCAATAATAGCCAGCCGTCACGATAGAATATTTCAACGTTTTATTAGTTTTAGATACCTGTTCCCCTGAAATATTTAACGAAATGATATTTCTTGTATTGCTTATTAATCCAGCAATGATTTTACATAGGTTTCATTTTGTCACTAACATTTTTAGGATAACTCTGGGCCAATAATAGCCAGCCGTCACATAGAATATTTCAACGTTTTATTAGTTTTAGATACCTGTTCCCCTGAAATATTTAACGAAATGATATTTCTTGTATTGCTTATTAATCCAGCAATGATTTTACATAGGTTTCATTTTGTCAGTAACCTTTTTAGGATAACTCTGGGCCAATAATAGCCAGCCGTCACGATAGAATATTTCAACGTTTTATTAGTTTTAGATACCTGTTCCCCTGAAATATTTAACGAAATGATATTCTTGTATTGCTTATTAATCCAGCAATGATTTTACATAGGTTTCATTTTGTCAGTAACCTTTTTAGGATAACTCTGGGCCAATAATAGCCAGCCGTCACGATAGAATATTTCAACGTTTTATTAGTTTTAGATACCTGTTCCCCTGAAATATTTAACGAAATGATATTTCTTGTATTGCTTATTAATCCAGCAATGATTTTACATAGGTTTCATTTTGTCAGTAACCTTTTTAGGATAACTCTGGGCCAATAATAGCCAGCCGTCACGATAGAATATTTCAACGTTTTATTAGTTTTAGATACCTGTTCCCCTGAAATATTTAACGAAATGATATTTCTTGTATTGCTTATTAATCCAGCAATGATTTTACATAGGTTTCATTTTGTCAGTAACCTTTTTAGGATAACTCTGGGCCAATAATAGCCAGCCGTCACGATAGAATATTTCAACGTTTTATTAGTTTTAGATACCTGTTCCCCTGAAATATTTAACGAAATGATATTTCTTGTATTGCTTATTAATCCAGCAATGATTTTACATAGGTTTCATTTTTGTCAGTAACCTTTTTAGGATAACTCTGGGCCAATAATAGCCAGCCGTCACGATAGAATATTTCAACGTTTTATTAGTTTTAGATACCTGTTCCCCTGAAATATTTAACGAAATGATATTTCTTGTATTGCTTATTAATCCAGCAATGATTTTACATAGGTTTCATTTTGTCAGTAACCTTTTTAGGATAACTCTGGGCCAATAATAGCCAGCCGTCACGATAGAATATTTCAACGTTTTATTAGTTTTAGATACCTGTTCCCCTGAAATATTTAACGAAATGATATTTCTTGTATTGCTTATTAATCCAGCAATGATTTTACATAGGTTTCATTTTGTCAGTAACCTTTTTAGGATAACTCTGGGCCAATAATAGCCAGCCGTCACGATAGAATATTTCAACGTTTTATTAGTTTTAGATACCTGTTCCCTGAAATATTTAACGAAATGATATTTCTTGTATTGCTTATTAATCCAGAAATGATTTTACATAGGTTTCATTTTGTCAGTAACCTTTTTAGGATAACTCTGGGCCAATAATAGCCAGCCGTCACGATAGAATATTTCAACGTTTTATTAGTTTTAGATACCTGTTCCCCTGAAATATTTAACGAAATGATATTTCTTGTATTGCTTATTAATCCAGCAATGATTTTTACATAGGTTTCATTTTGTCAGTAACCTTTTTAGGATAACTCTGGGCCAATAATAGCCAGCCGTCACGATAGAATATTTCAACGTTTTATTAGTTTTAGATACCTGTTCCCCTGAAATATTTAACGAAATGATATTTCTTGTATTGCTTATTAATCCAGCAATGATTTTACATAGGTTTCATTTTGTCAGTAACCTTTTTTAGGATAACTCTGGGCCAATAATAGCCAGCCGTCACGATAGAATATTTCAACGTTTTATTAGTTTTAGATACCTGTTCCCCTGAAATATTTAACGAAATGATATTTCTTGTATTGCCTATATTAATCCAGCAATGATTTTACATAGGTTTCATTTTGTCAGTAACCTTTTTAGGATAACTCTGGGCCAATAATTAGCCAGCCGTCACGATAAAATATTTCAACGTTTTATTAGTTTTAGATACCTGTTCCCCTGAAATATTTAACGAAATGATATTTCTTGTATTGCTTTTATAATCAGCAATGATTTTACATAGGTTTCATTTTGTCAGTAACCTTTTTAGGATAACTCCTGGGCCAATAATAGCCAGCCGTCACGATAGAATATTTCAACGTTTTATTAGTTTTAGATACCTGTTCCCCTGAAATATTTAACGAAATGATATTTCTTGTATTGCTTATTAATCCAGCAATGATTTTACATAGGTTTCATTTTGTCAGTAACCTTTTTAGGATAACTCTGGGCCAATAATAGCCAGCCGTCACAATAGAATATTTCAACGTTTTATTAGTTTTAGATACCTGTTCCCCTGAAATATTTAACGAAATGATATTTCTTGTATTGCTTATTAATCCAGCAATGATTTTACATAGGTTTCATTTTGTCAGTAACCTTTTTAGGATAACTCTGGGCCAATAATAGCCAGCCGTCACGATAGAATATTTCAACGTTTTATTAGTTTTAGATACCTGTTCCCCTGAAATATTTAACGAAATGATATTTCTTGTATTGCTTATTAATCCAGCAATGATTTTACATAGGTTTCATTTTGTCCGTAACCTTTTTAGGATAACTCTGGGCCAATAATAGCCAGCCGTCCACGATAGAATATTTCAACGTTTTATTAGTTTTAGATACCTGTTCCCCTGAAATATTTAACGAAATGATATTTCTTGTATTGCTTATTAATCCAGCAATGATTTTACATAGGTTTCATTTTGTCAGTAACCTTTTTAGGATAACTCTGGGCCAATAATAGCCAGCCGTCACGATAGAATATTTCAACGTTTTATTAGTTTTAGATACCTGTTCCCCTGAAATATTTAACGAAATGATATTTCTTGTATTGCTTATTAATCCAGCAATGATTTTACATAGGTTTCATTTTGTCAGTAACCTTTTTAGGATAACTCTGGGCCAATAATAGCCAGCCGTCACGATAGAATATTTCAACGTTTTATTAGTTTTAGATACCTGTTCCCCTGAAATATTTAACGAAATGATATTTCTTGTATTGCTTATTAATCCAGCAATGATTTTACATAGGTTTCATTTTGTCAGTAACCTTTTTAGGATAACTCTGGGCCAATAATAGCCAGCCGTCACGATAGAATATTTCAACGTTTTATTAGTTTTAGATACCTGTTCCCCTGAAATATTTAACGAAATGATATTTCTTGTATTGCTTATTAATCCAGCAATGATTTTACATAGGTTTCATTTTGTCAGTAAACCTTTTTAGGATAACTCTGGGCCAATAATAGCCAGCCGTCACGATAGAATATTTCAACGTTTTATTAGTTTTAGATACCTGTTCCCCTGAAATATTTAACGAAATGATATTTCTTGTATTGCTTATTAATCCAGCAATGATTTTTCATAGGTTTCATTTTGTCAGTAACCTTTTTAGGATAACTCTGGGCCAATAATAGCCAGCCGTCACGATAGAATATTTCAACGTTTTATTAGTTTTAGATACCTGTTCCCCTGAAATATTTAACGAAATGATATTTCTTGTATTGCTTATTAATCCAGCAATGATTTTACATAGGTTTCATTTTGTCAGTAACCTTTTTAGGATAACTCTGGGCAATAATAGCCAGCCGTCACGATAGAATATTTCAACGTTTTATTAGTTTTAGATACCTGTTCCCCTGAAATATTAACGAAATGATATTTCTTGTATTGCTTATTAATCCAGCAATGATTTTACATAGGTTTCATTTTGTCAGTAACCTTTTAAGGATAACTCTGGGCCAATAATAGCCAGCCGTCACGATAGAATATTTCAACGTTTTATTAGTTTTAGATACCTGTTCCCCTGAAATATTTAACGAAATGATATTTCTTGTATTGCTTATTAATCCAGCAATGATTTTACATAGGTTTCATTTTGTCAGTAACCTTTTTAGGATAACTCTGGGCCAATAATAGCCAGCCGTCACGATAGAATATTTCAACGTTTTATTAGTTTTAGATACCTGTTCCCCTGAAATATTTAACGAAATGATATTTCTTGTATTGCTTATTAATCCAGCAATGATTTTACATAGGTTTCATTTTGTCAGTAACCTTTTTAGGATAACTCTGGGCCAATAATAGCCAGCCGTCACGATAGAATATTTCAACGTTTTATTAGTTTTAGATACCTGTTCCCCTGAAATATTTAACGAAATGATATTTCTTGTATTGCTTATTAATCCAGCAATGATTTTACATAGGTTTCATTTTGTCAGTAACCTTTTTAGGATAACTCTGGGCCAATAATAGCCAGCCGT
This sequence comes from Harpalus rufipes, assembly GCA_951394225.1. NCBI lineage: Eukaryota > Metazoa > Arthropoda > Insecta > Coleoptera > Carabidae > Harpalus > Harpalus rufipes. The sequence continues at coordinate 5,427,599 of OX596274.1, forward strand.
CACGATAGAATATTTCAACGTTTTATTAGTTTTAGATACCTGTTCCCCTGAAATATTTAACGAAATGATATTTCTTGTATTGCTTATTAATCCAGCAATGATTTTACATAGGTTTCATTTTGTCAGTAACCTTTTTAGGATAACTCTGGGCCAATAATAGCCAGCCGTCACGATAGAATATTTCAACGTTTTATTAGTTTTAGATACCTGTTCCCCTGAAATATTTAACGAAATGATATTTCTTGTATTGCTTATTAATCCAGCAATGATTTTACATAGGTTTCATTTTGTCAGTAACCTTTTTAGGATAACTCTGGGCCAATAATAGCCAGCCGTCACGATAGAATATTTCAACGTTTTATTAGTTTTTAGATACCTGTTCCCCTGAAATATTTAACGAAATGATATTTCTTGTATTGCTTATTAATCCAGCAATGATTTTACATAGGTTTCATTTTGTCAGTAACCTTTTTAGGATAACTCTGGGCCAATAATAGCCAGCCGTCACGATAGATATATTTCAACGTTTTATTAGTTTTTAGATACCTGTTCCCTGAAATATTTAACGAAATGATATTTCTTGTATTGCTTATTAATCCAGCAATGATTTTACATAGGTTTCATTTTGTCAGTAACCTTTTTAGGATAACTCTGGGCCAATAATAGCCAGCCGTCACGATAGAATATTTCAACGTTTTATTAGTTTTAGATACCTGTTCCCCTGAAATATTTAACGAAATGATATTTCTTGTATTGCTTATTAATCCAGCAAATGATTTTACATAGGTTTCATTTTGTCAGTAACCTTTTTAGGGATAACTCTGGGCCAATAATAGCCAGCCGTCACGATAGAATATTTCAACGTTTTATTAGTTTTAGATACCTGTTCCCCTGAAATATTTAACGAAATGATATTTCTTGTATTGCTTATTAATCCAGCAATGATTTTACATAGGTTTCATTTTGTCAGTAACCTTTTTAGGATAACTCTGGGCCAATAAATAGCCAGCCGTCACGATAGAATATTTCAACGTTTTATTAGTTTTAGATACCTGTTCCCCTGAAATATTTAACGAAATGATATTTCTTGTATTGCTTATTAATCCAGCAATGATTTTACATAGGTTTCATTTTGTCAGTAACCTTTTTAGGATAACTCTGGGCCAATTAATAGCCAGCCGTCACGTAGAATATTTCAACGTTTTTTATTAGTTTTTAGATACCTGTTCCCCTGAAATATTTAACAAAATGATATTTCTTGTATTGCTTATTAATCCAGAAAGATTTTACATAGGTTTCATTTTGTCAGTAACCTTTTTAGGATAACTCTGGGCCAATAATAGCCAGCGTCACGATAGAATATTTCAACGTTTTTATTAGTTTTAGATACCTGTTCCCCTGAAATATTTAACGAAATGATATTTTCTTGGTATTGCTTATTAATCCAGCAATGATTTTACATAGGTTTCATTTTGGTCAGTAACCTTTATGATAACTCTGGGCAATAATAGCCAGCTCACGAATAGAATATTTCAACGTTTTCTTAGTTTAGATACCT